>JAKSZT010052319.1:14437733-14834683 GCA_026826555.1 Tolypeutes matacus | reverse complement strand
GCAGTACCCATTGTAACCCTTCTGTGATCCAAATCCTCCATGAACATTTAGTCCATAAAATAATCAAATACACTTACTAGGAAAAAGAAACAAGTGTGATAAGCTTACATGCAAGAGACAAACATAAGGAAACTAGGGGAAAAAAAAAAAAAAAAAAGAGAGAGAAGGAAAAAAAAGCCTGTTCTTTGTTTGATTATTTGATTGCTTTTGATTGGACTACACCAGTGAAGCAGGATTCAGGTTGGGTGTCTTCCCTCTTACTGGAGGCACAGAGAGAAGAGATACACAGAAGAGGGAGCGCTGACATTTTGACCCGGCCATGTGTGAGAGAGGACTCGAGGATGGTTAGCAGCCAAAGTTGTGTCATGAAGCCCCTAAGAGGCTGGGCCCTCAGAACAGCTCAGTGGTGAAGAGATGAGCCATATGTCTGATTGCCCAAAGCTGAGCTCCGGGACATGGTGAGTGTATTAGTCAGCCAAAGGGGTGCTGATGCAAAATACCAGAAATCTGTTGGCTTTTATAAAGGGTATTTATTTGGGCGTAAGAGCTTACAGTTACAAGGCCCTAAAGAGTCCAGCTCAAGGTTACTTCCTTACCAAACTCTGTTGCCACATGTTGAAGCAAGATGGCGAGTGATGTCTGTGAGGGTTCAGCCTTCCTCTTTCCTCTTAAGGTTCCATGGGTCCCAGCTTCTTCCGATCTCAGCTGTAGGCTGGCATAGGGCTTGTTTCTCTTCCCAGGGCCCATTTCTTTCTGGGATCAGCTGCTCTGGTCGCTTCACAATGTCAGCTGTAAACTATCAGGTGAATGGCTCATGTCTCTCTGGGACCTCAGCATCAAGTTCTCTCCTTCCGTGTGTATGGAGCTCTCTCTATGCTTCTGTGTATCTCTTTGATTGATTGTCCAGTTTATATAGCCCACAAAGGGGGTGGGGACTCAAATTGAGTCACCCTAATGACGTGGTCAAATCAAAGTCCTAATTTTGATTTAGTCAAGTAAACATAAAACCTTTGAATTTAATGCAATCAAAGGGTATCATGCCCAGAGGAACAGACCAGTTTACAAACATAATCTCTCTTTTTAGAATTCATAAAAAATCTCAAACTGCCACAGTGAGTCTTAAGGGGAAGTGAGGGACCTAGGCAGAGATCGGCTGCCATCTTGCTGCACCACATGGCAGGATGCCAGGATCACCAGTAGCTGATTTTGGTGAGGAAGCCTCTCAGATGGTGCCTTGATTTGGACATTTCATGGCCTCAGAACTATAAGATTTTTCCCTAATAAAATCCCTATTATGGAAGCCAACCCATTTTGGATACTTTGCATTGGCCGTTCTTTGGCAAACTAAGACACATGGTGATGGAACAAAGTGGCAGGACCTCGCTAGAGCCATCCGGGATAGGCTTGATTGGGAGAGTAGCATAAAGGTCAGGCTTTCTGCCTGAGGGTTCGACATTGGTGTGTAATGGTTCAGACAAATGGTTAATGGGGAGGGGAAGTTAAGACATAGTGGGATGCTTCACAGTTGGGGAGCTATGATGAGGAGCGACACCAAGACGTCCAGTTAGACAAGAAGTGAGACACCCTTCAGAAACCTGGGCCCACACTTCTGTTCTGAGGAGGAAGTCACCAAATGGGGGTGCATGTTTGGGGACATCTGGTATTCGGTGCATACCAGAATAAGACATGGTCCTGCTCCCAGGGAGCCCTCAGTGAATTGGGGAAGGCAAGTCTGCAAACACAAGTATAAGAGAGTTTGAGAAGTGCTTTTAGAGAGGCATAACTAATGTGTTTGGGGCCCCAAAAGAGAAAAATTAGTTGTCTTTGTAGCCAAGAAGGGCAACTCAGATGAGTTCCAGCCTGGGTCCTCTAGGCGAGCAGGGGTTACTTAGGCAGAGGGAGGACAGAAGGGCATTCTGTGTTGCTGGAACGGAAGAAAAGCCCTAAATTTTGAAAGAGCAGCAGGTCAGAGAAGTCAGGATGGCTTGAGAAATGGCTGGCAAAGCAGGGTGCGATTTTTGCTTGTGTGGGGGATTGTGATGATTGACATTAAAAAAAAAAAAAAGCACAGAAGTAAGTGCCGTAATTATCACAGGTAGAAGAAGCACTTCAGTACATTCATATTGTAATTTGGTGTTGATGTTATTTTGAGTTACGTGTGGCACCAGGGAAGGCCCCATGATTTTTTAAGGGTTTGAGGCCAGTAAAGCCTTGGTGCTGGCCAGGGCAGGGTGCATGAGGGGAGAGAGAAGATTTGAAGATAGAGAGGGAAAAAGTCAGGAACTACAGCTTTTATCCAACAGGAACCTGGGGACTGGATGAGACACTAACCCAGGGTTCTGGGTTACAAACTGAGGTTCTGGGAGACACCTGGACTATACCTGGGTTTAGGGGTGTTGGCATTTGGATTGGAGGTGGGATCCTTATGGGAGTGAGGGGGTTTCTCTTCCCAGGTAAGACTGACAGCCGATCCCAGCAGCTCTGTGTGCTGCTGGTCCTACGAGGAGCAGAATCGGCCTCTAATTGTGCTTCATCTGGGAGCTGCAAGTTTGGGTAGCAGAACGTCTGCCTTCACCTCCTAAAGATAGACCTATCCCGGGAGGACAAGGGGAGCTTTTCACTCAGACTTCCTGAGTTCAAGTTCTGGCTCGCCACTTACTAGCTGTCTGACTTTAAGAAAGTTACTTAGGTTCTTAGAGCCTTGCTCTCTGCCTCTGTACATGGGGATGATCCTACTGTCCAACCTCACCTGGCTTTTGCGAGGATTAAATTAGTTCATATAAGGGGAAAGCTTAGGCTAGGGCCTGGCACATAATATTACATAAATTAGCTATTATTATTAATACTGTTATCATTTTCTTTTAGTTGTTTTCAATATTGAGCCAACTATGATCTATTAAACCAAATCTTAGAAGCAAAAGTAATGTGTGTGGTAATGTGCCTGCCCTGATACCAAATCCTGATTTCCTTTAGTTTTGTGTGCCTTTGGAGGTGCAGTGCTCTGTGTGTCTATGAGGGACTGTATTTGAAAAATAAAATAACTAAAAGGCATATCATCAATCAAAAAAGATAACTTTGGGGATTCTCAGCCTGGGTGGAGAGGGAGGGGAGAGGTTATTGCAGTTACAGAATTGACGTTGGAAGAGGCCTGACCTCCCCATGGAGGGAGTGCAGCAACGTAGCGAGTCGGGGTCACCCAGCAGGGTATCAGCCAGACGGCAAAGCCATACTGAGGTTACAGTAGTGGGGTTAGGAGGGGGAACTTGCTGCAGAGAGCCAGGGTTCTGCCATTGCCAGCTCTGTGACCTAGGGCAAATTACTTATCCTCTGTGCCTCAGTTTCCTCATCAGTAAATTAGGGAGGGATGATAAGCGTATCTACCTCTTGGGGTTGTTGGGCAGTTTAAATGAGCTAGTAATGCTAAAGCATTTAGAATAGTCCTGACACCTAGGTAGAACTTTCTAGGGAGACAGAGGCCCTAGAGAGGTAAACGCTCCCATCCTGGTCCATTCATGTAACTCCATTTCCCAAAGCTGCTCCTGGGATACCAGCATGGGCCACTCTGGGATGGTCATGTCAGTGAAAGAGACCTCCTATGTCACTAATGGACATCTTGGGCATCTTCATGACAAACTGGCCATGACCTCGGAACTTGACTCATTCCAGCTTCAGACTGTCCTAATAATTAGAGGGGACCCACCTGCCCACCCCACTTCCCATATGGGCTCAAGCCTCCTCCTCTTACTTCCACGCACTGGACAGAATGGACCTAGTTCTACCTGACACTCCATCACGGCACATGAAGTCATCGTGTTGGGTCTCCCCTTTTCCAGCCTAACTCTGGAACAATAAGAGAACATTGGAGTGCCCTAGTAGGTTGACTTTAGACTTTAGATAGCTGAAGTCAAAGCAGTCTGTTTTCTCGGAGCCATCAACTTCAGAATCTGTGAGCCTCTGCAGCACTCAAGTGCCAGTCTGACAACGCGTGAAGCAGTGGGTTTGGGAAGAAGGGATGACTTGAAAAGTGTTTTGCTGGCAAGTTTGCTCGCCCCAGGGCCTACACGGTCTGATTTCCTCCAAACCCCTCTAGAAGCTGTTTCCTGATGATCAGTGGTAAAATCCCCAGAACAGGACAGGTTATGTGAAATTTCAGATTTTATGCAAGTTCACAGCTAGAACCCATGCACAATTACTGCTAAGAGTTTGATTTTGTCGCCGTGAAAGCCCCGCGGATTAGGCTTTTCAGAATAAAGGCAAAGGCTGCTTCTGAACTTTTAGTCTCCCGCTGGATACTCCAGGATAGAATAGTCTTCATACTGCCAGCGCATTTACAATGTAAACGTTTTCTTTTCAAGGTCAGGGTTTTAGCGCCCAAGGCTGCTATTGAATCTGCAGGGGCAGAGCTGGAACAATTCCGCTGGCATTCTAAAAATAAGAAGCTCTATTTTCAAACTGCAGGATGTGGTTTAAAAGACAGAGTCACGACGATTCACTTTCTTTTTGACAGCCATTTGTATCCCATTTCTGCCAATTTGGCTTGGGAGAAAGAGGTTGGTGCCATACGAAGGGGAGACCAAATTCTGAGAATTGCATAAAATTAACCCTCTTAGATCCTGGTACTAGTGTCCCCAACCTTCCCCTCCCTTTGGGCGTAGGTGATGAACTGTTAGATTCACAGTGGCTGAATCCTAAACATGATCCGGTCCCAATCAGACACAGCAGCAGAGAGAAAATTCTGAAAAGAAATCAAAGCTGCAGCATTGACAGCGCCGGAGCCAGGGAGACAGAAGGGAAGCGCTTCCCAGGGCAGTGTCTGGTAAACACGCTTTGGAGATGGGCTGGGGTCTTGGTTCTCTTCATCTTTTCCTTCTTTCTGCTCTCATCCTTACTGGAAAGGAGAGCGTCTTTCAGCTCAAAAATGCACCCAAAGCGTTCAGTAAGAGGCTGTCTTCATTTCCTAGGGTGGCTCTAACAAAGTATCCCAAACCAGGTGGCTTGACACCATGGAAATCTGTTGTCTCACGGTTCTGGATGCTAGAATCCTGAGGTTAGGGTGTCGGTAGAGCCATGCTCCTTCTGAAACCTGTACAGGAGAATCCTTTCTGGTTTCTTTTGCATCAGGTGTTTGCTGGCAATCCTTGGCATTCCTTGACCTATGGATGCATCACTCCAGTCTCTGCCTCCGTCTTCACATGGCCTTCTCGTCTTCTCATGAGGACATCAGTCATATTGGATTATGGCCCCACTCTGCTCCAGTAGGACCTCATCATAATTGAACGGATTCCATCTGCGATGACCCTATTTCCAAATACAGTTCACATTTGGAGATACTAGGGGTTAGGACTTCAACATAGCATTTTGGGGGACACAATTCAACCCATGACAGAGGCACACAATATTAGTGCCTTCAGAAAGGTTTGTTTGTCCTGTAGATGCTCTTCCCTAAAAGCTCTGGAACTCCCTAGGAGGAGTTATCTTTGTCTGGTCTGGATGGTGGATCTTTGCCTTGAGCATAGAGGACTCAGACAATATAAATCTGGGGCTTTAAGGAATGAGTTTATGGGGTGGGGGATGGAACACAGAGAAAGGTCAGAGAGTCTGGAAAAGAAAGAGAGTCCATGGGTAAAGGGCACTTTCCCATGAGCATTTGAGCCTAAGTGTGTGGACTGAAAGCCCACCCAATGGGAACAGCAAGCACATGCCAGAGTTTCCTTGGTCTGCTAATGATCAGCTGCCAGTACAACCATGAACTTGCTGTAAATGGTCTGCACCAGCACACCTGTCCACACTCTGGTGGGCATAGCAGCAGCCTTTCACTTATTTGCTCCCCAGAATCATGTTATCCATAAGAACTCCCTTGAAACTCAACCTGTTTTTGATGATATCGAAGCAACCATTTATGGTCATCATATATAAGAGATCATTCTCTTTTCCATCAGTCTTCTGGGATTTTTAAATGATACTTTTTTTTTAGTATCATTTAGAATTGCTTTTATGGTGCTTGAGAATCTTGACTGACTGTGTAGCTCTCTGAATGGAATGGAAGGGTTTAATAGGCATCTGAGTGCTTTTCTCTACTCACTCCCACCTCCGAGTGAAATAATTCTATCTACCTCCCTGTTTTGAAGTCATTCACAGAGTTTGAATATCTATGGAAGTTTAATATTTGACAAGTAGGAGTATATAAATGGGGCATCACGGTGCAGGAAGAGCTAAATAGCTGGATTTCAGGAAGGTCACCATTTGACATGCTATACCCAAGAAGGGTACCCTTTAGAAAATAACTTTAATTTCCCTGAACCTCTGTTTTTATAATTGTATAATGGGAAAGTTAAGATGGCTCAATGACTGTCAAATCTTTTAATATAAATTTGAAACTCCCTCTCCCCTTCTTTAGATCTTCCCTTGAATCCCATTCCGTACAGAGATTCATGCTTGAAGGGCTCGGCTCGTATTTTACTGTTTCCCCAGTTCTTCTGGTTCATTTTCATTCTGTAACTCCCAACTAAAAAGTCACCTCCTCAGTTGGGTTTCCTGGACTTCTCTGTCTAGGTCCCCCTGCTTGTTTATTTGGTGACATGTTTTTATTTTCTGTCTCTCCCATGCTGGTGGTGCTGTCATGTGCCCTAATCGCCTTTGGATTTCCTGTGCTTTCCCATAGGAAAATCACTTTCAATATTCACATTTTTAGATACGGCAGGATATTTGTTAAGGAGTACCAATATTCAACAGTGACAGTGGGGACAAATGTCAGAGCATGTATCAGTACCTCCTGGTGGTTGCTGAAGGAACGGGGGCAGCAGCAGTGGTGAGGCATGGAAAGGCCCACCTGTTGCTGGAATGGCCCATTATTGGTGACAGTGACTCAGGTGGTGCTGGGCCTGCAATATTGGATGTTGCATGGCCTATAGGGGCTGGTCTCTGGGTCTAGGCCATGTGGGAAGCCCTGGGATCCAGGAGCAAAGCCAGATGTGATGTGTGGGCAGCATGTCCAGTTGCCTTCTTGCTGCAGTGAAATGCTGGGTGTGGAGGACCAGTGATCATCTCTGATGGAGTAGTTGGGAGGGTTTGCTGTGCTTCCTTATGTCAAATGATCAGTTTAAGTGATTCTGTGGTCACCTCGTGAGTGTTTGAGGGGCAAGAAAGATGCTAGGATTACCCTTCTACAAGTCTCATAGTGATGAATTGGGGACCAGGAAGCTGCTGTTTTCTTAGAAACTATACCATGCATAGCAAAGTATATCAATCAGCAAATGTTTCTTGAATGCTTATCTGCCACGTGTCATGCTGTAATGACTGAAGATCTCTTGTCATAACCACCTTAACTTAAATGCACGCAGGACTGCTTCTCATGAATGGATTTCAGAGTGATGAAATGTGAGCCTAAGCTGAGGCTTGGTGTAAGTGTTGGATCTCTGGGAACCATCCACTGTCTTACCTGATGTTGCAAAGTTGTCACTTTCTACTTTTCTTTTTTTAAAAACAACAACTCCCAGAGGGGTTTATTTACCTCTCAAAAAATTGGCTCTTGAAAGGTAATCCCTGGTGACAGCTTTATAAGGTCACGTGGTCCAAGTATTATGACAAAAATCATAGGCATGCTTGTATGCGATAAGAGATTAGCACCTTTCTCTAGGCTTTAAAAAAAATACAAGTGAGATCCCTTAAGTAAAAGACAGAAGCATGTGCAAACTTCAAGCAAACCTTATAAAGACTGTACTTCAGAACAAATTATTTTTTAAAGACAACTTTTATTTTTTAATGAAAAAGAAAACTGCAACATTCAATTAAGTACCTTTTATTTCTAATACTTAGCATGTATTATCAGTAGAAATTGCTGTCCTTTTTAAACAAGACCATGAGCTCTAATCAGTGAGAACCTGGAGTTTTACAAAAGATGGCTAATTCAACATCATTCCTTTTCTACAGAGAGAAAGTGAAAAGGAAAACTCTAAGCAATCTCAAAACCGCACACAAAATTGGGTGAAACATTTCCAACTCATATCCCAGATCTAGAGCTAATTAGGAAATGGTAAGAGAAAGTCTCACAATCAAAAGACAAATGGGTAAAGGATATGGACAGACAGAAAAAGAGATATAAATGAATATAAAATATATGAGAAGATGTTCAACATACTCATAAAAAGAGAAATGCAAATTAAAACTACACTGGAATCTCATCATTTACCTACTAGATTGGCAAAAATCCAAAATATCAATATTGCCAAGGCTATAGGAGAATAGACGCTTTGATGTTTTGGCAGTAGTGCAAATCTGCACAACTTTTCAGATGACAATTTGGAAGTAGCTATCATATCTACAAATGGCTGTACTCTTTGACATGGCACTTCTACTTCTAGGAATTTATCCAATTTATATGTACCCATGCATGAGAAATTATGTACGTACAAGGTTATTCTTTGCATCATTGTTTGTAATTGCAGAACATTGGAATGAACCTAAATATCCATCAGGAGGGGACTGTTAGATAAATTTTGGTTCCTCTATACAATGAGGAAGTTCTTTATGTACATTTATGGGATGATTTCTAGGATATATTGTTAGAAGGGTAGAGTACAGAAAGTGTGAGTAGCATCCTGCCATTTGTGTATGTGTAGCTTAGCTATGCAATGAGGAACTCACTGTGAAATGAAGGAGACAGAGGAGGCATGATTCTATTGCCATGTGGAATGTGGTACCATGGAGGAAGGTACAAGTTACCCTAGGGGCCAAGAGGAAGGAGTGACTCTTTCGAGGCCTTGGTTAAAGGAGGAGGTAAATATTGATCCATGGATGGTGGTTATGCAGATAGGGAAGATGGAAAGGGACACTCTGGATAGAAAAAAAATGTGCAAAGCCTTGAAAGAGGTCGATGTGACATTTGGTCTCAATAAGACATGCAGTTGTGGCTGGAGTTTGAGGTAAACCAGAAGGGAATGGCAAGAGATGAATCAGGTAGGGATGGATTCCAAGCCAAGTATTATGATTATAATTGTGTTCCCCAAAAAGATATGTTTGACTCCTAAACCTGGTCCTGTGAATATGACCCTATTTAGAAATAGGATCTTTGAGATGTTATTAGGTAAGATGAGACCAAAGTGGATTAGGGTGGGCCTTAATTGAATATGACTGATGCCCTTATAAGAAGAGGGAAGTTTGGAGACAGATACCTGGGAAAGGCCATGTGAAGATGGAGGAGATAGAGTGATGTATCCACAGGCCAAGAAGCAAAAGAGGCAAGGAAGGACACTCTCCTCTCTCCTACAGGTTTCAGTGGGAGCATGGCCCTGATACACCTTGACTTCAGACTTTCAGCTCCAGAACTGTGAAATAACACATTTCTGTTGCTTTAAGCTACCTAGTGATACTTTGTTAAGGCAGCCCTGGGAAACTAAGACATTAAGCATGATGGGCAAAGATGCCAGATTGGAGAGATTTTATGAATGGCATCAGCTCACCAGGGCAGAGCTGCTGCTTTGGGACATCAGAAATACAAATAAAGCAGCCTGGAAAAGCTTTGCACAAAATGAGTAAGCCTTTTGACCCTAATCCTTCCTTCTGAAGCCCAGCTTATTACAACAGCCTGGTTACTAGTTCTGCCTCCTTCAATCTACCCTCCATTCAGTTGATGGTGTGATTCCCAAAACTCAGATCAAACCATGTCCACTGAAGACTTGAAAGCCTTTGAGGCTGCTCTACTTATCCTAGAATCAAGTCCAGTTCCCTAGTGTGGCACATAGAGCCAAATGTGATCTGGTCTTGGCCCCATCTCTCCCCAGCCATACTGCTCCACTGAGTCTGTTCAAAGAGCCTAACACTGTTCTAGGCCTTTGTGTTTTCCTCTGCCTAGACTGCCCCACTCGTCTTCCTTTTTTGGCTCATGCCTACTCAGTATTTAAACCACTTCTGGGCAGCCAGATGCCTTCAAAGACCCACTCTTCCTTTCCTCCGTGGCGGGCTGATTTCAGTGCTCTGCACTAGGCTCCCCAACCACACCACAACTATCTTTGGGAGAAGTGGGGACAGCTTTTGATTTCGGCGCTGAGGAGACCTTTCTCTCATTCTGTTACTTTCACTCCCTATCTTTGTGACTTATCCTTGCTGTACCTCTCTTTTCTCTTTTACAGCACGAGCGTCATCATCTCATTTTGTATGGGTACCAGATGAATAAGTGGGACTGTGTGTGTAAAGCATGAATGACAATGCCTGGCTCTGAGTAGGTGCTCAACTAGAGGAGCCTCCTGCTGCAGGTAGTACTCTAGGTGGTGGTGCAGCTGTGGCCACTATTGTAGTGTTTGTATTTCTACCTGGAGGTTATCTATTTACATGCTTTGTTCCTTTGCTTTTTTCCTTTTTTGACCAGGTCCTGCCATCTCTCCATCCCTTGTGCTTAGCAAAGTGTTTATCTCATACCGGATACCCAAAAGACATTTACTGAAATTTATTGAAATCAGCTACTTAACTATAACACACACATACATATATATGGATATTTTATATAATATGTAATACCCAAACATGGGTATATAAATGGTGGTGATGGCAACATTCATTTGTGCAAGTTTTCATTTTAAAGAGATTTGGCATACTTTTAAACTGTATTTCTTACCTCATTTTCCTTTATCAAACAGTACCATTATTTACCAATGTTCCCACTTAAAAAAAGAATGTGTTACTTACTGTGTTAGTTTAAATCTTCATAAGAAATATACCTGTGCGCTAGCCCTTTGATGAATTTGACCTATAATTTGATTATATAAGAAAACATCTCTGCAGGGGCTCCCTGAAGAAGCAGGAAAGAGCACAGGAGATGAGGAGCAAAAACAGTTGATGGTGAGGAACTCAGCAGGGTGCAGGGAGGAGGGAGTGCTGTTAATAAAAAAGAAGAAAGAAGATTTTCATCTAACATGAGCAAAAAGAAGAGAGAAAAACAGCTGCATTTATACAAGGTGGAATGATTTGCTCCATTTATAGTCATAATGGGAAAAAATAACTTGAACATTAGGGTTAAAATTGGGTTGAATTGAAAAGAAATCCAGCTAGATAAAATGGCAGATCTGAAATGAAATATACGGTAACCTTGAAGTGGCATTAAAAATGTGAGGAGAATGGTCATATATTAGGAGGGGTAATGATTTCTCTGAGACCCAAAGGAGGCTGGGGTACATACTCATTTAAACTTTACTGGTTTACAGACTATTAGAGTTCAAAGAGACCTGTTTCTAGTCTCATTCTCAGCAAGGAAAGTGTAAGACTGAGCTGGCCCAACTGGCATTCTGTGACAACCTGTGGGAGAAGATACCATTGCTTCTGCACGAGTATTTCTCAATCCCAGTTATGCATTGGATCTGTATAAATTGAAACCCCAATCTTCCTTCACTTCCATGCTGTCACTCAACTTGTCATTACTTGCTCAGCAAATGGCACTACAGTGCTTCAGCTATTCAAGACAGAAACCCGGGAGTCATCCTTTATTTCTCTTTTTATTTTAACTCCTTTATCTAGTCCATCAGCAAGTGCTAAATATGTCTCTAATCTGAACACTGCTTTGCTCTTCCACTTCCAGGGATCTAGTCCAAGCATCCAGCATCATTTACAACCTAATTGGTCTCTCTGTTTCCCTTAGTGTCCTTTTCAGATCTAGTCGTCTTATAGTAGATAGAAGGAGTGTTTGAAACTGAAGTCAGACCTTCAGTGACTTGCAAACCAAACCTCCTTCCATGAGCTAGCCACTCCTGCATCATGTGGCTCTTGCCTTCCTCTCCAAACCTTCTCCTACCCTCTCTCTCTCATCCACCACCCTCTAGCCCTTGGTTTCTTTCAGATTTTTCACCTGGCAATGCATGGTTCTCCTCTCCTAGCCCCAACTGTCAAGAGCTAAGCTGAACCAAGCTGCCAAGTGTCAAAAGTAGCCTATTAAACCAACAAGCCAACATAAAAGTAACAGTCAAGGCTTTAATCACTCATTGTAAATGAGTAAGCAAGAGGCTAGCCCCTGAGAAAGGGACAGCTACTGCTCTGTTACCCTCTCCTCCTCTGATAAGGTCTCAGTAGAGGCACCCGAGGAAGGTATCTGTTTTGAGCCCCTGATGGAGAAGGCTCCCAATAACTTGGGTTAGGAATGCAGATATGCACAAGAGCATGACCTGGCTGGGGCGGGGTGGTGGTGGGGGGTGGGAGTGGGCTGAGTTCTTGACCACAGCTCCCTTCAGAGACTGCAATGCACTGGCTGTGCACCAAATCCGGTGTCAGGTGGGGACCCCCTTCCTCCCTCTTGAGCAGTGTCTGGTAAAGCCTTTGCGATTGCCTATAGTTGAGCCTGAAAATCAAACATAGGTTTTTGGCTAGGACCAGACTCCACTCTGTCAGGCTGATGAGGAGAGACAAATCTGCATGGCTTTGAAGGCCAATTTCCTTCCTCTTTTAAGACTTTTAGAGGCTTATCAAGCAGCTGGTGCATTGGGTCTGCCTTGTTCTCTCCTGGAAAACTTTCTGCAGTGGCTCCACTTCAGCTTTGTTTGTGGGGTAATGAGCTGGGGAGATTGTGTTTCCTATGCTACTTCCCCATAAGTTAGCTTGACCCCAAGAAGTGCCATTCCATATACTGACAATGCATGGCATCAGTGTGTATCTGCCCCCTTTGTGCGATAACTGACTTCATCTCATTCTCTTCACTGGAATCCATGCTCCAAGAGGGTAGGGACCCCATGGGACTTGTTTACCTGCATGTCCCCCCCACCTCCAAGTATAGGGTTCATAGGGTGACCCTGGCACCCAATGCTTGTGTGAAATTTTAGCTCTAAAATTTCCTAGATGTGTAAATGTGAAAAAGTTGCTTAATATTTCTATGCCTCTTTTTAAAATCATCCATAAAATGGGAAAATAATAGAACCTGCCTCATGGGGCTGTTAACCTCCATCAAGCATTTAGAACAGTGCCTGGCACACAGAGGGGCCCACATAAGTCTGAATTATTCTTTTTATTAGCACATAATAGATGGCCAGTAAATATGCGTTGAAAGAATGCATAAATGAGCTCTGCAGGTACAGGCTTAAATGTCACCTCTTCAGAGAGGCCTTCCCTGAAATCCAGGCTAAAGTAGGGCCTTTTCTATACGCACATTGTTACGAATTGTCCTTTTCTCCCTTATTTCTTACTCCTAGGGCTTTCTCTCCCTGACTAGACATGAGCACCCCAAAGGCCAGCCACTGTTTGCTTCATTGGAGCATCTCTCCATACAGTGCCCAGAACATGGATATGTCCAAGGTTAAGGACTGAAAGAAAGAAATACAGCAGGAAGGCTGAAAGGCCTTCAGAGGGTGTCCAAGTGGGGGCGTATCCTGGGAATGCAGCACGTTGGGGGTCAGCATTGGATACCATGGGGTTATATTGCACATGGACCACAAGGCTTTGAGGACCCACATGAGGGTGGGTGAGGGAGACTTGGGGATTTGGATACCCACTGATTAATTTGAATACCCACAAATTCCACCCTTTTAATCAGAGCAGTATCTCATGTGTTCAAGGTCATGGTTTTTGGAGTTGGAACTGGCTGCAAATATTGGCTCTACCACCAACTGGTCATGGGAATTTAGGAAAATCCTTTCATATCTCTGAGCCTTAACTTACTGATCTATATAATGGAGATAATTACTACTTATCTCACGGTTGTTGTGGGAATGAAAATGAGAGAATGCATGCAATTCGTTTAGGAAACATGGCGTTGAATTCTTATGTCCACGTCTGTTCCTTTCTGGGAAGTAAAATAAAACAAGAAAGAGAAGTGGGAATGCTAGAAACAGAAACATGCTGCTAGAAGAGTAGAGGGAGTTGAAGCCTGGGTGTCTACAGAGAGGGATGCAGGTGGGAAGCAAGGCTGCGTTTCCCTTGCAGGTTTGGAATTAGAAAACACCATGAAATGCTGAAGGCAGGAGATGAAGATCAAGACTGAAAACATGAGAATTCATTTGAGTCTGTTATGGAGCAGTAAGGCCTAAGGAACCCCCATCTCTGCTGCCAGGAGAGAGCCCCTCTTCTGTCCCTCACAGGGAACCAGCGGTTTGGACTTAGGCCTTGGGGCCACCAGTCAGGGTGGACTGGAGGGGTGTTAAGTATAAGCCTGTGTACTGAGCCGTGAGACACAGTCTCTGTCCACAGCCCTGCTCTCTGGCTTGTTTCCAGAACTTCAGTAGCAAAGGGTAGTCCAACCCCTCACCTAACACACACACACACACACACACACACGATCAGAAGATTCTTCTTTGGAGAAATGGGATTGTTCAAGAGAAAACGGCTTCAGATACTGACCCCCTGAGCAGGGAGAGGTCTCCCTGATGAGAAAGCCACTTTGCCTGCAGAACATGCCACAGTGCGCTCACGGCAGAGACCTGCCCCTCAAGCTTTAGCGCCTCATTCTCAAATTTGAAGAATCACTATATACTTGAGAAAAATGTCAACATGAAAGTCAAATATAAAAACAGAGACAAAAAGAAACTCAGAAAAAGAGAGACTATCGAGGGAACAAAAGAACATTACAATTTTTTATTATTAATATCTTCAGAAATAGAAGGAAAAAAGAACAGGCTGACATTACAAACAAGTAATAAGAGAAAAAGAAATAGTTCTTGGAAATCAAATATATAACTGAAATGAAAAATTGTATTAGAAAGTTTGGTAGAAGACAAACAAGTCTTTCAGAAACTAGAGCAAAAATCAAAGAGGTAAACATTAGAATAAAACAGATTAAAATTAGAGAACCAATCTAGAGGATCTCATATCCAGCAAATGGAAATTTCAGAAATTTTGCCTTTAGGTGGTCCCGTGAACAGAGACTAGATTGAGTGAGTACCCCTCTTGCCAACAGTTCTGTTGCAGTCTCTCTTTCTCCCCTCCTTGGGGGAACTTTTGTATTTGGCACTCCTCAGGGACTTGTGCTCCACCCTGGGTCTCTGTGTGCTTGTGTTCTTGAGCCTGGATATGTGTGGGGGTTCCAACTCACTGCTGTTAGTAGCTCTAGTCTGCCTCTGTGACATTGAAGGACTGAGTGAGGGGGTGGGATCCAGACAGGCAGGTCCATGAAGAAAATTCCTCCCTGGTCATGGAGATTATTATTCTTTTTCTTTGATTCAGTGTTTGTGGAGTCCTTCTCTAGTCTCTATTGTCCTCCAGAATTCTAAGCAAGTGGGATATGTCCTTTTATTAGTTGATTCCGAGGGAAGATTTTTCCAGGGAATGTCTTACATCACCATGTTGATGATGTCACTCTTAGCATTTACTTTTGAATCTTCACTCAAAGCTTTAGCTGCCTCTAGGTTTCTGACCCACGAACGCCTAACATTTCCACACTGATAGGATGTAGGAAGGGAGGATTGCAAATCTGACTTCATGACAACTCACTGGCGGTTGTTTGAAGATATCAGCAACTCCTGTCAGATGCCCTGGACCACACAGCTACTTTCTGCAGGTCCTGTTAATTCTACCCCCTTTTACTCCTTCAGACCTGGGGGCAAACTGCTCCCCACTGTCACTAAGCCCTGGGTTTTGCACAATTCTTTGTTAGTTCCTCTAATCTATCCCTTTATTATCATCTCCTCAACTTACCTTCTTGTGTACATTCTCTGGTTCTAGCCAGGACCCTGAATAATATGGGCAGTGGTCAAATCTGATCACCAATGGTATCCTCCAACCTGCAACCCAAATCTCAGTTGATGTTCATGGAAGAACGTTTGATGAAATATTACAGGAGTTGTTCATTTTTGTAATCTCATGGGATAATCATGGAATGTTATAACTGGACCAGACATTAGATACTTTTCCAGCCAAGGCCCATCATTTTATCTAAAAGGAAGTTTCATGTGGATTGTGACAGATTTGAGAGCATGAAACCACAGTGGGTGGAGGAAAGACTTCAGAGTCACATAGACTTGGGCTTGTATGTCAGAGGCATCACTTGCTGGTGACTTGAACATGCTCAGTTTTCTCAACTGCAAAGTGAAGACAATCTTACTTACATCACTGGGTTATTGAAAAGATATATGAGCTGATGCATCTGAATTTCCTGGCATAGATGTAGCACCTAGCATTTGCTGACAGCTGATATTGCCAGAACCCAGATATCCTGTCTTCTAACCCAAGGTGTGTTCCATTCCACCATTTGGCCTCTCAGACTGAGGTAAGCATGAGAGAGGTAAGTCTGGCCCAGCTCCTGGTGTGAACCTCATTGCTGAGAGACTGGTGGTAAGAGGTGAAGGAACTCTTTCAATTGGCTCCTAACCCTCTCTGAGACCCTGATTTTGACATTTGTGGTTTCTTCTCCTTCATCCTGTTTTTACATTTGTTTTATAACGGAAAATTTCTCTAATAAAGCCCACACTTATAGAACACAGAAAAGGAGAAAAAGTTGTGGTTCGAGGGAGCTTAACACATCACTGACTTGTTCCCTTGAACCGTCTGCAAAGGTCATTTGTGCAAAGGATCTTTCTAGGGTGGATGCTCAATGAAACAAGCATCTTATTGGTGTGAATGCCCCAGCTTAGCCAGAAGGCTGAGATCTTAGCCAAAAGGCTGAGAAATGATTCCCAGCAAGCTCTTACCCTTTATTTTTATTTTTTATTTTTTTAATCCCCCCCCCCTTATGTGGATCCCTCGTCTGTCTACTTGTTGTCTGCTCGCTATGTCTGCTCATTGTGTCTGCTTGTTGTCTGCTTGTTATATCCACTTGTTGTCTGCTCGTCTTCTTTAGGAGGCACCGGGAACTGAACCTAGGACCTTCCATGTGGGAAGTGGGCACCCAACTGCTTGAGCCACATCTGCTCCCTACCCTTTATTTTAAGCAATAGATTTTGTGGGACGTCTGTGCTAATTCAACAAGTCTCTTGTTACAGCAATATTTCTTAAGTCCTATTTCCTTCCCAAGTATTTCTGAGCTTGCAAACTCAGATATAATGAATGGAGCTGTTAGAGTGAACAATCACTCAACAGCATAAGTTATTTTAATGGGCCCATCACTTGAAACTAAACTTCTACCATCTGTTCTACCCTTTAACTGCAAATGCAAAAAGAACACAATTCCTAATGGCATCATAAAAAGTTAGATAGAAGTGATTTAAACGCAACTTTTGGTTCTGTATTCAGTGCAACATACTTCTAAAGGAAGGCTTATATTGGATTTATTTTTTATGACAAAATAAAAATTCAAATTCGGAGAGTTTCTCTGTTCACAAAAGAGCTGCTTTTTAGTTGGTATGGAATAAATTCATTCTTCCATTTATTTATTTTTTTCCTACAAATATTTATGGAATGCCACCATGCGTCTGGCACTGTACTAGACACCGGAGATATAGAAGTTAGCAATGATAATTAGCAAGACCTCTGGAACCTCCAAAGGAAAATAAAATGGACCATTTCATATAAATAAATATGAAAGTCACATAAAAACCAAACATAAATTTCATGCTCTGCTTCAGAATGTTAATGTGATGGAGTGGGAAGAAGTTTGCAATCAGCCAGATCTTGATTTAAAATTTCCAACCCCACCTCAACATGATCTAATGAGCCTGTGTCCTTATCTGAAATTTATTTGTATATCTGAGATTTTTTTCCTGGAAAATGGGAACAATAACATCTCCTTCATGGTATTGCTGTGATCAAGCAAGTTATGTACACAAAAGCTTTTAGCCCAGGGTTCGGCAAATTGTTTGAGTTCAACGTTAATTCTCCTTCTGCTTTCGAACTTGCATTTTTATAGATTTTGGAAAAGTACTCTTCTGACCTAAAACAATGCCAGAATAGGAAAGGATCCAAGAAATATTCACTTTATTTTATAGACAAATTTAATCCCAGGGGGATTTAGTGACTAGCCCAAAGTCTTGCGGTTTGCGGTAGTCGTGGTTTCTATAACATTTTGATTGTACACCTATCAATGAGAATTTTGAGTATACACTCCCAATATGTACATGGCATTCCATACTAGCATATGATGTACATTATAATATGCATATGTTTGTGTATATATAATAGAAATGAAAATGAGGTAATGATGGAATGAGCAGTATTTGTCGTGTCTCACTTGTTGCAATGGCTTCATCTTATGCTTAAGGCATGCACACTAGTCTCCCAGGGCACACCATACACTTAGGGTGACGTTCATTACTGACATGAATATGTTATTCCACAGTCTTGACTGACTCATCTGATTAGCTCTTAAATGATAGGACTGACCAGGAATTTATACCAAGGGGAGTGGGGCCAAATCTACCATTTCCTTGTTTTTGTTTTTTCAAAATTTATTTTATTTATTTAAAAATTTTAAATGCTCAACCCATGGTTTCTTTGCAGGTATATTTTCAGCAATTTCCCCATTTTGTGATGATTAGTTTAGTTAAAACCAGATAATAAAATGAACAAATTCACTTAACTAGGTACCTGTTAACATGCTGACAGTGAAGTGGTGTGCAAGGAAGCTTGCTGCCATCCCTCCCACTTCATGGAACTTGAGGATGTTCTGTGGACATTATATGGCATATGACCCTCTGGCATAAACATCAAGAGATGGTGAGAGTGCCAAACTGTTTATCAACTAATAGTAAAGATTTCCTTACTTCGAAAGGATAAACAAATAAATAATTATCCTAATAGTTTCACCCTATATCCCAGATGGTGAGCTTGCTTGCCTCACTTTGGAGGCCACTGAATTCATGGAAGAGGAAGGACTAGAGATTGAGTCTACTGATTTCCAATCTAATGTTTTTTTTTCCCTTAAAATATATAAAGGAGCGAAAAGTGATATTTCAATTTATTGTAGTATAACATATCTACAGAAAAGTATATACGGCATAAGTGTATTCCATACATTTTCCCAGATTGAATTTGTCTACATGGCCACTATGAACATCAAGAAACAGAAGGATGTTCAGCACCTCCCAGGGATTCTGTGCTTTCTCATTCCCCCGAGTAACTCCTATCCTGACTTATAACACCAAAGATTAGTGTTGCCTGTTTTTCAATTTTATACATATGGAATCAGACAATAATTATGATTGGGGTCTAGCTTTCTTTTAACTTTATCTTTGTGAGATTTATCTATGTTGGTAGGAGTAGCCATAGTTCATTCATTTTCTTTGCTATATAATATTTCATTGTTTGAATATAATACTACTTATTTATCCATTTAAGAGTTGATGAATATTTAAGTTGTTTCCAGTTTTGGTCTATTATAAATAAGTTCCAATGACTATTTTTATACATTTGGTATATGTGTTTGATGTGCATTTATATACATTTCTGTTGGGTTTATATTTAAGGGATATATATATTCATCAGTGGAATTTCTGGGACACAGAGTTGACATATGTTGAGCATTAGTAAGTATAGCATGTATTAGTCAACTATTGCCACACTAATACTCTGTATTAACCACATCAAAATGAGTAACATACAACAATAAGCATTTATTACTCACATACACACCTGTGGATTGTCTGGGGGTTCTGCTGATCTAAGCTGGACTCAGCTGGGCTAGGCTTTAAGCTGGGCATTAGGTCCAGGTCTGCTCCATGTGTCTCTTAAGCTTTCTGGACTAGAGGCTCCCAAGGCATATTATTCTCATAGAAAAAGGCTAGAACCAAGGTGATATGGCTAACTGAAAAAGCACATTTCAAGACTGCTCATCTTATATCCCCTAGCAGCTCATTGGCTAAAGTAAGTCAAGTGGCCAAACTCAAGTGATGAAGGAATTCCTTCCCCCCACTACAAGGTCTTTGCTGGTGTGTGAATATATTCTACAGTGTGTAGATATATAATTCTATTTATCAGGGTAATGAATTAATTATTGTTACCAATAATTCAGTTGACCAGATAGTTTTCCAAAGAGTACCACTTTGCATTGCCAGCCACAGTTTCTGAAAGATCCCATTATTCCACATCCTCAAAACTTGGCATTTTCAGACTTTTTAATGATAGTCACTCAAAATTGTGGTTTTAATATGTATTCCTTGGTGATTGAATGAGGTTGAGTACCTTTCCATATGTTCTTTGGCCTTTTCTGAATTACCTGCTCACATCTTTTATCCATTAAAAATTTTAGGTTGCCAGTCTTTCCTTTATTGATTCATAAGATATATTCTGAATATAAGTCCTTAGTTGGTTCTATCTTTCCTTACTCTGTGTCTTGTCTTTTCACTCTCTTAAACGTGTCTTTGGATGAACAAACATTTTTAATTTGAATGTAGTCCTTTCATTCTTTCTCTTTATGATTAATGCATTTTGTGTCCTGTTTAAGAAAGCTTTGCCTATCTTGAGGTCATGAAGATATTCTGCCATGTTTCTTCTAAAAGCTTTATTGCTCTACTTTTTCATATTTAGATATACAATCTATCTGGAAATGATTTTTATGGATTTATGAGGTAATGTTCCAGACTCATGTGGCTATCTAATAGACTCAGTATCATTAACTGAAAGACAATCTTTCCCTATTGCACTGCCCCTCTCATTGTGTCAAAAGTTTATTTATGTACTGTCCATCCCTTGACTCTCTGCTCTATACCATTGGCCTGCTTGTCTATCTATGTGCCAATACAATACTCTCTTAATTGCTGTAGTTTCATAATAGATCAATATCTGATAGTGTAAATTCTTTAACTTTTTTCTTCAAGTTTGTCTTGACTTTTCTTGACTCCATGTTTCCATTAAAAATGTTCAAAACAGTTTGCCAATTTTTACAACAATCCTGCTGGGACATTAATTGAATTTAACAATGATTAATTTAGAGAGCATTGATCATTAAACTATTTCTTTTGAGCTATGACTATATATATATATCCTTCTACTTATTTAGGTAATTTAAATGTTTTATTCAATAGATTTTTGTGTAGAGGTCTTGCACCACTCCCTCTATCTTTAAATATTATTTCTAGTTATTTGATATATATATATATATATATTTTTTTTTTTTTAAAGATTTTATTTATTTATTCATTTATCCCCCCCTTGCTGCTTGTGCTCGTCGGGTCAGCCAACCACGCCGTGCGGACGGGCCCGCCTCCACCAGGAGGCCCCGGGAACCGAACCCGGGGCCTCCCACATGGTAAACGGGAGCCCCACCGATTGAGCCACAGCTGCTTCCCTGATATTTTTTGATGTTACTGTAAACGTTGTCTTTTAAAATTTCATTTTGTAATAATTTGTTGTCTATTACAAAGGATGCCAGTGAGAGGATAAAGACCCACCCTGGGACATGCCTCAATTGAAGTAACCTAATCAAACAGCCCTTGACTGAAGTAACCTGATCTAAAGTTCCCACCTACAATAGGTTCACACCCACAGGGATGGATTAACTTTAAGAACATAATTTTCTGGGGTCTATCCAGCTTCACCACTCTTCACCACAAAGATATGTTATTTCCATATGCAAAATACACTCATTTCATCAGAATATAAAAAAAAGCCTCAAGTAATTTCAGTAACAATATTAACTACAAAGTCTCACTAAAACCAGTTATCAGTGTGGTCTCTCTTGGGGCACAATTCCTGTCCAGCTGCAGACCTGTGGAGCTTAAAACAAGTTATCTTCTTCAATATACAAAGAAGGGGCAGTAATAGGATAAATGTTCCCATTTCCATAGGGAGAAGTTTGAAGGAATATAGGGGTCACAGGTTCCAAACAGTTCTGAAACCCTGCAGGGCATACTAGGCATGATTAGATTTCAAAGTCTGAGACTCATCTATGGAATAATGTCTTGTCTGTGGGAACTGATGGAGAGGCAGCCTCACCTTTTGCAAATGCTTGCACAGCAGCCATATTCACAGCTTTACCTTCATCAAGCATTTGGGGGGCAGCTAAACTCTAGGCTCTACCCTCCAAGAATACTGGGGTAGTGGCCAGACTTTCCCCAGTCCCTGGGGAATGTGCTCCACCCTCTCTGAAGACTGGGGTGGCAGCACTCTTCCTGAACAATGGGTAGGAGGGCCCACCCTCTTCAAGTGCAAGGGCATACTCATTATTTCCATAGACATAGGTGGGCTCACTCTCTGGTTCCAAGAAGATGCCTTCAGTCCAGACCTCACCTTCCACGGTTCTGCCTTTGAAGTAAATTTTCCTTCAGTCTGTCCCTTTTACTCCAGGCTGGCAATGGTTCCATTCATACAGATCTTGCAAAAACCTTCTCAGTTTTGCATGTAGCACACAGGGGTCCCAACTGTCAGACAATAGGACTTTCCAGGAATCCCTTCTAGATAACTGCATTTCCAATCCTGACGAGCAATGAAGTGGCTGATTGGTTCCATGTTCAGTTAACCCCCCCCACGGGGCACTATTCTCTAGGGACTCACTTTCCGGAAGCCCAGAATTTTCCATATCATCAATATCTGGTTTCTTTGTGCTCAGGAGTTCAGTTCTCAGTTTATTCCTTTCCTGTCACATATTAATATAAACTGCAAGGAGGACCCAGGCCCCACTTTCCACATTTAGTCTGGAATCCCCTCAGCTAAATATCCAAGCTTGTTACTTTCAAAATTCTGCCTTTCATCTGTCATCAGAACTCAATTTTGTCAAGTTCTCTGCCACTTTAAAACAAGGGTCAATTTTCTTCCAGTTTGCAATGACGCATTCATCATTTCTGTCTAAAGCCTCATAAGAAGTACCTTTAGTGTCCATATTTCTACCAACAGTCTCTTAAAGCAAACTAGGCGTTTTCTATCCAGCACCCCACAATTCTTCCCACATATCCAATCAATAAGCCATTTCCACATTTTTAGTATTTGCAATAGCAGCACCCCATTTCTTGTACCAAAATCTTTTTAGTCTGCTAGGCTGCTGAAATGCTATATACCATAAATAGATTGGCTATTACAATGGGGATTTATTTGCTTGCAAGCTTACAGTTCTGAGGACATGAAAATGTCCATATCAAGGCATCATCAAGTGATTCTTTTTCCCTGAATACTGACTCCTGGCGATCCTGGATCCTCTGTTATATGGCAAGGCATATGATGGTGTCTGCTGGGCTCTCCATTCTCTCTGGGTTTCGTTGCTTCAACTTCTTGCTTCTGGATTTCTCTCTATCTTTGTCTGAATTTCATTCTCTTACAAAGGACTCCAGCAAGAGGATTAAGACCCACCCTGGGCCATGCCTCAATTGAATTAACCTAATCAAAGGGCCCTTAACTTAAGTGACCCAGTCAAAATGCCCTACTTACAATAGGTTTACACTCACAGGAATGGATTAAATGCTAATAATTCCAGTACAATGCTGTTTGCAGGCATCCTTTCCTTGTTCCCTTCCACAAAAGTAATACTTTCTATGTTTCACTAATTTGTGCAATGGATTTTGTGGTCAGTGGACTTTTAAGACAGCTCCCAAGGATTTCTGCCTCTTGACATTCATGCTCTTGTGTAATCTTCTCCTCTTGAGTGTGGCCTGGACCTAATGACTTGCTTCTATTGAATAGAAGACAGCAAAAAATATGGGTTGTCATGTCTGAGGTTAGGTTATACAAGATTGTGACTTATGTGTCGTTAGCAATCCCTCTCTTGTCCTATTGCTTGCTCTGATGGCGGCAGCTACTATGCTGTGAGCTGAACTATGGAAAGATATACATGGCAGGAAACTGATGGTGGCCCCTGGTTAACAGCAGGCAAAGAACTGAGGACTTCAGTCTACAACTCCTGAGCAACCGAATCCTTCCAACAACAATTTGAGTGATCTTGGAAATCGATCCTTTCCCCATCAAGCCTTGAGATGACTGCTGCCCTGGCTAATACCTTGATCCCAGCCTTTGAAACACCCTGATGCAGAGAGTTCAGCTAAATTTTACCCAAATTCCTGACCGACAGAAACTATGAGAAAACAATCATTTGCTGCTTTAAATCTTTATGTTTGGGGTGCTTTTTTACACAGTGATAAACAACTAGTAATATTTTGTATTAATTTCCTGTTGTGGCTATGACAAATTACCACAAATTTGGTGGCTTAAAACAACAAAAATTTATCATATTGCAGTTTTTGTATTCAGAAGTCCAAAATGTGTCTCAGTGGGTAAAAATCAAGTAGTTGGCCATTCCTCTGGCCAAAATCTAAAGGAGATTTTCTTTCTGTGCCTTTCCTAGCTTCTAGAAGTTGTCCACATTCCTTGGCTCTTGTCACCCTTCCATCTTCAAAGACAGTGATGTCTGGTTGAGTCTTTCTCACGTAGCATCACTCTGACACTGACTCTTCTGCTATCCTTTCCACATTTCAATGACTCGATTGATTACCAAGATAATCCAGAAACACCATCATGTATTAAAGCCAGTTGATTAGAAACTTCACTCCATCTCCAACCTCAGTTTCCCCTTGCCATGTAACTTAATTTTCATAGGTTCTGGGAGTTAGAACAGAGATGGCTTTCCCTCATTTTGCACTTTCTCTGTGCCTTTCAATCTAAGCTGGCAGTGTTTCTACTGATATAAAAGTCTCAAGAAACTTGTGCGTGTCCCCTCTATGTCCTGGGGATTCACTTCCTTAGACTAGAGGTTCCCTCTCTTCCCTGGATAATCCTGTCTCTATCCCTGACTTCTGCTGAGATGGATGAGAGGATCCACAAGTAGCCCTATTAATTTTTTCAGTGTCCTTGGTGTGCCTGATCTTTTGATCCTTCCAAAGTACTAGCAAAAGGCTGTCCATCTAGCTTTCTCTCTAGGGTATGCTTTTCTGACAGTAAAACCCTTTCCTGCCTCACTCCAGTCTGCCTTTTCTCCTATTTTCCCCCAGGAAATGTTTCCACTATTCACAGTTCACCCATGCTAGAAATCTGAGTGTTATTCTGCTCTTCCCTTTACTTCATCCTTCGCATCTATTTGGTAGCTAATTACCAATTAATTCTATCTTCTTAACTTATACCCTTTTTCTTCACTTCTTGCCATTCTTCTCTCTAGCTCCTCTTTCAGGTCTTCATCACTACTTACCTTGACTCTTGTAACAGGCTCCTTTCCTCTTTTTTCTCACACTTTTATTCTCTCCTTCACAAAGCTTCCAGGGTGATTTTTGCATAATACAAATTGATTTTCTCCCTGTTTAAAATATTTTTGCCCTTAGTATAAATTCTGAACACTTTAGCATGACACATGCCTCAGCAAGTATGCTTTCGTCCATAGGTAATATAAAATCTAACTAATAATAACTGGTATGTGAGAAGTAAGTTTCTAATAAATACATAGGAGCTAATTAATCTTACATAAGAATCTGAAAGCAGATAATGACTGCTATTGCCATCAAAGACCCAGGGTCTTTATGTTTTTCTACTATGTCATCCTTTGTATGTTGGCTTTTAACTCTTCTATGTGTTACCTCATAGGCATGTGATGGTTGTGACAGCTCCTGGGACCACATCTGTGTTCCAAGCAGGAATAAGGAGGAGGGGCAAAGACTTCTCTTTACACTTTATTGACCAGAAATGGATCACAGGCTTACTCTTTGACCAATCTTTGGAGAAGGGGATTCATATTACCAGATTGGTTTAGATCAGTCATGATTTATTCTCTAGGCTGGGGAGGGAACTGCCTTCCCTGAGATCAAAAGATCTTTGTGCTACCTGCATCAAGTTTCCATTAGCAGGGTAGAGGTAGTGAATGATGCTGGTTAAGCCACAGGCAGCACCTTCCACAATCTGGTCCCTGCACACCTCTCCAAGCTCATTTCCCACCATTCCTGCACTGCCAGTCTCTCTCTACTACTACCCCAACAATCTAGCTCCAACTGAAAGTACTTTTCCAAGGTGCCATTGTTGATTCATACCTGTGAGCCTTCCTGATACTGCTGCCTCTGTCTGGTGGTCCTCTCTGCCTTGTCTTCCTGGCAAAAACATTCTCTTCTTCCTGGAAAGCATGTTCTTATCTGGCAAGAAAAGGAGAGCATCAGACTCTTTGTGAAGGTTTTCCTGAACCTGTTTGTGCTCCCGCTGTAACCTGTAAACACTTCTATCTCAGTACATGTTGCATCTGTTTGTTCTGTGTTGGTTTCCCTCCATAGTCAGTACTGTCCTTGAGTGTGGACCAACGTCTTTGCATCCTCAGCATCTTGCATAGTGCATGGCACAAATTTTCTCTTTGTCCATATTCGATTGTCAGGGAAGTTTCACAGAGGAGGAGATGCCTGGACTGTATCTTAAAGGATGAGTAGGGATGGCCAGAGAGGCCATGAAGAAGGGCATTCAAGGAAGAGGGAATGACTTATGCTTTCTAAATGGCCTTTAGGTACCACTTTAAAAGTCATCTCCTTCTCTGATGCCAGTACCAGCTTAGATCATTCACCTGTGTTTCCACTGTGTTTCTCTCAACACTTACTACCTTTCTCCTCCCATCACTCCCCACCCCAACCACCCAATCTCAGTAGAGGGAGCTGCAGTTGCTCAAACTAATAGCATAGCGGTCATTCTTATTTCCTCTTTTTTCAAATCACCTGCATTCATTCCAGCAGCACATTTTGTCAGTTCTACCTCCAAGTGTCTTAATTTGCTAGAGTTGCTATGACAAATACCAGGAAATGGGTTGACTTAAAGAACAGGAAATGATTGGCTCACAGTTTTGAAGCTAGAAGAAGTCCAAAATCAAGATATGGGCCAGACTTGCTTTCTCCAGAATCTGTACATTCTAGTGCTGCCTGCGGGCAATCCTTGGGGATCCTTGGTGTGTGTCCCTGCCTCTCATTACATGGCGATTACTCTCCCTTCTTGCTTCTGTGACTTCTGGGCTTTCTTTATAAAGCCTCCAGTAATTTGGATTAAGCCCCACCCTCATTCAGTTGGGTCACAGCTTAACTAAAAACAGCATCTTCAAGAGATCCTAATTACAATGGGGTCATACCCACAGGGGTGGGACTGAGATGAAGAGCCTGCATTTTCTGGGGCACTTAATTCCACCTACCTCACTGCGCTACAGCCTCACCCTTTCTTCTCATATCCACTAGGATCGCCCTTGGCCAAGCCCACAGTATTTTTCACTTGTGCTTCTGCCATCATGTTCTAACTACTCTCTCGACTTCCACTCTGAGCCCCTCCCTTCCATTCTTCACCCAGCTGCCAGAGAAAGATTTAAAAAAACTAAAAGGGGTCTTACACACATATAAAAACGCACGTACACCCAGCTTAAAATAGCCCCTCGCGTTTAGAACCGAACCCCTGACCTGGTGGTCTGGCCCCTGCTTGCCTCGCTGGCCTCTTCTCTGTCCCTTTCTCCCTGCTTGCTGCCCTCCAGGCCCTGTTGCCTTTCTGTGGTTCCTTGCTGTTCCCTCTGCCTGGAATTTTCTTCCCCCAATCTCTCACATGACTGCTCCTTCTGAAAATCCACACGTCTTCTCATTCAGAGAATGTCACTGAGAGAGTATAATGGCAAAAAAGGAGGGATTTGGGGTCAGTCTTCTTGGTTTAAAATCCCGACTCTGCCACTTCTAGCAGAAGGACACGAGACAAGTCACTTACCTTATCTGTCTTTGCCTCTGTTTCCTTAGTTATGAAGGGATGTGATAACTATAGCACCCATCTCAGCACCTTTAAAATGTAGGGTACTTAGAAGACGGCCTTGTGTGGTAAATGGTATATAAATGTTAGTCAGTATTATTTCCTAGCTTAGATAAAACCTCTTGAGAGGATTTTCCTTGACTATTCAGTCTAAAAAGTAGTTCCCAGGTCACTCTCTCTCATATCATTCACATTTTTTTTTTTTTTTTTGAGGTACCAGGGCTGGGGATTGAACCTGGGACCTCCTGTATGGGAAGCTGTGCTCAGGCACTGAGCCACATAGGCTTCCCTGAATTAATTTTTTCATTTGTTTGCTTGTTTTTTTTTTGGGGGGGGGAGGGGGAACTGAACCTGGGACTTCCCGTGTGGGAAGCAGAAGCTTAACTGCTTGAGCCACATCTGCTCCCCATCTTTTTCTTTTTTAAAAGTAGTTTTATTGAGATATATTCACATACCATACAATCTTTCCAAAGTGTACAATCAATGGGTTTTAGTATAATCACAATGTTGTGCATTCATCACCACAAAAAATTTAGAACAATTTCATTACTCCAAAAAGAAAAACTCCACACCCCTTAGCAGTCACCTCTCAATCCCTCTATCCTTCCGCAGCCCTACATAACCACTTATCTACTTCCATCTTTATAAATTGATTTATATTTAGATTTTCTATAAATGGAATCATACAATATGTAGTACTTTGTGTCTGGTTTCTTTCACTTAGCATAATTTGTATTTTTTTTTCCTGATATTAACATTTTATAACATTAATATACAATTGTTCAGTTTTAAAGAAAAATGGTCTTATATATGCAATATTAGCAACACTCATATTTCACACAGTTTTTACTATGTTATACAGTCCCATGTTACATTTTTTTAGCTTTCCTTTTAGTAATATACTTGACCTTAGACATTCCCTTTCAACCACTGTCATACCCATACAATAGCACTGCTAGTTACAAACACTATGTTGCGCTTTCACCCTGTCTATTCATCTCCAAAGATTACCACACAACCTTTTTACCAAATTTGGTGTAGCTTAACCCTCAGCTTTTCATTCTCTAACCTCATTCTATTTTTTGATGACCTATATTCTAGTTATTAACCTTATGAGTTTACACAATTTATTTAGTTCATAATAGCACAATCATACAGTACTTGTCCTCTTGTGTCTGGCTTGCTTCACTCAACATAATGTCCTCCAGGTTCACCCATATTGTCATATAGTTCACCACTTCATTTCTTCTTACAGCTGCCTAAGATTCCATTGTGTGTATACAGCAGTTTGCTTATCCATTCATCAGTGGATGGACACTTGTGTTGTTTCCATCTTTTGGCAATTGTGAATAACGCTGCTAGGAACATTGACGTGCAAATGTCTGTTCATGTCACTGTTCTCAGTTCTTCTGGGTATACACCAGTAGTGGTATTGCTGGGTCACAAGGTAAATCTAGATCTAACTTCTTTGGGGACTGCCAAACAGTCCTCCACATTCTACATTCCCACCAATAGTGAATGAATGCTTCTATCTCTCCACATCTTCTCCAACACTTGCAGTTCTCTGTCTTTTTAATAGTGGCCATTCTAATAGGTGTGAAATGATATCTCATTATAGCTTTGATTTGCATTTCCCTAATAGCTGGTGCTATTGAACACTTTTCCATGTGTTTTTCCACCATTTATATTTCTTCTTTAGAAAAAATGTCAGTTCAGGTCTTTTGCCTATTTTTAAAATCTGGTTGTTTGTCTTTTTATTGTTGAGTTCCAGCATCTCTTTATATATCATGAATATTAAACCTTTACCGGATATGTGATTTCCAAATATTTTATCCCATTAAGTTGGCTGCCTTTTCACTCTTTTGAGAAAGACCTTTGAGATACAAAAGTGTTTAATTTTGAGGCAGTCCCATTTATCTAATTTTTCTTTTGTTGCTCATGCTTTGGGTATAAGATCCAAGAAACCACCACCTACCACAAGACCTTGAAGTTGTTTCCCTATATTTTTGTCTGGTAATTTTATAGTCCTGGCTTTTATATTAAGGTTTTTGATCCATTTTGAGATGATTCTTGTATAGGGAGTGAGATAAGGGTCCTCTTTCATTCTTTTGGTTATAGATATCCAGTACTCCCAGCACCATTTGTTGAAGAGACTGTTTTGTCCCATTAACACGGCTTTGGTAGGTTTGTCAAAAACTAGTTGACCATAGAGGTGAGGGTTTATTTCTGGACTCTCAATTCTATTCCACTGATCAATGTGTCTATCTTTATGTCAATACCATGCTGTTTTGACCACTGTAGCTTTGTAGTATGGTTCAAGATCAGGCAGTTAAAGTCATCCCACATCACTCTTCTTTTTTAGAATGCCTTTGCCTATTCAGGTGCACTTTCCTTTCAAATTAATTTGATAATTGCCTTTTCTATCTCTGTAAAGTAGGCTGTTGGAATTTCGATTGGTATTGCATTGAATCTATAAATCAGTTTGGGTAGGACTGACATCTTCATGACATTTAGTCTTCTAATCCATGAACACAGAATGTCTTTCCATTCCTATCAGTCTATTTTCATTCTGTCCGAAACCCATAGCAACATCTTATGCATTATTTCCTCCTTGTAGAATGTGAGCTTCCAGAGAGCAGAGGCTCTGTTCACTCTGTATCTTAGCATCTGCACCAGAGTCCGCTGAATTATAATCATACACATGCGTGTGCATGTGCGCGCGCACACCCACACACACACACTCATGTGGATTGCCTTTGCCCCTGGAACAAAGCCCAGTCTTGCTACCCCTGACCACGAGGCAGATATGATCTGATTCCTGCCTCTCTCTGTCTCCCTCTGTAATCAGCCTCCTTTCCTTCTTGAGTTTCCCCTCTCAGGGAGAGTTTCCTCCCACAGGGCTCTCTGAGCACCTTGCAAATTAGCCCCTTGAGTTTCCCCTGTAAAGTGGAGGTGGCCCCTGAGATTTCTGAGACTGCAGCCTGCAGCAGTTTAGGCCTCTCTCCGGGAACTCGGCCCTATTGCAGACTGCAGCCGTCTACTTGAGTCCATTCCTCTACTTTTAGTCAGAACTGTTTCACAGGCATGTGACCGAGTTCCTGTGTCCTGACCCTCTGCCACCTCCTCCCTTCCATACTCCCACCCTGGGTGAGTTTAGTGTCATACTGTTTTGGGTTATAAATTGAATTTTAGGGGCATTATAAATAATGCTAACATATTGCTCCAGCATTCTTGTTTCTCTTTGTCTTTTATACATGGATTATAGTCAATGACCCACTATTGACAAAGTACACCATTCTAATTTTTGTTTTCAAAAATACTACTATTCTATTTCTGGGCAAGACCCCCAACCTAGGAGGTGAACAACTAAATCATTGTGATTTTACACACCTACAGAGAGAGAAAACGATATAATGTGGTTATAGCTAAAAAGCTCTTTCTTTAGCTAATTATGATTGAAAAAATTTATTGTTTGGGGAAATAATAAACAGATAGATAAATAATAAATAGAGGGGAATACAGAGAAATGATGGCACACTACATCAACATATCTCTTTGATCACACTTACATGTGAAACGGTCCATTCAAAAATAGGGTTCTGATTTTGAATATACTTGGAATTTCACTTCCGGACCCAGATTAATAATGATGGGGAAAAATTCCATTGTATTTAAACTGGAATAGTGAGAGCACTAACCCAGTTATTTAAAACACACACACACACACACACACACAAACACACACATACCACCAACAACAACACTGGAATAAAATAATTAAGTACCCTTTTGCTTTCTAATGAACTGGCAGGAGACTGTATCCAATTTCCCCTCTGCTTCTCCTCTGAGCTCTTTAAGCTCTCCCTTGGTCAAACCTTTTCTGTTTGAATTGCACTAATTTGTAACTTGGCACCTTCCATCTGGGGATACAGATTTGTGCTGGCCCGTTCCACGCTGGGCTAAATTTGCTCAGCACCTGGCTGAACATATTGGTTTCGGCATATTTACCCAAATTGTTAGTAAAACACCAGAAACAGTCAGCTCCTGCGAATCAAATCGCTAGCAGCATCCCCGTCACTTAACGCTAATACAGTTTGGAGTTGGACTTCAGAAACCGAAGCCCTGCATTTGCATTCACATCAGGCTGCCCCTGGAGCCTGGATTTGGCTCTTAAAACCTCTATGGAGAAGAGGGAGATAGTTCAGCTGGTTCCAGCCTCCTGTTTCACACATATTCTGAGGATAATTTTTAGGTCCTTCCTTCCTTTTCAGTCTCCTTTTAATGTCCCCAAATCTTTTGTCGAGGAGCTATTTGCCAATATTTCCTGCAGACTTTTCAAATCCAGTCTTTTTAGCGCCCTCTATTTGGTTGAGGGATTAGAGCTTCTTAGACTTAAAGTCGATTTGGGAATGCAGGTTGAGTGTGGATGGTGAAGAAACTGCCCCTTTCCATTTTTGTCTTGAAGTATCCTTTTTGATTTACATGTCTGAAAACCGACCAAAGCCTGCTTATTGTTATGGTAGCTGGAAAATGGCTCACTTCCAGCTCAATCCTTTGCAGCGAGCTCCTTCTCCCCATTCAGCCGTTTCCTGTGGAATTCATTATTGTAATGCCTTGTTTACTTACATTTCAATCTGGTGATAATAGGCTTTTCAGCCTTTAGGCTTCAAGGTCCCTGACCACAGAGGGTAGAGGGAGAAAAGCTGAGAAAAAGATGGGAGGGGTGGGGGAGCTTGCCTGGGGACTGCTTTCTGTGGTGATTCTGAACCCTTATCATTAACCCCTTGTGTTCTCCCTACCTCCCTTTAAAAAAGTCAGGTTCCGAGAATGAGCCAGGCTCGTCTCGGTGACGGGCTGGTGTGCCACAGCAGTGAGTGAAGTTAGTCACTCGGTATTCCTCCTAAGAGGCTTGTCACAGCTGGAAAGCAGCCACGCAGTGGTGCTGCAGGAGGGAACTCTTCAGATGGCTGTCATCTTCCATGGCAGAGAGAAGACAGCTCCAGGCTCGACACAGTCAGGAACAAAGTACAATCCTCTCTCCCAACTCCACAGACCCAGCAGCCCTAGCTGCGTGGGCAAAATTAAACAAAGTAATGAGGACAAGGGTCATCAAATCTCAATTTTTAAGAAGATTTTTATTTATTTATTTGCCCCCCCCCCCCCAGCTTGCGCTCACTGTCTGCTCTCTGTGTCCATTCCCTGCGCGTTCTTTTGTGTCTGCTGGTCTTTTTTTTTTCCTTTGGGAGGCACTGGGAACTGATCCGCCACCTCAGCTCCCTGGTTTGTTGTCACGCACTGTGTCTCCTCTGTGTCTCTTTTTTGTTGCATCATCTTGTTTCAGTTCTCCTTGTGGGCCAGCTCGCCTTCACCAGGAGCCCTCGGGAACCGAACCTGGGACCCTCCATGTGGTAGATGGAAGCCCAATTGCTTGAGCCACATCTGCTTCCCCAAATCTCATTTATGCTCTCTTCCTCACTCTGTACACGTACAGGCATGTTCTTATCCATCCTCCCTCCCTGCCTCTCTGCCTGCCTCCCTCCCTCCTCCCCTTCCTTCTTTCCTGTCTTTCCTCCTTTCACTTTTGCAGATCTGACACTTCACACCTAAATGCCTCAGCATGACTCACTGAAGAGGAATGACATTCTCTTATAGAACCACAGTACAACTTGGGAAATTTGAATTTAATACATTTAATACAAACTACTATCAAACATATGGGCCAATTCAAAGTTTGCTAATTGTCCCAATACTACACTTTATGACACCATTTTCCTTCTATTTGGTCTTCTTTCTTGTCTTTGGTTATTATTATTATTATTAATGACATTGACATATTTGAAGAGCACAAATCTGTTGTTTTGTTGAATGTCTCTTGATTTGGGTTTGTCTCATTGTTTCCTCCTGATTTGTTCCAGGTTGTGCAGTACCAAATTTTTTACCAGTCCACTTATTTTTCAGCTGCAATTTCAAATCTCTGACAACCTTGAATCTGTAATTTCGGTTGCTGTGGTAGGCCCAAGATGATAATTCTGTTTTTAGTTGGATAGGTGACTTCATAACTCTGGGAAAGCCTAAAATTAGAAGATAATTTAAATTATCTTTGTATTTAAATCTTTGTGTAAATTGTGATTACACAAGTGTAATAAAAAGGTTTGTATTCATTGTGCTGTTTGGATGTAATTTGTAGGATGTTTGAAACATTTAAGAGAATCTGACTTTCTAGGGAATCTGGACTTGAAATTTTAATTAAATTGTTAGGAAATTTTATCAAATTATATTTGCTTAAAAGCTTAAGAAAAGCTAAGTTAATAAATTTATATATTGCTTTTTGAAGACATTGAAACACTTAACAGGATCTGATCTAATTTTATAAATTCCTTTTTATTAGAGTTAGAAGAGTTGAAGGAAGATTTTTATTGTTAGGTTTTTAAGTCTGCCTTGTTGAATGTTTGAAATGCTTGGGAAAATAAAATTATTTAATTTATGACCATTGTTTGATTATTTAAGGGAATTTAATTAACTTTTAGATTTTATGGGAGATTTTAATTTGTTAAGTTTATAAAATTTCTGAGAAAAATTGATAAACTTTGAAAATAATGTTCAAATATTTAGGGAAATATCAAATGTCAAATTTATGAATTTATGAATTAAATCAGCAGAAGTAAAAAAAACAGAATAAATGAGAGGATTTTAAATTTTCACATAAAATTACTAAATTTTTATATGAATATATCGGAATTAAAAGTAGAGTTTAAAGGTCAATAGAAAAACAGATTTTAAATGAAAAAATTTTAAGAAAATGACTATCAACTAAAACTGAAGCCCTGGTAAATGTTACATTTTTGTACACACTCTTTTTATATCAAAGTCCTAATTTTTTAATCTGATAATTCAGATTTCTCTGAAGTTCTTTCATTCTTACAATTAATTCTTGTGGCTGATTGTAGGCAGTGTCTGCCTTCTGGATAATGGAGATAAAAGTCTTTAAATGCTACCAAAAAGGCCCTATGAATCTTATGCTTTGTTTTTAAATTGCTGATTAAGATATGCAAATCTGTCACTTTCCTTCTTTAATAAATCAATATTGTTTAGCAAGAGCCACTCAATTTCATAGTTCTTACAATTATTACTTCTTCTGCACATCTGAAATACCAAAGACATTGTAACTAGTGCATCTCCTTCCAACTGTATCCCAGCCTAGTTCATCAATGGTACAAGTCTTAGCACTTATAGTGCTAGAACATTCCAGGAACTATCAATGGTCCATCTAACACTGATGATGCGGCTCTCTTTGCCATTCAGCCGGTAAGTGATATACCTTCAGAATCCCATTGTTAGAGGCTTCCTAGGACCACTGCCCCCCCGCAGTACCGACAGTCTTAAGTTGAGTTCCTTAGAAACAGAGCTTGAGTTGGGAATTCTTATTCAAGGGATTTATTGGTGGAATGCTCTTCAGAAAAAGGGAATGAGAGAAATGGGATAGGTCAAGGGAAAAAGCCAAGCAGCAGTGGCATCTCCACTGACAAGCAGCTTCAGTCTGATTTCACAGCGAAGCTTTAGAAAACAATCTGCAGCACAAAGTTAGTTCTACTGAAGGCGGTGGGCCAGACTTTTTGTATCCTCATGCCCCGTAGGGGTAAGGGGTGGCTATTGTTGACTGAAGGAAAACCTGTGGAGGGTGGGGCAGATGTGACAGAGATAAATGAACAGTAGGTGGAAAGGGCAGTGGGGTTACCAGAAAAGTTTTTTTTTTTTTTTTAAAGATAGATGAAATAACAGTGTGCTTGCTATTGGGAATGATCCAGTAGAAAGAAAACGTAAAGATAAGAGTGAGAGGAGAATTGCTATAGCTGAGTGAACAAATGGAGATAAGATCAAGTTTAAAAATGAATAGGTTCATTTAAGCGAGAAGCATGGTGTTTCATCCACAATACTAGGAGGGTGCCCCGACCCGCGGGACAGCAACGGGGGCCCGAAACCTGCCGAGAAAGAATGGTGGGACAAGAGACGCGAAGAATGACAACAAGACAGTGTTCTGATCAAGCTGCAAACTTTATTGAGGGAGCAGGGCTTATATGCTGTTTGGAAAGAGGAAGTGAGTCGGGGCCGGGTGGCGCTCCGGGATTGGAGGGTGTTGTCGCTGGAGTAGGGGGCAGATCTTACTTTCGCGCCCTGCGCCTGCGTACTGTTGTATTCACCTGGGCAGTGGCGGGAACCGGAGAACAAAGGAGTAAGGAGGAAGAAGAACAAGGAAGTGACAAAGCAGATTTTGTGTTTGCGCCATGCTGTGGCGTCCGCCATGTTGCGCCATGTAACCACTGGTTGCTATCGCTTAGGTTGTTGGCACCTCTCTTGGCAGACTCCAGTGACGGCTCCCAACGGGAGGGAAGGATGAGTATCCTCAGAGGCTGCCGGCAGGGGTGTTGGCTCTTCCAGCATATGTCCTATGAGGCTACAGAGCAGATACCACTGAGTGGTGTTTTTCAAGACGGCAGAGGTCACATTTGATCTGCACCTGTCTTAGTTTGCTAGGCTGCTATAACACGATGGTCGGCTTAACAAAAGGAATTTATGATCTCACTATTTGGAAGGCCAGAAGTCTAAAATGAAGGCATCAGCAAGGCCATGCTTTCTCTCCAAAATCTGTAGCTTTCTGGAGTTGGCTTTCTGCAACCCTTGGGATTCTTTGGCTTGAGTCTCTGCCTCCTGTCACATTGCAATGTCCCTGATCTCCTGGGTCTGTTCTTCCAGTATCCACAGGCGTCCAGCTTCTGGCCATGTGGCCGCCTCTGACTCCTGGCTTTTATAAGGCTAATCTGATTGAGTTGGATCACACCTTAACTAAAAATAGTATCTTCAAAAGTCCTTTTTACTATGGGTTCATGCTCACAGACATGGGGATTAAGATTAAGAACATGTCTTTTGTCAGAGTACATCATTCAATGTACCACAGCCTCTTAGAAAGGGGCAAGAGGCATTGTTTAGATAGAAAAGGGAATGAAGAAGGATTTATAGTTTTTGGTTCTCTTTTCTGAGGAATTGGAATTACTTTCTAAATTAAACCAACTGCTTTGGAAAATATTCTACAAATTTTCCCCTAGATTAAGGGAAACAGAAGAAATCAAAGATTATTGAAGACCTACTATGTGCCATCGTAGCAAGTCAAACCCATACCACTGTATTCAGAATGCTGAGCTCGTTCCTGCTAGAAATCAGAAGAAGCAGGATACACACACTTGCTTTTGCAGCTTGAATAGCTCTCATTAGGTTGCACACTCAGGAACAAAACTTCTGTAGAATCCTTTTAGTTCAACCATCACAACTCCTTCCTAATGTATCTCCATAAAATGCATTTATCCCTGTGAATTTCATGTCATGTGTTCCTTGGTGATCAATGTCACATCTATTATATTCTATATTGTTGAACTTAATGACATCCCACCTAGTCACATATTACATGCACACAACCAAAGTAATTGAGATGAAAATGTTGGTGATGATGATGATGGTGAGGCCAAGAGTCATAGTGTGTTTTCTCAGAACCTACATTAGTAGAACTGTAATAGTACATAATAGGTCTTTAATTTGTTGACTGGATGGATGGATGAAAGAGTGGATGTATGGCAGATGGATGCCTGAATTAATAGGTAACACATGAAACTAGACTTCTCAGCTCTTATTCTTCTGGCCTGGAATATGCTCTTTTCAATGTGAAAGATCTAGAATCTGTTATTCTAATCTGTTATTAATGGTCAGAAAATTTTCCCTGAATTTCTTTTCAGGTAATTATGCTGCTAAGGACTGAGTTCGCTGTTAGGAGAAGGGTTGTGATGTAGTGGAAAGAATACAGATTTAGAATTTGAACACTGGTGTTAAAGCACAATTTAGTTACTGCCTAGCTGTGCTATCTTAGGCCAGTCATTTAACCTCTCTTAGTCTTTCTCCACATCTACAAGAAGAATAATTACACACCTTATTGCACAGGATTTTAGTAAGCATCACATGAGATAATGCCCTGGATAGTGCTTTGTGTGCCAAAAGCAACACAGAAACGTGAGCTGTTATTTTCTTCCTTTGATGCAAGCAATGCCAGCCACCCACTCTTTATGAAATCATAGGAGCTTAGCTTTTCAGATAAGTTATCTTTTTACCCTTGCCTTCAAAATCTAAGATAATGAGAGGGCTCCTCAGCCATAGGAAAATGAGCAGAATAGCAACAGGCCCTCACTTTTGTAGGAATGTAGCTTCCACAGTGCACTCCTGCCGGTTCTCTCCATTCAGCCCTGCTGGAGGCCCAGGCAGTGGAGGGTTGTGTCCTCATCACAGTGGCACTGTGCCCCTGGCAGCATCCCCTCTGAAGGGAAGGGCATCAAGGGAGCAGAGTGGGTCCTGCATCTGACCCCTGTGCAGAAGCTGGTATAGACAATGGACCCCAAGCTTTTGGGGCCAAAGGTACTATTGCAAAGAGGATAGGGGTCCTCTGCTGCCTGGATGATTATTGACCCCAACCAAGGGGAAAATCACATGATGGAGAAAATTTCTCAGTAAAGAATATCCACCTCTGGCAACATAGAAGACCAGATGTTATGTAAAACTCCTCCCAGTATAGCATGCTTAAAAAATTGTGGATAAATCAAAGTATTTTATTAATAAACTTCTTTAGAACAGTTTTAGATTTATAGAAAAATTATAAAGATAGTACAGAGCTCCTATATACCCTGTAGCCTGGTTCCCCTATCATTTACATCTTACATTAGAATAGTGCATTTGTTTCAATTAATGAACCAATATTGCTACATTATTTTTAACCAAAGTCCATAATTTATTCCAGCTTCTCTAATTTTTACTTAATGCCCCTTTTCTGTTCCAGAGTACAATCCAGCATATCATATTACACCTAGTCATCATGTTGTCATGTCTCCTAGGCTCCTCTTGGCTGTGAGATTTTTCCCAAACTTTCCTTGTTTTTGATGATCTTGACAGTTTTGAGGATTACTGGTCAAGTATTCTGTAGAATGTCCCTCCATTGGGATTTATCTGGTGTTTTCCTCCTAAAAACCTGGGATTAAGGTTTTTAGGAGGAAAGACCATAGATGCAAAATGCCATTTTCATCATATATCATATCATATCATATCATATCATATCATCATATCATATCATATCATATCATATCATATCATATCATATCATATCATGTATCATTACATACTATTGACATGAGTTATCACTGTTGATGTTGACCTTGATTACCTGACTGAGGAATTATTTTCCAGTTTTCTCCACTCTAAGTTTATTCTTCTTTTCCTTTCTTTTCCAAACTGTATTATTTGGAAGGAAGCCACTATATTACACCCACACTTAAGAGTGGGGAGTTATGCTCCTCCTCCTTGAGGTCAGAGGCTCTACCTAAATTATTTGAAATTCTTTTGTGTAGATTTGTCTCTTTCCCTCCATTTATTACTTTATTCAATCATTTGTTTATATCACTATAAGCACATTTAAAAAAAAAAATTGGGTTATAATCCAATATTGATTTTTTTTTTTTTTTTTTGCTCAAATTATTTCAGCTTTGGCCAATGGAAACTCTTTCCATTGGCTCCTGTGTCCCTTTGACATACCCTCATCATTGCTTTTGTTTGTTTGTTTTGATTTTGAACACTTCTTTATTATCTGGCACTATAAGCTGTTCTAGGCTCATACTATATATTTCCTGCTTCAAATCTAAAATCAGACAATTCTCCATGGAGCCCTTGTTTCTTTTATTGGAGAATGGTATTAGATACCAAGATCTGGGTTCTGGGTGTGATTATTGCTATTGAGGTGTCAATGTTTCCAGATCCTCTCAACAGACAATGTTATCTTGGTAAAACAAATGGGTTGGCTTAATAACAGGAATTTACTGGCTCATGGTTTCAGAGTTTAGAAGTTTTGCTTCCTCTCAGGATCTGTATCTTCTGGCCGGCAATCTTTGAGGTTCAATGGGTTTTTTATCACATGGTAATGCACTTGGAGGCATCTTCTCTCTTTTCTGGGTTCCATTGACTTCTAGGTTCTGGCTGCTCCATGTGGCTTCTTTCACATGTCCAATTCCTTTTGATTATAAGGACTTCAGCCATATTGAATTAAGGCCCACCCTCATTCTGTTTGTACACACCTTGACTAATAACATCTTTTAAGGTCCTATTTACAAATGGGTTCACACCCACAAGACTAGGGGTTGGGACAGAGCATGCCTTTTGTGAGGGATGTGATTTAATCCCCAACATACACATGTATATAAATAGTTCTATGAGTATCCATCTATATCTACATTAAGCTAAACATAAATTCAAACTGGTGTCTGTAACTCTAATTCATGACCACATGTGCTGTCTAACCCTTTCCCCTGACTTATCTGTAACCTTCCACTCCAACAGTGAGAAACCTAGCTCCTACTATTCACCATTCATTTACTTAATTGTTCAATTCCAGTATCCATGCATTGTGGCTTCAGAATTGTTCAACCTTACCCTGTGAGGAAAAACATTATCAATTACAGTAAAGTGCTTATCTGCATACAGATTTTTGCCTTTAGTTTTACAGACACCACTATTTTCCAAAGTTACTTAAATTATCATCTCCCACCCTTTTCAGTAGTGTTGTTTCATATATTTGTAATATTATAATATTACAAATATTATTTGTAATATGTAGGGTTATATCGTTTTGTCACCTTCTGCATTGCATTCTGGATTTTCCTGAACTCTTAAGTGATTTTTTAAAAATTGCATGCATTACTGTTCATTTTTTGTGCAGTAAAATTCAATGGGTTTTGACAAATGCATAATGTCATATATCCACAATTATATTATCATTCAAAATATTTTAACCATACTAAAAAAGTTCCCTGTGCTTCACCTACTAAACCCTCTCTGCCCTTCCTCTGAACCCATGGTACCACTTATCTTTTTACTATCCTCATAATTTTTCCTTTTTCATAATATCATATCTGCAGTTGGAATCATACAGGATGTGGTCTTTTAGACTGGCTTGTTCATTTAGCAATATATATTTAAGATTCATTCACATATTTTTGTGGCTTGATAGCTCATTTCTTTTTATTGCTGAATAATATTCCATCGTATAGATATAACTTAGTTTGTTTTTCTATTTATGTATTGAAGGACATCTTGGTTATTTACAGTTTTAGGTGATTATGAATAAAGCTTCTTTAAATAGATTTTGCATAGACACAAATTTTCAACTTATTTGGGTAAATACCTAGAAGTGTGATTGCTGGATGTTTTGGTTTCCTGGCTGCTAAAACAAATAACATACATTGGGTTGGCTTAAACAATGGGAATTTATTGGCTCATAGTTTTGAGTCTAGGAGAAGTTCAAAATCAAGGCATCATCAAGGCAATGCTTTCTTCCAGATTACTGTGGCATACTGGGGCTGGCTGCTGGCAACTTTTGGTCTTTGGCTTTTCTGTTACATGGCAATGCACATGGCAACCTCTTCTGCCTTTTCCTTTCTCTTCTGAGTTCTGTTACCTTCCAGCTTCTGGCTATTCCCTGTTGCATTCTCTCTATGTGTCTGAATTTCATTCTGCTTATAAAGTACTCTAGTAAAAGGATTAAGACCCATGCTGATTAGGTTTAGGCCACACCTTAACTGAAGTAACCCCATCAAAATGTCCTATTTACAATGGGCTCACACCTACAGAAATGGATTAAGATTAAGAACATGTTTTACTGGGATACATAGCTTTAAGCCACCACACTGGAGTCACATGGTAAGACTATGTCTAGATTCACAAGAAACTAACAAACTGTATTTCAAAGTGGCTATACCATTTTGCATTCCCACCAGCAATGAATGAGAGTTTGTTGTTCCTCATCCTTGCCAGCAATTTGTATTGTCAGTTTTTAAAATTGCTGCCATTCTAGTAGATATGTAGTAGCATCTTAGTGCTGTTTAATTTTTCGCTTCCTTAATGACCAGTGATATTGAGCATCTTTTCACATGCTTATTTTCCATCTGTATATCTTCTTTGGTGAGGAGTTGTTTGTTCATTTTAAAATCAGATTCTTTGTTTTTTTATTGTTGAGTTTTAAATTATTTTTAATGTATGATAAACTTATGGGAAAGTAAGAATTCTTCAATATTCAGAAATGTCAAGAAAACATAAATCTACTGGGTAAGCAAACAGTGGAATCAGCATTTGCACTGGAGATATTTGCCAAGACCTAGAAGTCTAGAGTTGGTTTTAATGAGTCATAAAGCATAGATAGAAGACAGAGAACTAGGCCTGAACTGGAAGGATAGATGGGTAGTAATTCTTACTCCATCTTTTATTAGACAGAAACTGCAGTTGATGAATTAAAAACAAACAAACAATCAAATATACAGAAAACAAAACAAAACAAAATAAAATAACCACCACAAAAACAAAACCAACCTGTTCTAGAGAAGAAAGGCAAAGAGAAGTATTTTCTTGAGCCTCTGGATGGATGGGGAGTAGGAAAGTGACAGTGCTAGAAAAATGTCTACTTCAAAAATCCTAATTATAATCTAAAATTCAAGTAGGTATGGGGCAGGAATCCACACAATGCACACACAAAGAGATTTCCAACTGAAATGTCATTTAGCTCTCACTCATATTTTTAAAATTTGTTTCCCTGAACTGTATTATAATTTCTTCATATCTAACTTCCAGTTTATGTATTCTGACTTGAATTAGCAGGGTCCCTGTTTTAGTTTCCCAGCTGCTAAAACAAATACCATACAATGGGTTGGCTTAACAACAGGAATTTACTGGCTCATGGTTTCAGAGTCTAGAAGGCTTGTTTCCTTCCAGGATCTCTATCTTCTGACTGGCCAGCAATCTTTGGGGTTTCTTGGCTTTTCCATCACATGGCAATGCACGTGGTGATGTCTTCTTTCCCCTCCTGGTTCCAGCTTCTGGCTGTACTCTGTGACTTCTCTCTCCATCTGAATTTCACTGTCCTTATAAAAGAGTACAGATTACTATCTGGATTAAAGCGCAACCTGATTCAGTTAGGTCACACCTTAATTGAAGTAATATCTTGAAGAGATCTTATTTGCAATGGGTCCATGCCAACCAGAATGCAGACCAAGACCAAGAACATGTCCAAACTGGGATAAACAATCCAATACACCACAGTCCCCCATAACATAACAGAAGCAAACTGCAATTGCTTCTGGAAAAAAAAAAAAAAGACTTTAAATTAAAGTCTCAAGCAATAATCACACATGAAGTCACAAGGAACATGAGCTTACACACACACGCTCATACACAAATACACACACACAGTTGTCACCAAAAATGTGATTTGAAAAAGCTGAATAAATCAGCTGTTACAACAGATCATGGGATCAGACCCCCACTGGAATTTTCGATATAAAATATAAAGTAAATTTGTTTAAAATGATAAAATGTAAGAGTTTTAATAATATGATTAAAGCATGATGCTAACAGAATTGACTAATCACAAGAGAAAAGAAACATATTTGATATATATAAATAAAAAACATTGAAATAAAAATTCAGTGGAATGGTTAATGGTACATTAGGCAGCACAAAAGAGTTGGAAGATAGGTATAAGGAAATTACACAGAACACACTTCAGAGAGACAAAGATATTGAAACTATAACTGAGAACTAAAGAAACATGGAGAACAGAGTTAGGAAGTACACTGTAAGTCAAATGACAGTTCCAGAAAGATATGACAGAGAGATAAATAGAGAATCCATATTTTAAGAGATAATGGCTGACAATTTCCAGTATAATGAAATATAACATTTCTTGGACTCAGAAAGCACAATAAATCCCAAGCAGAGTGCATAAAAAGGAAGCCTTATTTGGACACACCATTGTAATCTTTGGGGGCACCAACAAAGAGGCAGTGTAAGATATTGTTGCCCTTAAACTTCTTTCAATCAAGATGCCATAAACCTGTGTAAGGGCTTTGTGATTTTCCCAGGCTTGTAGATTTTTCTGTTAAGAACAAAGCCTGTCTTAGAAATGGGATATTTTGGTTCACATTAGGATGTTCGAAATCTAGGAGGAGTGGTGACAAATTTAATCTAACGAACTTACCTCTTGAAATCCCTGACTATTATCCAAAATACATCTCAGTCCTGTGAATGTCAAGGGTGACAATGCCTTATTTCATCCAGGTAACAAATTTTGGGCAAAGCTATATCTCTATGATCTATCTATTCATCCACCCACACACCCATTCATCCAGCTATCCATCATCCATCCTTCTAACTATCTCCCTATTAATTATCTATCTTAGAGTTATAATTCAAACCCAAAACTGAAATGTTTGTCATGTCTTCACAGTAACACATTTATTTAATTTGATAGAAAGTAAGTCTGGCTTGGCTGATTAATTAAAAATAAAGACTAGTTTTGACTATTCAGTTCTATATTAGATATTATCCATAGATTGAATGAGCTAGATCCTTATTTCTGAGGTTTAGATGAAAGTGTTTTAAAAGCACATGATAAGATAAAAAACATTTAATCAAAAATATTGTATTGTCAAAGTTTCACGAAAAAAACATTTCCTTTTTCTCAACTCTTTTCAAGTATATCATGTTAAACAAGGTGCCTCTAAGTGAAAAAATTACAGTTATAATGACTAGTTATTTGATAAAACTTTCTGGAATAGATATGTGATACTGCCTCTTTGCATTATTCCCAGAAATTGAAAAAATGAATAACTCAAATGGCTGGCAAAACTGTTGTGCAAGTCAAATTGTTTCCAATTCTTTACTTTCAACCAAACTGAAAAAGAACCTAATCAAGTTGTCAGATGAAAGATCATTAACAATAATGTTTAAAGATGCTGAATTACTAAGTGAATTTTTGTATTTCCATAGTAGTGTCTTAATCCAGGCCCAAATACCACTGTCCAGGGGCAAAAATGGAAGGCGTGATGAGCAAAAAGCAGCTGAAAACTAATGCTAGGCTCTTACAGATTAATGCCCTTCATTTTCTTGTTAGGATCTTCGCTTGCCCTCTCACCATCTCAAGAATCTCTAAGTGGCAGGGAGGCAGAAGGAGGTGGCAATATTCTTGTTCTACATGGGTTTGCTCTTTTGACCCAAGATTCTTTCTGGCTCCTGGGGCACAGAAGCAAAGTCATGGTTAGGGAGAGGGTCAGGTAGGAAGAATGCAGGTCATAGCCTCCAAACTCAAGAGGGAAACAGAGTACTTATTAGTAGCCAAATTGGAAATTCACGCAGCCACAGTGGTGATAGAAGGATTCTGTTCAACAGGCCTTCAGGAGCAAAAAGCTCACCCCAGCTTCCGGCATTCCAGCAAAAGCAATTCCAGGTCCCACCAGCCTCTGAATCTAGGCTTCCTGACATGAGTCTACCTTGTTTAGAACCTGCTCAGGACTTTAAGAAACAGACCAACCCTCCTACTCACTATGTTTCCCACATCCATTCTCAGCAATCCCTTGGACCCATTCCATTTGTTACAGAATTTCTTTTTGGTTTTTGCCCCTTGCTCATCTTTTATGACTATATGGATTTGGAACTGTTGGCTTTCTCCCCTGTTTTTGTTCCTTGAACTTGATATCTGATGCCTGAGTAAGTTTAACTTTGACACTGTCTAAAGATGAAGCTTATAGCCTCACTCCAGCTATTCCTTCACTTGGGAACTCCACCTGGGAACTGAAGGCTGGTGCCAATTTCCTGCAGTGTCTTGTATTTACTGTGTGGACATTTGAGGGCTTTGCTGGAGACTGAACAAAGAACAAAGTAGGACTTGAGCCATACTCAGTGAAAAGGGAAAGCGCTAGATTATTTTATTATATAGTCCCCTAGGTGATTTTTATGGAACATTGGTTCTTCCAATATGCCATGTAAACAGATGACTAAATAGAATTTCCAATTCTCCACTTGCAAAGTCACAAAGCAGAGTGATTTTTAAAGGTTTTGAGAAGTGTTGCAATAAACTTTGTTTAATCTTGTATTTGACAAACATAGAAGCTCATGGGAATTCCTTTCTTCTTCCTTCCTCCCTTCCTTCCTCTCTTCCTTCCTCCCTTCCTTCCTCCTTTCCTTCCTTCCTCCCTCCCTCCCTCCCTTTCTTCCTTTTATTATGGGTTGGATTGTGTCCCCCCCAAAGATATGTTAAAGTCCTAATCCCCAGTACCTCAGAATGTGACCCTGTTTGGAAATAAGGTAATCACAAATACAACTAGGCATGTTATAGTGAGGTCCTACTGGAGTAGGGTGGGCCCTTAATCCAATATGACTGGTGTCCTTATAAGAAGGAGAGAATTGGGCATGGGAGACAACACAGGGAAGAATATTCATGTGACAACTGAGGCAGAAGTCGAAGCCCAAGGATTCCAGAGGCTAGAAAGAGGCAAGGAAGGATTCTCCCTCATAGAGTTCATACATGTAGCCTCCATACTGTGAGACAATACATTTCTGCTGGTTTAAGCACCAAGTTTTTGGATGACAGCCCTAGAAAGCTAAAACTCTTTTTTTCTCTCCTTTTCCTCTCCCCTCCCCTCCCTCCCTTCCTTCTTCCTTCCTTCCATCTTTCCTTCATTTCTTTTAACATTCCAAAGGACTAGACTTGTTTAGAATACACATTGGGTAATGTGATTTAGTGCCATGACTGGGTCCACATCAGCAAATCGGAGGTGTGTCTCTCAGGTGTTGTGTGTTGACCAGCAGGCTGACCTTGAACCTCTGGAGCACTTGAGGAGGTACAATTCAGCCAGCTCTGTGACATCACTGAAAGGAGCATCCTGGAAGGTCATCCTGACAGATGGCCCACATTATTAGTTGAGTTGGATGAACTCATTATGTCTATTGAGAACGAATTTATGTCATTTCATTGACATAAATTCACCAATAAAAGTGTAGGTATGAATAATAGAATGGTCCCTTTGCACATAGACCTAGAATCTTCCAACATGTTTCCATGAGAAATTACTTTCTTTAATTGGCACCTTCTGTCATTCTGTTGACATTTTGCCTACTGATCACATAATTTGTTCTTGATTATTGATGCTACACAACTGAATTACAAGGTAGACACTCCACAACATTGTATTATGTTTAAATTATTTATAGGCAATTTTAGAGCTCATTCATTCCTTCTATAAATGTTAGGAACATTCTGAGACCGTAGCTCCATGTTAAGTCAGAGAAATAGAGGGTTGAACAAAACCAATTTCACTTCCTTAGTAGTAATTTTTAAAAGTTTGAACCACCTCATGCAAAGTGGTACAACAGGTTATTTCCCATTCCTTGGACATTTATTTAGCAGATATTATTTCTGTTTTGCTAATGAAGAATCTGAGACAGTGACATTAAACTTTTCTAGGGTCATTTATTCTGTAAGACTGAGTTTGAGAGAAAAATACAAAATACTTGATACAGGCTACACATTTAAATGAGGATATTTTAACTTCCTGAGTCAGCAAACCTTATAAAAATGACAGTAATGCCCAAATGGTGACTTAACTAAACAGGGCTACCCAAACCTCCCTCCCAGCCAGTTTATGAATCACTGGCCATTTCCCCTCAGTGGTGCTGTAATTTAAGAATTCTATGAACTGGCCAAATACTCTTTGTAGTCAAATTCGATCTTCTTTTGGAAATTGAGGGCAGTGATTTTCTATCTTTGTTAAAAGCAATACTTGAACCCTTTCTACAGATGCCTAAGTGCCATGACTGAGAGGGTCCTCTGAGTCCCTTCTTCTCTGCCTCTTGCTCTTGGCAGTGGTGGCTACAGTGTTTCCATATAAGAGGAAAAGAGGAATTAGGGACATTATTGTGATTGAAGAAAGGGGCCAGGGCCTGGTCTTAAATTACAAGTGCATAACAAACACCTGGTTTTTATTAGATTATAGGTTATTTGGGGACCCTTGCCTTTGGGATAACTGCTGTAGAATATGGACAGTGTATTAGTCAGCCAAAGGGGTGCTAATGCAAAGGACCAGAAATCGGTTGGCTTTTATAAATGGTATTTATTTAGGGGAAAAGCTTACAGTTACAAGGTCCTAAAGAGTCCAACTTAAGGTTGCTTTCTCACCAAAGTCAGTTGCTATGTGTTAAAGCAAGATGGTTGCCGATCTCTGCGAGGGTTCAGGCTTTCTCTCTCTCAGTACAAGCATAGGGCTTGTTCCTTTCCGGGCCTTCTCAGCTGCTCTGGTCTCTTCACAAGGTTAGCTGCAAACTATCAGGCTAATGGCTTCCCAGGGCCACAGGATCAAAGCTGACAAAGTTCTCTCCTCTGGTAGCTATAGAGCTCTCTCTCTCTTCCCATGTGTCTTCTTCTGTGAGAGTCTGTTTATATCAGCCCACCAAAGGGGCGGGGACTCAACCCTGAGTCACGCTCTGCTGATGTGGTTGAATCAAAACCCTAATCTTAACAGGTAATTTAATCAAATAGAACTCAGGTGAATCTAATACAATCAAAGAGGATCACACCCAGAGGAACAGACCAGTTTACAAACATAATCCTTCTTTTTTGGAATTCATAAATAATATCAAACTGCTACAGGTAGATTAAAGCTTCTTCCACCAAGTCACCACTTGATGCCACCACTGTCCCTGAGTCCCTCTGTGGGAACTTCAGCAGTCTGACAAATGATTTGAAAAGCACTGGCCTAGGGTTAGAGCCTGGTCCTCGCATTTGGAAGGCAGCTATTCTGTGATCTAGGCAAGACTCTTCCTTTCCTGGACACCATCTCCTAGGCACAAGAGGATTCATTGTCTCATAAGAAGCTTGTCAACCAGGGTTTTCTGAAAAAATGAAATCCAATTCACAGAGCCTTGCCTGCTTCTTGGAGAGTGGGGAGATGAGAAGAAGAGAAGAGAAAAGGCATCATTAAATTAGTAGGCCTGGCCATGCTAAGACAACCTTCCTGAATCCAGCCTGTCGTGTTTGAGGTTTACTTGTTTACAGTAAGGGTTCAGAGCCTCCCCCTGTCTCCCCCTGCATCAGGAAAGAATTTGAAAGTGATTGACAGTTTGCCTTCCTTCTGGCAGTTCTTATATTCTTCCTGCTTGCACTAAATCCAATGAAGCTCCTCTGTCAGATGGGAAAAATGGAGGCAGAAGAGGTGGGATCACGTGACCAACATCTAAGCTCTCATCCTTGACACAGGCTTAGGCAGTGATCCAGCCTGAGACAAGGATTGGTGAGTTACTGTAAAGAGAAAGCCTTGTCTAAATGCTCATCCTCCCTGACTCTCATGGCTGGCTTGAAGGATTTGACTGTGAATACTTCTGGAAGCCTTCCATCCTTGCTCTTGCTTAACCATTGAGATGACAGTGTGCATTTCAGGGAGAAGTCACCCCCATTCTGCTATAGCCAGAGAAGAGAGAAAGAGATATTTGGAGTTGCCATGAAATATTGATTGATTGATTGATTGATTCATCCTTCCATTCATTCACGTGTTAGGCATTGTGCAAAGTAATGGAGATGCAGAGATGAAAAAGCAAAATCAGTACACTGATTCCTTACATGGGCTTGGAGGTCTGTGGACCCCCTGAAACTGTAAGCAAAAATGTATGCATTTGCTTATATACATTTTTCCAGCGGGGATCCATAGCTTTGATGAGATTATCAAAAGTCTAAGTTAAGAGGAGAGATCTGTTGTCAAGGCTTTGATGGTAAAATGTAGACTGTATTCGTTAAATATGGTGGGATGTACTGTGAAAATATGAATTCCTCAAGGTGACCAGAGATAACCAAATGACACAGCAACTGGACAGGAGAAGCAGCAAATATTTTTCCAGGAGTGTGTTCACTTGATGCTGGCTAATATAAAGCCGAATGCTTACCTTTTGGGAGATGAGAGGAGGATAGACCTCTGGAGAGAGAAAGTTGAATAGAGATTATATTTCTTAACGGTTCTCAGGAGTCTGAATGTATTCTGCAAAGACAAAGCAAGTATTCATTTTCCCCCCCACACCATCGCCCCTTCCTTAGCAAAGAGAATCATACTATTCTTTTTATAAATGTTGTGCTTCATGACACATTGACTCCTGATGCTGACTAAGGTGTCCAACCTAATTTGGCCTTTTGTAATGGTTCAATAATCCATTTATTGTCTCCCCCACTGGAGCTTCCTGAGGCCAGGTACCAAGTCTTATTCACCAATGTATTCCCAGTGTCCAAAACACTGCCCGGTGGTCTGAGGCCTTTATTCAATGACCTCCAATGAGTCATGCTGACTTGCATTCTACCCTTTTCTACCTTCCATTGAGAGATGGTGACTATTTCTTGACTCCTTGAATACAAGTTAGTTTTGTGACTTGTTTTGGATGTGGCAGAAGTGACATTGTACATGTTTTCAAGCTTAGGTGTTAAGAGGCTTTGCTTTCACCTCTCAGAACCCTGAAATACCAAGTCCAGGGTTTTCTGCTAGAAAAGGATGAAAGAGAATGAAAGAGACAGGCCTAGCTAGACCCTGGCCCCTCCGGTCAAGGAGCTGAGGCACCAGGCATGGGTGTGAAGTGACTTTGTATCCTCCAGGCCCAGTAGAGCAGCCCCAGATAACACCATGTGGGACAAGCACCTGCTGTCCCCACCAAGCCCTGCCCAAATCACAGAATGGTGATCAAATAAATGGTTGTCAATGTTTTAAGCCTCTAGTTTTTTTTTTAAATACATTAAGTTTTGAAATAATTTCTTATGGAGCAATAGATAACTGATATGGCGGCACATAGATGACACTCCATGAATATATATTGATGAATAAATGAATGAGCCTGACTCTGATTCTCAGGCAGGTCAATTGGGATATACTTGGTAACCTCTTATCTGAGTATACAGGGCCTAACATAAATACTTAAATCAATTTGCACTGTGCTAAATATCTTTATATCAGCCATCCTTGGTGAATGTCAAGAAAATTCCTTCCTGCTTAACAGACAGGAAAGTGAACACACAGTTAAAAGACAATGGAGTTAGTGCTATGGACGAGATGAGTTGCAGGGTTCCAGAGAAGATGATTGTGTGTGTGTGTGGCAGGGGATAGATAGAGTCAAGGGAGCCTTAACAAATGAATGAGAGGGCATTTCCTTTGCCAGCTGGAGATGCAGAAGGAACCTTCTGAGCAGCAGAAATGAAACATGCAGAGATGTGTAAGCTGGAGAGGTTTCGTAGACTGTGGAGAGCCATGATAGCTTCTGAGACTGCTTTCGTCCACTAGACCTTGCTTACCCGTCTCAGATTTCATGTGAGTGCTAGGGGGTAGTGAGTGAATGGGTGGGGTGGATGGAGGTGACGCAGGTGAGGTAGGGAGCGACCTGAGCCTGGACAACGTTGTTGGCTGCTAGGAGCCGGACCGTTCCCTCAGGACATAGGGTTTTAAGGAGAGATTGACATACTCTACCTTTTAAGGACAGCCCTCAGGTTTGAGACTTCTAAGGACCAGTATGGCTTTTGAAGTCTCTGATTCTGACCCCATGTACCAGGCTTTGCTTTCTATTTGAAGCCGCCTGCCAAGAACAAAGGACATTCCTGTGACGTGACCATGTGTCCATCCCTTTTCCACCATGCTTAGAGATCTTCAAGGAGTTAGCGACGAGATTTGGATGATTGCTAAATTCATTCATTAATTAATTTGTTCTTCAGGCCTTGATATGGGTAACAGACTATAAGGATAGCATTTTTCTCATGTGGTTAGAAAAAAAAATGAATGTATAATGGCTTGAGTCTTGTAAATATCTGCCTCTATTGATAATGAAGATATAGAACAGATTCTCAATGTAAGGATGCATTTTCAGAAATAATTTGGAAAACATTTCTGAGTTATCAAGGTGTAAATTTCTGCAATAAGTTTCTGAGGTCTTGGAACAAAATTTTCAGGAACTTCTACAAATGGGATAGATGCCGTTCTGGAATGCATTAGACTTCACAGGCTAGAGAAAGTTTGGTTATCCCTCTGTTCCGTAGGATTTACGACATTCTTAATCAGGAAGAAGTATCTGCAAAATTCTTCCAATTTCAAATGAAAGCAAATTTTTGTGTGATCAAGTGAACTAGCCATCTCTGTTTAAAGACCATTTCATTTGCAACCTTCATTTAGGAGTGGGATTGATTTATGCCCTTGTTTAAGGGCCACAGTCTTTCCTGAATAAAACTATATGTGAGATGTTTATAAAGCTGTAGCAGGAGCCACATGGTCTTTCTGCTCCCAGGGAGCCCCATTGACCAGTCCACACCCCATAGCTCTGCCAGGCTGCACAGTGTTGCATTCAAAGAAACACTAGTCCCAAAGCCAAGAATAAGTGCAAAGCAATTTAAATTTCTATGAAAGTCTCTCCAAGAACACTAAAGAGGAGCTCAATCTTCTTTCAGTAAAAATTTTTGAGGGTCACTACTGTGATTTTCCTTCTAGCTGAATTTCTTTACTATACAATTAGCACCAATCTTAATTTTGTCTAGTGACTTTTCCTATCTTTCTCTTGTGCATAAGACACTCCCTATATTCTCTCTCCACCCTGCCCCCAACAAAATAATATCCCACTGTGCCATCCCATTCTGTGTCTTCACCAAGGCTCTTAAACTCTCCACAAAAAAATCAATAGCAATCATTAAACCTTACTTAGGCATTTTGTTCTGTGACAGTGTAAAACTGTCAAAAAACTTTGTTTTGGTCAAGAGAAACAAAAATACAATGAAAACAGAGTTGCCTAGTGTCCAAGGGTGAACATAGACCACCAGCTTAGTTGGCACTTATCCCTCCCCACACATGCGTTTTAAATCTCTGTCTCTAGGAAATGTCTTCTCTCCTAGATTGCAAGATCCATGATGTCACATCCCTTTCCTGTCTCTTCTGTGCCACTCCCAAGATGTCACTGAGCACCAAGACCCAGGCAATCATAATTAGCTGCTGATTGATTCCTTGGGGGATCCTTTAAAAGGAGTAGAAATAAACAGTTGGCCACTCCCCCACTTCTTAATTGATGGGTATTTTGCAATCATTGTCTGCCTTATCCTCTTCTCCTCATTTCTTCTTGATTACCGCCAGGAAAGATTCCTCAATAGACTCCAGGAAGTCTATTTTATTTCCTAATTACTTTTCCTGCTGGGCACATTCTTGTCTTACTGTATCTAACCCAAATTTCCCCCTCTGTAGCTTCAAGCCATTGCTCCTTAGTCTAAATGTGCTGAAAGGAAGAATAATTCCCTTGATTAATTTATGTTGTTATCTCAAAGCTGTTTATACATCACAATTTCTACTTCCATGGAGTCTCTTTTTGCTGGATTAGAGATATACAATTTCACACTCAATTTTTACTCTGTATCTAAATCTTTGGTTTATAAACCTCTAAGTTCTTTCTAGGTGCTTCATTTAGTCATTTTTTTTTTCTGGGCTGATGTATATTCATTGCTTTTGTTTATCGAATGTTTACTTTATGTGCTAGGCACTAGGCTAAGCAATTTACACACATGATTTTATTTGACTCTCAGAATGAGGTGAGTGCTGATATTAACTCTATTTAATGCATGAAGAAACTAAAGCTTGGAGAGTTTAAGAAATGTCCACAAACTCCCATAGCTAGAAAGTGGCAGAGCTGGGGCTTGAACTCTGGTCTTTCAAATCTGAGCGTGAGCTCTTAACTGCTGCTGTAAACTTTTTCCAAAGACAGCTACTGCACATGGTCTTCTTAATGATTCTCACCAGAGCATATAAGTAACACCATATTCTCCTCTTTTTAATTTTTTCCACATGCTTAAGGAAATATGTGTTTTTAAGGAGTCACATTATTTGGGTTTGAGTGCCAGGTCCAGCACATATTGACTTGTTGACTTTGAACAGGTTATTTTCTAATATGTGAAATGGGAAGAGAGTTTTATTTTCCTAGCTGGTAAAACAAATACCATGCAATGGGTTGGCTTAAACAATGGGAATTTATTGGCTCATGGTTTTGGGGCTAGGAGAAGTCCAAAATCAAGGCATCAGCAGTGTGCAATGCTTTCTCCCAGAAAACTGTGGCATTCTGGGGCCGACTACTGGTAATCGTTGGTCTTTAGATTTTCCGTCACATGGCAATGCACATGGTAGCTTCTCTTCTGGCTTCTTTCTTTTCTGGATTATGATGATTTCTGGCTTCTGGCTGTTCCCTGTGGCTTTCTTTCTCTGTGCCTGAATATTATTCTGCTTACAAAGGAGTCTAGTAATAGGATTAAGACCCATCCTGATTGGGTTGGGTCACACCTTAACTGAAGTAACCTAATTAAAAGGTCCTATTTACAATGGGTTTACAGCCATGGGAATGGATTAAGATTAAGAGCATGTTGAGGATTGTGGGAAGATGGCAGGGTAAGGAGCACAGAGAAAGAAAGCCACCATTTTACCCTGCCATGTGAGAGAGAACTCCAAGATTGTCTGTAGCCCAGAGGTTGAGAGAGAGGGTCCTGAAGGTCAAGATACAAGCCATGTGCCTGATCACCCACAGTTGAGCTAAGGGAGAAAGTAAGCCTGGAGGAGAAGACAGAGATTGGTCACCATTTTGCCTTGCTATATGGCAAGAGTCTAGGATCGCCAGCTGCTGATCTGTGGTAAGGCAGCTTCTCTGATCATGCCTTGATTTGGACATTTTCACAGCCTCAGAACTGTAAGATTATTTTTATGTGTTTTCTCTGAAGGTCAGTTTCTCTCTCTTGCTTAGGGGTTTATTGTTGATTGGCTTTGTGTTAAAGGTCTTCTTTGACAATTAATCTGCCTTATTCTCGACCTTTAACTGACCAGGCTTTTTCAGCTCTTCTTCATCTGATTCTTGCCCTGGATATGCAGTACAATTTTTAAGATTGCACCTTTTGTGCAATTGTTTCACCTTCAGGAGAAAGCCTTCTTTCCTTTGTTCCTTCTCTGGGAATCCTGATCTGTTCTGTTCGTTTCTGTGCAGAATTTTCTTCCCAGAACTCCTATTATTTGTTTTACTGCTTTCCCTCACTCAGTGCCCCTTGTATTACACCTTTTAGTCCCAGGATCCTTTCTATGTTACAGCAGTTCAGTTATAACTCCCTCCCCTTTTTCATGATACTTTTCTGCACCTGGTAACTTCTCCATTAGGGTATCTAGTCATGGGGAGCCAGATTGGGTCAAAATTCAAAAAGGTCTATTTTTTTTCAACTAGATGTCCCAACAATCAGATATGGGGTTGGGTGTGTGCTCCTCTTGTCAAGAGTTCTGCTGTGGTCTCTTTTCCTTCCTGGGGGTCTTTTTGAACCAGCCACTTGGGTTCCACCCTACATCTCTGTGGTCTTGATTCCTTGTGCCTGGATATGTGTGGGGTTCTAAGTCACTGCTGTGAGTGGTTCTATGGTCTGCATCCAAGGCAGAGGGGCCTGGGTGTGCTGCCACTGTTGACTCTTAGGTTGCATGTGCTTGAGTGAGGGGCAGAGGTTCAGACTGGCAGTTCTGGGTCATAGACCTCTATCTTTTTTTGTTTTAACTTTTTCTTTAATTCATCATTTGTGGAGTCCTTCTCCAGTGTCTATCTTCCTTTGAAAAAGATTTGTCCTTTTATTAATTGTTTCTGAGGTGACACTTTTCTAGAGGATAGCTTATGTTACCATGTGATGATGTCATTCTCCTGCATGTTTTTGTCTGTCTATTCTTCCCTCTATCTGAAATGCCTTTCTTCCCTAGCCCCTGCCTCATTGGTTTGCTCCTATTCATCCTTTAAGACTCAACTTGGGCATCACTTCCCAAGAAGCACTCCCTGACCTGTCACTGTCACCCCTGCCCTCACTGGGACATGTAAGTAGTCCTCCTCAGTTATCCTTTAGTATTCTCTGCATATATTTATCATTGCATTCTTGCTTTCTAAGTTTCTGTATTTTGTCTGTATCAATTGGAATGAGATCAACTCAAGTTGGCTTAAATAATAAAGAAATACTTAGGCTCTTGCCTTTGGCAATGCAGAAGCAGATTCGGCTTTAGGATTGACCTAATCTGGAGGCTGCTACTCAGCTTCACTGTGATTCTCTTGTCCCTCTTGACTTCTAGGTGCTGGCTTCGTCATTAAGTTGGATGCAAGATAGCTGTAATGGTTTCAGTACATCTATGAATTACAATGTGGATAAAGATAGCAAACTTTCCCTCTTATCTTATAGACCTCTTTGAAGTTATGTGTCTGCTTCTGAATCAATCCTGTTAATTATGAAGGTCAGGTGGCTAACTGGCCATGCCTGGATTCCTGCAGTAACCACTCACTGGTAAGGCTAAGGAAGTCCTGTAAGAGCCATCATGCCCAGCCCTCCATGCAGGAATGGGTTCAGCTTTTCCTGGGGCCCATGGGTGGCAGGAGATAGATAACTATACAATAGTGGGGATCTGTTAAGAAGGATGAAAGGATCACAGGTGCTGAGTAAGCCATCAACAATGTCTTCTACTATGTTTGAATCTACCACCAGATGGGTCTACTTGAGGAAAATTGCCTCTTTCACTTTGTACACCCAGCCCTTGGTACATTGTCTAACATATAATTGGAATTTAGCAAAAATTTGTTGAATGACTGAATCACAATGGCATTAAAATAATAATTTAATTTGAAGGAAGGTGACAGTCAGAGAAAAGCCATATTTTAGTCAAATGCTGAAAATCAATACATACTTCCTACACTTAATTCTGTATGTACACAGCCAATCTTGCCCCTTGATATACCAGATGTTTATATCCTCTTAATTATAGAAATGTCATTACTAAAAATTAAAGCTAAATAGGTACTTGGTTGATAAAGGTCCAAAGGACAATGGGTGACACTGAAAAATGTAGCCTATTGGCAGCTAAGAAAAAGCATATGGAAGGTAGAAAAACATCCACCCTCTGTTTTGTGCCATTGAGGGCAATGGATCAGATTAAATACTGAAGGCAGAAATTCAATGAGTTCAGATAATAACCAAATGTTATGGGGCTGTTGAGTGAATGATTCCTAGGAACATTAATCACCATATTCAAAGTCCCTCAGGGAGCAAAAGCATTTAGACTTAATTAATATGACTTTCAGCACTCTGCATCATTCTGTGGGCCTGAAGGATTCTGGTTGGTCACCTTCCTATATGAGCAACCTTTGGTGATAAGGGACATGAACCCAACTGGAACCAGGTTAAGATCCTAGCATTGCTCTTAGAATCAGAGTTGGTTTCAGAATCAAAGGAAGAGCTGAAATACAGTCCTTGGGAAGGAATTGCAAATCTGGGTACCTCAGGGACTGGAATGAGGGATCTGAGTTCCACCAAGAGTCCCTCATCCTCCCTCTTGTTTTTTTTTTTTTGTTGTTGTTGTTCTCTATGCTTTTGAGAATCATTACCTTCTATTGCAAAACTCTTTGCTTTACTTTTTCCCATCCTGGCCTCGAAAGAGACAAAAACTCCCAGGAAAGATTCTGATTGGACCCAAATTGGATGATATCCATACAATCTGGACCAAATAATGGCCATAGGCTGAGGTTTAATTATTGGTCCAGCTTGGGTTAGAGACCTACCCTCATACCAATTACAGTGTCCAATATGCTTAGTTCATACATTTCCTTTTTGGAACATTCATTATAGAGAACATATGGCCCAGTGATTAAGAGCAAAGACTCTGGAGGCACTTATTAGCTGTATGGCTTTCAACAAGTTATTTAACTCTAAAAATGGGGATAATAATAATATAGACATACTGAGCACTAAATATATATACACATGTAAGAAATAAACTCTTTTTATATACATACATATGTGTATGTATAATGTTCATTTGTTCTCATGATGTCACAATGTCAAAACTTCTATTATCCTCATTGTTTAAAACTATACCTGACACATAGTATATGCTATGTAAGTGTGTAAGCTTATTAACTATTATCTGGTGTAGAGCTGGAGAACTGGTTCTCCAAAAGAAGTAGGAGCTAGTAAGATCTACCACCAATTTGTGTCTATTACACTTACTCAAAAAGTTCTTTGCACAAGCAAGTTTGTTTTGGGGCTGTGTTTGAAGTAAACATATAGTGACCTGATACCTTGGATTTTCCCGAGTGGTTTCAATCTCAAACATGCTTTTGGTTGTATGAACAAGCATGATGAAACTAAAGTTCCTGGATTAGAAAATGGGATCACCAAAAACTTAGAATTATAAATAATCTTGATTTTTACTTTTTCTTAGGAACTTAAAATTCTTAAGGTCTGTAAATGAAGGTAAGGCAAAAGAAGAAAAGAGAAATGGAGATTTGACCAAAGAGAAATTTTTATTGATGCACCAGACTAATGTGGTCATATAGTAAGAATTTCCATTTGAAGCTCACCATAGTGGACATTGGGGTTGACCCCCTAATAACTATTCCATCCCAGCTCTAGAAACAGGCACTAATTAGTTTAAGCCAATCACATATTGTTCCCTTCCTGCCAATGACAGGTTCAGGGGTGGAAATATGGCCAAATTCTGCCCAAAGAATCTAAGGAGACATTTGCTGAAGGATTCTGGGAAATTTCTTCCTCGATTTTAAGAGATAGAGCCATTAGATGTCTCACTTTCTCTCTCCCGCTGGACAGGAATGAGAAAGCATGTGGTCCTGTGGTGGCTTGGAGCTAAGCACCCCCAAAAAATATGTTCTTAAACTGAATCCATTCCTGTGGGTGGGAACCCATTGCAAATGGGACCTTTTGATGAGGTTACTTCAATTAGGGTGTAGTCCGACTGATTCAGGATGGGTCTTAATACTATTACTAGAGACCTTACAGGGAAGGCCTCAGAGATTGAGATAAGGCTACAGGGGAGCAGCCAGAAGCTGGAAGTCAATGGAACTGAAAGCCAGGAGAGGCTACCATGTGCATTGCCATAGGACAGAAAAGCCAAGGACCACGGATCATCAGCAGCCAGCCCTAGAATGCCACAATCATCTGGAAGAAAACAGTACCTTGATGCTGTCTTGATTTGGGACTTCTAGCCTCAAAACTGTGATCCAATAAATTTCTATTGTTTAAGCCGACCCATTTCATGGTATTTGTTTCAGCAGCCAGAAAACTAAAACAGACCCTGTTGCTACTGGCAGCCAAGCTTAGGGAGAGTACCTGGGTTTATCATGTATCACCACCATATACTAACGTTGTTACCTTGAGCTAGTTACTTACATTTCTACACTGCTTTTAAGTTTCTTCATTCATAAAATGGAATTACCAAGAATAACAGCCCATAGGCTTATTATGAGGAATAAATGAGTTAATATATGTTGAGTATCTATGCCAAGTGTTAGAGATTGTTGTTAAGCACTCAACAAATATGAGCTATTGCCATATTTGGCAATTAGGAGAATTACCCTTAAAATGAAGCCTGGATCCAAGAAGACACCAATGAGTAACAGTATCCAAGGAAGACTTGCCACCTCCCACCAGAGTTATGGTTCTATGAGCTAATCAGTTTCTTAATAGCTCATACAATGTTGAGTTGGATTTTCGGTTGTTTGCTAACAAAATCATCAGAAGCCATATAATATACCTTTAACTCAGTTTTCAGATCCTGAGTCAGTTCCCAGGGTCCAAGCTCCTGTCTTGACAAATTACCCTTTACCTCCACTCCCAGGCCTTGTGTTCCTGCTTGGCCTTGCCAGTCTCTCTTAATCTCAGTGCTGAAATTGAGGTCTAGATGGCAGCCCTACTTCTTGGGCCCAACTACCTGCTACTGGATCCCACTGGCACTGTCCAGACTTGAATCCCGAAGGACTTTATCCTGGGTCATCTGAACCACCAAACAAGGGCATTTTCAATCCTTCTGACAAAGGCTAAGCTTGGTTTGTGGGGCTACATCTGCATGTGAAGTCAAGTGCATGGCCTCTTGATCCTTCATATGTCATGGCATTTGTGGGCTAAAAAATGTAACCCTGCATTAAAATGCAGCTCTTCATTTTCCAGAATGATGCATCAGTGCATAATGTGAAAGGACTTGTTGCCTTCTGTCCCCGCCCTGAAGGGTCAAGATTAAGGGCAACATAAAAAATGCGTTTTTTTTTTTTTTTCAGTTTGCATTTTACTTGAGAATTACATATCTGAAATCACTATACTCAGCTAATGAACTTAAGGCATAGTCACTCCTTATGATCAACAAAATTATCGACAAAATCAGAGGGACAAGTTTGATCAACATACAATATAACATGACATCCTTGATTGATAGAGGCATCTGGCAATACCCTTTGTACTTTCTCAAAAGTGAGTAGCCTTGTGAGCGAGTCAGCTGGCTCCCAGGAACGAGTGATCTTTCAACACTTACACGAGACATGGCGCTCCTGAGCTTACACAACCTTCAGTGGTCCTACTGCTTTTAGAATGAAATCCACAGGCTTCATCAGGGCCTATAAGGCTTCTCATCTGTGCTGTCTGATATGGCAGCCACTAATCACATGTGGCTTTTAAAGTTTAAATTAATTAAAATTAAACAAAATGAAAAATCCAGCTCCTCAGCCACCCAGGCCTCATTCTAAGAACTGAATAGCCACAAGCACACAAGCTCATCACGGGACACTTCCCTTCTCCTTACGTTGCCAAAAGTTGTTTATTTTCTCCAGTGAACCAAAGTCTTTCACACTTTCATTCACAATTCTCCTCTTCAACTCTAATTCCTCTCAGGCTCAGGTTTCCTTTCAGGTTCCAGATTAAGTGTCGCTTTCCCAGGGAGGCCCTGTCTGAGCTCCTCTCATAGAAGCCTATCCCTTTCTTTCGCAGTACTTGGATTTATGTGGTTGTTTAGTCATTTTCATGGGTAATATCGGAATTCCCCTTTAAGCAGTAAACTCACGAGGGCAGTATAGTGAGTGCTCAATACCTGCTTGCTGAAAGAATACACGCTTGAATGATTTCCCCCATGACACACTCACTCTAGTTTTTGGATAAGACGAGACCTTGATTTTTTTCTCTTCCCATATCTATCTTCTTCCTCACCTTCCTCTGTCACGGCTCACCTGCAGTTTCCCCTGCTATCTTCATTTGCCAAGTTGTTATGACAAACACCACACTGTGGGTTCATTCAAGCGACAAGCATTTATTGTCTTATGGTTTTGGAGACTAGAAGTCTAAAATCAAGGCATCAGTCAGGCTGAGCTCTCTCCTGGGAATCTGTATCATTCTGGTGCTAGTTTGCTGCAGCTCCCGGGTTCTTGTCTTGCACCTGCTTACTGTCACGTGACGATCTCTTTCTTCTCGTGTCTGCTCTTTGGTTTCTGCTTCAGGCTACTATGCGGCCTTCTCTAACTGAGTCAGAATTTCTCCTGCTTATAAAGTACTCCAGTAATAAGCGTTAAGGCTCACCCTCATTTAGTTGGGCCACACCATAACTGAAAATAACATCATCACAGGGTCCTATTTACACGTAAGTTCACACCCATTAGGAACACTGGTTAAGAGTAAGACCATGTCCTTTCGTTGGGGTACTAATTCAATCTACCACACTTAGGGTTCACTCTTCCAAGCCAGCCTATCCAGGGCCACTCTCTGTAGTATGTTTGTGCCATCACCACATTTTTGGGATGTACAGTTTGCTGGAGAACAGTGAATGAAAATTGGCAGAGCAAACTAACTTTCTTGTCCACGGTCTATGGCTTGTTTATTTTGCACAATAATAATTGGCAGGGTAAAATGTTTTAATTTTCCTATATCTATGTAATTAATATGTTCACATTAGAAATCAATTATCCTTGATAATTACTACTGGTGCTATGGCTCATAAACTGAACACCAGTCTTGCTAACGAACTGAATGAGACATAATTTCTTGTTGTTCAAAGAGATGATCAACTCTAATCAGCAGTAAATTCAATCAAAACTTAGTGACATCAATTGAAATCATATTAGTGTTTGTAAAAATAGGATAATTACACTCATCTTGCAAGTTGCAGGTATTGTAACAACTCTAAAATATGGGCCTATTTGAATAAATGCTATGTCTGCTGGTGCTTGGCTGGCAGATGCAGAAACATATAATCTGCATAAATAAATTAGAAGTCTTCCCTCCCCCCCATCTTTAGTTCTGTGGGATTAGATTAAGAGCAAAGACTTTTTTTTTTTTTTTTCCTTTTTTAATGAGCTCAGGATAGGAGGCCAGGCAGGTGCTAATGTGTGACCACCAAGGTAGGACAGCTCATGTTGCAGAGTTGTCACTTAGTGTTAGTTCTGTTCTTTTTCCTTCCCTTTCTTCTTTAGGGATAAAGTTAATAGTGGTTATGATAATGGCCAGGCCGCCTGGGTCCAAATGCCAGCGGCACTACTCAGCACGGTGTGGCCTGGGCAAGAGTGGGGTGCTGTTGGTTCCCTGCCCATGCCTTTGACTCCCTTTGTATGGATCCCCTGGGGTGCCGGGTGCAGGAGTGTAAAAGCCTCAGCAGCCTGGTCTTGGGTTGGGACAACTCTGAGCTAACCTCTGTGCCAGAGCTCCCCTGCGGGATCAGGTTGAGGCTACCCCTGCAGGACTTGGCCTGATTTCCTATCCTTTGTTGAACTTCCTCCCTTCCCTGACTTCCCCACCCCCAGGCTGGCTTTCCCAGAGGCATTTCTTTAATCAATCACTTGACCATGAGTCCTCTTCTCAGGGTGGTCTGCTGTTGGGGAACCTGACCCAAGACGACAATCTTCTTAAGTGTCTTCTTCAGTTTCCTCTTCTGTCAAATGGGGATAATAAAGGTCCTTCCTCGTATGCTTGGTGTGAAGAGCCTGCAAGTTACTCATGCAAAGCAGCGAAAGCTGTGCCTGGCAAGGAGGAACCCTATGTAGAAATTACATATGGTTAGTAGTATGATCACGCTTTTCTGAAATGATGATGATGTCCTAATATAGTACAGTGCCGTTGAGGGAAGCAACGGGCTTGGATTTAAATTTTGGCTCTGCTAGCGATGTTACGTCCTTGAACAGCTTTCCTCAAGCTCTCCGAAGTGCTATTTCCTCATCTGTGAAGGTGGCGGTATAATTGTGATATGTGTGCCTGATTCGGTGGTAGTGAGGCTTTAAAGAGAGAATGCTGGCCACGTGGGCAGTGCCACACCTGGTTCCATTAGGCACTTGATAAACAGCAGCTGTCACTGTCACTCCTGTTGTTATGAATATGCCTTGCAGAGTAACCCTGCAGCAGATCCAATTCAGCTAACATTTATTGGCAGCGATAATACGCTAGGAGTATTTGCCATCCTTCCCTCACATACTGAGATCCATGCAGTGACCTTGTGAATTTTAAGGATGTGAGGTATCACGGCGCCAATCGGACAGATCAAGCAACCGAGGCTCCTAGTGAGTTAGTGTTTTGGGGGAGAATTAAAACAGCCGATTTAAGGCAAAAATAGAAAACAAGTCCAGGTTTCATCCACACTTCTGTTCTGCGTCATGATACCATCCTATCCTGGACTGGAAAGAATTGGGGAAGTTTATTAGAAAAGAGGGAGTGAGGGCTCAAGAACTGCCCCCCTACTTTTGAAGGAGAGAGGCAGTTACGTCTGGGACCTCAGGGCCAGGTTGCCTGGTTTGAATCACCTCCACCACTTACTGTGTGGCTTGGGGCAGCTTACTCCCTCTCTGTGTTGTTTCTTTGCCTGTAAAATAGGGACATCAACAGAACTGTCCACATAGACTCGTTTTAAGGATGAGGAGGATGGCTGCCTTGAAGCAGGGTCGACTTATGCATTAGACTCACCAGGCACATGCCTTGTGCCCACAATACTTTTAGGAACCCAGGAAAACCTTTCAATTTTTTTTAATATCGAAGGAAAAAAAAATGAACTTTCAGGTTTAAAAAAAGTTTTCATTCATGATATTAATATATTAATCTTTATATCAATATGGTCATACAATATCATTATATATTTAACTATAATTGTGTAAATATTATAGGGTAAAAGGAATTTTTTTGGAGGAAGGAGAACATGAAGGCAAAGTGTCTGAAGTCTCTGAAAGTCATAATGCAGCCCTGACACCACACAGAGAAAGAATTATCAATTACTCCATTGAAGGGGAAAACTTCCTCATCTCTATAGGCTTCTACAGAGTTAACTGGAGCTTCAGAGAGTGGTGGAAGGCTCAACTCAGCCCACACTCCCCCCGCTCTTTTCCTCTTCCACAAGAACTGCTCTGCCATGTGCACAACAAGATAGAGAAAATGCCACAAACCTGGTTTTCTCTTAGGAAGGACTTTGGGAAAGCCTGTGGGTTAGAAGGGCAGACATCAAAGAGGGACTGAACCTTGGTGAGGCCTTTGGCTGAGACCAGGGATGTACTTGGTCATGACTCTGGGGTCCGTGTTTGGCATTGGGAATAGTGCAAGGAGATGACAGATAAAGCTGGTCGATGGACCCAGTGGGATGGCAAAACACAGTGCTCTGTGGATGTGACCTCCAGCTATGACCCACTGGTCTTCAGTTGTTATCGAATTTACAAAATGTTTGGCGAGGGTCACGAGGGGATGTTCTCTAGATCTACCCTTAAGTAGAAATGCTCTGACACATTCAAGGCCAAAGGTACAACCAGGTCAAAGAGTGAAGAAGTGGAGCTTTGACCATAGAGAGAAAGGAGATTATAAATTCTTTATTCTATGGAATGCACTCTGATGCCTTGATATATGAAGTGTAGTCCATTGCCACCAGCCTTAGCTAGGACCTTGCTAGAACTGCAGAATCTTAGCCTCACACCAGGCCGGCTGCATTTTAATGTTAAAGTTCGAGAAGCACTTTAACCCTCTTGGTCACTGATGTAAAATGGATCTGGGGCTCTGTCCATTTGCGAGGAGTCACTCTTACTTTTCATTTTGAAAAAAGCAAGTAGGAAGAGTGATGAGAGAAAGTACAAGCCTCTGCTTTTGGTTCAGGTCAGTGGTTCTCTGCCTTGGTTAAGCATTAAAATCACCTCAAGACTAATGTCTTACTTTCCTAGGGTTGCCATAACAAAGTACCACAAACTAGGTGGCTTCAATAAGCAGAAATTTATTGTCTCACAGTTCCAGAGGTTAGAAGTCTGAAACCAAGGTGTCGACAGGGCCAGGCTCAGCTCTTCTTAGCATCTAGTTTGTCAGAAATCCTTAGTGCTCCTTGGCTTGTAGATGCAACACTCCAGTCTCTGCTTCCATCTTCACATGGTCTTCTCCCCCGTGTCTGCATCCAAATTTGCCTCTTCTTTTGAGGACACCTATTGGATTAGGGTCCACCTCATCTTAATTGATTATATCTTCAAAGACCTTATTTCCAAAAAAATCTCATTCACAGGTATTGGGAGTTAGTACTGGAACATAGCTTTTTGGAGGACACAATTTGATTCACAATAGTCAATTAAACTAGAACTCTAGGTGGGTGGGTAGGAATGAGGACCAGTTTCTTTTAAAAGTTACCCAAGTGAGTCTACTGTGCATCCACTTTGAAAACCACCAAGAAGGCTTTGAGATAAGAAGGTAAAAGGAATGTCAGCATTCACTCCAGGTTCATTCACTCCAACTTACCAGTGGAGAATTCCTACGAGCGTTTAGGACAGGGGTTCTTAACAAGGGATCCAGGAGCTTGAACTGAAATTCAAAAAAACATTATTCTTGTGGGGACGTGTTGGTGCGGGTGTGATATATTTATTAAATAATACACAGCATATTATGTATTTAGTAAGGAGTCTGTGGTTTTCACCTGACTGGCAAAGGGATCCGTGGAACAAAAAAGGTTAAGAACCCCTCTTTTAGGACCAGATCTCTAGCTAAAAGGGAAGAATAATTTTGCCTGAAGTACTCTCTCTACATAGATGACAGCAACCACAGTAGGTAGCTGGTGGAAGCGTAGGGAATTCAACACCATGTGTTTTGATTGCCTCCTCTTCCTCCCATTGGTGAGGGAGGATTCCTGCCCTAGGGTTATGAGGATGGCTGAACACAACACCCGACACTGGACAGTAGTCTAATAGTCACACATACTCATGGCATTGGGGAGCAGGACACCACGCCATCCAGGGCCACACGTGGTGTTGGGAGGTAGACTCAGGAACAGGGTGAACACACAGTGGCTGTGGGAGGCAGGCTTTGCAGCAACAAGAGGGTGAGGTGTCCTCTGGTTCCGTGGGAGGATGTGATTTGCTCATTTAATTCCACAGCTGGCAGGCAACTGCAACCGTCTACTGAAGGATAAGCAGGAAATAGATTTGGTCTCTTTGATAAGAAGGGTTATTTGGCTAGAGAACCTTATCTTCAGGAGCAGAATGGGTAGAGCAACTTGCTGTTTGAGGCCCTCCTGGATTCAGACGTCAACCAGCCCATAATATTGCACCTTAATTTTGGACTTTACACCACATCATAACTGTTCCTCATCACCTCTTTGGGGTGGCTGCTCTGTGGCTGGTCTGAGTGCCCTTATCTTGTATGAAATAAAAGTAGTAGGGGGAAGCAGATGTGGCTCAAGCAGTTGGCCACCCGCCTACCACATGGGAGGTCCCGGGTTTGGTTCCCTGTGCCTCCTAAAGAAGATGAGCAAGACAGCGAGCTGACGTGAAGGGCTGGTGCAGTAGGGTGACGCAACAAGATGATGCAACAAGGAGACACAAAGAGGAAACACAATGAGAGACACAAAAAGCAGGGAGCGGATGTGGCTCAGGTGATTGGGTGCCTCCCTCCCACATGGGAGTTCCCAGGTTCAGTTCCTGGTGCCTCCTAAAAAAAAAGACAGACTCAGAAAGCAGACAGCTAGCACAAACAATGAGGGGAGGGGGAAATAAATAAAATAAAATAAATTAATAAAATAGTAGTAGGAAGAATATGAAGCCACTAAAGACCCATGAATGCTAAGTATCCTCAATGCTTTTAGGATCTAGACAAATCTGAGGAGAGGGTTTCCTGAGGGCTTGGCTATAAATTGGCGTCAGATGGGAGGAAGCTGCTGCACATGTTATCCCTGCCTCTGTTTCCACAGAAAACTTCCCGTTTTGTGGATTTAAGAAGAAATATGTGAGAAAGGACTCTAGGATCTATACAACAGGTATAAATGACTCTACAACTTTTGAGGTAGATAAAATGTCACATTTCTAAATTTGTCTAACTCCAATCAACCAAATTGGTGAGAAGTCTAAAGGCAGCCACTTGGAAGGGCTCTCCCTGCTACTCCCTGGGGCTCCCGGGCATGTAATAAGGGGGAGGGACTAGGTCAGCAGGCCTCGCTGTTGGCCCTTCTAATCATGCTCCTTCGGCTACATCATGGTGTGAGATCAAATGCTGTCCCTTCAATATCCTTTAGGGCGTCGCTGTTTCCAGTGAACATCAGAGACATGCTTCACAGCACGTATTTCCCTCAACTGCATCAGCACAGAACCTCCGGACCTTCCCTGGACCCCCCCAAGACACAGGGCTTAGCACCTGGGCCTTTTCTCTGAATCCCCACACAGCCTCCATCCAAGGACCTGTCATCTTTGGAAAAATATCTGAGTGGACCACAGCCTCCCCCTGCAGCGATCCTCAAGCCCCATGTTGTGTGTGGTTCAGCTCCCCAAAAAGGGGCCGCCCCTACTCCTTTTTCCCCTCAAAGCACAAAAGTCTTCATCCTCTTACGTGTGACACTTGCTCTGTCTAGGATGGAAACCGCCAGCCATGAGTGGCTACTGAGCACTTGAAACGTGGCCAGTCCAAATTGCCTAAGTGTAAAAATCTACACCATGTTTTGAAGATGTGGTATGAAAATAACGTAAAATATGTCAATCATTAATTTTATGTTTGTTGCATGTTGAAATACTATTTTACATATATGGGGTGAAATAGATCACTAAAGTTAGTTTTACCTGTTTCTTTTAACTTTTAAAAGTACACTTACTAGAAAATTTAAAACTCATCTAAGGCTTGCATAATATTTCTATTGGATGGTGCTGCCAGTCCCTTTTCCCAGACCTTAGAATAAAGAGTCAGGGCAGAGGCAAGGGAGCATGTTTGGAGCAGCCCACTCCCATCAGGCCTGAAACACAAGAGGGCCAGTCAGCCCTCCCCATCCTTGTTCCCCGGGGAGCCCTGAACTCAGAACACAGGCACCTGGTGGCCTTGTTTCCTGTGAGGGGTGGGGGAGGAGAAGGGAGGAGGACCTTACATTCTTTCTTTCATGGATCTCTAGGGGAAGAGAAGAGCTTCACCAAATTGTGAGCAAAGTTTTTTGCCTCCTGTATTAGTCAGCCAAAGGGTGCTGATGCAAAATACCAGAAATCTGTTGGCTTTTATAAAAGGTATTTATTTGGGGTAGAAGCCCACAGTTACCAGGCTATAAAGCATAAGTCACTTTCCTCACCAAAGCTTCTTGCCTCGTGTTGGAGCAAGATGGCTGTCGACATCTGCAAGGATCCAGGCTTCCTGGGTTCCTCTCTTCCTGGGGCTTGCTTCTCTCTGGGCTCAGCGCCTCTGTTTTCTCTACAAGGTCAGCTGTAGACTATCAGGCAAATGACTTTGTCTCTCCCCGGGGCTTCTGCCGTGTCTAAGAGCCGTCTCTAGTCCTCTGTGTTCTTCTCCTGTGTGTTCACTTCCCAGGCTCCAGCTCAAAACTCAGCATCAAAGCTCCAACTCAGTCCTTTGCCATGTCTTTTATCTGTGAGTCCCCACCCACCAAGGGACAGGGACTCAACGCCCTACTGACGTGGTCCAATCAAAGCCCTAATCATAATTTAATTAAGTAAAGGTAAAAGGTCTGAATCCAATATGATCTAAATATGCCCAGAGGAAAAGACCAGTTTACAAACATAATCCAATATATCTTTTTGGAATTCACCAATATCAAACTGCTACACCTCCTTATTCTTGATTTTTCTCTCTCACTTTGCAAATGAGGAAACAGGTCCAGAGAGGGCAAGGAACTTTCCTCAAGTCACAAAGAGTTGATTACAAGAGGGCGGAGCATCCAGGACTTGTGCCACCACCCTGCAGTGTCCCACTGGCCTCTGACAAAGGTGAGAAAAAGCAGCAGCAGGAGAGAGAGAGGAGAGAGGAAAGAAGGTACCAGCTGGAAGGGCTTCTGGGCTGACTGTGGTGGCATTTATGGCCAGTGATTTATGTTCAATCCCCCTTCTCTATCATCTTGAATTCTTCCAATTTACATTTGTCCTGACTCTCAGTTTTCCGTTCTTATTTCTATAAGATCTGTTTTCTTGGTGGTAGTGTGCTCTTTTATTTCTTTTACTTTTTTGCTGCAAGCTGCCTCAAATTCCCTGTGAAACAAGGCAGGGTGCAAACAAATAAAACACAAATCATAAAAATTTCCTTGCTGTCACCTTTGGTGCTGCCTCATGAAGTTGTTCCCAGAAAAGAAGACCGAGGAAGGGGTTCCGTCTCTCACAGCACACAGCTGCCTTCCGCCGGGGGAGCAATTCTTCCTCAGGAGGATAGATACATTTCAGTTGGAAAGGTTGTGAGAGCCCTCGGTAGGCCTGGAGAGATGTTGAAAGATACAAGATCAAGTTAAATTCCCTGCAAGTTCCCATTACAGCTTCAGTTTCTTACTCCCTTTCCTCCTCCTAGGGGGATAACATTGCTTTTCTGCCCGAGAAACTCGAGGAGAAGAGGATTGTATTTCTCAGCGGAGTTTCTCGAGGATTTGAGTCTGACTTTGCCCTTGCTCTTATCTGCAAGAAACAATAGAGATTTTTGCAAGCAGTCCAAGATATCCTTTTTTTTTTTTCCTGTAATGGAAATCCATGAATGTTCCAGCTTTCTTAGTTACCACCACCATGCAGGGAGATGGAGGAGGAGCCCTGGGCACCATCAACTTCCTCTCTTGGGCTTGCTGGAACAGAGTAGCAGACTCTATCACGGAATGGTCCAATTAGGAGGAGTGGTTTTCATTGTATCAGCCCTCCATTGGAATACTTCTTGAAGGAAAAGTTTTCAGAAACAATGGGTGGGATAGGTGTTCATTGGGGACTCAGTTATCTCATCTTTTAAAAGGTCATAATGTCATAGGCATGGTTGCCATTTTTCTGAGCAAATACTTTGTGCCAGGAATTGTGCTAAGCCTTTGGCCTTCATTATTTCATTAAGTACTCATGATACCTGTGATTTAGGTATTATTGTTCTCATTTTTACAGACCGTACATCAGGTCACATGACTAGTGGTGAGCATGTAAGTTTCCCACCCAGGTCTGCCCATCTCCAAAGTCAAATTAGGGAGCTGGGCAAGATGCCTGTCGAGTTCCCATCCAGTTCCAAAATCAGTACTGCTGATTCTAATAAGATTTATGAAAACAAACTTGATAAACCACATTTCATGGACACACTGTCTTCCTTTACTGTTCTCCATATTTTCATCAAATAGGCATGTTTTTGCTAAAAATAGCAAGGGAGGACAATGATGGACCAAAGAAAGGAGAATCCTGATCAGTCTTCCCAAAGGGCTCTCAAGTTGGGAGCAGACAGAGGTCCAGGGAAGTGCTGAGCTCACAAAGTCCAGTTACTCATCCAAGTGGTACTCATGGGACCTCTGAGCCACCTGCTGGGATCCCTTCTCCCCAAACTATTCCCACAAAGGCAATTACCTAAAAAAAAAAAAAAAAAAAAAAAAAAGGCAATTACCTTTCCCTGCAATACTCTGACCTCACTTTTTCACCTGGTAAACTCATCTCTCAAGAACGAGCTCAATTGTGTCTTTTGCCATGAATTTACTTTGTCTCCCTTTATCACATGAGGAAGACTTTATCATTCCATGGCTAAATGTCTATAGCATGTTTTTAATTTCTGGGCTTGCCTGTGGAGCCAGGACACACCCAATATAGCATTCACAGGTGTGAGGACGTCGCTGCCCAAAGATTCAGAACACAAACGGGAGGTCCCCACCTCCTACTAAATGTGAGGATCTTTAGCAGTGGAAAAACATAAACGAGCAACTTATTTTCTTCCTCCACCGTTCCTTCATTGTTTCTGCGCTGTATGACAGGGCATTATGTTTCCACAGTGTTCTTTAAAATCAGAAAGTGAAAGGCATCTTATTTTTGCTAATGGTTTGAGCCTTAGTTTAAGGGGCTTTCAGTGAAGGTGTGGAGGAGTGCTGTAGGATCCAAAGAAAAGACCAGGGCTTTGGGACTGAGAGATCAAGAGGTGGCAGAAACCCAGATGGAGAATGGGGAACCTCCCCTTCCCCACGTTTTAAGAAGTGTTCTTGCTGCCCGCTGAGCTGCTGAGATTTTGTGTTGTAGAAATGGCAAATTGGCTAGAAAGAAACAAGGCTGAGAGGTGGGAGGGAAAGAAAAGAAATAAAGGAGCCCTGTGGCTGTGGAAAGCATTTGAGCAGAGAGCTGGCACTGAGGACTTTAAACACAGAGACTCTGGAATACTCAGGAGGGGACAGTAAAAGGGTAATGGAATGGAGAGAAAGGAAGAAAAAAATTTATGAAGCATGGAAATAGACGGTGAATATGATCGTCTTTCAAGTTCTTTAAGAGATGCATGACTGGAATTAAACCCAGTTATTTTTTGTAGCTGTCAGGTGTTTATGTGTGACAGTGAGACTAGACTGGACTGTGTGGGGCCATGAGATCAGTGTGGATTATAGAAGGAAAAACACAGTTCATGTGCTTGAATAAAGACAACGGGTGCACTGAGCCAGAGGGGAGAGGCAGGAGAGGGACCAGACTATGAGAAAGCATGAGTAATAGAGGAGCCAAGACCTGCAGGTCAGATTTCTTTGAGTGTGTCTTTTATATGTGGTTGCCTGCTTGGCTGGGACTGGATGCCAGCCAGCTAGGATGGACTGCTCACTTGACTAGAATGAGCATGATGGTTTTTCTGGAGCAACCCTTCTGCAGGGAAACTCCCACGTGATGAGTTTGCACGCATAAAATTGGCCTAGGGCTGATTTTGAAAAAGTCAGGAATGGGGACAAAAGGGTTGCATGCACAATAGTGGAAGAAGAATTCAAAAATCAAAATGTGGGAAGGGGAGGAGTGAGAAGGGGGAGAAAAGAAGAGGAGCCAGTCAGAGCATCAGCAGGGGTTGAAGTAAACACAGAAAATCCACGGTGCTGACATGGCCAAAGGATATCCTAAAACCAAAAATGGTCCACTGCCAATTTGAAACAGCTTGTTTTTCCATGATGTAAACCCATTCCAAATATTCAGTAAAGTGGACTACCCTGAGGCACGCGCAATCATTTCACGTGAGTTGTTTTGCTCTTCTCAAGTTCTCTTTGCTGTTGACATTGAGGAAACTTTGGATTTCACATGTGGATCAGGATGGTGCAGAGTAGTGTTTCAGCGGAAGCCAGACCTGGGAGACAGAGGTCTTTTCTGGGCCTAAAATGTTCAATGTGGGCTATAGAAGGAAAAAGAAAGTCCGTGTGCTTGAAGAAAGAGAACCAGTGCACTTCCTGTTTCCTTCTTCCTGCCTCCCTCCCTCCCTCCCTCTCTTCCTCCCTTCCTTCCTTCTCCTGTATAGGAATCCACAAGTAAATCTCTAGGAAGAGTTAGAAAGATTTTAGGAAGACCCCCTGGAAGTTCTGCATGCCGAGAGGATGGGGGTGGTGGTGTATGAATGGGGTGAGAAAGGGAGATAGTATGTACTTGATTTGGGGTAGCAAGCCTTGATATAAGATATGGTATCACATAAATTAATATGTACATGAAATATACATATATATTTTATCTAAATTTTGAAAATTTCATTTTCAGTCTGAAGTAGACCATGGCTAGCAGTGGTTGAATAATATACTCAGGATTAGTCACATAAATCTTCCAACAAGTCCATCTATCATATCTCATGACAAGAATTACTCAGTGTCTTTTACTGCTTGTATAAATTGTCTCTACCAATATTTTCCATCACATGCAGCTTGTTAACCCCTGGGTGCCCACAGCCTGTTGCTGTGTTTAGCCTTGGAAATGGCACTGTTATCTTTATGGACGTATTAGTATCTAATCTGGCCATATACATTTCAAGCTTTCCTAGCTGTGCTTGAGTGACCAGGCTTCCTGATAAAATACTGCCTTCTCTGGCATGGTAGACTTAGAGTTTACTTTTTAAATAACTCACTTGAAATTTAATAGGAAGTTTTAAAGCCACATCTGATTTAAGCCTTCTAAGTTCTAGCTTTTCAGAAGCTTCTTGGCACACCAACCTTGGGTTTACCTGAGAGCTGTGATGAGAAAATGCAGGCATGCTATTGTTTTATATCTTGTTGCCTTATTCACTACATGTATAATAACAAAACAAAATGAAACAAAACCTGGAGTAGCCTATTAATAAATTCATTGACACATCACAAAAACTGGAGAAAGGCTAAAACTGGGGACAAAATCTTTCAATTTATAGGTAAAGTGTTGCAGTGGCACTCTCCACACAAGAGGGGAAAGATTATAGTGATTTTTAAAAATCAAAGAAATCACCGGATCAATGATTTTTATTCTAACTGGGGCTTCAGTGTCTCTTCCTTTACAGGTCTAAACATCCCTGAGGAGGGAAGGCAAAGCGGCTAAGCAATCATTCAGTTCCACAAGCAAAACAAACAAAACCCTGAGCCAGAAGGCTTCGCAGACGTTTCCTCTCGTATGACCATAACAGTTCTGTGAGGAAGGTGTCAGCAATCCCATTTACGTAAAAGGAAACTGAGGCTCAGGAGCCACAGCTGGGGGGCACCAGGTGGGAAAGACCCCTGCACTTTACTTAAGGTCCAGTCTTTTTAGGCTCCTCCAGACACCCCTTCAAAATTCAGGGAACCAGCACACAGTAGGTCTCCCGCAGTGTACCTACGCTCCTATACGATCTCATTAATTAGCACTTTATCCCTGATTAGGGCTGGTCAAGCTGCTTGTCTTAAGAAACAAAACAAAACTGACTTTCTGTTCAGTCTTTTCGGAACAGGATTTGTTTTCTGCACATAGCTGATTTCACCGTACTTCCTTAAGTCACGCTGGCTGGCCACATAATTTTTCCTGTTGCTCTCCTTCAGGTTTTCCACTTTTGATTCCTTCCATGAAAAGAATCTTGTTTTTAGAAGCTACACCCTCCCCAAAACAAAACAAAACAACCCCCCTCCCCTCGAAAAAAACCAACAAAACACACACACACAAAATCCCCCTCTCTATACTAAAGTGGGCCTTAATTTAAAATAAGAAGAATAATTTGCAAGGCTCATGCTAGTGAGCTTGGAGAGAGAGGATACTCTGCTTAGGGGTATGTTTAGTGGTAAATTATTTTGAAAAGCAATTGAGAAGAGTCTTTGCAATTTGTTGTTAGTTATACTTCCAGAAATCTCTTAAAAATATTAATTTTTCAAAGGTAGAAATAACTTAAGTCATGAAGAGATTCACTACTATGTTGTTTTTACTGGTGAAAAATGGGCAGCAATTTAACTGTCCAACAATTGAGGAATGGTTAATGAAACTTTAATGTACTTCTGAGTGAATATTATGGAACTGCTAAATACGATGTCTTTAACGTAACAAATCAAATATGTATATTTGTGTTTTTTTCCCAAATTTCACTAAAGTGACAGTAAAGGGATTCTTTTTAAAAGGCATGAAATTACAGTATCCAACAGAATGAGAGAGGAGACTGAAGCAAATGAGAGATATCAATGCATTCTTAAAAACTAAGAGGCAACTTGACTGATGGTAATTGACTTACATAGCCCAAGAAAGCCGAACCCTAAGTGCCCTCCAGGGGCAAGATAAAAAGGAAGCAGGTCTGTGTCACAGAACCCTAGAATGGCTCAGGGAGTGAGGGCACAGGTACCACTGAAGGCAGGGAGTGCGTGAAGCTGAAAGCAGGCAGTGTGGAGCAAAGTCTAAGGGAAGCTGGGTGGTTAGAGACCTAGAGCTCTCCCACAACTAGGCAATTATCCTGCCCCATCTCTGTAGGAGAATGGAATTTTGATCTCTGGAGAAGTTACCAGACAGATTCTGGACTCTTAAGAGTCCATAAGATGGGTAAAGGTAGGAGCACCAAATAAAAAAAATGGGTGGTGGTGGTGGTGGTGGGAGTTCACATAATGAACTGCGAAATTCCTAGCTTCCTTTTCCCAAATGCTAAGAAAGCCAGTTGTCAAGTTTACAGCCCCTTATCAGAGATTGGAGGGGTTTTCTGGGAAGAAACCAGTAAGCCCCAAGAAAAAAATCTAATGATTCTGATAGTTGGGGGACAGTTTCCCCTCAATGGGCAGGTCCAAGTCCTAGCACTTCAAGGTGAAGTCCACCACTTGGTAAGCTCTGCCAATGCACAGGGGTCCCAGCCAGCTTCTCAACACCTTATCTCAAACGAGGATCATTTGACATTTGTGGAAGACATCTGATATGAAAGACAAAGACCAGAACAAGGCATCAGAAAGAAAGAAAGAGAGAAAGAGAAAGAAAGAGAGAGAGAAAAAGAGGAAGAAAGAAAGAGAGAAAAAGAGAGAAAAAGAAAGAAAGAATGAAAGAGAAAAAGAAGGGAGGGAGGGAAGGAGGGAGGGAGGAAACAACAGAGGAAGTAGAAGAAAATTAAACAACTGCAATCAATAATAATTCCTCAGGAAATAAGACAAAATATTACATCCATGAAATGATTATTGAGGGAATATTCAGAAAATATAAAAAGAACCTTGAAAAATTAAAAATATGGTAGTAGAAATGCTAAAAACACAATAAAAAAAGTTGGAGGATAAAGTTGAAGAAATCTCCCAGAAAATAGAACAAAGAGACCAATTAGGAAAAAAAGCAAAGTTAAGGTGAGAAATAAGAAAATCAATCCAGGAGGCCCAGCATCTAAGCAAGGCAAATTCCAGAAGGAGGGAACAGAGGAAAAAGAGGGAAGGAAACTATAGAAATAATGTAAGAAACTTTCTCTGATTTTAAAAGACCCATTACAAAGAATAAAATAATTTTAAAAAAGAGCTTTACCAAGGCATATCACAATGAAATTTCAGAACACTGGAGGTAAAGAGAGAATCTTAAAATCCTTCAGAGAGAGAAATCAGTACACACAGAGAGGGTTAGAATCAGAGTGACATCAGACTTGTTGAAAGCAACCTTGGAGTCTAGGTGACAAAGGAGAAACTTTTAAACCTGGAGTAAAAATTATTTCTATCCCTGAATTATATATCCAGCAAATTATTATTCAAATGTATGCTACCATGAGGATATTTTCAGGCATTTAAGGTCTGAAAAATCTTACCTCCCATGTCCCCTTTCTCAGAAGGATGTTGTTTGCAGCCCCTACAAAGTAGGGCCCCTGGAACTGTTAATAACAGTCCACAAGGTCACAGATAAACAAGTGAGCTGGCATAGCTGCTAAAAAGTAGCAAACCAATAAACTAGGCCACGCCGGAAAGTTCTTAGAATTATGTTTAGGATAGAATTTCTGCAAAAGTCTTTGATTCCCTTGTCTGTTATCTAATGAGCTCAAGGGTCCAAACTGTGCTCAGGCAGGAACTTCCTCTGTAAAACTGCTGACCCATTATCTGTATCATGCATATAAAAATAAAGCTGGATTCTGTCCAGGTGTCTTGAGTTTGCAGCTCCTCCTGGTCCACCTCAACCTCGCTGTTTCTGTCTCTTTTGCTTTTTTAACTTTCTTTTTAGTCTGCGTGCCCCCCTTTACTTTAGGTCCTGTTCTGCCGAGCTGGCCTCGGCAGATGTGATCCACACACAAAAAATGGAATAAGGTAGGAAGGTGGGGATATAGGATTCTGGAGAGTCAATTTAATTCAGCAAAGCAAGGAAGGGCTCCCAGGATGAGGGGAAAGATATATCCAGGGAGGATTATTTTGCAGCAGCTTTAGAAAGCACCCAGTCCTGACTGGAACTGAAGGTCAGAGAGCTGTAAAAAAGGGGTCTCCTACATAAATACAACTGATGGCTATATTGAAAGGGATAGAATTTATGATAGGTACATGCAAAATTAAGCAAGTTAAATATAAGGCAATTATAAACTTGAGGGCTGATAAAAAAAGTTTCCTAAGAAGGGAAACCTAGTAAGTTATAAATAATATTTACATGAAATCAGTCAGATAAACACTAACTACTGAGTAAACCAAATTGCTATGCAGCTTTACTGGGGAGATGGAAGGAGGGGGAAGATGAGTGAGTGAGTGTGTGTGTGTATGTGAGTGTATAGGAAAAATGAGAACCAAATCCGTAAAAGTAAAGTATGTCTAAAATTGCAAAATTAAGAAGTAGTAGATGAACATTGTGGAAGACTACTATTTGTCTTTCCATACCAGTTCTTTGCAAATTTATCAAGTTTGCATCTGCAAAGATCTATAGCCCAAGGCTGGTGCAGAAGCTCTGGGGACCCTGACTGTATGAATTTTGTGGCAATGTGAAAACATCACAGTCTTTGGACAAAGGATCATAAGGATATCCTTGAAAATTCTAGACAGCTTAAGATCTCCGGGTATGGTGGGGGGAGGTGCCCCAATAATGGCTAAGGTTGACTATGTACTCTATGTAGAGGGAAGGTTTTGAGTTATCTTTTTATTTGCAACGGAAAAGCCAAGTAATATGATCTTTCACGAGTTTCAGTATTATGATGGCAATCAGATCCACTAAAGAAAGTAGTTGTGATAGAATGAAGCAAGGAACACTGTGGAAGCAGAGGCAGGGCCCAATCCAGCCTCCAGAGCCAAATATTATGTACTCCAATACTAAGAGTGCCAGCATGGAAAAGGCAATCTTCAAAGTCACCACAGTGTTACTCCATGAAGAAACAAGAGGTGAAAATAGAAGAGTTCAGATAATTGAGTGGGTGGTAGTTCGATAGATGAGTAATTTGAGAAGAAATTGAAGGAGTTTATACCATCCTTCCTTAAGATAAATTCTCAAAAGTGAACTTCTTGGGTATGTGCTGTCTTTTGAGTTGGACAAACAAGAAGGAAACCTGGGATTCCAAAGTAGCCCTTGTTGCCATTATCATAGTTGGAAATACAGAGTGTGACCCCACTGTGGGCCCCAGAATCATAGACTTCAGAATCAAAGAGGGCTTAGAGCAGGGGTTCCTCACCAGTTTTGTTCCATGGACCCCTTTGCCAGTCAGGTGAAAACCATGGACCCCTTACTAAGTCCACACTATACTGTGTATTATTTAATAAATATATCACACCCACACCAACACGTCCCCACAAGAGTAATGGTGTTTTGAATTTCAATTCAAGCTCATGGACCCCTTGTTAAGAACCCCTGCCTTAGAGTCTTCTTCCGAGCCTGACCAGGCTCAAATAAGTTAGTAGCTCCATTTTAGCATTCGTTTTATTGTACTATAAGTCTATCTTTACTTGAGTGTCTCCCCAGTGGAACTTCTTGGGGGCAGGGATCTATCCATCACCTGGATTATCAAGCAGAGATGTGAACTTTGAGAGGGAGCCTTTCGTAGCCTCTCTCCCATATTCTCTTCTTTCTCTTCTGGTCCGGACTTGTGGAGTCTTGAGGCTTGTAAAGGCTCTTCTGAGATGTGTATAAGGGAAGGTAAGGCCTTTGTGATGGAAAGCAAGTGGAAGATGTGTCTATCCTGTAAATCAGGTTATCTAGGTCCATATTACTCTTTTTTTTTTTTATTTTTTTATTTTTTTTATTGTTTTTATTTTTTTTTTATTTTTATTTTTTTATTATGGGTAAAAATCAAAATTCTCACAATACATACAAACATTTGTAAAATGATATATAAATATATATGCATATATGTGTATTGGCTTACAAAAATGTTATTTATATATATATATATACATATATTTCAAGAGGTGCTTAGATTACCCAAAATATCACACGGAACCCACTGGGATTCCCATGTTGCCCAACTCCCACACCTCCCACCACATCCCACACAAACATCTCCCACAGTGTGGCCCACCAACCTCAATGAACTTACACATCCTGGAGCCTTGCCACCAACCATAGACCACAGTTCACACTGTAGACCACACTCTCTCCCACTCAGTTCTGAGTGGTGTGTGCTGATTTAAAATGGCCTACATCCATTGCCACAACAGTACTCAGGACATATTACTCTTTGTGCAGATTTCCTTTTGTCATGTCACATATTGTTGTGAAGTATTTTTAAAGGTTCCTGTTAAACATCAGTTGTGTCAGGACTGTCAAAGAAAGGATTAAATGAATGTGATCCAAACCCTCATTTTACTGATGGGGAAAGAAGGGTTACATGTTTCTTTATGGTTATCCAGAGCTGAGACAAGAAAAAAAGTCTTTTGTCTCCCTATTTGATGCTCTCATGCATTGAGTTTTTTTTTTTTTTTTTGGTCTGAAACAAGTAGATCTTTTTCCATCAAGCTCCAGTGCCTCTGAAATTAGATTCCGAGAACATTCTTGGACTCTGGAATAGCCGGTCAACAACTCAGCTGTTACCATGGTTGATACTGTGGCCTATTTGAGTGCATAAGTCACATCAAATGTTAAGTTAACCAACAACAGCAGATCATTTAAGCTGTGGTCTATTCTTTTCATGCCCATGAATGTAACTCAGTCTTATGACCTTAAACATGAATAAGGAAAATTTTCCTTTGGGGTCGTATTCCATCATTAGAGGGTTTCCAATTGGACAGGATCCCTCCAAGAAGCACCTTCCATTTAGAGCAGGAGTCAGCAAACTGGCCTGTGGGCCAAATTCAGCCCACTGCCTATTTATGTAAATAAAGTTTTATTAGAACATAGCCACTGCCGTTCTTTTACATATTGTCTATGTTTGCTTTCACAAATGTCAGAGTTGAATAGTTGTGACAGAGACTGCATGCTCTGCCAAAGCCTAAAGTATTTATTATCTTTCTAGAAAATGTTTGCTGACCCCTGTATTAGAGCTCCTTTTTTTTTTTTTGCAGAAGACTTGGGTGCTTTTCTTATGTTGAATGATTTAAATCAGCTCTTTCTATAGCTTTTACTTTCTCAATTTTATCTCCCTGACTACAGAAACATCCAGAGGGAAAAAGGTAGGTATTGGCAATATGTTCCAAATGTAACTGGTCAGAATTTCCTGGGGAGTGTGTACAATAGAAATTTCTCGACCCAATTCCAGAGATTGTGTTTTGATAGGTTTGGGGTAGGTCCTGGGAAACTTACTTTTAGCTTAGGCTAATCACTTTGCTGAGCCTTGATTATCTCATCTGTAAAGTGGAAACAACAGTTCTTCCTGTATAGGACTATTTTGGGGACTGTTGGGGATTAAATTGTGTCCCCCAAAATTTACATGTTCAAGTCCTAACCCCTGGTCCCATGAATATAATACTACTTGGAAATAGGATCTTTGAAGATGTGATTAATTAAGATGAGGTCAAACTGAATGAGGACGGGTCCTAATCTGATGTGACTGGTGTCCTTATAAAGAGAGGACATTTGTACACAGCCAGTAAGAGACATACAGAAAGAACATGGCAGAGAACAGAGGCAGAGCTTGTGTTATACCAGGGATTTCTGGCAAGCTACCACCAGTACCCTACAGAATTCAGAGGAAACATGGCCCTGCTGACTCCTTGATTATGGACTTCTAGCCTCCAAGACTGTGAGATAATTAATTGCTCTTGTTTTAAGGCATCCAGATTGTGATACGTTGTTATGGCAGCCCTAGGAAACAAAGGCAAGGACTAAATGAGATAATGAACTGTAAAATGTCTAGCACTGTGCCTGCACATCATAGACACTAAGTTAATGTGAATTTCTTTTCTCCCACTAGAGAATCCAGTGCCTTGGAAAACACACCAGGCAGATTTCTCTTCATTTTGACTTGTGTGTTACATTTACATTTCTATTTATGTTAATTTTCCTCTTGTCAAACTATTCCCAATCTGTCTTTCTCTACATGTATTAAAGCCAAAGGTGGTTTTAAAACTATTTTACAAACTTGTCTCAAGAAGCACCCAGAGAGCTGGGTGGCCCTAAATGACTTGTTAGTAACGTGGCTGCCAACAGATTTGGTTACTTCTGCTAAAATATAATTATAAGCAGAAGTGTTTCCATTAGTTTTTTTTTATTATTTTTGTAAGGAGCCTTGATATAAGATGATGGACTTTATAAATTCAGAGGACAAATATTGGACAAATTGTACACTATCTAATCAGAACATGTTCTTCTTTGCCTACATCTAACTTAAAAAAATTTTTTTTCTAGATGCATACAAATTAAAAGCAACTAATTACAGAGAATCTGGTTTTCTGTCGACACTGCTTGCGAGGCATAATTCACTAGCCTGCTGATAAACAAGGGGATGTAAATTACTCACAGTAAAATGCACAACAGCTTATGATCGTTAACTATGGGGAGGATGAGCTCTAAACTACAAGCTCTGAGCACCGCACTGCATTTTAGCCTAGTGCAGTGGCTGGTCTTCATGATGATTCACCTATTTGTTCAACAACTATTTATTGGGCACCTACTAGGTGTCAAGGGCCGTACTGCACTTTGAATATATCATTGAACAGTAAGTTTAACAATCCAACCCTGGTGCCACTTTCATTCTAGTGGGGGAAGACTAAGCAATAAACTTGAAACATTAAGTTACATAGTTTGCAAGAGGTGATAAATGCTATGGAAAAAAAAAAAAAAAAGAAAAAGGAAGGCAAGGGAAAGAGACTTTGTGTCATCAAAGAAGGTTAAAAATATACATCAAAATATTAAGAAAGAAGATAAATATGAAAGGTTCTCTCCCAAATGTTCATTTTTAAGTAAACTTTTTAAATTTTGAGATACTTGTAAATTCACATGCAGTAAGAAATAATGCAGAGAGAACCCATGTACTCTTAGTTTTCCCAGGGGTAATATCCTGCAAAACTGTAGTCAATATCACAACTGGGATATTGACATTGGTAGAGTCAATGTGTAGAGCATTTCCATCAGCAGAGAGCTGCTTCCTGTTGCCATTTTTTTATTTTTAATTTTTTTATATTTTATTTTTAAATCTTTAAACAGCCTTAAAATGAGAGTAATTAATAATCCAATTGTCAAATTTCAGTATGTAAAGAAAAAGTCCTTGAAAACTATGGAAAGGTTTTTCTAAATTATAATTAAAACAAATTAAACAATTCTAATATAGTCTCTGGACATACTGACCTGGCAGTCAGTATGCATTTACAGTTAGTCACAAGTTTAGAATATTATTTTAAAAAACAAGAAAATTTAACCCCCATGGAGGAAGGGAAAAAAGGTATTTCTTACATAAACTATAATTGTTCCAATTTTATTTGGCTTGGTGTAATCTCCCTAGATTTATAGGATATTAATAGAATAAATTAGCATTATATGTATTAAATCTTTAAGATGATAAAAATTGTAAGTTTGTTTTTAATGAAATTAAGATCTGTCCTAAAGTGAAATGACTAATTTTCATAGAACAGAATAAGGAATGTTAGGCAAAACTTAAATGGACAAAAGTAAATTTCATTGGTTGCTAACTGCAATTTAATAAGCTTATTTAAAGGTAAAGTAATTAGTCTATGTGATTATGGTTGGTTATAAGAAGTTTCTAAAAACATTATCTAAATTGAAGTATTTCAATGGCAAATTCCAGGAAGCCATTATTAAATAGAAACCTAAGTTAAACCTAAATTAATATTATGTTAAACCTAAATTAATATTAATAACAAAAAGTAACTTCATAAAAGAGAAACTTGTCAGAGGCCACCTCAATCTGCACATTAAGGTGGTGGTAGAGGAAAGATAATTTTGATTCCATTGGGAAACCTAGGTTTTCATAAAAGAATGGAGAAAGTAGTTTTTTTCTGTACTGCTAAAGTAAAATACCTGTTAACAATCATTGTAAAGATGTAAAAGTAAAAAGTAAAGTACGAAAAAGAGGTAAGTTTGTTTGATATTGTTAGAGAAAAACAGCACTCACTGGGATGCAGAGACTGACGACTGCAGGCAGGAAGTTTATTGAGAAGCTCTCCCAATGAAGGGGGTCTGAAGAATAGACTTCAGCCCCCCTGTTGCCCTTTTACAGCCATACCTACTTCTCTCCCACTCCTACTTCCTCCTTAAACTCTGGCAACCACTAATCTGTTCACCATTTCTATAATTTTGTCATTTTAAGAATGTGATACAAATGCAATCATCCGGTATGTGACCTTTTGGAATGGACTTTTTCTGCTCGGCCTAATTCTCTGGTGATTGATCTTGGTTGTTGGGTGTAACAATAGTTCATTCATTTTTATTGCTCAGTAGCACTGTGTGGTATAGCTGTGTCACAGTTTGTTTAGCCATTCACCCTCTGAAGGACGTCTGGCTTGCACCCAGTTTGGGGCTGTTATGAATGAATGAATGAATGAATGAGTTTATTCCTCTGCCAACACACACAGTCCTGATTATTGTAACTATATAATAATCCTTGAGCTTGGGTGGACTGATTCCTCCCACTTGATTCTTTTTCAAAATTGCTTTAGCTATTCTAGTTCCTTTGCTTTTCCAAATAAATTTGAGAATAAACTTCTCTATACCTACAAAAAGCCTTGCTGGGATTTTGATAGCAATTGAATTAAATGTACATATCCATTTGAGGAGAGTTTTCATCTTAATTATGTCATATTTCAGTCTATGGACATGGTTTGTATCTCCATTTAGATCTGTGGTTTTTCATTAGCATTTTGTGGTTTTAAGCATAACAGTTAGATTTATGCTTAAGCATTTTATTTTTTTGAGCAATTATAAATGGTATTTTTAAAATTTCAGTGTCCATGTGTTCATTGCTAGTATATAGAAATGAAATTGATTTTTGTATGTTTTATCTCTGTAACCTGCATCTTACTGAACTGACATTCATTTTAGTTTTACTGTAAATGCCTTGGGATTTTCTATGTAGACAATCTGCAAATTGGAACAGTTTTATTTCTTTATTTCTTTTCTCTATGCCTTTCATTTCCTTTTTTGTCTTGTATTGGCTAGAACTTCCAGCACTACATTGAATAAGAGTGATAAGAGCAGATGTAATTGCCTTGTTGCTGATCTTAAGGAGAAAACATTCAGTCTTTCCCCATTAAATATAATGTTAGCTGTAGGGTTTTTTTTGTAAATGCGCTCTATTAAGTTGAGGAAGTCTCCCTCTATTTCATTTTTCTGAGAGTTCTTTTAAAAACTATGAATGGCATTGAATTTTGTCAAGTGTTTTTTTCCTGCATTGATCAATATGGTCATGAAATTTTTCTTTAGCCTGTTAATATATGGTGGGATACATAGATTGATTTCTGAAAATTGAACTGATGTTGTCTTCCTGGAATAAACCTTACTTGGTCATGGTATATAATTATTTTTAGGTATTGCTGAATTCTATTTGCTAATATTTTCTTAAGTATTTTTGTGTCTATATTCATGAGGGATATTGGTCTGTAGTTTTCTTATTTTGTACTGTCTTTGGTTCTGTTATCAGGGTAATACTAATTTCATAAAATCAACTGGAGAATGTTCCTTCCTCTTCTCTTTTCTGGAAGAGATTGTGTAGAATTGGTGTTAATTGTTCCTTAAATGTTTGGTAGAATTCTTCAGTGAAACCGTCATGGCCTGGAGACTTTTTTGGGGGGGAGGTTTTAAAGTTCCAAATTCAATTTCCTTAAAGATAGAGGGTTATTCAAATTGTTTTATATTAGGCAAATTGAGGTAGTTTGTGTTTTTCAAGGGTTTGTTTCATTTTCTATACGTTGTCAAATGCTCATGGTATTCCTTTATTATCCTTTTGATGTCTTCAGGGTCTATAGTTATGTCTCCTGTTTTATTCCTGATATTGAGTTTTCTCTATTTTTTATTCTGTCAGTCTTGCTGGAGTATTTTTATTTTTTTATCAGCCCATTATCAACACCCTGTACTAGTTATGTACCTTCGTTGTAGATCCTGAAAGAACATTCTTATATTTGCACTCTTTTTTTTTTTTAGGCTAGTGAAAATAATTCATTGGGAAATGGTGGAAAAGAACAGAGTTTGCTGAGAAATGGGGGAGAAGGATGGCAATATGCACTGAGATTTGGTTATATTTGCATTGTTAATCACAGAGTTCACTGAGTTATACGTCCCCTATTTTATCCTCTAACTTTCCTTCTAGCATCATGGACAGCCCAAAACTTCCCCTTTTACCATGTTCACAGTCACACTTCAGTGCTGTTAATTACATGCATATCATTGCACCACCATCACCTCCGTCCATTTCTAAACCATTATAATCAACCTAATTATACCTCCCGCACAGATAAAGCATTGGCTCACCAATCTCCTGATTACTTATCTTCCATACTCTGCCTTCACGAGTCTGCTCACTATCCTTAATTCATATCAGTGAGGTCATGCAATATCTGTCCTTAGCTAGACTAATGAAGAAAAAAGGAGAGAAGATGCAAATAAATAAAATCAGAAGAGAAGGGATATCACCAATGCCCCACAGAAATAAAGAGTATCATAAGAGGATTCTAAGAAAAACTTTATGCCAGGAAGTTGGACAACTTAGATGAAATGTACAAATTTGTAGAAACACCACATGCAGCCTGCACTGACAAAAGAAGAAACTTCAGACCTCAACAGACCAATCAGAAGTAATGATATTGAATCAGTCCATCAAATGCCTCCCAACCAAGAAAAGCCCAGACCAGATGGATTCATAGGCAAATTGTACAAATCATTAAAAAAAAAGAGCTTACACCAATCCTGCCCAAACTGTTCCAAAAAACCAAAAAGAAAGGAACATTACCTAATTCATTCTATGATGCCAATATCATCCTAATATCAAAGCCACATAAAGATGCTATAAGAAAAGAAAATTACAGATCAATCTCTCCCATGAAATTAGATGCAAAAATCCTTAATATAATATCTGCAAATCAAATCCAACAGCACATCAATGAATAGTTCATGATAATCAAGTGGATTTTATCCTAGGTGTGCAAGGATGGTTCAACATAAGAAAATCAATTAGTGTAACATATCACATTAACAGATCAAAGGAGAATTACATGATCATCTCTATTGATGCAGAAAAGGCATTTGACAAAATTCAGCATCCTTTCTTGATAAGAACACGTCAAAAGATAGAAATAGAAGGAAACTTCCTCAACATGATAAAGAGCATATATGAAAAACCCACAGCTAACATCATAATTAATGCTGAAAGGTTAAGACTTTCCCTCAAGGATCTGGAACAAGACAAGGATGTCCACTGTCACCACTCTTATTCAACATTTTGTTAAAAGTTCTTGCTTGAACACTTAGGCAAGAAAAAGAAATAAAAGGCATTCATATTGGATATAAAGAAGTAAAACTTTCACTATTTGCAGATAGCATGATCCTATATATAGAAAGTCCTGAAAAATCTACAATAAAGCTACTAGAGTTGATAAACGAGTTTAGAATGGTGGAAGGATATAAGTTCAACACACAAAAATCAGTAGTGTTTCTTTACACTAATAAGAAATCTGAGGAGGAAATCAGGAAAAATTTTCCACTCAATAGCAACTAAAAGAATCAATATCTAGGAATAAATTTAACTAAGGATGTAAAGGAGTTTTATGCAGAAAACTACACACATTGCTGAAAGAAATCAAAAAAGACCTAAATAAATGGAAGGATATTCCATCTTCATGTATTGGAATGCTAAAACTCATTAAGATGTCAATTCTACCTAAATTGATTTACAGATTCAATGCAATCCCAATAAAAATTCTAACAAAATTTTTTTTTTCACAGAAGTGGAAAAGCCAATTATTAAAATTTTATGGAAGGGTAAAAAAATCTAGAAATAGAAAAATGAAGTTGGAGGACTCCCGCTACCAGACTTTAATGCATACTACAAAGCTACAGTGGTCAAAATGGTGTGCTATTGGCACAAGGATAGATATATTGACCAATGGAACCAAACTGAGAGTTCATAAATAGACCCACACATCTACAGTCAACTGGTATTTGACAAGGCTGCCAAGTCCTCTCAACTGGGACAGAATAGTCTTTTTTACAAATGATGCTGGGAGAACTGGATATCCATATCCAAAAGAATGAATGAGGATCTTTATGTCATGCCCTATACAAAAATTAACTCAAGATGGCTCAAAAACCTGAAGATAAGAGCCAGGACCATAAAGCTCTTAGAAGATAATATAGGGAAGCATCTATGTGATCTTGCGGTAGGCAAGGATTTCATAAACTTTACACTCAAAGCATGAGCAATAAAAGAAAAAATAGATAAATTGGACCTTCTCAAAATCAAAACTTTTGTGCTTCAAAGTGGTTTGTCAAGAAAGTGAAAAGGCAGCCTACTCAATTGGAGAAAATATTTGGAAATCACATATCCAATAGTGTCTAATATACAGCTTATTTTAAAAAACCTAGAACTCAATAGTAAAAGAGATAAACAACTTATTTAAAAAAAGAGGCAAAAGACTTGAGCAGACACTTTTCCAAAGTGTCCAAAGAGGAAATGCAAATGGATAAAAAGCACATGAAAAGATTTTCAATACCACTAGTTATTAAGGAAATGCAAATCAAAACTATAGTGAGATATCATTTCACACCTACCAGACTGGCTGTTATTAAAAACAAACAAGAAAACTACAAGTGTTGGAAAGGATGTGGAGAAATAGGAACACTTCATTCACTGGTGGTGGCAATGTAGAATGGTGCAGCCACAGTGGAGGACAGTTTGGCAGTTCCTCAGGAAGCTAAGTATAGAATTACCATGTGATCCCACAGTCCCACTACTAGGAATATACTCAGAAGAATTGATAGCGGAGACATGAACAGGTATCTGCACTCCAATGTTCATAGTGGCATTATTCACAATTGCCAAAAGATGGATGCAACCCAGGTGTCCATCAACAGATGAATGGATAAACAAATTGTGGTATATACATATGGTGGAATATTATTAGTTATAAGGAGAAATGGAATATTGACACATGTGACAACATGGATGAACCTCGAGGACCTTACATTGAGTGAAATAAATCTCAGCACGACTTTAGCTGTTTATTATTGTGTAATATTGTATTTTCATTCAATTAAATGCATTAAAATTTTTTTTCTCTTGAGATTTTTTAATAACAAGAAGTGTGATTTTTAATTCCTAAGTTTGTAGAGATTTTCCTATTACCTTTCTGTTATCAGTTTCCAATTTAATTCCATTGTGGTTTGAGAACATACTCAGTATGATATCAATTCTTTTTAGTTCATTAAATAAAATCAAATTCATAGTTCATGATATGATTTACCTTGGGATATGTTCTGTGGGCACTTGTAAAGAATGTGCGTTTTATTGTTGGGTGGCACATTCTATAAATGTAGAGATAATATCTTTGTGGTGATGTGGAGCCCAGAAAAACATGTTCTTAATCCATTCTGAAGGGTGTGAACTCATTGTAAATAGGGCTTTTTGATAAGGCTACTTCAGTTAAGGTGTGAACAACTGAATCAGGATTGGTCTTAATTCTATTACTGGAGTCCTTTATAAGCAGAATGATATCCAGACAAATGGGATGCCAAGGGAGGAAGCCAGAAGTCATTGGAACCCAGAGAAGCCAGGGGAAGCTGCAATGTTCATTGCCATATGACAGAAATGCCAAGAATTGTCAGTCAACCTCAGAATCCCAGTCTTCTGGGAGGAAGCATCAACTTAATGGCATATTGATTTTGAAATTCTCCTAGCCTCAAAACTGTGAGGCAATAATCTCCTGTTGTTCAAGTCAACCCATTGCAGTAGATTTGTTTTAGCATCTAGGAAACAAACAATTCTGCTGGTTGATTGTATTGTTGAGTGCATCTATATTGTTGCTGATTTTCTGCCCAATTGTTCTATCAATTGTTGAGAGATTTATCAATATTTTTGTTTACCATGGCTTTCTTCCTTCCTGATGTTCAAAGGTTCTTCCTTTTATCGTTTTCTTTCTGTTTAGAGAAATTTCTTTAGCCATTCTTTTAGGATAGATCTTCTGGTGACAAATTATCTTACTTTTCCTTCACCTGCTGGGTTTTGGATTCTGGTTTGACAATTCTTTTATTTCAGAACTTGAAAAATAATGTGCCATTCCTTTTGGCCTCCATAGATTCTGATAGAAAACTATTATTCAAATTGTTTTTAGCATTAGTTAAGGTATTGTTTTTCTCTCACAGCTTTCAAGAATTTTTTTGGTTGAGTTTTCAAAAGTTTGACAATATTGTACCTTAGTGTTGGGGATGGAAGAATTTCTCTGACAAAAGATATGTTTAAGTCCTAACATGCAGGTCTGTAGGTATAGACTCATTTGTAAATTGGATCTTCAAAGACCCTATTTAGATGAAGCCAAATTGAATCAAGATGGGCCTTAACACAGATGATGTGAGTCCTTATAAGGAGAGGAAATCTAGACAGAGACAAAGAAAACTAAACGGTAGAAGTAGAAGCCAGAAAAGGAAAAAGATATCATCATGTGATGGAGACAGAGATGCATCAATAAGCCAAGTAACCCAAGGATTGCTGGAAAGCCACCATAAGAATTCTGTAGACTCCAGAATAAAGCATATCATGGATATACCTTGATGTTAGACTGCTAGCATCCAAATCTATTGTGTGACAGTAGATTCCTGTTGTTTAAGTCAAAATTTTATATGATATTTGTCATAGCAGTCATGGCAAATGAAGACACCTAGTTTTGATTTCTTCCTATTTATCATGTCTTGGGTTCACTCAGCTTCTTGAACCTGTAGGTTCATGTCTTTTACCAAATTTGTGAAGTTTTCAGTCACTATTTCTTTGATTACTTTTAAAGAACTCTATTCTTTCTCCTCTCCCTTTATGTCTCTAAAGGTAAAATGTTAGGTCTTTTGTTATAGTCCCTGTGGCAGTTTGATGTAATTATGAATTCCAAAAATATAATTGAATCATGCTTGTAAACTGATCTGTTAATCTGGGCATGATTAGGTTAGGATTAGGGCGTTGAGCCCCACCCCTTGGTGCGTGGGGAATTGAATATAAAAGGCAAGGCAAAGGACAGTTGAAGCAGTCTTTTGAGAAGCAGTTTTGATGTTGGAAAGAAGGCCCCAGGAGAAGAGAAGCAAGCTGTTCGCCTGATCGTCAACAGCTGACCTTGTGGAGGAAACAGGAGCTAAGCCCAGAGAGAAACGCAGCCCCAGGAAGAGAGGAACCCCAGAAGCCTGAACCCTGGCAAATGCTGGCAGCTGTCTTGCTCTAACAAGTGGCAATGGACTGTGCTGAGAGAAGAAACTTAATGCTCTATGGCCTGGTTTCTGTGGAATTCTACCCAAAATAAATACCCTTTATAAAGACCAACCCATTTTTGGTATTTTACTTTAGCACCCCTTTGGCTGACTAATACAGTCCCATAGGCCCCTGTGGCAGTTTGAGATTATTTATGAACCCCCCAAAAAAGAAGTATTATGTTTGTAAACTGGTCTTTTCCTCTGGGTGTGATACCCTTTGATTGTATTAGATTCAGATGAGATGTTTTTGATTGAATTATATTAAGATTAGGGCTTTGATTCGACCATGTCAGTAGAGTGTAACTCAGATTAAGTCCCCACCTCCATGGTGGGCTGATATAAATGGCAAATCACTCAAGAAGACATGGAAGAAGATACACAGGAAGAAAGAGAAAGCTCCATAGACATGGCAGAGGAGAGAACTTTGATCCTGTGGCCCCGGGAAGAGAGATGAGCCATTTGCCTGATAGTTTGCAGCTGAGCTGGGAAGAAACACGCCCTATGCCAGCCTATAGCTGAGAGAGAGGAAGGCTGAAACCCTTGTAGAGATCGCTCACCATCTTGCTTCAGCACGTAGCAACTGACTTGGGTGAGAAAGTACCTCTTATGGTACCTTGTGTTGGACTCTGTAAGCTCTTGCCCCAAATAAATACTCTTTATAAAAACCAACAGATTTCTGGTACTTTGCATCAGCACCCCTTTGGCTGACTAATACAGCCCCTGAGACTCAGTTCTTTTTTTTTTTTTTTTCAGTCTGTTTCTGTTTTTCAGAGTGGGCATTTTCTATTGTTCTATTTTCCAATTCACTGATTCTTCTGTCCCTTCCATTCTACTGTTGAGCCCATCCATTCAGTGTTAAATTTTGGTTATTGCATTTTTCAGTTCAAAAGTTTCTATTTGGTTCTTCTTTGTATCTTCCATTTCTTTGCCGAGACTTTCTACTTTTTCATTTATTTCAAATGTATTTGCAGTTGCTGATTGGGGCATTTTTATGTTGGTTGCTTTAAAATGTTTTTTTTTTTTTTTTTTTTTTTTTTTTTTTCCCAGAAAATTCTAACACCTCTTAGTGTTGGCATCTATTGATATTCTTTTTTCATTTTCCTAGTTCTAAGTATGACAAGTGGTTTTCAGTTGAAACCCGGCAATTTTGTTTACTATGTTATGAGACTCTATATAGCATTTAAAGCTCTGTTCTAACTGGCTTTCTCTGAGACCATTCTGGCAGGGAAGGAGGAGCACCATTTCAATACTGCCAGATGAAGATAGAAATCCAGGTTCCCCACCCAGCCTCCTTTGATACATGAGGGGGCTTCTTCCTCATCACTGCTGAATGGAAATGAGAGTTTCAGCTCTCCTCTAGGCTTCCACTGAAACCTTCCTGGTTGGAAGGGGTAGGACTGCCTCCTTGCTTCCCTCCCACAGCCTCCACTGACACAATGGGGGCCCGTGGCCTTATTACTCCAGGAAGGTGGTGAAAATCTTAACTCTTCACTAAATCTCCTTTGATACCACCATAATAGAGAGTGGGAGGTGTGCCTCATTTCTTCCAGATGGGAGTGGAAGTCTGGGCTTCCCATGTACTCCCCACTACACTGTTGGGGGGGGGGTGTCATTATAGCCCAACAGGGATGAAATTCCCATTTCCCAATTCAGCATTCTCTGATAGGCCCTGCTGGAGGGAGTTGGGGCATCCCATTACATCTTGGTGAGAGTGGAAGTCTAGACTCCCCACTTACCGTCTGCTGGCATGGGGTGGGGCTCAGAGTTTTTTTTTGTGTTTGGCTGATATAGAAAAGTTATTGTCTAAAAGTTTTTATCTTGAAAGGCTATACTTTTCCTGGTCTTTTGGGTAGAGAGAGAAGGCTTTTGTCCTTTGCCTTTGCCTGTTGGCATTTCTAACTTGCTGGCTTTTTTAGCGTGCAATCTAAGATACATGAGGCAAAATGAAAACCCAGGGAACTCACCACTGTGTCATCCTTTGGGTCCTGAGGTCCTGGCCAGTCTGCCTTTTCTCTACTTTTCAGAGTCTTCTTATATTTGTTTTATACATAATGTCTAGGGTTTTCACCCTGTGGTTGCACTTAGTGGGAGGAATAGAGAAAAGTATGTCTACTCCATCTTTCTGGAAATGGAAATCCCTCATCAATTACTTTTAAATATTCAGTTTCTTAAAAGACCAAATTTTCAGTTACTCAGAAAAACTGGCTATCCAGTAAAGGGGTATCAGTAAAAATTTGTTTTACCACCTTATTTTATGTTATTGGACAATAGCATTTTCCCCAAAGAGAAATATTTACTCTGCTTGGTATCCTCTTATAAATATCAGATATTTAAGGCTATTAAGTCATCTATTTCTAATAATCACAGGACTTGCAATGAATAATGAGACATAAAATATAATAAAGATAGTCTTCTAGCCAAGAAAGCTATATAACCACAAATCTATAAAACTGGAGAAACGGAAATTGCTGAATTCTTGTGTCTGATTCCTTGTGTATGTTGAAGGCTGGCTAGCTGAGTTGGCAGAGCAGCAATGCAGAGTAGTAGCTGAAGGGACAGGCTTTGGCACTGGTCCAAGTCTGGCCAAGTTCAAGTTTCTATTCTTACATTTATGAGCTCTGACTTCAGGCAAGTTGCTTGACTTTTTTATTCTTTAGTTTCTTTTGTTGGAAAATTGGCATTATAATTGAACCTATTTCAGGGGTTTTGGTGTATATTAAATAAGTTAAAATATATGAAGCACTTATAACAATTCTTGGAACATATAGTAACCATTCAATAAATACTACTTTCCATTATTAATCATATTGTGAGATTTAGGGGGAGTGGGAAGGAAGGCCTCCTTTCCACATGTGTTCCTAACTATTTTTCATAAGTGGCTGGGATTCAATCATTGAGTAATTGCTTGGGTCAATGTATGGGCTCTGTTAAATGCAAATGTCAAAAGAGCTAGTGGATTATTCTGATGGCATTTATACCTTGTATTGGGGAGATATGGCTATAGCCTCTGCTGCCTAAAGCAGAGACCCAAAATGACAGTGGCTTAAGAAGACGGACGCTTAGGTCTCTCTTGTGTAACAGTCCAAGCTAATCTGGTTGTTCTTCTCTGCAGAGTGGTCAGGGTCCACGCGGCTTCTGTCTCCTTGCTTTGCCATCTCTAGGGTGCTGCAGTCATCTGTGTGGCTCCAGGTGGCTCACCATGTATCCACCTGCCCAGCAGGATGGAGGAGGGACTAAAGGGGAAGCATCTGCCTTCCTTTCAGATGCCTGTCTTGGAAGATGCACACATCACTGTTGATCGTTGACCAGACCTGAGTCACATGGCTGTGTCTAGTGAGGCTTGAAACAGGTATTTTTATTCTAGTTGAGTATGACACTATTTAAAAATTCTATTACTATAGAAGGAGAATTCGCCTCACACCAGTGTGGATTGGGTATTAGTGTATTCCTCCTATCTAACTTGAGAGCTGTGAGGAATCCTCCCAATTCAACCCCAACACTCTTCCCTCTTTTATCCTCTGACGTGGTTTATTTAAACACAGGACCACTTGCTGCTCTCTGAAAAGTCAGCATTATATGGGGCAACAGTGAGAAGAAGCCACTTGTCCCTGCCTTAAGGTGAAAGCTCTTTTCTCTGCCACTCCAGGTTAATAATACTCACCTGGGTTTTGAAACCATAGGTTGTACTGGCTTGTTGCTCTTGGAATAGTAACAAAGTCCCCAAGCAAGTGGTCTTCCACCAGGGTGATTTTGACCCCCCAGGGGACATTTGATAATGTGTGGAGACATTTTTGGTTGTTCTGACTGGGTGTAGGGAGGCGGGGGAGTGCTCCTGGCATCTATTGGGTGGAAGGCAGAGATGTTGCTTAACATCCTACAATGCACCACACAGCAAGGGACTAGCTCTCTAAAATGTCAATAGAGCCGAGGGTGACAAGCCCTGCTCTAAGCTTTAGATCTTTCTAGAAAACTAGGAATTATGGTGGTACTTGCCTCATAGGGTGTGGGTGAGGGTTCACTGGGCTAGCACTTGTAAAGGCATTAACCGAGTTTCCGGCCTAGGGTAGGTGCCAGACACCCTCTGCTCTCAGGGATATTTTATCTTGTCCATGCTTCGCCTGACTTCCCGAGACGTGATTTCTTACAGTCTTTGATTCATAGTATGTATTTCTCTTGGGAAGGGGAAATGAGGGAAATTGAATTTTATCAAGGAGCTGGTATCTTTCAGGATTATAACATATATCATTTCATTTAAACTGCCCCAAATCATGTGAGGTTGGAATTACTGTCCCCATTTTGCAGATGGAACAAAGAGGCTGCAGGAACTGTCCCAACCACCTGGTGGAGATCAGCTAGTCAGTGGCAGAGCAGGTATTGGAACTCACATGTACTTGGCCCCAGTGCCTGTATTTAGGTTTCAAATTTGGCAACTTCCAGTCTGGTAACTTGGAAGGTCAGAGAGGGTGCGGTGAATCTGAAGAGGAGGAATGCTGTGTGGAATCGGGAGGAATGGATGGGATAATGAGACACAGATATGGAAGGGCAGAGGGGCTTTAGTGCAGAATTACAGTTTTACCTCAGGTGGGGCTGGCACGGGCGGCATTGACGGCAACTGCTTTAGAAGACTCACAGTACTATCTTGGTCCCACAAAATGGTGGACAGCACTATTTTTTCTAATCCTGGGAATTGCAGAATAAACGTTTTTAAGCAATATTTTTAATTGATAAAAGCTAAAGCAGGTTCCCTTAAAACAAATTGAAATCCCTTCTAATCCAGTGGCAATTTGGGGTATGCCAGAGAACTCAAAGATTACTTCTGGTATCTTGGCAATGCTGGACCCTTCCCAAGAGGGGTCCATCTGTCACATCACTTTGCTGAGCTTCCTTTTTGGTCTCTGCATTACTTCAACATGTGCCAAAAAAAAGTCTCACCTTGCAGGTTGGGGTGGATATTAATGATAGAAATATAAGTGGATATTTTTTGGTCACTTCTTATGCTTCATTTTTTTCTTGTTGTTAAAAAATTCAGATTAGTGTGAGAGCTCTTTAATTTTGGGAAGCTATATGACAGGAAAAGCCCTATCTGGCTTCTTCTCTTTATTTGGTGCATTTGAACAAAAAGTCTTAATTATAGCAATCAAAGCAACATTCTTTTACAATGAGCCATGCATTATATTTTCCCATCAAGACAAAGAAGAACATTTGTGCAATTAAATAGGCATAAGCTTGGATTTATACTTTTGGGCCCAAATGACTGGGGGGGGGGGGCATTTAAAAACTGCAAAACTGAGCAAAAATGGTCTTTTTCTTCCCAGCAAGTGTTTTTGAACAAGCCATGAAGAGCTTCTTTCCCTGCTTTCAGCAGCCCAGCTCCCTTCCTCATTAGTCCAGGGCAGAGTTGGGTCAGCTCCCTTAGGTCCTCATAAGCTTACTCAAACGGGCTGCAAAATTGATCTGACAGCCCAAGGACGGGAGCTTGGAGGCAGGGAGGAAAGCACAGGCCTGTGCTAAGACTTCAGGGACATGGAATTCTGTATTTTGAGGATATCATCATGTCTGCCTAACGGCAAGGACTATGGTATTAACACGTTCTTTGGTCTTTTAGTTACAAAATAGTTGTGGCAAGGACCCTGCTCTGTGTGTTTGTCTTTTGAGTCATGGGCTTGGAAACACTTATTTCTTATTTGAAGTGCTGTGGGAAGAAAGTTCTGATTTAAGCCTCAATCCCTTTGACATAAAGAGCAAAGGCTTTTTGTTGATCATTTAGTAAATGTCAAGCACTTTGATTTTTTTCTTTATATTACCATAATACCACCAAGATTGGCATTATTATCCCATTGCACAGATTAGGACAAAGAAGCTTGAGAGCACGAACTGTATTCAAAATATTCAACAACCAGGAAAGCACAGGCACAAACCATTTTGAAGGGTGCTGGCCGTGGTCTTGGAGTGCCCCGAGAAAGGATTAGAGGCACTGAAGTGGTGCCCCGAAGAACTTTGGGCAGTGGCTGTTTACAATAAGTACAAAAGTCTTTCAATAGCCACCAGAAAAGAGCAGATTCATTGGCTCATCTTGGGAGCAAGGTGAGCTTCCCCAAAGACAAACAGCTATTCAGTGTCTACCTTGGGGCTGCAATCCAGCTCTCTTGATTCCAAAGTTCACACTCTTTTCAAAGGGCCTTACTGCTTTCCACACACTGCACGTGTGCCTGGGAGAAGAGCATGGGCAACTTTATTATAAGGGGTAAATGATATCAGGACCTTTCCTGTGAATATTCTTGTCAAGGCTATGGAGAGTTTCCAACAACTGTGAGAAGTGTATCATGAGGATAGAGACAGCATTTCAAAAGAGGCAGAGGGGTTAAAAAGCAGGGTTGGATAATTGAAAACAACTATTTCTAGTGTCTATCATTTTTCCCTGAGTTAATCCTTCTCTGTGGTTTGGAAATCATCGACACATATGGTGTAGATATCTTCCAGGGAAAAGTAGGTATTCTGACACAATACTTGGAGAAAATAGCATGTCTGACTTAAATGGGTATAGCAAGCATATTTTGAAAACTCCAGGCAAGATTTTGATTCATACACACACACACACACAACACAACACACACACTCACAATAGATGAGTTTGAAGTTGAGCAAATTAGTAGAACTCCATGGCTTTTTCTTTGTGGGTGGATTCAGGTCACATAAAAAACAAACAAACAAACAACAACAACAAAAAACTATTCACCCATATGGATTCAGACACATACAACAAAACACCATCATTCCTTTCAACCAACAATCCTAAATTACAAATGAAAACATGATGAAGGAAATTAAAGGAGAATGCCCTTTCCATCCAGTTGAATCAGAAGGGACATGAATCCTTTATTTCAAGCTAGGGAAAAAAAAGCAACATTCCTCTTGAAAAACAAACAGAAATTTACTCACTGACTCAGAAAAACTGGCCCGGAATAGATACCTATCCATCTCCAGAGATCAGCTTAACTCTTTTATCTATATTGAAAATGTTTGAATTTATGCCTCCCACTGTTTTCTTGAGTTTTTAAGTTGCAGCTATCTTGCTATGCTGTATTTCCCTGAGACTGTAGTGCCTCTACCTTCCTTCTTGAGATTAAAACTTTTTCTGTGACAATGATAAATTCTATTTCAGAGTGCAACTCCCGAAGTATGGTCTGCAATCGCTCATGTTAAGCAAGATGATCACAGGTGATAAGGCAGCAATTATCTTTTTAAATTTATTTTAAAAACTATGCATTTGTCTCAATATGTATTAAAATATAGAATTGGAACATCGAGCTGTGATTACATAGATGCTACTGCAGAGGACAATGCTAAGCTTGAAAGGTGATTCTATTCATGGTCAATTAAAATATTTTTCGAAAGTAATAGTACAAGTGACGCATGGATAAGCAAAGAGTGTAAACTATTTGGGAGCAATTCTATCAAGGTCAGAAATAGCATTCTTTGACATCAACTATATCTTTGGCAGATGGACAGCTGGCTTCTGCTCATGAGGACAGGAGGTAGCTGCAGGAGCCCCATCTCAGCAAGCGAGGGGTGAACAGATTCAGAGCACAAGTGGAGAACTTGGGCTTCAGAAGAGCAAATACCTCCTTTTCTTAAGTTCAGTCAGCTGTATATATGCTTCTCAAAATGAACTCAGGAGCCTGCTCCATCTACTTGTCCAGCCAAAGTCTAAGTTTGAGACTCAGATCTCACCACTCTGATGTGAAGAAAAGCCACATTCACCTTGGAGAAACAGAAGAGCCTGCAAAAGCACTGAAGCAAGACAGCAAAAGAGCAAGCAAAAGCCAGGCTGGGAGCCTGTGCCAGGCCTTTCTGCACCGGTTGTGTCTGCATGGGGGGATGACCTCAGGCAGGCTAATGCTACCTGCTGAGCGAAGAGGCATCAAAGAGGTAAAGGAACTAAAGAAAATGTTGCAATAGCCATAAATTTGTTGCTGGTTGCGGTACTCACTGTTCTGCTTACTAATATAAATTAGGTGCATCATTATCTCAATTATGCCTCTGAGGAAAGGAAGAAATACTTTTCCTAAGGAGGGAATTTACACTGAACACCAGGCATCCTCGACATGGTGTTAGTTAAGACCGAATAATTTAGACTTTGAAAAACATACAGTGGACTCTTTGCTTGCTTTGCCTCGACTGTGTAGTTTGCCCTTAGTGCTCGATGGATAATGGGGAGGACTATGGCCGTGCTTGGAAGGAATTTGTTTGGGAGGAAAGATTCAAGGTCCAGCATATGGTTGATGCTAGAACCTCTCTCCTCTCAGGGTCTTGTTTTTGGGAGAAGTAGTTGGATGAGTGAAGTCTTAGACCATCTCAATATTACCTCCTCCATGAAGTCTTTCCTAATTGTATCTAACCCTCCACTTTGTTCTTTCATCTCCCGTATCACTTTATCTGTACAACTCTTGGCGTAATCCCATTGTTAATTATGGGTTTTGTTTAATTCCATTTTGGTAGCATGTAATTGCTGGGAGCACAGAGATCTCTTCGTGCTCATCTCTGTACTCTGCTCAAAGTCCAGCTCAGTGCTTTGCATAAAATAGTCACTTAAAAACGGAAAATGATTGAAATAAGGGGAAGAAGTAGGGAGATGGTGCCAAACTCAATAGGACAGGGCCATATGGTCACAGAACTACCCAGGAGAATAGTGTTCCCAGCTGGCTCTGAGACAAATTGTGTTAAGCACTTGGCAAGCAACGATTACAGCTGGCAGAGGAGGGAGGAAGCCCAATGTGAATTCAGATGTTCTAAATTGAAGGTTGTCCTAACTGTTCCATGGTCACAATTGAATGTACTGTTTACATGTCAAGCTATACCTCAAGTTCCAGGTGTTGTCATTGCTTTGACCATTTGAAATAGGATCATGGATGACAGCTGCTTTCACATTTCTATGGATTTTTGTAAAATCTAGAGGGATTTTTTCACAAGGTAATGAATGACTAAAGGAGACAGTTGGAACAGCAGGTACTCAGGTGTATGGTGCTTGGACACTGAGAAAAAGAAGTAGATGACAAGACTCATATATCATGGCCACCTTTTCTTTCTGGGTTTCAGGATATTGTCTGAGAAACAAGAAGTCTGGAAGTGAGTTTGGAATGGGGCTGTCTTGTACCTTGTTGTGAAGCATGACTGGTGGGAAAGCATGGTCATTGTAGTCAAAGGACTGCTTTGAATCCTACCTCTACCACTTAATCTTTGTATTACTTAGGGTAAGTTATTTAACCTCTCAAGATTCAGTGTTTTTCCATGGGAAAATTGCTTTTAAAACTCTTGGTCCAATGCTCAATAAACAGTAACTATTTTATTACTATTTTATTGACAAATTTCAAAAAATCTTTATGAGGGCTCTGTTGATACCCCCGTTTTATAGATAAGGAAACCAAAGCAACAGAGGCTCTGGAAACATAAATAAATTGCCCACAGTCACAAGGAGGCAGAAGTGGATTTTGAATGAGGTCATGAGGCCAGTGACTGGTCCCACTAACCCACACTAGTAATTTCTAACTTTTAGTAAATTATACTCCACAACCAGCACAAACACGGAGGATGTGCTCATCTGAAAAGTTGTCCACTTCCATTTTCCTTCAAGATGGTGGAAAGACTTGCAAATTGAATTTAAGATGGTTATTGTCCTCTTTGGTGGTGTGCCATCCTCTTTGGTTGTAAGTCAAAATCCAACAGCCACTTTACTTTGATAGCTGCCCGGAAGAAGACAAATCAAAACTTTTTCTCTCTGGGCTTCAATGTCTTGCCTGAGAAACAAGGGGACTGACTTCTGAAGAATAATCTCCCAACCTCTAACACTCAATAGAACAAAAAAGGCAGAGGTCTTCCATTAGAAAAAATAATAAAGCTTGGATGGAGCAATAAAAACAAGTGGCAGGAATAGGACAATAATTAGAGCTTGACAGATGAGGAAACCTCAGTTGTAATGTGGGTGGAAAGGACAAGGAAGACCAGGAAGGGTGGGGAAAATGGGGGAGATCTGTGGTTGTTGGGGACTGTATCTAGAAAATTCGCCACAATTTTCTAGAAAGTTTAAATGGCTTTGGGGAGGTGATGTGGCTCGGTGGTTGAGCACTGGCTTCCCACATACGAGGTCCCGGGTTCAATCCCCAGTCCCGGTACCTAAAAAAATTAATAAAATAAATAAAATAAAAATAAATAAATGATTTTGAAGAAAGAGGAGTGAAATTATTTGGCTGAGGAGTGTGGACAGGATACTCCTGGGTTTGTTTGTGTGTTTGTGAGAGTAGGTGGACAGAATTTACAGGCAGGAGTGAGTCAGAAAGCCAGCCTCTGGTCTCCTGGCTACAACTGTTAAGAAGCACAAGTCCATTTTGGTTTTAGGATTTGAGAATATAAATGGAATTTTTATTGGGATCTGAAGGTGGGTGTGAGAACTGGTGAGAATATCACAGATAACTTGTGTTTATGGGGCCTGATATGAGCAGTTTAATCTATAAAAGCAATCTATGAGTCTTTCTTGTTTTCTGTGATTCTTCCACTTGCCCCCAGAGGGAAGAAGCAATGACTGAGTACATCCAATCCAATAAATAAATAAACACATACACATTTTGCAATGATTGCTTTCTGCCAATATTTAATATACCTTATATTCTCTCACCATCTTGCCTACTCTGTTTACCTCCTGGTCCCTCTCCTCCTTCAAGGCTGAAGGCTGTTAGACAGCTGAGACCCTGCCTCCCACACTATAAAAATATTTACTTTCTCTAATGACTCTTTATTTCTGATTGTGCTAAGCAGGGCCTCTGTGTTTACAGGTGGGAACAATATTTTTTGTTGAAATGTTGCTAGACACACAGATAATGTGGGATCAGTGAGGTGCTGAGAAGAAAAGTGAGAGGGAGAAAACTTTTCCCAGTCTACAGGGAATTGGGGTGAGAAGAAGTGAAGAGGATCCCTTGAATTTCCAACTCCTCTCAACTACAGTGGAAGATGAGCCATGTCCTTTGTAAACCATCCAAACACATTTCTGTAAATGTTGAGCATTTGGATTGTCAGGATCTTGGTTTTGTTTTTCTTCCAAGTGGCCAGGGAGAAGGGAAAACTCACTGGGTGCCGAGGAGGGAAAACTTGGTATCCTGCCTAGAATAAAATGCTTTAGAGAAACGATTTTGGGAGGCCATTCCTCAAGAAGCTGTTGATCAGCTAAATGCATATTTGCTCAAAACCTGCTTTCCCAGCTGAGTCCCACCCCTCCATTCCAAAACTTCCTGCCTGGGTCCTGCTGGGCTGGCTCCCCCACAGACTTGTTCAGGACTATTTCTAGAGTATCTTACTGTGAAGAGTTTCAAAGTAATCTGGTCTTACAGGTGGTTCTCCAGTTTTATGGACCAGAAGGCATTTGAAATGTGTTCTTAGTAAAGGTTAAGAGTTCTCAAGTTTTGGTATAATAAAGACCAGGCTCTTTTTAAAACTAAATTCTTATATGTCAGACTCATTCTAAGCATTTTATAAATATTAACTCATGTAATCCTAACAACAGATGGTCTTTGAAGTGCATACATTAATTATCCATTTTACAGATGAGAAGCCTCAGGTACAGAAATGTTGAGCAATTTGCCCAAAAAGTCACATAGCTAATAAGCGATAGAGCCAGGATTTCATCCCAAGCTTTCTTAATCCAAAGTACACACATTTTTATTTTAAAAGCACTATGCCATATGAAGAACAATAACTACTTCCTAGAATTGTTCTGAAGATTGAATAGGATAATCAATAAGTATTATAATAATTCAATATAAGAGAACTAGAACTATTATAGTGGTGCTGCTGTTAGGCGAGATGCTACTGAAAGCCACAATTGCCAGGATCTTGTATTTCTTCTTCTTCCCTCCCTCCCTCCTCCCTTCCTTCTGCCAACATAGAGCCTGACACATGGTCAGTGATCAATAAATCTTTATTTTGAAAATTTCAAAACTGTGGGTTAACTCACATTGCCCAATCCAATAAAAACATAAAGCATAAAATATATTTTTACTTTACAGGTTAGGTTATATTCTTTTTTTTCTTATTTGTCACAGCAAAATCATTACTTTACTTCTGCTGTTCTCTGTGTCTGACTTTACATGCAGAATTCTCAAGAAGAGAGAGGAGAAACATTTTATATTATGTGATGTTGGGCATACCAGAGCCTTTTCTCCCCACCTATGACCCCCAAATTGCAATTTTGAGGCTCACTGGTCCTTTAATACTACTAGGTATTTAAACTCTTCATCGAGACCAACAGCCTAACATTGTCCTTTTTGAGGAAAGACTGATTCCCAGTGGACTACTGTAGAAGCAGTAAGGATAGGTAGGTAGAACTGAAAGACTCTGACAAGTGCCTTCTGTAAAATAAAATGATCCCCCCAGAAGATTAGAGGTGATAAATAGAAAATAAAAGACCAAAATTTGGACACAGAAAAACAAGGTGATTCACTAGAGAATGAAAGGGAAGATTGAAAATCTAGAATAAAGGAGTAATTAGGTTTCAGATTATAGAGGTAGTTTGTGGTTTTATTTATTGATTGGCTGATTTATCATTTGTTGATGACCTACTGTGTAACAGATATTCTGTCAAGGACACTCCTGTGTATTGTTTTAATACATTGTAACCAAGAGTGGTAGTCTGTGGTTTCCTTATGTATATAGGCTTGTCTTATTTCTTAATTATTTTTATATTTTCATCTCCAATATCACCAAGCCTAGTGATTTTAAGGCATTCTTTTCAATCATTTTTAGCTGCCTTTCTATATTTCCTACATTCTGGGTTCACCCTTTAGGTGGAAGTCAGAAACTCGCTTTCCCAACTTGCTGGCGTGTGAACCCATCAGATACACCTGTGTGAGAAGTCAGTTCAGAAGCTGGTGAAGGGATGGAGATGATGGTAAAAATTCTTTCAGGCAAAGCCAGTGATGGACCTGCAAAGGTGGCAGGGTAGAGGTTCTAGTGGGAGCTTCCATGGCCGAGCATCTAGGTATGATCGGAAGTATCTGCCTGGCAGTGGCTGCAGTGATGTCATCAATGGAGTAGCCCTTTGTTACAATTTGGAAGATTGTAACCTTCAAGTATTATTCTCTGGCCCTTTCCAAAATTCCTTGTGCTTTTCTGATTAATCCAGTTAGAATGGATCTATGGCTGATTCAGTGCCATGCTTAGATTTCTAATTTCAAGATGGTGGCATGAGAATTCTTTGAAATCTCTCCCCACATCAAATACCAATGAATGATAGAATTTTAAAAAATACATGTAGTAGCATTCAAAAATGAAAGAGAAGTCTTTTAGTATCAGAAGCTGTAAAATTCCTAGAAGAAGGAATAATTAGCATGTATGTCATTCAGCTATTGCTGTGTAAAAAACCGCCACTAAAATTCCATTGGTATACAGTGATAAACATTTGTTTATCACATAGGAGTCTGATGGTCACCTGGGAGGTATTGTTAGCAGCTATGGGATATGGGTCAGCTGGGATATAGCTTATCTAGCCTGGGCTCCTTTGTTCATGGCTCTGGGCCATGGGTTAGGTTCAGTTCTTTCCCTCAGGTTTCTCTTTCTTCTAAGATCAGTGGCTATTCAGGGCATGTTCTTCTTATAGGGATGGCAGAAATTCAAAAGAGCTGGATGAACTATGCAAAGCCTCTGCCTCTGCTCACATCAGACTAGCTAAGTTCTCATCAGTCAAGGCAAGTCAAAAGGCCAAGCCCCAAGAGCTGTGGTTTGAAGACATATACCATCCCATGGAGATTGGTAGTGAGGAGAGTAAACATTTGCTGAAAAATGATCTAACACCACAGGGTATTGTGCAGTTAATGAAGGCCATAACCCAGTCCAGTTCACTTAAGAGAGAACACAAGAGTCATGAAACATCTGAGGAAGGCTGAGATTATGAAAGGGACCACAAGCTTGAGAACTGAAAGTATGTATATATGAAGAAAGAGGGCTAATAATCAAGAATAATCAGAATAGAGCTTTTAGAAGTATATTTGAGATTATGTGAGAGATGAAGAAGAATCCAATAATAAATTTAAAAATAGATGTTGTGAAGAAAGACTAAGCAGGTAACAAACATAGAGATTTTAAAGGTGAAAAGTACAACTATTGGAATGAAAAACTCAATAGATGCACTCGATTGAAGGGTAGATACAGTTTGAACAATTGGTGAGTTTCAATATAGAATTTGCTCATAGTAAATTTAAGACGAATGCATGAGTAGATTGACAGGGAAACTTGAGAGATCATGTAGTCCAATCTATTATGGACTGCTGTTCAAATGTGGTCAGATTTGCTCATTTATCTAAATATCTCAAATGTGTGCTTTATACCCCACTGTCTAGCTCAAGCCACCACTATCTTTCACCTGGACTCCTGCTACCATCTGCTCCCCGGTCTCTCTTCCCCCCTCTTGCCCCTCCACAATTCTTTTCTACACCATTTCCTTTAAAATGCTTCGGTGGCTTCTCATTGCACTCCAGATTAAGTCCCAAAGCTGTGATGTTGTTAACTGGGCTCTGTATGATCCCACTCCTGCCTGCACTCCCAGGCTCATCTCTCACCGTTTCCCACGTTGCTTATTACATTCGAATGCCACCAGTCTTCTTTTAGTCCCTCACATCGAACAATGTCTTTCTAGACTTTCTAGACCTTGTGGAAACTTTGCACCAGCTATTCCTTATATTTAGAACATTCATAACCACCCCTTGCCCCAATTTCCTTGGCAAACTTCGTCCTCCTGAGGAATCAGTTTAACCTCATCTTAAATATGACAGCTTAACCATCACTTCCCTGCCTCCTCAGGCTAGGATAGGTTTGCTCATTATACACCATCATGGGACCCATTGCTTCGCCTTGTGTTGCTTAATCACAATTATTATTGTATCTTACAGGCTGTGGTTTGTATGTCTCTTTCTCTAATGTGACATGGGATATTTGATGTTCTTGTTCAGTGCTGTATCTCAGACTCCTAAGCCATTATAAGGCATAAGGTAGGTGTTCACGAAATAGTAATTGAATGAATGCATGATTAAATAACCAGATATATCAGGGTGTACTCATGTGAGTTGTGAATATTTATCACTGGATTTTGTGCAACTAACATGTGATTGATTAAGTAAACCATGCATAGCCAAAAGGGAAGAATTTTAGGGAATTTTCTAGTGTTTGGTTTACAGAAATAATGAACGTTTGTTTGTGCATTATCCTAAGGTTGGCTCTTAGGTGATCAATTTGTAATACTACTGCTGTTGAGTCTTACCAGTCAATCAGTGGTCATCTCGGTAGTAACACCGACTCTTTGGGAAATATATTCTTTCTTCTCATGTTAATTATAGTATCTTTCTTGTCCTCCTCTTCACAGAGCCTATAGAAGCTTGGAGCAATTCCAAGGACAGCATTCCAGACATTCTCAGCTGTTTAACGTCCTGCTCTCTTCCTTGTTAATAGAAGCCTAGTTTTGTTCAGGCCTTTGAACCACATGGCAAGAGCCTTATGAGAATCAGCTCCAGCTGCAGTCTGAGGGCGAAGTCTCGAGTAATCTCAACCAACCATGATATTTAATCATGAAAGCATTTTTATTTAAGAAAATTGGGGGACATCCTGATGCTCCACTATGCAGATGCAACCACTTTTCATATTTTCATCAAATTCCTTCCAGTTTTTCTTCTATGCCCAGGTGAACTGTTTTTGCATACTGTGTTCTTACATTATGTCTTAGTTTGCCCGAGCTGCTATGACGGATCCCACACATGGGTTGGCTCCGTTATTGTCTCACGGTTTTGAAGGTGAGAAGTCCAACATCAAGGTGCTGGCGGGGCGACGCTTCCCCTGGGCTCAGTGTCATTCTGGTGATGGCAGTCCTCTGTCACATGGTGTTCTCGCTCTCTTCTCTAACTTCTGGCTTCTTCTTCTGAATGTGTCTGAATTTCCTCTTTTTATAAGGCCTTCAATCATATGGAGTGAGGCCCACCCTGATTCAATTAGGCCTCGGGAAGCGGCTGTGGCTCAATCAGTAGGGCTCCCGTTTACCATATGGGAGGCCCCGGGTTCGGTTCCCGGGGCCTCCTGGTGAAGGCAAGCCTGCCCGCACGGTGTGGTTAGCTGACCCAGCGAGCACAAGCAGCAAGGGGGGGATAAAGGAATAAATAAATAAAATCTTTAAAAAAAAAAAAATAATAATAATTAGGCCTCATCTAAAAAGGATCTTTGGAGATCCCATTCATAAATAACCTCTTCAAAGATACTATTTACAAATGGTTCCACACCCACAGGAATGCAGATTAAGGTTTCAACATGTCTTTCTGGGAAGCATGTTTCAACCCCCAACACATTATATATACTTGCTGACTTAGAGTTTATTTTAACCCTTTTTTCTCTAAACTATGACATCATTTGGTTTCCAATGGCTGCATATTCCATTGAGAAATTTATTATGGAGTTTATGTTAACATCCTTCTGAAGTAGAAGACTATTATAATTTTTCACTATTATATGTTCCACAGCATTTAATATGTTCACGTACAGAGTATTTTCTATATCTAGAACTATTTTCTTATGATAAATTCCCAGAAGTAGAATTACTGGGTCAAAGTCCACAAATGAGCATTTTAAAGTTCTTCTACAAATTGCTATGTTCCTTTCCCAAACAACCAATTTAATTTGCCATTTGCAATATACGAGGGTGTCTGTTTCACCTCACTCTTGCCAGTATTTGGCCATTTTAGTTTAAAAAGAGAGAGAGAGAGAGAAAGAGAAAGACATACATACATAAAATGGTCTGATCAGCAAAAAAAAAAAAAAAAAAATTGTATCTCATAATGTGTTTTGAGGCTGAACATTTCCCCATATTTGATTTGCTACTTGCATTTCCCTTTTTGGTGAATTTTCTGTCTTTTCTTTGTTGATTTTTCTGTGGGAATCTTCATGCATTTTAAAATCTGTTTCTCACATTTGTTGAATTCTTTCTCTTAGTTTTCTGGTTATGCTTATTTTTTTATTTTAACATGCAAAAATTTGAATTGGTACATATTTGTCTGCAAGAGTGATGTTCAAAATGTAAACAAGTATAACACGAGCACTCATCCGTTAGAATGGGTGCCCTTGGTGAGCTCTGCAAGCGTCTGTCTTCATTCCTTGGAGTAGAAAGACTTCCTCCCTCCCAAAGAAGGGAATTAAATAGAATTTTCTTTTAATTTTTATTTATATATATTATATTCTTTAATCAGAATTGTCTTTTCATATGTTGCATAAGGTAATTATTTAAATATGTTGTGTTCCAAATTATTAGCTGATTGTCTCAACTTTATTGTATAACCCTGGATTTTCTGGGAATTGGTTTATGATGAATTCCTTATCATATATTAAAATATGATATATAATAGGGTTGTTTTTATGGGTTATTAGATACTAATTTTCACCAGTGCCACATTATTTAAAATGTTGCGACTTTATAAAATATAGTATACTTCCCTTTAAAAATTTCTTGAATACTGTCTTTAATTTTATAGGTGAACCTAAGAATCATTTTGTCAAAGGTCAGGTTGGGATTTTTATCAAAATTGCATTGAGCCATGCATTAATTCAAGAAGAATTCAAGACTTTGTGGTATTCAGCATCACAAAATGGTATATCCATCTTCTTATATCTCTTTCAAATTTCTCCTTAAAGTCTTGCATCTCTTTATAGGTTCACAGTGTTTTCATTAGAATTATTTTGTGATATTTTACCATTTTTGTTACTGTTGTATATAGAATTTTTCATTACTCTATGCATTATGTTTAGTAATCTTTATCTTGAATTCAAACTATTAAATTTTATTAAATTTTGAAATTTTCTAGCACATTCTCTTGGATTTTCTAGATATATAAATAAATGATCTATAAATGACAACCTTATCTCTTTTATATTTCTCTTTTTGTTTTATTTTTCCTTTGGTCAGAAATTTCTCAAACAATGTGACATATGATAAGAAATTTACTTGTTTTGTTCTTGATTTGGATATTTTACATTTAAGTGACTGTAGATGATTAGTATGAAACATATTTTCTTTTTATGTTAAGCAGCCTTTCTTATAATCTTATCTGTGCTTTTGAAACAGAATAAAAATTAAAAAACAAAACCCATGGAACCACACTACATAGTGAACCCTAAGTTAAACCATGGCCTTTTCTTAATAGCACAGTTATAAATATGTGCTACCATCAATTGTAACAAATGTTCCATACTAATGGAAGATATTGATGATGGGGTAGTATATGGGAATCCTGTATTTTATGCGTGATTGTTCTGTACACCCACAACTTCTCTAACAAAAAAATAAATAAAAAGAGAGAAACAGGTATAAATTTTATAATATTTTTTTTGCACCATTTATTCAGATGATTTTTGTTTTTTTTGACCTCTTACTGTGATATATGATAATAATATAGCTTTATTATTTGCAAACTACCTTTGAATTCCTATATTATATCTATATAGCCCTGGTCTGGTGGATTTTTATAAAACATACAGTTGAATTACATTTGTAAATATTTCAGTTTATTAATTATTAACAATAGGCTTGTTACTCATTAGTTACTTATAGAACAGCAGCAAGTGTTTATTTTTGTCACATAAGCTTTACCATAGGAAAGAAGTTTTTGAACCAGAGACTAATCTGGTACAAAAATCTGGGGCCATTCTAAGATGAAAATATTATTCATTTATTTATTCAATTCAATTTATTTATTGATCAGTTTGGATACTCATTTATCCTATCAATCTACATTCACACAAGTTTCCGGAGCCATCCCTATGCCAGGTGGGAGTGGAAGTTCCAGGCTTAGTGCCTGCAGTGACAAAGACTTGAGTTCACATCCTGGATCTGCTCTTTACTGACTGTGTGAACCTGGGTAAATTGCCTAATCCTGTAAAGCCTTGAGTTTTCTCAAATGAAAAAATGGGAATAATAAATCACACTTACTTAAGGGTGCATGTGAAAATAGAGCACAGTTGTTATGATGATGGTCCTGTTATGTCTTGGGATACAAAGATGGATGGGTCCATGCACTATGCCGGATGGCAGTGCCGGTGTGCTAACCGCTCATCACTTAGTCCTTCAGCTTCTAGTCCTTTCTCAACATGCACAGTACTTTGTGATTAGTCTACTGCCTTTCCTTATTCCTCACACCTGCACATACACCCCCCACCCCCATCATCCCCTCACCAGCTCCTCTCCCCAACCTTCATGTCAAGGTGGCCAGATGAGAACTAGACGAGTGTGGAGAATATAGGAGTAGCATAAGCCACATCAACACATCCCCTGTGCCATGAAAGCTGGTTCTGTCTTGGCTGAGGAAGGTGAGGTGAATATGGCTGTTTTCTGTTAAATGCAATATCAGGTCAGCATCCTGAGAACCTCACTTCCAAGGGTGCACCTCGCTTTTTCAGCATGAATTAATAGCCATGGCTGCAGCAAACATTCAGAGTATTAAGATCCCTTCGCTTTCCCAAATGCTGTCCTGATGGCCCCTTACAACAACTAAATCTCAGAGATCTTGGCCTTGATTGCCTTTTAACGAGTGCCCTCTGCATTGGACACGGTCCATCAGTATCACTAAGGATGGCTGGCTGTTATTTTCCTGCTGGTTGGAAAGGTTTATTTGGCAAAATGACTTATTTTGCTGCCTTCCCTACCTTAGAAGAAACTTAGCTAAGTTGTCTTGTCTCCTTGCCCTCTGCCTGCCCCCCACCTTATAATGAGGTAAGTTTCAGGAAGTCCTCCCAAATGGTTCCTCCTCCCCCAAGGGTAATGGGCTTTGGGCAAAGGAAGCCTTTTTAGACCTCTTGGGCTGCTGAATTGTGTCAGCCTGGGAAATAAAAGGTTTCCTATGCACCTTGTATCAGCTCCTGACATAATTCACTAAAGCATCCCAGACACACGATGTCACCAAGTGATGTTTCAATTTACAGTGCCCCAGAGCCCCCGTTGGCAAACAGAGCCGGGTAGAATCTGGGAGCTTTTCAAACTCCTGGGGCCATGTTTCCCAGCCCACTCGAGTTCCTCCACCTGGCCTCCTCCAATTTCACCTTTCTATCTGGGTCACACTCTGTGCCCCCAAAATTTTTAAAGCTAATTAGCGGTTAGAAACTGTCATGGCATATTGACCTGTAAGATCATAGTACTTACTGTCATCATAATTTCTCACAATACTGAAGCTCACACTGGCCCTCTCCACAGCTTTTTAAAAAAACCTGTTGTCAAGAAGACTGGCCGTTTAGATACTGTAATCAGAATTGTTGAGCTGAGCCCCATTTTAATTACGGCTTAGGTAGTGGTTGTTGCCCAGTTTGGGAAAGGAGACCAGCTGGGAGTTAGCATCTCTTTGATCACTAGGCTGAACAATTTGCTTTGATCATGGAGACAACAGTTCATAAAAGATCCTGGTCTCTTCCTCAAATTTGCGGGTAAACAGAGGGATCATTTGAACTGAGTGTAGATTGAGCAATTCAGATTCGAGACAATGGTCTTCTTTGAACTGGATTTAGGGCCTATTGATTAACATAGCAAAGGGGATTTGATTGTAAAAAAGAAAAAAAAAAAATAAAAGCGACCTCAGCAGCAGGCGGTGCAAAGGTGCACATGGAGGTCACCTGCCAGGTCCTGGCTCCTCTGTGTTTGGGCTTCCAGGTCCCGGTTAGATGCTTCTCCTGGGCCCGCAGGTGTTCAGGACAAACCTGTAAAAACGGAACATTGCAGTAATCTTGAAGGCGAGACGAATGGTAGAACGGCAGGTGCTTGGAGCAATAGGAAGCCTGAGGACTTTGGAGCAGGGAAACCCGGGATAAAATCCTTGCCTTTCCACTTACTACGTGTGGACCCTGGGGCTAGCTGATTAAACCCTTCTGTGCTTGAGTTTCTGTATCTGTACAAATTGGAAACAAATACTTAAAGTTTTTTTTTTTTAGGGTTTAATGATGTGCCATCTGAGAAAGCAGCCCAGGTAGGTGTTGAGGAAGGAGAAAATGCCCCGGAGTCCTCAAGCAATCTGGGAAATCCTCCTCTGTGCTTTTGAGAGGCACCTTTGTCATGTTTTCTCTGCATACAACAATCACCTTATCCCGAGAGTTGATTTTCCTGAGCAACTTGTTTTAAAGTGGTATTTTGAATTGTGTCCTGAAGGGGAGTGTTTGAACATTTATATGTAAGTGGTTCCATTTGTTCAAATTAAAGTGTTTGAGCTTTTGGGGGGATACAGGGCTTGCTGCCGCGTGGGGGAACCATGTAGCCACTGGTGTTAAGTTTCGGAAATATTAGTCACGTAGAGATGATTTAGCTTCTGAAGTATTAAATTCTGTGAGTTGTGGATCTGAAGTACATGAATCTGGTTGGTTCGCCTCGCGGTGCTGCATGATACTAGTCAGCTGCCATTTGCCTGTGCCACACAGATAAGCCGCTGAGACCTGTTAGTCGCTGGAAAAAGAAAGATTGGCCTTGAGTAAATAAACCAGCCGCATTGGACAGAAAGCCAAAGGCCGGCTCTGCGATGCTCTAGGTTTCGATGCTCTTCCATGCCATCTCAATGAGTCATCTACCACGTGCCACGTGCTGTGTTTGAACTCGAGGTACAGTGATGACCAGACCCAGTCACTGCCCTCAAGGACTCAAGCTCAGCCAGTGAGCCTGCCTGCTCAAGGTCAGACTGGCACCTATATATTGCATCATTGACTAGACACTCGAACCCAACTTCTCGGCTCCCCTTGGCTTCTGAGACACAGAAATTTCAGTTCCAGGTCTTTCTTTAATCCCTTCAACCATTTCATCTGTTTCCTCATAGGCTGGTTCCTATGCCTGACTTTTAAATAGTGATGTTCCTACAGGTGTACATTGTCAACCAACTTCTTTCTTCTCTGTTTATGCTTTCTTGGGAACCTCGGACATTCTACTATCTTGCTCCCTAAAGTGTTGCCTGCAGACCTGCAGCCTCAGCATTACCCGGGAGCATGTTAGAAATGCAGATCCTCAGGCCCTGCCCTGGACCCACTGAATTGTCATTTAGATGTTTAACAAGACATCCGGGTGATTTGTGTACCTATTAAAGCTTAGGAAGCATGCTCTACTGATGACAGCTCCCACTGAGTACAGGCTACCTGTCAATCTGTATCTCCAGCTTCCACTCACGTTGGCAGCTGCCTGTTGAGCATCTCCTCTAGAATGTCCTCTGGAGATGGCCAACTCGGCCTGCCCCAACCAAACTCATCATCCTGCCCCCAGGGCTGCCCCTCTTCTTGCACGTTCCATTTCAGGGGCGGCACTACCATCCCTGTATACTAGTTCCTCCCCTCTCTACATCCAATCAGTCAAGTCCTGCTGTGTTGTTTTTGTCCTTTCAAAAACTTTCTTACCTCTGTCTCTTTTCTTACGGTGCCTGTTCTAGTCCAAGCTTTCATCCTCTACCCCCTGAACTAGGAAAAGAGGCTCCTAGTGTCTTGGCTTGCAGCGTCCTCTCCTTACCCTGCAATTGCCTTGTCTGTAATACCCCCACCCTGTGGCCTGGCAATACTCATTCATTCTTGCAGCTCAGGAACTCTCTTCAGGGTCCCTTTCCTGATACCACACTGAACCCCAGGAATCCTTTCCTCGGAGTTTCCTTGGCAACCCTGTGCCTCAGTTTGCTCACCTGTGAAATAGAATTGTTTAAAGGAATGAATGTGAATATGTATAAAATTCATAAATCAGTGCCTGACACAGCGTAAACACCCAATAAGCATTAGTAACCCTTTCAACTCCCTGAAGTGTGGTTTTGAACTTTTCTTTCCCTCCCCCCATAGACCAGGGTTTCTTAAAGCATGGCCAGGGCCTGCCTGGGTCACAGTGGTAACTGGTGGCATCCGAGGTGCTGTGTCGGCTCTGAGAATTCCTACCCTCCACTTCTTGGGAGCAGGGACTGTACATCCCACAATTTCCCCCAAATGGGGCCCATAACAGGTACTCCTTGAATATTTACTACACTAGGTGACAACCAGAAGTTTTAGGCAGTTTTGTGGTGAAAGAGTAAGGAGACATCACTCAGAGTATGATATTTAAAAAAACAGAAACTACAAATGACTTTTTGGGCATTTCTCAAATGAGAAAGCTGAGGAGGAGAGTGTTGTCAGCTTGGCCAATTTATAGTTTTGAATTTGTGTCCAGAAGCTGTTTGCAGAGAGGGTATTTTTAAAAATGTGAAAATAAATACCATTAAATTAGAGAAATGTGTCAAGTGATTTTCTCCTAGTTTTAAGACTGTCCTCTGAGCACTAGAGCTTAGGTAATGACAACTCTTTAAATAACGATGCAGCATTTTCTAATTAAACGTTCAAAACTCTCTAATTAGTGAAGATAGGGGTCAAAACCCTAAAACCTAAAAGAGAGCAAAATCTACATGATAAAAATGACGATAAAAATGGAAATATTTTTCCCTGACTCTTTCCTGTATTTAAGTCTTCAGTATATGTTTATTGGTACATTTAAATAACTTTTTGCCACTTGATGTAAAATTTAGTCTTGTAGAGTATAGAAAACACATATGTTAGAATCAGGCAGACCTGGGTTGAAGAAATCATTAAAGTACAATGTATAAATATGGTAAGTGCAATTAGCCTAGGAGCCTGGGGAGAGTAGGGAACAAGAGTGTGACCTCTGGAGGCAGGTGGACTCACTTTGATACCCAGCTCGACTGGCTCACTAGCTGTGTAACCTCCAGCAAGTAACTTACTTTAGCGGCCCCTCAATTCTTCGCCTGCCAAATGGTGAAATAATAGCCCCTATTTCACAGAATTGTGAAGGTAAACCAAACATTGTGCTTAAAGCACCTTTCACAGGGCTATCACCTTAAATGCCCTTATCAGATTTGGTTTTTGTTAATATAAATATCATTATAATGTCCCACTTCATAACCCCAGACTCTTGACCCTTCCGTCCAGATTCCAGTTCCTGGGCTTCCAGCAGCCTTCCTGCCTGTTCCAGCTTTAGGCACCAATCACTGAACATCTTTTGCAAATGGGGGCAATTTTCACCTGTTTGAAAGAACTTCCTAAAAAGTTTACCCTAAGTTTAGCCCAAAATGCTCAATTAGTACACTTAAAATAGATTTAAATTTATAAGCATTAAACTCCACCTATCTGTGTTGTTTGGGTCAAGTTCCTTAACCTCTCAGACCTTCTCTTTTTTTTAATCTATTAAATACAGATAATGATAATTTTCTGTGGTTTATAGTTGGGATAAAGTGATAAGAAATGGAAAGCAAATGGCATGTAACATGTACTAGAAGGATCCCTTGAAACACTCAATGATGGCAACTCAGAGCTACACTTTCATGTATAATCAATTTTACTGAATTGGAAAGATACATAAATTAAAATTAGAAAAGTGGTTAAGACTGTTTTGTGAACTAACTTACACCCAAACAGAAACTGGGCAGAATTTTTAAACTTCCAGACAATTGTCAATGTATTTGTTGAACATAAATCTTAAAGGAAGGATGAGGACAGAAAGTTTTCCAGCAGGTAGAAAGCACAATTGCTCCCAGGCTGCCTCTAATGCTATATAGAACATCTTTTCTTTGTCAGACTTCCACAAGCACATTTCAATACGTTATTTCATACAGCCCTCAAAGAGGGTTTCAGAATTAGACTGGAGAGGAATTATCTCCATTTTGCAGATGAGGAAATTGAGACAGAGAGTATTTGAATATTAGGAGAGTTACAGCAGAAAGTAGAATTGAGATCATACTCGTGCTTTTTTGAGTCTGCCATTGCAGTAATCCCTATTGATTGACTACCCAATGTCCACTCTCTCTCTTTTTTGTCCTTCATATGTGAATTTTTTTTTTTTTTTTTTTTTTAGGCAAGGGAGTAAAGAGTTTATTAAGAAACAAAAAAAGAGATAAGTACAAAATCTGAGAAGTGGATTGAGGGCATGTTACAGGATAAGTCATGCACGTGGGACCCTGGGTTAGGCCTTTTAAGACCTTTCCTCCTCCCCTTTCCTAATGTTGAGGAGGGGCCCCAGCTGTTTGCTGTTCTGATGGTTGCCTTACAATCCTTGCTTGTTAGCTCTCAGGGGTTCAATGAGGAGGCTTTTTGGTTGGAGGTATCCAGGGCTTCCCCCTGACCCCAGAAAGAGTTTCAAAAGGTACCTTGGGGCCAGGGTCTAGATGGGGTCTTTCCAGCTTTCTTAGTAGCAGGGTGTTTCCAGGCAGGGTCTCATGGCCATGTTCTCTACCAGGTCTGCTGGGTCTTCTCTGTTTTCCCTTTACTAACTTGCCTCAACTCCTCCCTCAGAGAGTTTACAACCTTATTCTTAAGAGGGAGCTGAAGAGCGATGGTCATTCTTCTGTAGCTGCTTCCTGCTGGTTAGTGGGAGTAGGCTCTGCCTGACAGAGTATAAAACCCTCTGGCTATTCTATTGAGGTTCAGGGAAGATGGGTCCCGCACTGTGGTTGGAACTGGATGAAATCCCCACATGACTAATATCTTGTTCTGGAAGATGTTGGTTGTGGAAAAAATAAACTTAGAACTTAAGGTTCATGGACCTACTAAAAGGATAAAGAAGATGGTGAAAGGCAAGCCCAAAAAGGGAGCCCGTCATGATATACAGGATCAAGAGAGTGAGAAAGGCCAGGTACCTCCAGAGGCTGCATCCTCCCAAAGTTGATGGGAAACAGCCATCTTCCTTGAGTTCTTTTATGCTGTTGGTTAACTCTAGGAAGAGATTCTGGTAGAACTGCTGGGTTTGGTATATATTGCCAACCCAAGTTCCCATGGTGGTGGTTATACCTAGGACAGCTAGGAGAGGTATGAAGTGAGGCTCTGCCCTAGACATAAACTCACAAAGACAGTCTAGGCAACAGCAAGAGATGCATATGGCAAGCAAACTAAAGACAGTACTTAAGAGAGCCATTCTTTTATCTTTTAGGCATGTTCATTAACTACTTAGGAAATGAATTAGGTTTACCAGGACTTTTAACATGTTCAATATCCTGCATATGATCTAGAATAGAAGAGATATTATCATATTTATCAAGCATATAGGTACAGTACTAATACTAATCAACGCACAAGTTCCTCTTTGAGTTGCAGTTAATAGATCTAAGCTCCCGGCTTACAATACTATACATGTTGTCTCTCCATGGGAGCAGGCGATAATGCCAATTGTGCTTGTTTAGGTTCTACTCACATTACCCTGGTAATTATTGTTCCCTTTGGTATGCCGGCCTTCACACAGTCAGCATGCTGCAGCACTGTTGATCCAGGCCTGGGGCATAGTGCCCTTAGGCACTATGAAACAGAGCCAGTCTGGAAGTAATGTCCATTGCAAACCTGGCCATAGCAAGTCATTGCTGGTTGCTGCAAGAGTCTGAAACTGCAATATACTTTCCGTCCTCTTCAGGAGCATAACCAGAAATGTGGTAGATATCTTTATTATTTTAGGTGTCATAGTGACTGACCTAGCCAATAACGCAAATGAAGAGGCACGCGTACTAAAGGCCTATTTTGAATTCACAAGAGAGTTTGACAATACTGAAGTCTATCTCTTTAATATTTATATACTTTCTAAATACTTCCAATGCAGTTTATTACATATCACATGAGCTTAACTCTCTTTAGTACTTTACTTTTTACTTCTACATCTTTATGATGATTTTGTTAATAGGTATTTTACTTTAGCAGTACAGGAAAAACTACTTTCTCCATTATTTTATGCAAACCTAGGATTCCCAGTGGAATCAAGGTTATCTTTCCATTGCCACCACCTTAACATGCAGACTGAGGTGGCCTCTGACAGGTTTCCCTGTTATAAAGCTACTTTTTGTTCATAACAGTTTAGGTTTATAATTAATTATGGCTTCCTGCAATTAGCCACTTAAATACTTCAATTTAGAACATGCTTTTACAAACTTCTTATAATTAACCATAACCACATAGACTAGTTACTTTACATTTAAATAAGCTTATTGAATTACAATTAGCAATCAATGAAATTTACTTTATCCATTTAAAGTCTTGTCTTTTATCCCTTATTCTATTCTGTGAAAACTAGTCATTTCACTTTAGGACAGATCTATATTTCATTAAACATGAACTTACAATTTTTATCATCTTAAAAATTTAATACATATAATGCTATTTTATTAGTATCCTATGAACCTAGGGAGATTACATCCAAGCTAAATAATATTGAAATAATTATAGTTTACACAAGGAATGCTCTTTTTCTTCCTTCACAGGAGGCTAAAACCTCTTTATTCTTTAATAAAATTCTAAAATTGTATATAAGCTTAAAAGCATACTGACTTCTAGGTTCTGGAATATATTATAATTGCTTAATTGGTTTTAATCATAGTTTAGAAAAATCTTTCTATAGCTTTCCAGGACTTTTTCCTTTATTTACTGAAATTTGATAATTGGATTATTAATTACTCTCATTTGAAGGCTGTTAAAGGTTTAAATTGGGGAATTACAGGACAAACTATAATTCTTAATTCCCTGGCTTAGTAAGCACTTAATTTTTAACAATTTGAATAGAGCTCTTTTAAGAATTTTCATTTGTTGATTTGATATTACCATCCCTATGTATGACAATATACACTGAGCAAATAGGAGACACAAATAGTCTCGAACACACAACTCACTAATGTTACTGATACTTTTCATTCTTTTACAAAATAAGTTTAACTGTAAAATAACATTATATTTAAAAGATTTCTTTGAAGACTATTTCAAATCATTTTAATCTGAATTGTGACCATGCGGTTTTGCACAAGAGTTTCTTTCCTTAGTTATTGGCTTATATCCAAACTGTTCCCAATGTTTTAAAATACAATTTACAACATTTTCCTTCACTGCAGAGCTTTGCTTATTTCCCATTTTGACTTTGACAGACTTTGCGTGAGCAACGCTAATTCTAGTATATACGCACTGAGGTCATTGAAGTCTCAAGGAAAACTGTTTTGTTTTGTTTTTCTCATGACCTGCTGCTTTCAGAATTCTTGACACTCAAGGTGGGAGATCCCCGACTCCCCAGTCCTTGGAGATAACAGGACTCCAGTGACTGCTGGACTGGAAGAGTAGACATCCAACCCCAAGTGCCAAGGATTCCCACCATGCAGCTATTTCCTCAAAGGTCGTGTGGTCCCTTTGGGGTCCTGCCCAGAATAGGTAAATTGAAGTCCACACCTGGGTAATAATGAGAGAAAGCAGGGTTATTAATGCCAGTGGAAGGACAGGAGATGGGGTGTCGCAAATTTGCCTTGCCCTGAGCCATAGGGGGCAGAAGTTGCCATGCTACAAACGGGAGAATAGAGTGGTTACCATTACAAGGTGAGCAAGTACATCTAAGGGTGAGGCCAGTCCTGAAATAACCACAAGAAAAGGCAAACTCCGTTTAGAGTTACCTTCACAATAGTAGTTCCAGGGGAGAAGTTAGTCTTAAAATAACCATAATCAAAGGTAAGCTTAGTTTATAATTACCATTACTATAGCAAGTACAGGCCAGGGTGAGGCTAGATCCAAAGTGACCATAAAAAAGGTGAATTAGTCTAAGATTGTGTTATCATAGTAGGTCTAGGCTAAATCCACCCTGTTTTATAATACAAAGGCAGCTATATAATAAATAAGTTTTTACTTCAAAGCAAATTGGTCACTTTCATTTATTAACTAAACAACTGAAACTATTTTATTAGTGACATTAATGTTACTAAATTTTCCCACTTTTCCAGCAGTTGAACTAATTCCATTTGTGATTTCTTTTATACATCAAATTCAATTGCAAGATCGTGTTAACATTTAAAGACTCATTTTTAACCATTATCCAATTTGTAATGGGTGAACCCCAAATCTGATTTATAAGTTCCTAGGCACAAGCAAATTGACAAAGTTAAACACAGATTTAAAAAGTTAAACACAAAATTAAGCACAGATTAGAACAGAAGAAAGAATTTTACACACTGTAGCCATTTGGCAGTTTGATGTAATTATGAATTAAAAAAATATATATTGGATCATGCTTGTAAACTCGTCTGTTAATCTGGGTATGATTAAACTATGATTAGGGTGTTGACTGGGCAATGTCAATAGGGCATTGAGCCTCACCCCTTGGTGGGTGGAGTCTCCAAGATAAAAGACACGGCAAAGGACAGTGTTGGAGAAGTTCTGATGTTGGAGTTTGATGCTGGAGCCGGGGAGGCGAGCAGATGGAGGAGCTTGGTCGTGAGGAAGGAGAGAAGGTCCCGGGATAGAGATGAGCCATTCACCTGATAGTCTACAGCTGGCCTTGTGGAGAAAGGCAAAGCCTAGAGAGCCTGATAGTCTACAGCTGACCTTGTGGAGGAAACAGAGGTGCTAAGCCTGGAGAGAAACAGAGCCCCAGGAAGAGAGGAACCCAAGAAGCCTCAACCCTGGCAAATGTCGGCAGCTGTCTTGCTCCAACACGTGGCAATGGGCTTTGGTGAGGGAAGAAACTTCCGCTTTATGGCCTGGTAACTGTGGACTTCTAAATAAAATAAATACCCTTTGGAAAGACCAGCCAAATTCTGGTATTTTGCATCAGCATCCCTTCTGGTATTTTGTATCCCTGACTAATACACACACTTAGCATAGGGAAAGACCCAACTGAAGCCATTCTTCAGGAACTTTTAAATCTTAATTGATGGTATATGAGGAGGTTCCTTATTCTACAGGGGAGAGGTTTAGTAAATTGCCTAGATCTTGATTCTCCATTCACTCCCCTTATTAGGCTAGAGAGGTCTGGGGTATGGGCTAGAATAATTGGCTCTCATGTTAATTAAGAAATTAACAATCTTACCTGCCACATCAAGGGTCGGTCACCTGAAGCTCCTCCTGGTTGATGGTTCACGCATGACTTCAGGCCCCTTCTGTCCTTCCCTGAGGCAAGGCACCCGGCAGTCTGGGTGGGTCATACTTGGGGCCAGGTTCCTGCTGATATGGAGCCTGGATTTAGGTAGCCTCAAGATGACAGTGCATTTAGTGGTGGCGGCTAAAGGTGAGCCTATCCCAGGCCTGTGACTGCTGTTCCTTACTTTCCCCATCTTGGTGGCATGGTCTCACTTGTTGAAAACTGAGAAGGCTGTTTCTAAAAGGGAGTTAATGGAAGTTTGGGGACCCAGGGAAAGTTTCTTCAGCTTCCTATGGATATACAAGGCAGACTGGCTAAGAAAGTGAGTTCCTAAGAGGATCTGTCCTTCTCTAGAGTCAAGATCTACCAGAGGGTATTTTTATTGCCTCCACCAGCTTTCCTTGAAATAAGGCTGGATTTTAGGTTCACCTCTGAGTAATTTCCCTGAGCTAGTTAAAATTGTCAGTTCGGCAGTGCATTTCCTCATCCCTTTAAGGAAATGTGACCACATTGTCTCTGACCCTCAGAGTTGTCTTTCCCCTTCTTTCCTCTTACACAAATTTAACTGGAATTCAGGGTTCCATACAGAGGTCACACTCAGCCATAATGTGGCCATGGGGTATGGCAGGAAAAGATTAGCTTCTTCCTTTTTAGACCATCAGTAGGGAGTTTGTCCCAATTCCTGAGAAGACACCCCAAAGGAGAGTCTGCTGGAATGCTAGAGAAGCCATGCCTATTGTTCTAGGGAGAAATGGAAAAAAGTCTATCAGCCTATTCAGTGTCTCAGATCCCAGCCTGACTAAACTTTTGCCCTCCAAACCAAAGTACCCATGCCACTTAAGCCTTGGGGGACGTTTGGAGCTAGCCTCCAAACTGAAGCACCCAAGTTGTTTAAACCTTGGGGACTGTTTGGAGCCGCTACTCTGGTTCTCAGCATCATGAAAATCACAGAGACCATGCCCTGGGTGTCCCCAGGGTGAATTAGGACTTGGGAGACATCTAGACCTCGGTTCTGGACCAAAGCTACCAAGTTGAATCTTTTTTTCCAGAGAAGAGGGGCCGGCTGGAAACCTTTCTTTTGGCCTACTCTTGCAGAGGTCTTAGAAAGTGGCCATGGTAGAGGCCACTGCCAGGGACTGAGTTTGCATTAAACTGTACATTAAGAAGCACATTAAGAAGCAGAGACTGATCTGTGGCTTCCAGGCAAATAGCCTCAGGGGCTCTGAAGGTAATGGGTTAAGAGGACTCTCAGGACCTCCTAGGTGTTGAGTATAGAACTAACTTCTGGGCATGGCCCACGATGAGAGTCTTTGGGGCCTCACTAATAAATCAAAAGAGTTCAGAGATAGGCTCTAATTAAAAGTTTAGACTTACCAGTTCTCCCTGGGGTCGAGGTACATTACTTGCTTCTTTGTCTCCTGGCTTGGCTCACCAAATATGTTAGTTGATGGCTCTGGATTCTGGGATTCTAGGTTCTTGGCTATGTTGCACAAAATAATTTAAAGACATGCCATAGGGTAGGCAAGGGAGTAAAGAGTTTATTGAGAAACAAAAAAAGACATAAGTACACAATCCAAAATGTGGATTGTGGGCATGTTACAGGATGTCACCCATATGTGAATTTTCATCACATATTCCCCATCCTCTAATTGGTCAAATGCTTCATTCCTGAGCCACAGGTCACAATTTTAACAAGCCAGGGCCCCACATTCCTACATCCAAAGCCAGGTTCGGGAAATTGGGGAGCAAAAGGGGAGCTGAGGCAAGCGGTGGCTCCCGGAAGCACATAGGGGAGGTGCATAAGGCTTCTCCTTCCCGTGTCTTAGAAGAGTTGCATCTGGTCTAGGGAAGTGGTTCTCAAACTTGAGTGCACATTGCAATCACCTGGGGGGCTTGTTGAACTAAAGATAACTGGACTCCTTGCCCAGAAGTTCTGATTCCGGAGGCCTGGGTGGGGGCCTGAGAATTTGCAAGTTCTCAGGTATTGCTGATGTTCCTGGCCTGAGACCCACACTTTAAGAACCATGGCCTAGTGTAATGATTCTTAACCTTGCTTGTACATTAGTATCACCTGGGGAGCTTTAAAAAAATTCCAAAATCCAGGTTACATCCCAGACCAACTTAATCTGAATATCTGGAAATGAGATGAAGGCTCAGTAGTTTCTAGAACTACCTAGGTAATTACAATATTCAGCCAAATTTGAGAACCAGCTCTTCGGCATTGAGGAGCCTTGGCTCAAGGGCCACATGTAATCTGAGGGATGGTGGGGGAGGTGTTATAAGGCCATATAGTTCTTTATGAGCCGTCATCAGCCTTGCTCTGAATGTAGTCCTAATATTTAACACATTGTGAAATTTCAAAAATTAAATCTGGAAACTTGGCTTTTGGTCTAGTCCAGCTGTTACTAACTAACAAGGCTGTTTTGTGTAGTTGGAGAGTAAAATTTGCTCTATCAGCTTGCCTAGACTGTGCAAACAATGTGAACAGCAAACACCTGTTTTCCTTCCAGGAGTGACCAGGTACCTATATGACCAGCCCCTGGTAAAATCTTGGAGTCTGGATCTTGAGTGTGCTTCCCTGGCCAGAAGCACCACACATACGTTGTTGCATTTCATTGCTGAAGAAGGAACTTGTTCTGTGTGACCAGTTCTCCTTGGGAGGAAGAACTTGGGAAGCCTGTGCCTGGACCTCTGTGGACTTTGCCTGACGTATCTTTCACCCACACTGACCCTGCTGTGTTTCTCTCACTGCCCTAAAGCATAGATGAGAGCTGTGAGTCTTTCTAGGCAAGTTACTGCATGTGCAAATGTTCGTGGAACCTCCAAAAAAGATGGGCAAATTTTTTGCATTAAAGATAATTTTTGTATGGAACATATGCCAAATAGGAGGTTTTTACATGTAGCCTTCTATGTTTAGAGATAGTCTACATGTAAGAAAGTAGACAATTAACAGAACTAGATGGAGACTGCAAATTCGACATTTCTAAAACCAGAGGGAGAACTAGGTTGGAGTCTGGAAGGAGTTTGAGCAGACAGCAAAGAATAACATCATCTACAGGAAGACTCGGGCCTGGATAAATGGCTTGACTGAGCCTGTGAGTTTGTACCTCCTGCTGCCATAGCTGAGACCAGGGTAAACAAATCAAGGGCTTCTGACTCTTCACCTCCCTCCTGCCTTGTTTCTCATGGTTTCTGCATTTGTGTCAGAGTCCATTTTCTGGGTCACCAGCCATCATGGCAACTGGACATCTGGCTTTCTCTACCAGAGACTATCACCAGAGGCTGACCAGCTCTCCCCCACTCCCTGCCAAGAGGGAGTAGGATTGAAGACAGGGATGTGAGCAAACGGATCTAGAATCAGTGGACTAGACATTCTCTAAGGATTTGTTTACCCTTGAGGCAGATTGATACAGGGTAACGGAGGAGAAGACGACCCACAACAAGGCTGACAGACAACACGGCCAGCAGACAGCAGGGCTGCAAGACCTTGCTGGGACCTTGAGTTTAACCTTGAGGTTCCAGTTTCTCTTTCCGGGACTTCCCCTTGGCCCTGGATATTCCAAACAGTCCTTACCAATGGTCCCACCATAGGTGGGGTAACCAATAACCACTGGGGCCCATCCCTTTACCATTAGCAAAGGGGTGGAATAATTAACAGTTTAAAAGGTAATCACATGAGGCAGAGCTTGCTCTCTCTGCCTAGAGGGGCCCACACTAAGTCTTGGTATGTATTTCCGTCTTTCTCTCCCATTTCTCAGCAAGCTCTGTTCTTTCCCTCATTTCCCAAATAAATTCTTTTTACTGGCCTACTAAACTGGCGTGTTAATAAATTCTTTTATGCATCATAGCCAAGAACCTAGAGGAATCCAACGCTTCTCTTCACCCTGAGGGCCCCAAGCATTCTTAGTCTTAGTCTCCTCATCTGTAAGATGGGCACAATGCCCATTCACAGCCTTACAGGATTGTTGGCAAGATTGACAGGCTGTTCCAAAGAGCAACAGATCATCAGAGCTTGGAAGGTAACATGGACTGCGACGGCCCATTTCACAGAGAATGAAAAGGCAACCCAGTCAGGAGCCATGAGCTGGCTCCTTCATTCAGATCAGTCGGAGGCAGGACTAGAATGCCTCTGGACCTCTCCTCCTTTGTTCTTTTTTTTTTTTTTTTTTAAAGATTTTATTTATTTATTCTTTGTTCTTTGTACACATGTTAAAGGCCTTCATTAACCCTCTGCTGCTAGGCAGAGGCAGAGCCAAGTTTGCGATCTTGTGTTGAATGCTTAGTGGGTGCAGCAGGCTTTTCATTTATCACATTTACTCTTCACAGCAATTAGAGATGAGGAAACTCAGAGACATAAATAACTTGCCTAAGGTCATGTCTGAGTTTTAAATCCTGATCTGTTTCTTAATTTTCCTCTCCCATGTATTGTTTCCTAAAGTACTAATAAAACTAGGCAGTGTTTCCTGAATGCTGACTGTGTGCCAGGCTCTGTACTAAGCTCTTTATAAGCATTATTTCATTTAATCCTTACAACAATGCCAGGAATGAATTGTGGCCTGGGTATTTATTTTCATCTACTCCTAAAGCTGCAGGATCCCCATCAAATCCACATTGAGTATGTGATAAATTATTAAATATAAATGCCAGCCCTAGTATCCTGAGCCCAAGCCAAATACCAGTGATTGAGATTAAAACTCAGCTTTAGGGCTGCATTGAGGCTGAAAGCCTTTTCTAATTGGCCAGTCCAGCCTTCATTGACTGAAATCAGCCTCTGCACCAAGCACTCTTGGAAATGATGGCTCCCATCTCCTTCTCAAACTGCCAAGCAAACTGCAAAGGTCAAGAGTTCTGCAGTCACATTGGCCTGGGTTTGAATCCCAGCATTGATTCCCTTAGGACATGCCTCTCAGCAAGTTATTTAATATTTCTGAGCCAGTTTCCTCATTAAATGATGGGAATATATACAATACCATCTGTCTTGTTAAATATTCAAAATATTTAACAACTAGCCCAGCAAGGCTCTGACCAATCAGTGTGGTCAACCCTGGGAGGTTGGCAGTACTTGTTTCTTTGCTGGATATCCTAGGGGTTCAGAGGATCTTGGGGCGAGGTCTTGGCAGTGATGCCAGTTCAGCCTTTCCTTTACAGTTTCCCCACAGATGGATGTAAATGTGGAGTGGGTAGGGAGGGTTTGGAAGATGGGACAAGAAAGAAAGGATGTTGGAAAGTTAGCAAGGAGAAGGCCAGGAATCCCACAAACTGGTAGGCTCTTTCCTAGAGTCGGTAAGAGGAGATGTCAGTTGATACCAAGGAACTAGAGGGAGGGGAGGAAACTAACCCTAGTGGACAGCCACTATGTGCCAGGCACACATGTTAGAGGGTAGTGGTTAAAAGAGCAGGTTCTAGAATTGGATGGACTCGGTGTAATCCTAGCCCCATCACTTATAGCTGTATGAGTGTGGAAAGTTTCCTAGCCTCTCTGTGACTCACTTTCTCACTCTGTAAAATGGAAATAATAATAGTATCCGCTACATTTTGATATTGTGAGAATTAAATGAGTTTATCTGGGTTAAGGGCTAAGAACATTGTCTGGCATAAACTGAGTATTTAATAAGTGCTGACAATATTATCATTATTATTACATCTGAATACTTTATTTCGTTTCATTATACCAGAAACTTTTATTAAGCTCCCCATTTCACAGGCAAGGAAACTGAGATCAGAGAGGCGTAGTAACAAGCCTAAGATCACACATAATAAAGGTTTGATTCAGAGTTAGAACCCAAAGGACTTCAAATCAAAACTCTCCCCACAAATCCACGTTGGTAACAAGTGGTAGAACATGTTACATGGAATGGGATATGGATGGAAGAGGTTCTAATGACATATACTATAAGTGCTTCATAGCACTTAACTGTTTATTAAGTGAAAAAACAAGGTCCAGAGTGCTTCACTGTTTCTTTTTTTTTTAAAGATTTTATTTATTTATTCATTTATCCCCCCCTTGCTGCTTGTGCTCGCTGGGTCAGCTAACCACGCCGTCCGGGTGGGCTTGCCTTCACCAGGAGGCCCCGGGAACCGAACCCGGGGCATCCCATATGGTAAATGGGAGCCCCACTGATTGAGCCACAGCCGCTTCCCCTTCACTGTTTCTTGTATGAGAGGGAGGAACAGGTAGAGGTGTGCTGGACTGAGTGTGTACAGGCTTGTGACAGTCAATTGCTAAATATTCAGGAATTTTATGAGCCAGTTGAGTTTACCTTGGTAGCTTGAAATCAATCATGCTAAGACTATTTACACCATAGAAATTGCTAAGCACCAGATTTTAAAAATAAGGAAAACTAATATAGAATGGATAACTGTGCTGGAGTGATGGAGGGTAACGGGTAAAGGAATATAGGGTAGAACAAGACTTCTCTGGGTAGACTCCCTATATGGTTTTGAACTTTGTATCACGCAAATGCATCAACTTATGAAAAGAAAAAACCTCTTACATTAAAAACAAATTGAAATGAAAGACCTAATCATATGTCAAGTTGACAGCATAGCCACACAGATAAAGAATTTATTTCATGGGCTTTAGAACACAGTAATCCTTAGAGGAAAATGTTTTAGGGATAAAAAAGAAGTACAAAGAAATTTTAAACTTTCATAGATGTTTTTATTGTTTATAAGTAATATTGATATTTTGAAACTATTTCTATATAATATTGGTAAAAGTAACGAATAATTATGGTAATGTTCTTAGAAATCAGAATTTTCAATGTAAGGTAAAAGAGACAATTATAAAGTGAAAGAAATTAAGTGAAACCATTATATTAAAATAGAATTAAATCCCAATAAGAACACATGATTTAAATACATATATATACACACATACATTTATACATACATTCACAAATACATACATACACATTGTTTCATTAATTTCATAATAGTAAAGAGGTGAATTAATCAGGAATAATGACAATTTAAAACTTTTATGTCCCTGAAAACAGAACTTCAAAATATGAAGCAACTGATGGAACTGCCAAAGATACAGAAAAATCCACAATTATAGCCAGAGATTTCAATACCTCTTTTTAGATAATTGATAGAACAAGTAGGCAGAAAATCAATAAGGATAAAGCAGATTTGAACAGTACATAGAAGAGGCAGAGGCAGGATTCAAACCCATGGAATCTAGCTCCAGGGCCTCACTCAGAATCTTTAGACCTTGATGGTCTGTCTCTTGTGGCCATCAGGAGACCTCACTGAATTGCTGGGTGGACTGGCTCTGTGGACCCATTCAGAAAAGATAAATGAATTCGTCAAATACTGAGTACTAGTCTTCTCCGATTTCCAATGATCCTTCTTTCAGGGAGAAGTCTTTAAGGAGATGCCATCTCTTCAGGAGCTTGAAGACCAGATAAGAACCCCCATCTTACTAGGTTATTCCTCCAAGCACAGGAAACGGCTCCTGCAGCGTGTTGAAGCTGATATGGTTCACGTTTGGCCAGTCTCTGGATAAATTATTTTGTTGCATGAAACATTCTGATATCAAAAGAATGCCTCAGAGGTATTCATGAAATGTGTTCAGCTGGTCTTATGTGTGGTCAAAGTAGGAGGCTGTATGCCTCTAGGTAAACATGTAATCCAAGTAAGTATGCCTGGAGGAAGCCCCTCTGCCTGTGGTCCAGCCTTTTGTCTTCATCATTTAGTGCTTTGATGGCTTTTCAAGCTTGAGTTTTAAAATGCAGATATCTCTCAGCTGGGTAGACATGTATGGGCTTGTACCACAGGGTCTACTACAGGGAGCACAGCACTGGAAGTTCACATTTCAAATCTGCCATTTGCTGGCCACTTAGCTACTCTCAGCCTCAGCTTTATCCTCTTTCAAATGGGCTCACAATAGTGGTTGTGAAGATTGAGTGAGATGATGTGTGACTTACTCAGCAGCTACTCAGTGCTGTCACTCATATAGTCCTGACCATTATTAGCTTCCTTCTCTTCTAATTAACACAAACCACAAGGAGGAGACAGGCAGGAGAGAAGGGCTGGTGGTCCTTGCCAAAGAACCAATTTCCTTTACCTGAGTGTTTTCTGGCGGGAACAGCCCTGCCCAGAAACTTATCAATTCAAATCCTACAGATTGTAAACAGCTTCGCATCTCACTTCCTTTTCCTGCCAAAAGCAAGAGAAATAAAATCAGGTGGAATAGACACTTTTTATTTTTTAAGATGCTGCAAAAAGGTTGCCCCAAGTAGTAATCTTCCAGGGTATTGTAGAATTCATTTTCCCTTTACTCTGAGTATTTGATTTTGGAATGGAAAACTGACAAAATGGAATTGACAATACTCCTAACGGCTGGAGGCAGCTAAAGGGTTAATCCACTAAACGATGATTTTAAAATGCCACCTGAGTTATTTCAGAGCCATTTTCCTAAAAGGGCTGGTGGAGCTACTGCAACAATTGTTCTTAAAAGCTTTTCCAGAACTTCAACACACACACCCCGCGCCCCCCCCCCCCCGGGATCATTCAAGGAGGAAAATAAAACTGTATACGACAAAATGAGAACTGGAGGAGAATATGCTAAGCGTGAAATGACTGCACCAAATTTGCCGTTTGCTAAAAGTCTCCTAAATGCTCTGGATCCGATAGCTGCAAAGTTTGGGGGACCACGTTTGTAATTAAAACAGCACAAAAGAAATGTCTCCCTGAGGTGCTGTTGCTGGTTGTCATAACTATGAAATGTTTTTGGGTGCTGCCTTGGCATCCATCTTGTTTGGGTGAAGCCACTTGCTGCAACGATGTCCTTCAGCTTAGTTAATATATAGCTTTCCAGCCCTTGGCCATAAACTCCCCAGAGCCCAAATCTGCATCTGTGGCCACTGCCCAGAACACCCACATGTCACTCCAAACCTACAGCTTGTCCTAAACAATAAGCTCACCATCCCCACCATCTTGAACCCCCTATTTCTTCACCTTTTCATGTACGTTTGCTTTAAACTATCCAATCCTTGACTTCCGCAGGAAATCTACTAGCCTTCACCACTGGACCACAATACAAGCTAAGCCCATGGGGTCCCTCTCACTCAGCCTGTGTGCTCCCTGCCCGCTGGTCGAGCTCCAGAGCCAATCTACATCCCATTAACTCCTCATGACACCTGCCTCCCGGGGACCTGTAACAACCAATGTTTTCTCATGCTTTATGGCCTCGGTTTCCCATTGTGTTGCATCTGCCCTCCACCCAGACCCGAGTATAAAATCCGACTTAACCAGTTTGAAACACTGATGGTTCAATGATGTGATAGTTATTCATTCTTAGCATCTATATACTGCAGTCTCTTGATCTGTAAAATGGGAGCAATGATAGTATCTATGTCAAAGGGTTGTTATGAGGATTAAATGAGAAAATTAATTACAAGGTCTTAGAAATGTGCCTGGCAGATAGTAAGTGCTCAATAAATGTTAGCCAGTCTTATTTTCATTAAGTACCTTCTTCCAGAAAATCTGAAGCACCTACCATGCGCTGGTCATTATGGCAGACACTGAGAACCCAAAGATGAATTAAGACATTATGGATCAGTTAGGCTCATAACCGCAAACAACAGAATCTACCCTAGGTAGTTTAGGCAGAAAAGGAATTTATCAAAACATATTTGGTAACTCATAGACTCTCTAGAAAGGCCAGATATTGGCCAATGTTGGCAGCCACAATGCTAAGTCTTATCATAGGATTGCCTCATTTTCCCAATCTGGCTGCTGCCTTTGGGGACAGGCTCCTCAGCCTGCACTGCCATTGCTGGAAGTCAGATGATTTGTCTTACTGGAATGGATTCTGTGGGGTTCTCCACTTCTTCAGGATACTATGTCTTAACTGAAATCTCCAGTGAGTTCATCTGACTGGAGTTGCCTAGGTCCCATGCCTAGCTGCCCTAGCTGCAAGGGAGTCAGATCAAGTGAGTCTCTGGATTTTAGCTTGAGGTAAGATATCCCAACAAGGCATGACACTTGTCCACCATACATAGTCTCTGCTTTCCATGCCTTCTGTTTAGTGCCAGTGACAGGGGCATAAATAAATGATTATGGCATCAGGAGTGTGGAAAATTATAATTGAGCAAATTATTCGCTCTCTCTCTTCCATAGGAGGATCCTACTTGATGCTGGACTTGCTCATGTGGCTTACTTTAGCCTATACAATTGTGGGTGGAAATAATAGCTTGCCAGATCCAAGCAAAGGTTTTAAGAGGTATTACAAATTTTCTCCGAATTTTCTCTTGTGTTCCTGCCCTCTACCATGAGAACTTCACATTCCTCATTTAAATGAGAAGACATTAGGATCAGACCCAAACTCAATCAGAGGCTGGCAGAGTCACAGCATGTGACCCACAGATGCTACCATGCAATACGAGCAAGAAATAAATATTTGATTGAGTAAGCCTTTGAGATTTGGAGATTGTTAGACTGTGTGACTGCAGACAAAGCTGACAGATACAAGGAGATTAGGAGAGATACAGGTATATTCCAAGTGGAAACCCAGAGAAGGGAGTAAGTAACTGGGGACCTCAGAGAAAGTATCACAGAGGAGGTGACAAATGGGAAGAGTTCTGGAGGCATTTAGGATTTGGCTAGGTGGTACAGCATAGGAATGGCATTTCAGGATGAAACATACAAATGCAAAGGCACAGAGAAGTGATGTGGCCAAGCACTTTCTGGGAAATCCAAGGGGTTCCCTCTAGCATTTCCCAAATTGTATTATCATGTGTTTTATCTGAAAATCACCTGTACAATTTTATTTAATGTTTTTATTTAAATAAATTTCCCTTCCTGCCTTGTTACTTCCCTTAGTATCGTTATAAACAAAATATTTATAAAATCTCAAACTTGATATACTAGTCATTTTAGCACATAATAAAATAAATGCCAAACTATTGAAAGTTGAAACAAGTTTTTCCATAGACCCCCAAAGTTGTGTGTCCTGTGTTGTACCTGACACTGCTAGTAGTTTATAAAATAGTCCTTCTCCCCTTCTTTATTATGAACAGAAACCCAATTTTGTTTGAAGCAGCACTGTGCTCAGTTAAAAATATTCACCTCTCCAAACTTCTTACAAACATCTCTGGAGTGCCTCTGTCACCCAATTTGGCCAATGAGGTGTAAGTCCACTGTGTAGTTCTTTGGGGGGAAAGCTATTGCTTTCCTGATTAAAAAGACAGATGTAGCTAATAAGTACCTTTTTCTTTTTATTACTATTTTACTTTTCCCCTTCCTGTTTCCTGATATGTAGATTCAGTGCCTGGAGGTGTGGCAGCCATCTTGGGCCTATGAAGAGGGAAAAGCATACGCTAAGGATGAGAGAGGAAGAAGCTGGGTGGAGCCTGGTCTTTGTGGCCTTCCCTTAGTACTTGCTCCAACCCTGGCTGTGTCTTTGGTTAAAGCATCATAGATCCGTGTCTATTACATGTAGCCAAACACAATCCCAAACACAATCCTAACTCATAGACATATTCTAGGAAACCAGGCTAGTACAGAGGGCCCAAATCTGGGAGGTCACGAGATGATGCCTGAAAGGCAGACAAGAGCCATATCCCCAAGAGCCTTGCAGGACAGGCAAACAGGTGCAGGTTTTATTTGCAGACAACGGAGTGGAATGGATTAGAAGCCAGGGTTTCTTAGATTTATGACCCAGTCCCCTATGGGTAAGTCCTAGTCCAGTTATCTGGACTACTTTTAGCCCTTCCCCAAGGTCATAGAAATCGTCGAGGAGCCAGAAGACCTTATTTCTAGACCTAATCACATGACCTGGGAAAATCACACCAGATCTGATCTTCAGTTTGTTCATCTATAAGATGCTATACATGCCCATCTCACAGAGTTGTTCATAGCAAATGTCATACATTAGTACAAAATGGAAAAGAAAGGGTCTATATAGGGGGGAGAATTCTAAGGAAGGAGCACTGGGTCTTGAATCAAAAAACTGTCACTACCAGCCAGGGACCCCGGGCAAGCGACTTCCTTGCTTTCCGTGGCCGTATAATAGACCACCTCAGCTGGTCTCTTTCTTAGAGGTTGGATGTTCTGGGCCAGCCATCTGAGCTCTCACTGAAACCTTTCTTTCCCTAGAGCCTTTAGCTCTGACCTTAGTCAGGGGCGCTCTCACTGACATCTTGGTCTGTCAGAGTATCAAAGGGTTAAATGGTGGTAACAAGCTTATAATAATAATAAAGTCAATTTGGGCCACTCTTTGCAAGGTCCAAGATATTATTTGTCTAGCTGATGAGAGGATTAGCTTGAGCTGAGAGGGTTTCTGTGGAGCATGGCAGTTGATTAACTTGGTTACTGGAGAATTCTCTGCTGCATGAACTCTGTTTGTTGTGGGAAAAACCTTGAGGAAACAAGTGATGAAAAGGCAGGACAAGCAATTCCATCATTTTTTCCTAGAAAGACACCTTATTTCTTGTTCAGCATCTTTCATTGTTTTATGAGGAAGATTTTTTTTCCAGAGTAAAATGTTTTAAATATTGCCTTGATTTAAAACTGGTTAAGGAGGTCAGCACTGCCTGACCCAGATTAAATTTCCAAAGGGCCAATCACAAGTATATTGCACATAGACTCAGCTGGCTGCTTGGAGGGGATTTTATTTCCAAGATGACAGTTTCATTTCAGTCCATTTTGCCCACACTTGGAAGGAGAGAGGGTTTCTGGTGAAATTAAACTAGCACCAATTCTCATTCCTCTATTAATTTTCAAATTAAGGATTCACAGTTGTAGCTGCCCTTCCAGCCAAGTTCATTCTGAACTGGCAGATTATGCTGTTTGGGGAACAGAACTTGGGCCTTGGAGTCCAACAATCCTGGGTTCAAGTCCGGATTCCACCATTTACATATGCTGTGGCTTTGGGAACCTTAATTTTACCTGTGGACTTCAATTGTAAAATGGGGGTGCGAGTACCTTTATCATGGACTGAGGAGATAAATAAAATAGCAAGCTCACCTTTCCCTATGGTGAATCTTTCTCCCAACTCGGCTGCCCAAGATGAACCTGCTACATTTAGTCATCTGCTTGTCTATCTGTCCGTCCATCCATCTATCCATCCATCCATCCATCCATCAGTCCACCACCCACCTATATTTCATACATTCCTTCTTCTCTTTTTCTACCACCCAAATTTCTTCTTCCTGTGTTCTGTCCCATCAGAGCCTCCCTGGATCTGAAACTTATCTGATAAGCCAATTCCTAGGAATGTTTACAGGATTAGAGAATGAAGCATTTTAGAGCTGGGAAGATCTTTAGAATTCGAGTCCAAATCTCTTAATTTACTTGTGTAGAGAGGTTGAGTAACTCAGGCAATGCCCGTGGTTCAGTGGGAATGCTAAACTAACTTGCATTAGTTTCTCATGCCTTGAACACAGTGAATATAAACAGATTGAGTATTTTTCCATGCTTGTATTTTATCACGAGGCAAGATGATGGTGATGATGTTGATGAACAATAGGCAATTTTTAAGTCTTTATCATGTGCCTGGTATTATATTAAGCACTTATATGTATGATCTCATTTTATCCTTCAAAAAATTCTTTGAGGTACATATTGTGATATTATAGATGAGGAAACTGAAACTCAGAAAGGTTAAGTAACTTGCCTAAAGTAACACAGCTTAGGTTGAGGCAAGATTCACACACTCCTTTGTTGGAATTCAAATTCATGATCTTAATCTTTACCATATTTTGCTGGGCTAGTCAGGCCAGAAAATGATGATGATGATGATGATGATGATGATGCTAAGTTTATTGAGCGTTTACTATATGCCAAGCACAGTTCTGGGCATGCACTACTTCATTTAATCCTAACACCAGCCCTTTGGTGTCAGCACCATTATTATCCCCTATTTCTGGATATGAATACTTAGGTACAAAGAGGAAGCTAAGGAACTTACCGCACAGCTGGAAAGTGGCAAATCAGGACTCCAGCCCAGGCAGTCTGCTTCCAGAGTCTTTGCTTCGAACCACAGTACAGTTGCAGCCTGTTTGGCAAAGGCTGGGTGTGTTGAGGGCTGGGCTGTGGGGTGGACAGCAAGGTATAGGGCAGTTCTCGCAGGGGAGCAAGGTGCACTCATTCTGCTAGCACACCCAAAGGTCCTTTGTCAACTCTGAAGCACGATTGTGGTCGTTGTCACCTGTCCTCAGCCTCACCTACAACCTGGTGGCCTCAGTTTATCCACCACCTGGTGAGCTCTGGCCCTATGATGGAGACTGCATCTTCTGAGAGCTCCTAACCAGTACACTGTGGAAGTGGGGCTGCAGGCCCCGGTGCCCACAGAGGAACAGGGAGATCACGGAACTGAGAGAAGGTGCAAAATAAGTGCCTCAGTTTCCTAGGGCTGCTGTCACAAAGGACCACAACATGAGCTTAGGACAACAGAACTTTATCGTCTCACAGTTCTGGGGGCTAGACATCCAAAATCAGGATGTCAGCAGGTCCATGCTCCCTCTGAAACCTGTAGGGGGGAGCCCTTCCTCGCCTCGTTTAGCTTCTGGAGTTTGCCGCAGTGCTTGGCGTCCCTTGGCTTGCAGATGCATCACTCCAATCTCTGCTCCCCCATCGGCACGTGGCCTTCCCCATGCCGGGTCTGTCCGTGGGTCCAAATTTCCTCTTCTCATAAGACCATCAGTCATGTTGGATTAGAGCCCGCCCTCCCCGAGCTTGGCCTCATCTTAGCTAATCATATTTTCAGAGACCCTATTTCCAAATAAGGTCACAATCAGGGCACTGGGGGGTTAGGACACGAACGTATCTTTCTGGGGGGGCACAATTCAACCCATAATAGTGAGAAACACAACTGATGCTTCCAGATTAAAAAGTGCAGGAACAGACTTTACTTCCAGGGAAAACAATGCAGCCACTCACATTTTTCTTGATACCTAAAATTGTTCTTTCTCTCTTTTATTTTCCAGCTTTTGAAAGAGAACATGTTGGAACTATCCCTCTCTTCATAATTCTAGCAGAAGTGGAGTGATAAACAGCAACCCATTTGCTATCCAGCCTCCAAATTGAAGAGTGGGGGCCTGGGATGAAGGGGTGAGCCCTGGACCCATGGCGGGGGCAGCTGCTTTTCCACAAGTGTTAGTACAAATACCGTATTGGTCGGGATCCACCAGGAAAACGGAAAGCACAGCAGTCATTTGAATGTGGAGAATTATTACAAGGAATGGTCCAGCAGGGATTGGAGGATTGAAAAGGCCTAAGGGGAATGTTGAGGGAATGCTGAGCTGGGGGGAGCCAGAGAGGGATGGGGTCTTCAGAATTAGGAGCTACAACGTCCCTCGTGGCGGCCACCAGCTACCTGTGGCTACTGAGCCCTGGCAAGGCGGCTGATCTGAATTGAGATGTGCTGAGAGTGTAAAATACACACTGGATTTCAAAGACTCAGTAGGAACAAAAGAATGTAAAATAGCTCAATAGTAAGGTTTTCAAGATTACATGTTGACATGCTAATATTGGGGGTATACTGAGTTAAATAAAATTTGCTCTTAAAACTAATTTCCCCTATTTCTTTTTAGCTTTTCTAAAGTGGCTCCTAGACTATGTGGCTTTGCATTCGCAGCTCTCCTAATTCTGTTGGGCAGAGCTAACTTAGAAGCTTAGAGCAGGGACCCCTCTGAAAAGGGGGTACTGACTGGCTGGTGCTTGAGTAAAAGTGAGGGGATACAGCTAAGTTGGGTTTGGGCGTGTGGAAAAATCACACACCGGAAGCAGCTGCCCTGCCAGGGAGAGGGCCTGTGGTTCGGCTGCAGAGGAGTGGCGTAAGTACACAGGAAGATGTGTGTCCCTCCTCCCTTCTCCAGCCTTCCAGACTCTTTCTGGCAGCTTCTACTGGCAGAACCTAACAGGGAACCAGTGGCAAAAGAGAAATGTTTGCAGAGTCCTTGCCCCAGCATCATAGACCCAAGAGTGAAAGGATGCATTTGGTGCTGAGAGGAAATCTCTTAATAACCAGCACTCCTGGCTTTGCAAGAGCTACTTGTTTTCAACAGAAACAAGAACTTTAGGTTTTCTATCTGAAAGTTTCCTAGGTCTAAATGCTGGCAGCAAATTAAACATTTTCTCAAATATCCCGCAGTCCCAAAAAAGAACATCTGCGGATGCCATAGACCTGTGGCAATGACCTGGGAGCCACGGTCTGAGGTCTTGGCACCCCTTCCATCCCTGACAGTCTGTGGCTCCATAAGCACTGAATTGCCTGTAAGAGGCAGAATCGAAGTTTCACGGGGAAAGACCACAGTGGACAGAAATAGTTCAAGAAGGCTTCCTGGAGGAGGGGAGGCCTGGAATGGGGCCTTGGATGTTCCTTCTTCTGAACAGACCCTCCTACACTGTCCCCAGGCTCTTTCATCTGCCTGCCCCACTGTGCCTGCAAATGCTGGTCTGCAAGTCCCAATATCCCAGAATCATTTATACTGATGGGTGGGGTTTTCCTGGGTCACAAGCCCAGCTCCTGAGCAGGGTCCAGACAAGGAGGCTCATTGATAACCTCACCCAGAAAGCCTCAGTCTCAGACAAGAGGGCCGGGTAGACTTGAAACTGTTCAGGAACAATGGCTCTTTGTTGAGGTTTTTCTCGTCCTATCAAAAGGGAAAACTCTCAATAGTAGGAGTGTTTCCATTTCCAACTGTTCTGTGTTTGTTTACTGATAAAGGAGGAATAATATCATGTAATAAATCTTTTGAAATTAAAATGCTAATGCCAATCTTAAAAGTTTAATAAGGAAGACCCTTTAAGTGTGCTTATGAAAATCTAATACAGAATGCTTATTAGCATTTTAAAGCCCTGAAAATTACAGCCTGGCTTGCAATGTTGTAAAGGCCAAGCCTTTCTCTCAGAGAAAACAATGTGCACTCCGTTACTGATGGGGAAAAGTTTTTGCTGATACACTGTCTGATAAATTCCCCCAGGCACTCTGTCTTCCTGGGTTACCTCTCCATCCAGCCATCTTCCACTGAGCCCACTTAAGACTTCAGTTTAAGGACTCCCTGCAGCCCCTAAGGGTATGGACTTGTGAAGCTTCTGTGTGTACACGCATGTAAGTGTGCACGTGTGTGTGTGACTGGTTTGAGCTCTGTGGCTGCACAGCCAGCTGGTTGGAAGGTACCTCTGAGTCTGGATGGGATTAGCTGATACAGTCTCTAAAGCCGGCAACATTCCCTGGACCTCGCTGAGGAGAGTGCTTCTAGACACTTCTCTTTGGATGAAGACACTAAGCCTTGTGCTTTGGAGTCCTCCTCCAAGGTCTGTTGTCTGAATCCCAGCTATGGACAAGAGATCAAAATAGGAGCATATGAGGCCAAAGTGACTATTCGTTGCCTATTGCTGCTGTAACAAACCACCACCGGCTGGGTGGCTTAAAATGACACTTATGTCCTCTTATAGGTGTGCAGTTCAGAAGTCAGAAATCATTTCACTGGGCTGAAATCAAGGTGTCAGCAGGGCCACACTCCCCCTGAATCTCTAGGAAGGAATTAATTTTCTTGCATTTTCCTGCTTCTAGAGCTGCACTTCTTGCCTCCCTGGCCTCTGTCTTCAAAGCCAGCAGAGCAGCATCTGGCTTCAGTTGTCACGTGGCCGCCTTCTTCTGTGGTCCAGTCTCCCCTTGCCGCCTTCTTGGAAGAATACTTGTGATTGCATTTAGGGCCCACCTTGATAATCCAGGATAATTTCCCCATCTCAAGATGCTTAACACCTGCGTAGTCCCTTTTCCCATATAAAGTAATATTCACAGAGGCCAGAGAGTACGGCCTGGATATCTGTGGGGGCCAGTTTTCAGCCTACCATATTGACTAGCCTTAAAAATTGACTGTATGGGGCTCCCGGGGGGCTCTAGAGACATGCAGACACTCTAGGCAAGGCAGACAAGCTCAGGAACTCGGCACCCTGTCAATGGGCCTTACTTTGGAATTTATGCTCCCTAAAATAACAAAACTAGCCTCATTTATAGTTTCCCTGCATATGTCTCTTCTGTCCCTTTTACTTGAACCTATAATTAGCACTATATTTGTTAAATATATGTCCCAGAGACTTAAATCTTTGGTCTGTTCATGTGTCCATTGGGCCCTGAATCTCAGCAGAGTTGAGTTGAGTTCATTGGACTCATACAAGACAACTAACAAGAAGATCATGAAGGACAAAGCCCACCCCAAAGAACAGGGTGTCTATAACTGCAAGCAAGACAGTTCCATCCATCTGGCCCATGCGATCTAAGCCCCCTCTCAATTAGAAGCAGAGTGGGCATCACCATCCCCAAATCCTCAAGATAGGGGAATGAACAATGGACTAAAGTAGACTTATTATTATTCTATTACAGATTTATTATTATTTTGGCAATGGAAGAACTTTATCATTATATAATGGCAGTGGCCACCAGACGTTCTGAGGGAAGGGAAAAGGAAGAATAGATGTAATATGGGGGCATTTTTGGGACATTGGAATTCTCTTGCATGACATTGCAATGATGGAATCAGGCCATCATACATTTTGTCATAATCTATAAAATTGTGTGGGGCAGAATATAAACTATAATGTAAACTATATTCCATAGTTAGTAGCAGTGCTTCAATATGTGTTCATCAATTGTAACAAATGTACCACGCTAATGAAAGATGTTGTAAATGTGGGAAAGTGTGGGAGGGGGAGAGGGTGGCGCATATGGGACTCCCCTATATTTTTTATGTAACATGTAATCTAAAGCCTCTTTTAAAAACATTAATTAAAAAAAAAAGACATTGGCTGTGGGGTGACCATCCACCTCCAGAGTGACTTGGCATAAATTCCAGCCAACAGGGTGCTCCAATCTGAGTGGTGGCAACACCACCTGACCAAGTCCTAGCTTTGCAGCGATATTAATTCAAGAGCAGTAAAGAGAAGGTACTCATTCAAGATTTAGTCCTTAAGCAACAATGAGCTGCTTCTCTGAGTTTCTGCTGATCTGACCTCATATTCCAATGTCAAAGGAGCTGGAACTCAACTGTATGGTTGAGTCAGTCTTTCATTTGTATAGTCATTAAAATGTCTAATATGGAACAATCACTTTGCCAGACATTAGGGATATGACCTTTCACCAAACAGTCTTTACCTTCTAGTGAACAAGGAAGCAAGTGAAGACCATTACAAGGTAGTGTGATATGTTCTGTGACTGAGGTAAACCTAGGGTGATATGAAAGAAAAGAGAAAGTGCAACAAACCTGGTCTGGGGGCATCAAGGGAGTTTCCAGGGGAAGTGAGGTATAAATAAAAAACTGCACTATCCATAGAAGGTAGCCACAGGAAGGGAGGACTTTCTATGCTATCCTTGCACTCAGCCACCATTTCTGAAGGTCATCTGTGCATGACCTTGTGTCCCTAAGGAATTTTGCCCTAATGGACCAGTTCAGAGTTTGGAGCTTAGTGGCCGTAGGAGATAAATCCTGGGCATGGAGAAACTGATCAAGGCTTCATCCTGGGCCTCTAGTCCACGTGTTTGATGTGACTGGACAGTGGAAAGTGTGATGAAGAATCCAGAGGTGATCAGAGTAGAGACGCCAGAAAAAGACAAGGGAGGGTTTGGGGGCTCACAGTGGGCTGTGCTAAGAGCTTCAGGGCAGGATTAGCTCTTAGAGGTTTAGAAATGGAAGTGGCTGGCTTCCTAAGCGCAACAGTTCTCTTTCTAAAACTAACTCTGCCCTTAACTAGCCAACAACTTTGCATTTAAGTAACAGATGAAGCTCAAGTCAATTTTATCTAACTCCTGCCCTTACATCAAGGCTTAATTCAAAACTCATCTATTCTCCAGGCAGAATAAATAATATTTTTACCCCTGTATTTCCATAGCACATTCTCCGTTCTCTAGTCTTCAGTTTGCCTTCTGCTGGGGGTGGTTTATGGATGTCCCTGAAATTGTGAGTAGATTGAGTGTTCTTGGCAGGCAAGATGCATTTTGCTTCAAGCTCTTGCACATAGTAGGAATTCTAAAAGTAATTTTTGAAATGACTTATTGAATTGATTTGGACATAAAATCAACAGTGTCACCATGTTCTGAACAAATTACAGCTTAGGAGCAAACTTCATGAATACTAATCTTTGATCAGGAATGTGTCTATAGATGAAAAGAATATTAGTAGGAATTTGAAAATTAAAAGGCTCCACACCTTTTGTTCTGGTCCCGATTTCTCTTCATTTGTTGCTTAAGTTTTGCTGATTCTCGTGTTTGTTCCCTATTACTTTCGTTCTGGGCCAGCCACCAGGGTAAGCTTTTTTCTCTTGATCACTGACATAGTGTGAGATTGCAGATCAAATCCTTGGTTTCTGCAACTATTGTTTAAAATCAGACATAAATATAAGCACTTTGTGGAAAATGTTTCTGAAAAATCGTTGCCCCAGGAATGAATTCCTTCTGGTTTCGGATGGCCCTGACCCCACTTGCTTCTGTGAGTCTTCTACGCCTGCTGCTTCTTCGTTTTGATTCTGGTGGGCAATGTGTTTGTATTCCACTCCTTTCTGCAGTAAGAGCAACCCTTTGATTGGGGTCTGATCTGAAAATGGATTCCTCCTCTGAGAAGAAACTCAGATGCTATTACATCAGCTGTAAAAATGATTAAACATGTTTTCCCATTTCCCAACCACAGCAGCTAGAGTTTTATTGCTTAACCAGTTCGTGCCCATTGTAGTGGGGTTTACAGCTTCACCTCCCTGGGGCTGAGACTTTCCATCCAAGAGGAAACTAATATAGATTATCTGGTCTCTTAGTCCCTTATTTCCTCTTGCTTCCTTTCTAAGTGGATCAGGTATCCATGGAAACAAGTGACAATTAATACTCAAAATAGACAATCATTCATTTCTCTCTGCACATTACAACAAAAACTAAGATTGTTTCAGGAGCAACATGAATTCTTGCCATAAAGTATGAGGTCCAGTGGCAGAATATCCAGTGGAAGGGAAGTGGCCAGCTAGCTGCATGTTTTCTTGAGCTTCAGAATGTAGTCTTCATGGAAGGCCATAGACACAGCAATTCTCACACACAGATGCATCTGCTTTCATGAAACTTGCAACTGCTCACTTACTAAATACCTTCTAAGATTGGGTCCAACTGGACTTTATTGGGTTCAGTGGTAACACTACTTGTCAAGCCTGTCCTACTGTCACGTGGGCTCTGTGGTAAGAACAGCTGTAGGTAGGTTTTTGAGCCCACTGATTTGTTTTGTGCTCTTTGTGGCCCAAATCACCATCTGGCATAATCTTATTTACTTATTTTCTTTCTCCCTGTGGTAGTTTGAGTTTTTTGTGGACCCCAGAAAATTATGTTTTAAAATTGGTCCATTCCTGTGGGTGTGGGAACTTTTGATTGGACTGGATTCAGTTGAAGGTCATTTGATTGGAGGCACTGGAATTCTTCAGGCTGTAACATTGGTAATTTGAGCCTAGTCTTGGAAACTGACATCTAACACACAGAGGTAGATGGTTGCTGTTAGAATTGATATTTCTTGATTATCAGTGGGGTTGGGTATTTTTCATATATTTAGTTATGATTTATACTTCTTGTGATAGTTTGAAGCTTTATGGACCCTAGAAAATCATGTCTTTAGATTCAATCCATTCCTGTGGGTGTGAACTTATTGTAGGTGGAAACTTTTGATTAGGTTACTTCAGTTAAGGCATGAGCCAGGGTAGGTCTTAATCCTTTTATTGGAGTCCTTTATACATGGGATGAATAAGGAAAGAGAGACAGAGAGAAACCCACAGAAACTGAGTGTGGAAGCTATGGAACCAAGAAGCTGAAAGCAATGGACCCAGGAGAAGGGAGAGCCCAGCAGATGCTGCCATGTGCCTTGCCATGGCACATGGTAAGCAGCCAGTCTTCGCTGAGAAAGCATCACCTGATGATGCCTTGATTTGTATAATTTCATAGTCTCAGAACTACAGGCTTGCAAGTTAATAAATCCCCATTATAAAAACCAGTTCATTTCTGGTATGTTTCCTTCAGCAGCTTAGCAAACTAAAACACTTCTATAAATTGTATCTTTATATTCTTCACCTATTTTTTTCTTGGGGATTTATCATTTCTCTAATTAATTAATACTTTTCATTGTAATAAAAATAGTATTTGCCTAGTAGATTTGTGATATTCAATTTTTCCACTTAATGTCTTACTTTTAATTTTGACGTTATAAACAAATTCTACATTTCACAAAATAAAATAAGGTGCTTTTTTCCCATTTAATTAATTTTATTGCTTTTATCCTTTGGAAGTCATTAGAAAATTTCAGATCAAATAGAGGAAACTGTAAAATAAGAAAAATATATAGCTATATCTATATATTTTGTACATATAGCAACTTGTTTCATCTGGAATTTACTTTGTTGTTTGATGAATGCTGAGTATTTAAAATTATGTTCTCTTCCCATAGTTAGCTAATTGTCTAAACATGATTTTTAAAACAATTCTTCTCCTAGAATTTGTGATGCCATTTATATCATAAACGAAATCTCTACATATTCTAGAGTTTGTTTCTAGTCTGTTCTGGTTCAATGACTTGTCAATTATTTCAAATACAAAATTTTTTGAATTATTGTTAATTTATGATGGATTTAAATAGTGAAAAATCTCTCTTCATAAACTGTTCTTTTTTCAAAAATCATCTTTGGAATTCTTACCTGGTTTTTCTTCTTTAAAAAGAAATTTAGAATGCTATTTGCATGAAACATTTCTTTAGGATTTTGAATGAATGCTTATATTCATTTGAGAGGACTGTACATCTTTGTAGAAACATAATCATAATAGTTGTTGGTATTTATTGAATAATTTCTATGTACCAGATATTGGATTAAGTGCTACATAAACATTATTTCATTTAATTTTCAAAACAATCTTATGGGGTAGGTACTATGATGTTACCCATTTTACAAATGAGGCCCAGAGGAATTATGACTCTTGCCCCAAATCACATAGCTGAGGTAGAGTCAGGATTTAATCTCATCCATGACTCTAGTGCCTATGTATGGGAATCCCTCCAAAAACTCTGTTCTTTTTCATTATCTTAGCAGAGTATTATTGTTTTGCTCATATAATTTTATATACTTTCTAATTAAAATTATTGCTGGTTAATTTACACATATGTATAAATATTATTTTAACTGTGGTTATTTTTTACATATGTGAAAGGTGTTACTTTTTATATTTATAATGTACTTGGCTAATTTAGTGATCTATTAAAGATTATCTCAGTTGATTCAGTTGGATTTTCACCAGCAGAAGATGATAATTGTTGTTAGCATTGTTAAGATGGCACTACTCCCCGAATGATCAACAGATTCAGTGGAGATCATCAAAATTCCAGCTGTCTTCAAACTGATTTTAAAATTCAGATGGAAACACAAGAGACACAGGATAGCCAAAATAATCTAGAAAAAGAAAAATGTTGGAAGACTTTCACTTTATGATCTCAAAACTTAATATAAAGTAAGACAGTGTGGTGCCAGCACAAGGACTGACATACAGATGAATGTAATAGAATTAAGACTTTTTGAAAGAAACCCTCATTTTTATTGTCATTTTCAATAAGGGAACCAAGACAATTCAAACTGGATATCCACATTGCAAAGAATGAAACTGGACCCTTACCTCACACTATACTCAAAAATTGACTCAAAATGGACTATACACCTACTTGTAAGAACTAATACTGTAAAACTCTTAGAGGAAAACATAGCTGTAAGTCTTCAAGACCTTGAGTTAAACAATGGTTTCTTATATATAACAATGCACAACCAACAAAATAAAAATGGGATATACTGGAATTCATCAAAATTAGAAACTCTTATGCTGCAAAGGATACTGTAAAGAAAGTGAAAAGACAATCCACATGGTTGTAGAAAACTTTTGCAAATCATATATCCAGTAAAGGACTTGTATCTAGACTATATAAAGAATTGTTACAACTCAATATTTAACTTCATTTAAATTTCAGCCATCATATCAAGACAAGACATGAAAACAAAGGTATTTTTATTGGAAAGGAAGAGAGAAAATTGTCAATATTTATTGGTAAGTTGATTATATACTTTAAAAAATACAAGAGAATGGAAGGAGAAACTATTCAAACTAATGTGAAGTTTCAGACAAGTAGTCTAATTAGGACAGCAGGGTAAAGAATGACAACAATAAACAGAATAGGATGGAAAATAATTTTTATGAGCAAAGGTTTCATTTTCCTAATTTTCTAAGTACCATGTCCTTCTTGTTTTTTATAATTTCTTTGACCCAATAGTTATTTAGGAAAATATTTAGAATTTTTACATGGTTAGGGATATTTTGTGTACATTTTGGTTAAAAAGATTTTTTTTTATATTATTACATTGTAGTCAAAGTATTCAGTCTGTACATTTACTGCATTGGGGACATTCCTTTAGACTTTATTTTTGGCCTATTATTTTAAAGCATTTGTATATATGTTAAATGGTGGTATAGTTTTTAACTAGGCTGTGTAAAGATAGGTATATATTATTTCTATCTAACTACATTATTTAATTTTCTGCCATTTATTTTATGCTTAGTCTACAAAAGACTAAAATAATGTGTTATCCTTAGCACTTGTGCTTAAGTCAAAGCCTTGTGTTGCAAGTCTTTTGCTTTATATTTTGATGTTATGTTGCTTTTCATCAACATAAAATTTAATGTTTTTGCCACAAATTTTACATTGTCTGAAATTACTATTTTCACTCTTGATTACATTTTGTTTAGGATTCTATGATAAATATTTTCCCATCTCTTTAATTTTAATCATTCTGAGTCATTTTTGTTTCATGCATCTTTTCTTAATTGCCGAATATTGATTCCTTCTCATTCTCTTTTTTGTGTTTTGCCACACAAAGGAGTTTAAACCAGTTAGGTGCACTGTCATAGCTCCTACTCTTTGATCTTACTTCTCTTATCATGTCTTGTGTTTTATTTTTGTGTGTGTGTATTTCTGAGACTGTTTTTTATTGTAAAATATGACTACTAATAATTCCTAATGTCAATGATTTCTTACTATGTGCTAGATGTTTTCCTGTAACATCACATTGAACTTGCGACACAATCGTTTGAGCAGGAACTAACATGCTCATTTTACAGATAAGGCAACCAGGGATCAGAGAGTTTAAATAATGCCCGAAGTCAGACAGCCACTTTGTGTCAGAATCATCAGGATCAGGAGCCAGATCTGACTCCCACCAGAGCTCAAATACTTAACCGCCACTCCGAGTTGCCTTCCAAACAGGCCTTTTATTATTATTATTATATTTATTATTATTATTTTTTTCATTTCTTGTCTTGGTGCTTTGCAAAGAAAGATCTTTTATAGTCCTTAATTTTAATAATGAAAAATTGCCCCTCTTCTTGTATGGTTTATTTTGTAAGTGGTCTCTAAGTCATCTAAAATTTTTGCATGAAGGTTAAAGAAAGAATGCAAGGCAATTGTTAGGAAATATATAGCCAATTGTTTAGTTATAATTATTTTCTTACTTTTCTCTTAGATATAAAATACCCTAAAATGAAGACATATATTTCCGACTTAGTTTGCTAAGGCTGCCGATGCAAAATACCAGAAATGGGCTGGCTTTTATAATGTGAATTTTTTTAGGGGTAAAATCTTACAGTTCTGAGGCTGCAAAAATGTCCAAGTCAAGTCAGCAGCAGAGATGCTTTCTCACCAAAGTCAGCTGCTGGTGACCCTGGCGTGCTGCCATGTGGCGAGACAAGATGATAGCCGGTCTGTGCCTAGGACCCTGCCTTCCCCGCAAGGCTCACGGTCTCCCAGACTCCCCTGTAGGTGATCAGGCATATGGCTTGTCTCTTTCCAGACCTCCTCGCTCAGCCTCGGCTGTGCTGCTTTCTCCCTGAACCCAGCTGTGGGTGATCAGGCATATGGCTTGTCTCTCTGGCTTTGAGCTGCAACGCGGCCCCAGCCTCTTGGGGCCTTTGTGCCTCAGCTTCAGCTACTAGCGATCCTTGAGTCCTCTCTCAAACATGGCAGGATCAAAATGGTGGCTTCCTTTCTCTGTGTCTCTCTGTGTGTTCTCAGTTTATATAAGACCCAGAAAGAAGGGGGAAACCCAACCTGTGTCATGCCTCACTGACAGCCCAATCAAATGTGCTCTAGCCAGAGTCCCCATCTACACTGCGTTTGCAGGTGCGGGAAAGGGTTAGCTTAAGAACATAATTTTTTGGGGTCCACCAAAAGCAAACCAGAAAAATGTAGCTGTGATTCTGGACTCTTCCCCTGATTTGTCTATTTCTGTGCCATAACATACCATTTTCCTCCTTTACGTGCCACTTTGATGTCTCTCGGGCCCAGGGAGCTCTCACTATGCTTCATGCTCAAAAACATTCCAGGCTGTGTTTCCAGCACAGTTTTTGACAGCGGTAATGTCAGTTATTCTTTATGGTCTTCTTTCTTCTGTTTTTAAAAATTATTTTGGGAGGACTATTTGAGAGTCAGTATCCAGAAGCCATTTTAAACTGGAGGCCATTTTTGAACCTCTTTCCTAGGAATACGAAACAACAATCCTCTGGCTCTTTAAAACGTGGAGTCAGCTTCGTTCAAGGATTTTAAAGGCAGGAGGCATGAAGGCTGTCCACAGCTCAGCAACTCGCTGGATTAAATTTGCTAATGGGAGCAATTTGCTCCCTTTTAAGAAATACTTTCTCCTTTAAAAAGAAAAAGAAAATGCAGTCTGTGGGTTCTATTGCCTCATTATCTGAGTTCTGCGGTGAGAGGCAAGCAACTCTCTGACCGTCTTGGGTGGTAGATGCCTGGACCCAGCGGTTGAGTTCTAGAAGCGCCTGCCTTGCAGATCCTTCCCCTACTCTGAGACTACATTGCTCCTTAATTATTTGTAAAGACTCACAAGGTGCACGTGGCCAACCACAAGCTCCTGAAACCCAGCTGCAGAGGGAACTGGACCCAAGTGCAAAATTGCCACAGATGTTTCTAATTGCTCTCTCGCCTTGCGCAGAGCCACAGGCTGGCCATTAAGACCAGCTGGATTAGGGGCCCTGACGGAGGGAAGGAGGGTGCTCATTGGGCCAGACGGAATAGTCCGTGGCTGTCCCCGGCACGATCCCGACAGTCATCATTTATCTGGGTACTTTGTAATCAGTGGTCAAATGCAATAGGGCATGGGGGCTTCTCCGATCATTAGCACAAGGGAGCTGAGTCCTCCTGTAACCGAGAGTCATGGTGTAGGAGGCTGGCATAGACTCACTAGTGCACCAGGATCCTCGTTCCTCAGGAATCGTTTTGGGTCTGATGATTTGAGATGCTTGATTGTCCTTCTGTAGCCAAATTTACACACTGGATTTACCTTGATCTTATTTAAAATGAAAGTTAAAAGCCTTTGGTGCAGTGGAGAAAGCACAGAATGGTTTGGATCTCAGCTCTGTGCTTACTAGCGGGGTGTCCGCGGGCATCTTAATGAATGCCTCTTGGCCTCAGTTTCTTTGGTTGTAACACAATGATATCAATGCCTCCCCTGGGGTGGGTGTGAGGGTGAGAGTCAATGTGTGCAAATGACCTGGAGTGCAAAAAGTGCTCAATGCTATGATTATGCATAAGATGGATGGGCAGTTTGCCAGGGACTGAGGTGTTTCCTCAATATGGGATTCTCTGTGATAAAACAAGGGCAGTCCCGGGCAAACCAGGATGGCTGGCCCCCCTATTATGGGGAAAGAACTGAGATGAATCCCACGGCCTCTGCCTTCAAAATGCTTGTGATTTAGTGTGGATATGGGACATGCAGGGGCTTCAAACCATCACCTCTGCTCTATTGCCAATGGCAGGCATTGCTAATCTTTTACGGCATTCTTTGGCCCTGCACCCAGATGCTACCTCAGAAGCTTTCCCAGCACAGGTTCAGAGCTGGCAGGGGAAATGAAACTTGCTTGATCCCTTTGATAGTGTCTAGGTTTTCCAAAATTACCTTTCTCCAAAATGAAGAGTTTTCATTTTTGTTAAAATGGACTTCAGCTAGGCCTCAGGAGACTATTCTATCAAGATAATTTCACACTCATTTGTGAATTTTTGAGGATTTCTTTTAAGGCATCCTGCCTTTCATTAGAACACAGCAGAAGAGTTTGCAACCCCCCAAAGAATGAATGACTACTTTTAGCAAATTCAGAACTAAAAGACAGAGGATGACTCATTTTATTGGATTGACCTAAATCCAGCATCAAAAAAAGGGGGCTCAAGACACAGCGTGTCAGCTTTAGAGCCAGACAAAGAAGAATTTTCTCATGAGCAAGTTTGTTTAACTCAGGAATGGATATTTCCATGAAACTTTTGAAGATCATTGGAAAATGAGAAATGTTCTTTTAGTTGAGGATGGTGAAGTTCTGGAATGAATGGAAACTCAGAAAAAACAGAGCTGAGAGGGGCCTTAGCGGCTGCTTCACTTCATTAATTCCCTCAATTCGTAGTTTTAATCACCCTTAAGTGTCTTTTCCAGCTCAGTGGCTTTAAGTTTGAAAAGCATCATTATATAAAAACCAACAGTGCTGTTATATTAGGTTTTGCTCAAAGTCCCAACTCCTCAGTGCTTCCAATGATCCAAGATGCCACTATGACTCTACTGATGGATAAATGGAGGTGAGACCAGACAGCAAATTCAGAGAAGTAGCCAGCTGCTCTAGCGTGCGGACATTCTCCAATGTCCACCATCTCCTCATTCTCTGTGCTGAAGTCATTCCAACAACAATCCATCCCAGAGTAGAGATTGCTCTTTACCTAGGATTTCCTGTGGCTTAAGAGAGAACAGGCTTTGGAATCATGAATTGATTCAAACTTGACCTGGCTATTTTCTAATCTGTGTGACCTCAGACAAGTTCTTCAGCCTCTCTGGGCTTCATGTATATATAACATCTGCATCCTCAGGGTGCTGTGGAGATTAAATGAGAGGCAAAGCAGTGCACAATAAGAGCACAATGAGTTTCATATCTTTAAATGCCTAATGATTTTAATTCTCTCTGCTTCATTGACACTTTGAGCACATTTAGCCTTATGTGTTTGGTTAGCACTTTATGCATTTGTCCCTGTCCCAATGAACATAAGCACCTTGAGGGTGTAGACCTGGTCTTGTCCTTACCAGAATCTCTTATAATGGCAAATACCCAAAAAATCAATTTAGGTTTAGCAAACTCTTATCAACCAGTTTATTAATGAGGATAAAATTCTAACAGGATATAAAAAGAGAGTTAACCAGCCACTAATAAATGGCTTAATACATAATTGCATATTCCATAAGCGAACCGTGATATGAAAGTTAAAATCCTGTTTTTAAAGAATAGCTAACAAGGTGGCTCATGATATATTAATTAAGTAAAAAGGGCAGGATACATTATTGTCTCTTCCATACATTGTCAATGTTAATGTATCTGAACCTAGAAGAAAAGACCAGAAGGATCTACATCAGAATATTATCAGGGGCTACATCAGGGTAGTAGAATTAACTTTAGTTTCTTTTTTTTGTTCCAGTTTGTTCAAATGATCTGCAATGGCCATATATTATGTTACAATCAGAAAAAAAGCCTAGTGATTTTTTTCTAACTGAGGACAGAGGAGATATCCCATTATAAAATGAATTTCCAAAGCATGTTGCAAATCCTGCTTTAGGGAAATTGATCTTGATGGCCTCCTTCCCCACCACCCCCACCTTGTAGAATGAGTGTGGGTTGTGTTACCCTATTGCATTTAGTGTTCACCTCAAGGTTAAAAAGTAATGGAGAGAGAAAGAATTCCCCTCAGCCGCTGGGCCACTTATTTATAAATCCCTTATCGGATGCCTTTGGGATTTCAAGGTCCTGAACTGAGTCGTCCCTGCTTTGTTCCATCACCAGGTGATCTGGCAAGGCTTGATCTCTGGCATACTCCAAAATCCCCAAAACTACACAGTGGATGGCAGAAGGTGGATGCCAGGACCCCTAGCCCAGACCAGAAAACATCTGTGACACCCTGACCTGCAGACCGTGCACCTGACAGTAAGGCTAATAAAAAGAGCAGAGAGGAGTCAGGGTGTCTTGCTGTCATGTGTGAGCTCTGTGACCTTGGGAAAACTGCCCAAGTGCTCTGAATCCCATCTGCAAAACAGTGGATAAAAACCTGTACCTTGTCCACAGGAATATTGCAAACGTCCAACACATCATGTCTGTGAAGTACCTGAGAGTTAATCCACAGAGGGCAACCACTACCGCAACTCCTTTCCGGCCAGTGTGCTTTAGTGAGCAAAGCGCAGACTTTGGGGCAGAAGGACAGGGCCACAAAGCCCAATTTTAGCTGTGTCAAGGGGAGTCACAATGTGCCTGAGCACTAGTCTTTTCCCATCTGTAAAATGGGGCTCATAATGCCTATGGTTTTAAGGAGTGGAGAACATGTATGTAAAGAATACAGGAACCCAGAGGCTAGGCAGGCCAAGTGAATGAGTGAAATGGTTGAGTGTGGCAAGCTGGAGAACATCTAAGACAGTAGGTGTGATCATGTAGTGCTAGCCAACTATTGCCACCAAGGATTCAGAAATCTGGGTCTATTGTTGCTGGATATGTTTTATTTTTATTTTTTTTAATTTTAAAAATTTTTTATAGAAGTGAGGAATTTTGATTTTTAGAGGAAATCCATCAAGTTTTAAATGTTGGCAAATAATTAGAAATTTGTAAGACAATGCATTGTGGAACACCTGTGGTGGCTTGGATGCCTACTGTTTGCTCATAACTTTGCCATGTGACTTTGCAGTTGGCAGCGTATATTTCCCAGCCTACTTTTGTTAGGCTGGTCCTTGTCACTGGCTCTGGCCAATGGATTGTTAGCAGGTGCAAAGTGAGCAGGTGTGCATGAGTGAATTGGCTTTTCTTTCCCTTCTACCATCTGCCAGGAGAAGTATATATCCTGGGGAGCCACTTGTCCCAGGGTGAGACCTGAAGCATTGAACCCATCTAACCCAGTCCCAATAGTGAGAAAAATAAAATGCTCATTCTCATAGGCCACTGAGATTTTGAATTTATTATACAGCAAAATCCGACTCTCATACTGCCCTTGGGTCACCAGTTTGAGACCATTGAGGTAAAGCACCTAGCAAGTGACTCATGTGTAGTAAGTACTTCAAAAACTAATCCCGTGGAGTTTTTATAATAGAGGTTAGGTTTGGCCCATTGCCTTGTTCAATGTTTTTCTGTTAATTTGACCTCCTTGAAACTTGAACACACCCATCCCTCTCTCTCTTTCACCTCCTTATGTGCCTACAGGGGTAAATGTCACCCTACACTGTGCCATACAGTTACAGGCTGTTTGAGACTTAGGACAGTATGTAGTAAACATTGATTTCATGAGAGCTTGTTTGGGAGTTTTGACTGCAGCTACTCCACTAACAGGTATGATACAGGTTAGGCATGAAGGGCACAGACTGAAGTGATAAAACTTCTCAGACCTAAAAGAGTCTAGTGGGACAACAAGGCTATTAAACAGCAGCAACAACAAATCTTACAATAGGAAGTACCAGGGACCAGTAGTAGCAGGAACCTGGGGTGTTCTTGGACCCCAGAGGAGGCAATTAACCTTACCCAGATATAGGGAGGCATCTCAGAGGATAGGAGATTTAAACAGGGCTTTTAAAAGATGAATAGCTTTGGCTACACAAGAAGGTAGGGAATGGCATTCTAAAAGGAAAAAAAAATGTATTTGAGACATGTGAGGCATGAATGCTTAAAGTATTCAGAAAATAAAGGAGTCCACGGTAGATGGTGAATCTGGGCTAAGCAGGGAAGAGCTAGAGATGAAACTGTCAGGTAAGCTGGAATCAGGTTGTGAACTGCCTTGATGTAGATGTTTACCAAAGATGGCCACCATCAGTTCCTCCTCACTCTGTGTGCACATGCCACTTAGCCCTCAGCAGAGGAGTCTGTGCCTGTGTGCCTTGAATCTGGCTGGCCTGTGACTGCTTTGATGCATGTCATACAGAAGGAGTTTCCAGTTCTGGGCACTGACAGTTCATATTCATGTTTCTTCTCCCTCGGGATGCTGGCTCTTGGACATCCTTCTTAGCACCCAGCCTTCATTCTGTGAGAACCCCGGGGAGAGGTTTCCTCAAGGCATGCCGGGGAATAGCCTTGGCTGGGCGCCCAGTTAATGTGAACCAGCAGTACGAATGCACCGTCCTGGATGTCCAGCCCAGTCAAGCCTATGAAGACTCCAGCCCCTGCAGGCACCCGAACTCTCAAAAAGGTAAATGCTAATAATTAATTGTTGCTTGAGTCACTAAGTTTTGGGTTGATTTGCTATTCAGTAATTGATAGCTAACTGGAACAGGTGTTAAATAAATGATCCTAGGCATGATCTGTGGTGATTTTATATCGGTCGTTTTAAAGTATAAGAAAATCTAGAAGGGTGAGGTAGAGGTGGCAGATACTTCGGATGTTCTCTTCACAGTATATTAGGGGGAAAGCAATAATATAGTTGCTGTCCTATATTCCCTTTAGCTCTGTTGCTCTTGTACTGTATATTTTCCTCAAAATGGTAATGTTCTAGAGAGGCATTATGATGTTCTAGAATGAGCCCAAGCTTGTAGTCAAGAGCGACTCAAGTTCAAATCCCAACAGTGTCAGTCATGAACTATGAGACCGGGACAGGCCACTTAATTCAGTAGACTGTGCCCTCCCCAATGCCCTTTAGGAGGCCAGCACATCTATCCCAAGATGCTGTGAATGTTGCCTTCTAGTTGACCTCTTCTCTGCAGAATGTCCTTGGCCAATGGGAACCATCTTGATTTGAAGATTGCAACCCCCCATATACTCTGGGATATCTCCCAGGAGATGATTGACTTATACCAGGCCACAAAAGGTGAACCTTTTCTCTCAAGAGGGGATATCTCTGTGTGAAGTTTATTCTCCAAAACTCGCCCTCCATGGATTGGGCCAAGGAAGTAGAGTACATGAGTCCATAGCATTCTTGGAACATTCCACTTCCCTATCCTGCTTCCCCCACTTCCTTAAATGTTCTTTTTTTTTTTTTTTCCTGGAGAACACTCCCTTAATAAATCACGTACCCCTAAATCTTAGTCTCAGGCTCTGTTTCTGGGGATCCCAATCTAAGACCCTTAACCTCCCTTAGCTTCCCTTTTCCAAACACTTCTTCCCAGAATTTGCCAAGATAATACATTAAAATTGCCTGGTATGAGATAAACATTCAATAATGCTAACACCTTCCTTGTTAGTACAAAGGGAAAAAATATGAGGAAAATTCTTTAACCAACAAAGATTCCTCAAGTGAATTTCCGTATTCTCTTATGTTAGCAAATCTTTTAGAAAAATAGGCAGGTGAGGCATTGACTTTTAAATGTGGGACATTCATGTCAACCTAGTGGAGTTGTGTGCATTAACTGAAATGATGTGTGTGAGCACTCAGTAGAGCTGTCCAGGGCAGAGTGAGCATCATGAACCGTAGCTGGTGCCATCCCCTTAGGCTGTAAACGCCAGGAGGACAACCAGCCCGTCCTTTCTTGTCAAGCATCCTCAGCAGCACAGTGCCCAGCACAGGGGAGGCACTTCCATGTCTGCTCCAAGGAAACTGCTGTGAGCGGGGCAAGAACTGTGCTTTATAAAAGATGGCACAGGCAGCATAAAGCCAAGCTCCATACTTCTCGGATTTGTGGGCACATTTCTCACAAATAGCCAGATTCACTTGCTTTGGTCGTTAATACAGTTTATTATTGGCACACTTATCAGTAAAGCATACATAAAATACAGCTGTTTTATAACACACTGAGCCACTGTGTCTTTACATGTATAGAGGAACATATTAATATGCAAATGGAAAAATTAGTTCTTTAATAAAGTCTCACATAAATACACTGGAATTGCCCAAGAAAAGAAAAGTCCCCATAAAAGAACCAGTCGAGGGCTTTACAAAATATTATACAGGAAATATACTGTGAAAAGAAAGAGCAACCAACTGAGATACAATTAAAAAAACACAAAAAAGTCTCAGATTTTTTAAACTGCCCACAAAATTAATGGATTACATGGCTTGAAAATATTTGGATCAACAGCAATTTTACAAAAGCATAAATTCTCAAGGGGCCAACTGTCTTTCTTTGCATAAAAAGCTGCCTTCTTCATGCCTTTGATGATAAAAAGACATTTCTTGTTAACAGCACTTGGGCTAAATTACCCCAGAACCAATGGACATCAGCTTGACCATAAATTACCTTGCTGGGCTCTCAGAGCTGTTACCCAACAAAAGAAAAGGTGAAGGCAAAAACAAAGGTACATTTAAATTACGTTCCAAAAGCTGATTTTTTTTTCTTTTCTTTTTTTACTGAAACAAGAAACTTTCAGATGCAAGTCGAAAAGCAGAAAATATTTTACAATATTAAAAAGTCATCTGTACTTAGGTTGGGCATCATTAAGGAGACCCTGAGCACTGAGGACGGATTGGCAGCATGGCCTTCGCTTGCTGCATGGAAAGGAAATTCAACGCAAGCATGTTGGGAATGTGCCAGGAGAGGCATGAGCATTTTCTCTTGTTTTAATTACGATCAGTGCCAGTATCCATATTACCTGTGAAGGCCTCCAAGGAACGGTCATGGAAGCATGTTTGGAATGATCCTCTCAACTAAAAAGGAAGGGAGGGAGGGAGGGAGGGAGGGAGGAAATAGGACCATGGCGGTTTAGAGATTGAGATCTGCTGGAAAAGTTTGTTTGTGTCTCCTCTGTTCTCGCCTGAATGTAAAGGTCTGCGATAGCAATGCCAACCCCCGGCCTACGACAGTGGCTTCCGGGGCAGGTCATCTTACTGGGAAGCCTGTGGCGGGGGGTTTTCTGATTTGGTCTCTTGAGTGGCGGGAGGCTTACTGTTCCACGGGCTGCTGTTCCCCAGGGCGGGTGAATTGTTGAAGTCCTCCTCGTCGTCCATGCCGTTGGCCGCATCATATTGTGTGTTTTCTAATCTAGTGATTAGCCTTTCGTCCTCGTCCCCAAACTCTCCTCCCATCAGAGTTGGCTCTCCTACCACCATCACGTCCTGTGAACAGCAGCTGACATTATTACAGGGAAACCTTGGGAGAGAGAAGCTCAGCTTAAAACAACCGTGGGCAGAGCTGGGGAGCCTAGGACAGACACGCTTGTGCAATGTGCAACGGGGCCAAGGATCGATGGCGGGGACCGAGACGCATGTTTGATTTCTAGAGGAAATAAACATCGCCTCCTGACGTGTAACTACCACGCGAGTTTATGTCCTTAGTGTGCAGCCTGACACCGGAGAAGGAGCAATGCTAGCAATCTGCAGAGATAAAAAAATGGATTTTTCAAAATTAAAAAAATCCACGCTAACTCACCAACACTGGGGACTCTTTAGAGGGCTCTGGAATACTCTGCTGGGTGCTTTTCGATACCTCCAAAAAAAAGCCATCACTCTGAGTTGGGGCCTGCGAGCGGCTTTGGAAATTGGCAGTGAACAGACACCCACCCATAAGATGCAAATCTGCAATATTCACACAACTCATTCCAAATGGCACTTTCTTTGTCCCAAGGATGGTCTACATTTTAATTGAAGATAGAATCTCGCTCTTCTCTACTCTGCCAGGCCCTTTTATGCAGCCAATATCCTTGACATTCTGCTACTTAATTATGGTAATTAATTTAGGTAAAGTTTTCGATAAAAACAATGTTCATACTGATTTGACAATTTGCATAGCTAATTAAGTCATTAGCAAAAACCTGCTGATTGCCAACAAGCCCGGAATTTACCATCTGTTATTTCATGGTGCCTGTCACCTATCCCCACACAGGCAACCCTGCCACCAATCTGGGCAGTGAAGAGGACCGGTCTGTCCAGCTGGTGCCATAAAAGGAAGATGAAGAGTGCTAATTATAATTACATTGATGAAGCTGGCAGTCATCAAAAATGGAAGCGTGCAAGAAGAATCCATCTAATCACTCCTTTAAGTACAAATTGTCCTTCCATGCAAACAAGTAAGCCACCTACTGTAGCTGGGAGCATCTTGGAGGCCACTGCTGGAGAGGCACAGGGACGGGGGAGAAAGATGCATACACAGGGCACAGCTCCGGCCTCTTTGTTCAAAGGGGACCATATGGGGTTGATGGGTGACCTGGGCATGGGACAGGAGACCTGTCAGATGGGTACCTCTGGGCAGGCTCTGAGCAATATTCCACTTAAAAGTGTGGTGACTCCAGGACTGTGACCAACTGCTAGGAGCCTCCACAGGGCCAGACACTGCAGGGCTGGGCCAGATTCCTTTCAGGACGCAATGGTGAGGTTCCTGATAGGGAGGCTAATTCAATAGAATACCTTGACAACTGGGCAAACTTCTCCGTGTTGGGGCTCTGCCAACAGAAGGCTTTCCTTGGGCTGAGAGAAAGCCAGGGGGACCCTTCAGATCCCCTCTAACATTTGGAATACTTTCCTTTGATTAACACCTGTCTACCTGGGAATAAACACTTGTTTTTCTTTTATCCGTTCTTCCCCTCTGCCCCTAGCGCCACATTGGCATAACTAGAATTTCTAGAATTAGGGAGATGGATCAACAGGTTTCAAAAATGTGAAACCTGTTCTTGGGAATTGATAAAAAGACTTCTAAAGAGAAATGTCCCAGATGAAGTAATTGCTTGAAGTATGAACTTGGTAAACCCGCAGTAAAGGTGCTTGTGAGCTATTCAGATGTGTGCTTCCAAGAATGTGCTTATGATGCGACGAAGAACCAGAAATGACACTGACGTGTGAGGAGACTCCTGAAGACTCCTGAAGGGGAGGTGCAAAGCAGACGCAATTTCCAACTGGCGAGAAGTCCAGCAGGATTTTAGACAGAATTTGGCCACTGCACAGACGTGAACGTTATCTGGTTAGCTGGGGCAGCTGCTGCAGGATCCGCTAGGGGCGTTCAGTGGAATGAAGTGCCGCCTAGTTCCAGGGGATTAGGATCAAGAACAGGGGGAAGTGGAAAGAGTTTGGCAGGTTCGGCCAGAGAACGCCGTGGGGGGATCGTCCCACCTCTTGTCTTGTGTTCAGCGCACTTGGAAGGGCTTGGGAAATACATGCATGCGGTGGCGGGGGCAGCAGAAGGTGAAAAGCAAGCACGTTACATGACATTAGTATTGTGACTACAAGGTCATTGACAGAGGCTGGGGGAGGATGAGGAGGGAAGAGAGGATTAGAAGTAAGAGGAAGCTAACTTAAGCATGATATTAGAAGAAAAGTTCCCAATACTCCAGGTGCATTATATTAGAAACAGACAGTCATTCAAGAAAAGTGCTATGAAAAGAGTGGTTTGAATCACTTCAAGTGGAGCTGACATACATTGGTAATGTGGTCGGTACATCTCTGTTCTAGGATCAGCTGGAAATGATGCCCAGGCAGAGATATTTTTAAGCTCCCTAAATTTCAGAGAGAGGCCACATTAGCTTTACTGCTTATAAAAAATATCCTTAGCCAGACGCATGATTGCATGTGTGTGCACGTGTGCATGTGAATGACTGCTAGATGGGAGCTGTGTGGGATGCGTGGGTGTGCAGTGAGGACTTCATGTGCACACAGATACTTGAGACCTCTTACATACACAAGGAGGACACGTCTCTCCCTGGCTCTTCTAAACCCCTAGGCTAGGACAGCAGCTCTCTGCTCCGGCAGTCTCTGCCTGCTTATCCTCACGCAAAGTAAATGGAGACACAGTGTCCATTCTGAACTGTCTCTAGCGATGGGATGTTGGCAGCATTTCCCCCCACCCTCACGTCTTCAAAACTCCCCCCAACATTGGTCGTGCGAGTGCATTTCCTTCCCCTCTCTGCTGTCTTGTGTGTCCCACACCGGAGGCAATGTCGATCCAGCTGTGAGTTCCCCATCACCCTCGGTTCCCCACAAGGCAGGCCTCTGCTGCTCGGCCGGAGGCCCCGGCTCTTGCCCGTGTCACCTCTTCTCACTAATCCCCCGTGCAAGGACCACCAACCTCTGAGGAGGACTGGAAGTGACTCCTTTCAGGGCCCCTCAATGCTTCTCCTTAAATTGGCCAGAAGGGGTCACTGCTGTTGAATGACACAGGTCTCCATCCCTCCCAGGGTTGAGGCTGCAGTTCGGGATGGCTCCTAGCCCCTGCCCATGGGGTGAGAAGCAGAATCCAAGGATTAAACCCTAGTCCTCGCCAGGTACACACACTGCTGCCACGGCAGCCAAGCGCACCACGGCTGTGGCCGCAGCGGTAAACGGCGTCTTTGCATGCCTTTGGACCAGGCACGGAATGCCTGCGGGTGGCATTTCTGTTTACACAATCAAATATCGTTGACGATTCAGCAGACAGGGTTGAAAGAAGAGGTTGCTACAAGCCCTCCGATGCTTATTGCTGAAAGTCCATCCAGCTAGAGTGCACACAGATGTTTGCACAGGTCCTAAGCTGGTTTTTTCCCTGCCTTGCCTGGCCATCTGTAAGTTTCACTTAATTAAGACGTTTTTAATTGCACGATGTGGGTATACTGTTAAAAACTCAGCTCTCACTTTCTAATGGTGCCTTGTTCTCACAAAGTCCAAAGGGTCTCAACTCATTAAAAACCCTCTTGACACAAGTACCTTTCACTAAGTGTGGATGTTGCTTTGGAGGAGAGGAGCATATGGAGTGGGGAAGAAAAGTGTGGTCCTTAAAATAAAAATGAAAGGATTCTGACTAGACCAGGTAGGGCAAAATACAAGGCATTTTGCCGCCATGCTCACCTTCTATACCCGGGACAGACAGCATGGGTGGCACATCAAAGCCAGTCTAAGCTTCAGAATCCTTCTCAACACTCTCCTCTGTGCAGCTGATACCAGGGAATTGAGGAAATATCTGTGCCATCCCAAGATTAGACATTGAGCTCTGTGAGGACAAGGCCTGGTTTTTTCTTAATCTTGTATTGCCAGTATTGGGCATAATGCGGGGCCCATAGTAGGTGTTCAAAACTTTTGTTGAACTAATCTGCATTCTTGCAGCAACGGTGCCTTAAGTAGCTGTCACAGTTATAGAATTCTCTGGAATGAGTTCTCCTTATTTGTAGATGAAACTAACCAACATTAGTTTCTAAAACTCCAGGAATGGAGGAATAAACGGGCTACTTGTGTGTACTTTTGGAGTTGTTTATTTACGCCAAGCCATTTTCTCTACGTACCTTCCAATTTAACCAAGACTGGGCATAACATATTGATGCCTTAATAAAGAGACTCAGCTCTTCCCTTTGATTCCCCACCTCATTAGGGGTGTGAAGCCCAGTTTAGAGAAGAGGGGTAAGTCTGGTATTGTTTGAGAACTACAGTGGTCTAAAAATGAAAATGGTGCCTCCCCCAACAGGCTGGCCACTCTCTCCATGGCCCCTTCTTTCTAATGCAGTGGGATCGGAAATGCTCCCCTGGTCTGTGGGAGATGGGAGAAGAGTCCACGTGGCTCAGGCGATTCTCAGCTTACTGATGGGCCTGGTTTTGGACAGTGGAAAATGTCTGCAAGTGGGTGGGGCAGGCTTGAAAGGCACATTTGGAAGTAAACAGGGAATCCCTAGGCAAAACTGTACTGTCACATGGAGAGAGACAGAGCAGGATTAGAACAAGAAGTGTCAGAACAACACACCAAGAGGGAGAGAAAAGGGAGGGAAGGTGAAAGGTCAAAACCGTATTGATTGAGGGAAGCAGCAAGAAATAGGGCACACATCCGAAGACATAGTCCCTAGAGCAAGGCCGTGATGCCATGAGAGAGCATCAGGTTCAAATAATAGTCAAATGCCTGGTAACAGGGTGATGTGATGAGACAGGAGAGAAGGAAAACCCACAAGGGATTGTGAAGGGGGAGAAGGAAAAGCAGCTGCTTAAAGGAGCTTGAGAATTTAAAAGCCATAAATGATCTAAGACAGGTTGGGGAATCAGGAGTCAGGAAGGAATTAGGCAAAAAGGAAAGAAATAGGAAACAAAGAATAATCACACTGAGGAATGGAAAGTTCCTGCACAGTTTACCCTGTTTGGTGGTGACCCTCAGCTGACACTTTGGAGTTCTAAGAACCTCCTGCCCAGTGGCCTGTTTGCTTTGCCAAGACCCCGAAATGAAAGAAAGGGGGTCAAGGGGTCAAGAAAGTTGAGACCAAATGCTTGTGTGCCGGGCTGATCCGCTCCTGAGCTATTGATGTGGGTAAAGCAAAGTGTACAGGGCTGCCTTTTAAGTGGCTGCAAGTTTATTACCTGAGTCTTAAAATAAGAGGGGACATCCAGACCATGTTGGGAAGGCCCAAGTCAAATTATAATATGGAGCCTGAGGGCTGGGAGCCAGTTTCTAGTGGAGCATCAGGTCTCAGATGATGGTGGTGAGAGGCCCTAATATAGCTGCTAAGTGATCATTTAATTAAACCTTAAGTGACATATCTCCTGTCGGTGACTCTGACGGCTTTTTAATTCAGGTCCTATTGCAGCACAGACTCTGAATATTCCTTTCAAATTCCCAGTTGGCAGGGGAAGGTTTCCCTGGCAGAGTTCCTCCCTACCCACCCCCATCCCAACCCGTATCCCTGCCTTTCCCCCTTCTCCCCACTCCAACCCGCCCAGAAGTTTCTTGCAGTTCCAAGAGATTTAAATTTGGGCCCCTTGCATAGGATGACAGGCAAAGGCAGGATTTCAGACCTAAAGGGAAGTGAGACTTACAGGTACCTGACTGGACAGACTCAGGTTTGCAGCCGGCGTCTTCTTCTTGCTGCCAGTACTGTTTGCGTTGTTCCCAGCACTGCTGTTAGAAGTGCTGCTGGTGGAATTTTTCCTTTTTCTCCGTTTAGTAGTCGGTTGCCTTGTGGGTTCTGCTGCAGTATGGAAAAGGGAAAAAGGATCAGTTCCAGGCCCAAAGCACCAGGACAACCATCAGAATCCCATCCTTCAGATGAAGTTTTTTTTGTACATTGAAAAGAATTGACTATTATTTTTTTCCATTTCTTTTAACCTTACCAAAAAAGAAGGCTTTTGAATGATTTTTAGCAGTAATTTGTGTGAACCCCTTTTCTTTTGTAGGTAGATAGTTATTTTATTTCATTGTTCTTTCTCATTTCATATATATGACTGTAATCTACCCATATAATTTAGGAATGAACTACAGATACCACTTTCATAGTTGAATTAAAAATGCTATTGCCATTACAACATTTGGAATTTGTTTTTAACCTGGTCTACCTTCTGTTTATATCAAAGAGAGGGCTCCTGGGCACCCTAAGGAGCCTCCAAGGGAAGAGAGAAACTATAAACTTTAGACAGCTCAATTAGTGAATCAGTGTGTAATATCACCATCTACTGGCTAAGTGTTGTATTGCAGTCTAGCTCTATTATACCTGGAAATGCTCAAGTCAAAAGAAGAAACTGTAAATACGGAGCATAGGGATTCTCAAGCTCAGTAGAAATACTCATGGCCTGGACCCTGGAGTTGAAAGAATATCATTAATTTCAAAACTGCTGGAAATGATGTCTTAGGATGCTATGAACAGTATATAACTAGAGGGAAGCTAGCTAGACCCGTGAAAGAAAGGACTGTTCAGAAATAGAGAAACCTATTGTGGACTTGGAATGGAGCAAAGCCTTAATGGAAATATAGGGATTCGAGGTAATGTCTGACAAGAAAAATAGTTATTATTTATTTAATCTGTATTGAGTGAGGTTTACTATGTGCCAGGTACTATTCTTAATGTTTTCTAAATATTACTATATTTTATTTTCACAACAACCCTATTAATCCTATACTGTTATTATAACCTTTATTTTGTAAATGAGAAAACTAAGATACAGAGAAGTTCTTTAACTTGCCAAATTTTAGGTAGCTAGTAAGTAGTGCCGCTAAGGCTTGGACCTAATTTGATTCCAGAGTCCTCATGTTTAACTCCTATTCTATGGCGATTTTCACTAGTTGGTTGATGAGATAAGAGAAAACAGATCCTAGATCTTTCTGTGGATAAGAATATAGAAAATGAATAGTAGTAGTAAGAATAATGATAATAATAGCAACAACAATAATAACTTATTATTGACTGCTTACTATGTGCTAGTCCACTTTATGTCTATTAGCTCATTTAATTTTCAAATCAAATTTAACTGTCTTCTTTTGATCATAAGGCTACTGATATTGCTTGCTTAACATCAAACATTTAGGAAATGCCAGAGTCAGGATTCACACCTAGAACTATTTTACCCCAATGCCCACACTCAACTACCAGACTGTGGTGATATTTTTGGAATAAAATATCATAGGCAGGCTGCTATGGAGGAGGAGATTGAGTCATTTTTCTCTTGTTCTATATGCTCTAGAGATACTGAACTAAATTGGCATTCCATCAGCCCATCCTCTTCCATCTGCCATTCATCTGGTAACAATACCTTCCGTCTTCCCTCGAATACCAAATCTTTTTTTCCTCCCTCCCTCCCTCCCTCACTCCCTCCTTCTCCCCGCCCCCAACCATCCACACCATTCAGCTTCAGGAGCCTTTATGATGTTTGAATACTGTAAGGGGAATTTCTTCTCTAGACCACAGATAGCAGACAAATGCCATGCATTCTACAATTTCCTGCACCCAACCCATGGCAGACATCATTCGTCAATCATGATACGCTTTCTCCCTAAGCCTGGCCATGTCTTCAGAAGCCTTTACCAGGAAAGGCAGTTATCAAATAAGTTGGAAATGGCAAGAACATCCTTTTTGCTAATCCAACTCTAGGCCCCGGTCTGATGGGTTGAAGGTAAGCCAAGACCATCTTGCAACTAAGTGAGAGGGTCTTGTAACATTTTCTTAAAACACCTGTGCTGCTTCTGCTGGACTATGGAAAGAATTCTCCTTTAAGTCTCAGTTCAAAGCACTCTTAGTGCATTAAGTTACCCCTGACTCTTGATGAAGAAAATAGGGATTATGTTCCTTTTTATATACCATTCTTTCTTTCATAAATATTTCATCCTTTATGCTCAAAGATTTTCATCAAAAGGTCTATGACCTCCATTGATAGAGTTATGGGTGCTCATTCTGAAGGTGAGAGACACAGGAGTTAGTATTGTTCCAGCTCACAGGGTTGGAAGAAGAGTCGAGGAGGACATTCTAAAGTCAAGTAAATACCCACGTCTGCCCCGGACAAGCATATTTTGCCCTTGACTTCAAGAATGTAAACTCTGCTACCATTTGTGTGTGTGTTTGTTTAAAACTGTACTTTATTCATGAAATTCAGAGTAAATATACGTAAATTGCACCTGCCAGATTGCTGCTATTAGCAGGAGGAAGCTGTAGTAGAGAAGTCGTGGACTTTGGAAATGTAAAAACCAGTGGTGTCATATGCCTCCTTCATTAACTACAGGGGTTCTTAACCAGGGGTCCATGAGCTTGAATTGAAATTCAAAAAAAAAAAAAACATTATTCTTGTGCGGACGTGTTGGTGCAGGTGTGATATATTTATTAAATAATACACAGTATCATGTAAACTTAGTAAAGGGTCTGTGGTTTTCACCTGACTGGCAAAGGGGTCTGTGGGACAAAAAAAGTTAAGAACCCCTGATTTACTAGCTATGAAACTGATTTTGGCAAACTGATTCCTCAAGTCTCAGGTCCCACTGCATGCAATAGAGCTAATAATAAATACCTCATAAGGCCCTGGTGAGGATTCAATAAGATGAATGGAAGCTCCTTGAGGACTGGGATTTTAAACTATTTCAACTCAGTGTTGTGCCCTCAGGGCCTAGGACAGTGCCTGACACCAAGCAAAGCTCAATAAATAATTGTTTCATGACCAAACAAAAGAATGGATAATATATTAATTATAAACACATATGTGGGAAAATATAGGTGCTTAAAGCATTTGTTGCGTTAACGGAGTATTTTTTTTCAATAAAGGCTTATTGGTATTGAAAGAGAAAATAAGGCCAATTTAAGCATTTAATATATTTCAAAGATAATGTTCTAAAAGTCTAAAATTCCCCTAAGATAAGGATGCTACTATTCTTTGTAAAATAACTCTCATTTTCTCAGCTTTCTAAATGTGTACTTGGTTAAATCTGCTATATTCATTTTATATAAACCCCCTGGCCAATTACCAGCAGAAGGTGACCATTATATTTTGTGATTCAGAAAGCTATGTGCCTCGTGTTAATAATTACTCTTTATAAAAATAATTTTCAGCGAATGGACACATTTTGCTTTTATGATCAATGAGGCTCGACACATGCCTGGGAGTGAAAATGTATTAGATAGAAAGACAATTAATGATGACTTGAAGCGGTAATTTCAGAACCTCAGCAGGAGGCTATAGTATCTAAACTGCATTCTAGGGAAGTGAGGGAAATGCAATCTTTTATGTATGCTCTTCATGATCAGAGTAACTTTTGCTATTATATATCTTAGAAAAATAGAGCAAAATTTGCTTTATTCTTTTCCCTTCCCTCCCTCCTCTCCCTCCCTTTCTCCCTTCCTTCTTCCCTTCTTATAATTTCTATCACTCTTAAACAACAGAACATTAGGCCATGAGAACTCAGCAGTCTGGTCTAGCAGAATCACCATCAAACTGGGAGATAGGAGACTCAGGTTCTGACCTTGACTTTGTCACTGACCTTGTCGGCAACCTTGAAAAAAAATCACTTTACTTTTCTGGGTTTCAGAGAATCATTGAGCAACTCTAGATGGTCCCTATGGATGTTTGCCCTTCACAAATTCAATGTCTCTAAGCCCCAAATCATAGTCAGAATATCCCCAATAAACTCCTTCTTTTGCTAAATTTATGATGACCTCTTTGCTTTTCATAGCATTGCATTCTGCAGAAAAACGCCTGAAAATCATTTAGAAAGAGAATGAAGAGCAAGCGTGTACCTGGGGGTGCCACCATCCGCTGCCACTTCTGGAACAAACAGGTTTTCAGGCAGTCTCGTGGGCTGAGGTTGTAAGTCTTATGTCTTGACATCAGCTCCTGCATTGGCTCCAGTATTACACACAACTGCAGGGAGTTGAAAGACATTGGTGTTTCCCTCCTTGGTGATAGTAATTGCAATAAATAATGCTAACAGTTAACAGTTGGAATCAATCAGCAAGCTTAAGGGGACTTTCTGTTTATTTATTTATTTATTTTTTGGTTTGGAATTTCTCTCTACAAGTTTGGAGGAAAAGAAATATTACCAACACTTGATTATGTCCACTTAATTTCAAATCATTTATAATATTATATTATTCCAAGTGTGATTTACACACACACAAACATACAAATGACACTTGCTCTCCCAGACTATGGGGTAGATATATGTAGCTCTATTCAGAATTTGAAGGCCTCTCTGTGGTTAAAGAAAAAAGCTCCCTTCTATGTAGCACAGCATGCTCTCGTTTCTGCTCTGGTTCCTAGCTGCTGCTCCTGTTTGTATAACCACACACTGTGAGGTACCAGGCTAGCTTATGCAGATTATCTGCAGTGAAATCCATCTTTTAAACTTTAGAGAACAGAGTGGCAACGGCAGGTACTTTTTGATCCCCATTCTTACAAAGGCCAACGATGAACCGCATTTTATTTTTGCTCACGTGCTCATTTGTAATTGACACATGGCAAAAATGTAAATAGCATACGCCGACCTTCATGCAGTGGGGTTGGGGGCTTCTCTGTGGTCCTGTACAGAGTCTCCTTGTTCCCACCTTTGGTTAGATTTTCAGCTTTACTTTGGTCCAAGACATCTGATGACAAAGATTAATGAGTGAACCAAGAAGGGAAAACCATTTAGGTTTGCCTTGGACTTTTCTGAATTCCTTCTCAGCTTATTAGGATACATTACAATGAGAATACTGTATTTGAGGAAAAAGACCTCAATTCAGAATAATATATTACTTGATGCTGCAATTACAGTGGTACAAATATTGGCAACACACCTTCCCCTGAGGAAAAGTTCATTTTGTTATAAAAGATGTATAATCCCTAGCTTCGTCAACCCTACCTTCCTTACTATCCCCCTTCCCTTCTGCCATCCATCACCTTGAGTGCATCCCTAGAGACCACATTGCCTTTGGCTCCATCTTCCTGGGAGCCTTCCCGCACCTCTTCCTGGCTAATGCCCACTTATCCTTGAAGACACAGTTCTTTCTTCTGGTAAGGCTTCCTCCCTGACCACCCCTCTCCCCACCCAGGCCGAGTTGGATACCCCTCACTGTTCTCTCATTGTTCACAGCCCTTTCTGCTCCGTGGTCTTATTTATTCACACTTTGTAACCATCCATTTCGAAGCCTGTCCTCTCTTCTAGATCATGAACTATTGAATACCAGGATTATGCCTCTTATCTTTGTATTTCCAGCCTTGGCTCCTATGAATGGATGCATTTGAAGAGGATTCCCAGAATGACCAAAGGATCTCTCTATGCCAGTGTTCCTCAAAGTGTGATCTAAGGCACACTTCCATCAGAACCAAGTGGGCTGCTTATTGAAAATGCAGCTGCCGGGCTCTGCAGGCTTTCACTGAGTTCTGAGGAGGCCCCTGAACCTGCAGTTTTCAAAACCATACCACCAGGTGATTCTGGCACATACTATGCTCTAGGACAGATAATATCCACAGCAAGACAGGCACAAATCCCCAGTGGATTCCAAATCTAATTCTATTCTTCTCACTACCTCCACTTTTCCACATCCCTTCCTTCCTTCTCAAGTCCAAGCACAATAATCAAAATTACTTTCACCTAGAAAAATTACTCAGTCCTTTTTACCTATTGATGAGCTCAACTTTTGCCCAAACCACCAACCCCTTTCTATGGCCATCTGTAATCACCCACCATTTGCAGTTTCTTTGGCAAAAGAGAGGAAGAACTTCATAAGAAAAATGTGCACTTTAGTGATGGAAGCCATCCAATCCTGTGTGAATTAAGCTGTAAAGTCACGAGTCCTGGATTCACCATGATGGATCTTAACTCATTAGCCTCTTCTTGCTTACCCTGAAATCCTTTTTGGACTCTAAATTGTCTATAAGGAGAAATCCCTGAAATCCTTTTTGGAATCTAAATTGTCTATAAGGAGAAATCTGTGTGAAAGGGAGGATTCCTGTACAATTAACTCCATATTCCAACACTAACAGAAGATTTTCTGTATAAACTCTGGTATTAAGAATTCCTTGTTAGAAATCAAAATGTGTAAAAGCTACAGACAATCTCATCACCTTTGCCAGTCACTGATGCTCACCAGACCATATGGAGTAAAGAATTGATTCCACAATCATCTCTACCAACAGAGGAAAGAATGCATTATCCATCAAAGGAGAAACCACTGCTAGATCCAGACAGGGTCAGAAAACATTTGCATCTATTATTAAGCTAGGGCAGTGAGCATAACTGTCAGAGAAATTGTAATGACTAGGAAAACTTTTTTTTAATTAAAAAAAGAAATTTGATGCATTTTCCATTCTTGAGAAATGAGCTTACAATGGATATAAAATACATGACTGCAATGGAACAAGCATGGACTTAAAAAGCCAAAAGGCCTAGGTATGGATTTTGGCTCTGCCATTTGGTACGTATCCTTGGGCAAGCTGTTTAATAAAGCTGGTCTCAGTTTTACCTGCCAGATAATGCCTCTCTTATTTACAGTTGTGAGAATTTCAGATAATTCATGTGACACATATTTGGTATTCAGCACAGCATAGATATTATGGTTATATATTGGAAAACACAGCATAGATTGCAAGACAAACTATATTTCTATTAGTTTAACTCAACAAGCATTTGTGGAATACCCCCTTAGGGTCGGACACTCTGTTTAGGTGCTGAGGGTACACAGATGAGTATGACATCAACTCCACCCTCAATGAGCATTCAGCAAAATAAGTAAACTACCTTGCATTTACAATTCAATGTGATCCCCCGAAACCACATCTTTCTGAATCAAGTGCTTTTCATTATATGGTAAGTCAGATGGCAAAGATGACTGGCTTGGACGAAGAAAGGACTATGGGTAGGGAACAAGCTACCAAATGGGCCAGTTGCATTGACTGAGGGACCCCATGCGCTCTTTCTTTTGTTACAGTGCCCTTCCACTCTGGGTTTGGGGCCATACTTTTTTAGGTGCTAATCCTCAGAATTTATCCTTTCCTCCTTAATGTAAAAATATCTTTTCATCACTGTAACCCACTGCAAAGGAGCTTGCATCTCTGAATGTTAATCAGGATTCCCCATGGGGCAGATTACTGGGCTGGAGAGGCGACCCGCCCCTCCCTGGTGTGTAGGAATGAGCGTTTCACTCTCTGCTGTGGCGCTGCAATGGCTTTGCTGGGCTCGTGCTGTAGGTGGCAGAGCTAACTCATTTACGAGTTTGCCTTCTCCTGCACCAACCTAGTGCTTCTTGGCAACAGCAAAGGCCTGGGGCGTTATGAAATGAGCTCAGGAAGACGGTTGGGGAAGTGGGTTCCCACAGTCGCTGGCCAAATCCTTTGGGAGCCGTGATTCCTGCTCTCCCTGAGGTCTCAGACCCCCTTAAGAATCTGTTGAAAGCTAGGCAGCCTCTCTTTTAAATTTTGTACAAAATATCTGAGGTTTATGAACCCTCTATAGCTCCATCCATGACTCCTGGCAAAGAGCTCCCTGTTTGTAATAAGGAGGAACCAAGCTACAATGCACATGCCTCCACACACCCCACCTCAAAGGCATATTAACCGAACTGAGCTTAATAAACAGGTCCCTTTGATTTCGAAGAAGAAGGAGTATAACTATGAATTTAGGCCTGCTAGAAAGTTCCCAGAGGACCAGTTCCTTTGCCAGTAAAGAAAGCCTTGTGGAATCTTCCGTGAAGGCTGCACTTTGGTTTGACATCCTCCTTAGGGGTGCTGGAGGATACCGCGAGGAATCCCAGGACACAGGAAGGGGCCTGAAAGCTCTCTTTGAATATGAAGCCCCTAAACATGAGGTCCCTGACAGACTCCATTAGCATCCCGAAGAAAGCTACTGACCACCAGGCAAAGCTCCAGGGGGACATTTTGCAGATTTAGTAAGTGTTTTAGGCTGGGCTTGCATCCTAATCTGGCTTCATTTTCTGGGATTCTGGCCCCAGCACTGACCCCTTGGTGTAGAATCTGATAGATACAATAAGGGGTGGATGGGTGGATGATGGATAATAGGTAGCCTGGCCAGATTTATAGCAAGGAGTTATTTGCTAATATGGCAAAGAAACCAGACACTGTCCTGCTGCCTTACATGTGATGAGTTTATCAGTTTGATAAATAAATGGTTGCCTCCACTGTGCAGAATATTTGGACCAAGTGCACATGTATATGCCCGATTGGCCAGGCAGGAAGATCTTAGTTCAGTCCTAGGACTCCCACCTTTTTAAGGTACCAGAGGACCTAGTAAATGTAGACAGAATGGTGTTTCTGTTGTTTGTTTTTATCATCTGACAACTCTTGGAGAAACTGGGTTAGCTACACATTTGCACTCATTCTTCTTGCTCATCTCCTCGCCTGGACCCCAGAAACAAGTGGTGCTTATCAGACTTGACCATGGTTGAAAAAAAGCTGAAGCTCTGGGATTGGCGTCTGATGATCAGCCAAAGCTAGTGCTGTCTATTGCCAGCATTTCAAGTCAATCTTATTTGGTTACACATACTCTGAGCTTGAACCCCTGACTCCTTGTTCATAAGTCTGCCCAGGATTCCCAGGATGATATCTGGCATAGGTCATTGCTCATGCCTTTCTTCTCGCCTGGAAGGCGTTCTCCCCTCTTTTCCAGTCATTGAAACCTGGGGACAGCAAATTAAGGTCTAAGGGCCAAACCAGGCCATGCTTATCTATTGACTACGGTTGCTTTTGTGTTACAGTGGCACAGCTGAGTGGTTACGACAGAGTTCAAATGGCTGACAAACCTGAAAATATTTACTATCTTGCCCTTACAGAAAGTTGGTTAACCCTTGATCTAAATCGGTGCTACTCAAAGAACATGGTCTGCAAACCATTCCTTATGTCTCCAGGACAAGTTATGGAGCTTGAGCCAGAGTGTAATTCAACACACTGCTTCCTTCATTGAAAAGTCTTGCCTCAAAAAAATGTCAGATGAACTCAACAGTGTGCTCAGTAATGCAGCAAGCTCCTTATCTTGTGAGGTGATAAGAGTTTGTGGTCTGGCACTGGTTTGCAAACCACACTTGAGTCACACACATCTCAACCATTTAAGGCCCTCCAAGGTCCAGCTCAAATCCCCCATCTGTCTGATCATCCCAGCCCCAGGGGACTCTTTAGCTCCTCCTATAGCACTTATTACTAATCTATGTACATCCCAGGGCTTATATTTGCATTGGAAATTTTCCTTTCTTTTGGACTTGTCTTATCTCCTTATCTATAACTAGACATATTTCACTTTTGTCCCCCTTTTTATTTAACATAGTATTAGGCATACTCAAATATTTGCAGAGTCATGATTTAATGAGAGCTATGGGATATCTATCTTGTGTCTGTCCCTGGGATAGGTACTTTACATCTATTATATTATTAATCCTCAGTACCTCCCTGGCCACTCTTACAGGTAAGGAAACTCAGACCCAAAGCCATTAAGTCACCCAGACCTGATATTAAAGAATGTGACTTTTACAATATATCCAAGATAATACAGGGCAGAGAGAGGTTCACAGGCAAGTTTGACTCATGCCAGTGCTCTTACCTCCTAATTGCTGTGTTGCCTGCCTCTCTGAACATGAGCAGGTTAAATACTTCTGAGAGAGTAGATTCAAAGACTCTCACTGCCTTTGTTTTGCTCTTTGCACATGGCACTCATCTGTGCACAGAGAAGTAGATGATGCACGAGGTGTATAGGCCTTGGACCCAGATTTATCTGGTTTCAAGCCCTGACTCTGCCATTTCCAAGCTTTGTGTACTTGGCTACATATCTCAGTCCTCTGGGTCTCAGTTTTCTCAGCTGTAAAAGGGGGATTATGATACTTAACCTCTGATGACCTTGTGTGCAAACCTTTAATGCAATGCCTGGAATAAGGTCAGTGCTCAAAAGATGGGATTCTGGTTACGAATGGCCAGGCCCCGCTGAGAGGGGAGATGAGTGCATGATGTGATCGGTTAGCTCCTTTGTGAACTGAACTGTCACCTGGTCTCCCTGAGACTTAGGGATTCCCCAGATAGAAAGTTCTGAGGGATGACAATCAGGCTGGTGGTATGTTGCATTTTAGTAGCTAATGTCTCTGGCAATGACCCATTTTTAGAATGCAGTGATAAATACAAAATGTTGAAATCCACAAACCAGAGTTCATTTTTTTTTTTCAGTAATTTACTCCTCTGGCTCAGTCTGAATTAGAAAGATATCATCGGGTAGTGGGTAGGATTAAGAAACAAACTCTTATCTGGGGGGGAGGGGGTTCTCTCCTAATTAAGAAATATCACCCAAAGAGATCCTATATTAAAACAATGGAAAAAGATACCAAATAGAATCTAAAAGACAACAAAAGCAAAACAAAACAAAACAGCAAATAATCCCCACTTAGAAACAGATAAGAAGGACTCACAGACATCCACATCACTGAAACCCACTCTGCCTTAGAGGATGAAAAACAAGGGAGAGAGAAATGCTTTCCCTTAGAAGCTATGCAATTCCAAAACATCAGATTACAATTTGGATTTATTTCCTGATAGGATTAAAGTTAGATTGATTGTCAAATTCAAAACATTCTCTTTTTTTTTATCTGAAGGTTCAACCAGGGAAGCCTTAGCCTTTTCAGTCAATTGTTTTTGCAAATCGATTACTCTGGAAAGTTACGGCACCCAGCTCTGGAGTCTGGGCGCCTGTTGCTGCTCCGGTAGGAGGGCGGCAGCTTGATGGTAACCACACAGCAGCTGCCATTCCCTGCCTTAGAGGTGCATGTCTTCCAGAACAAGCAGCCCCGCATTTCAATATCTATTCCTTGGTCTCAATTTTGAGGCTGCCAGGAAGTAAACCAGTAACTGACCACTGAGACCACAGCTGATTTTCTTACACTCCCAGGAGGAGAAGTGTTCCTGAATTCTGGCCAAGGTCACAGTTTCTGCTCACACCTGTTGGGTCAATGAAGAGACAGTTAAAGACCCCTGCTGTACCTTCTCTTTCCTGTAGAGCCAATGGACAAGGTTTCTCTGCCCTGTTATTTGGCGGGGCAGCCCCTTCCATGGTGATCCGGCCATTGGCCTGTTGGCTCTCAGACCTGCCCCTCCTTTCCCAGTTTGTCTTCTATTGCAGGGGACTACCCCTGTGAACCCTATTTTCCAGACTGGCTTCAGATGAGGCTTGGCCAGTGGGAAGCACTGGGGAAGATTGGAGGGAAATGGGTAGGGGAGTAAGTATATTTATCCCACTGTGCATCTCCACTTGACTCCAGCTGTCACCAGACAGGTCCACCATGGCTCCAGCTCCGACCAGATGGTCCTGCTTTAGTTCCTGTAGCTCCAGGGATGGCATTTGCCTCATCTTCCCATGGCTACTTTTCCAACTCTAAAACCTTTATAACTAATTTGCCGTATTAAATTCCCTCTGCTTAAATACTGAGTGTGGGGTTTATTTTCCTGGATGGACTCTGACTGACATATGTGGTTTGTAAGAAATTGGACAATACTTAAAAGATGAAGGGCTTTGCAATTTCGACTTGGGTTCCAATTCGGACTCTGCCACTTAATAGCTGGGTGACTTTGGGTAAATTCTTAATCTTTTTGTGTTTCAGTTTCTCCAGCAGTAAAATTGGATGTCTTAGTTTGCCAGAGCTGCTATGACTAATATCATGTAACGGTTTGGCATAAACAGAAATTTTTGTCTCACAGTTTTGGAGGCTAGAAGTCCAACATAAAGATCTCACCAGGCCATGCTTTCTCCCAGAGCCCGTAGGATCCTGGGGATGGCTTGCCACAATCCCTGCTGTTTTTTGGCTTGTAGATATGTTTACCACATGGTGTATTGCATTTCTTTCTCTGGCTTCTCATAACTGACTGATGGTGTCCAAATTTCCTCTGCTGATAAGGAGTCCACTTATATGGATTAAGGCCCACCCTGATTCAATTTGGCCTCATCTAAATAGCATTTTTGAAGATCCTATTCACAAATGAGTCCATGCCCACAGGACAGGGGGATAGGACTTAAACCTGTCTTTGTGGGGGACATGATTCAATCCACCATCACAATGGGATAACAATAGTATGTGTGGCAGTTTGATATTATTTACAGATTCCAAAAAAGATATTAATTATGTTTGTGAACTGGTCTGTTCCTCTGGGTGTGATACGCTTTGATTGTATTAAATTAGAAGGTTTTATGTTTACTTGATTATGTTAAGATTAGGGCTTTGATTCGACCACATCATCATGATGTGCAGGGTTGAGTCCCCGTCCCCTTGGTGGGCTATATAAATAGACACTCAATCAAGAAGACAGAAGAAGATACATGGAAGAAAGAGAGAGTTCCATAGACATAGCAGAGGAGAGAACTTGATCCTGGGGCCCTGGAAAGAAATGAGCCCTCTAGCCTACAACTGAGATCAGAAGAATCTGGGTCCACGGAGCCTTAAGAGGAAAGAGGAAGGCTAAACCCTCACAGATGTTGCCTGCCATCTTGCTTCAACATGTGGCAACTCACTTTGGCTGAGGAAGTAACCTTGAGTTCAATTCTTTAGGGCCTTATAACTATAAGCTTCTACCCCAAATAAATACCCTTTGTAAAAGTCAACAGATTTCTGGCGCTTTGCATCAGCACCTCTTTGGCTAACTAATACAGTACCTAAGTAATCTGGGTTGTTAGGAGAAACAAGAAAATCTACTTAAAGTACTTACCTAGCTCCTAGCATATGAAAGTTGTTCTATAAATGTTTATTTGACGGGGTTATAAGTTTGTGTATGGAGATTGGCAGAGTGGGGGAGCTTCATGAAGGATATTTTGAAACTTGTCAGGCCATATCTTTTAAATTTTTATAGGTGTTTCTACCTCTCTCTCTATAGAGAGTGTGTATAAATACAAACAACCTGGAAATGAGATTATGTTGATATAGTGGACATCTGATATGCTTGGTCAATATGCCTTTCCCATAAATAACTTGTTCTGACCATTGGGCCATTGCCTCAAATATCCTATCTATGAGTTCTCCTAGTAACTCTAAGTTCTAGGGCACAATAGCTGGAATGTTTCCTAAGGAACGACTTGATAGAGGAAGCATTTGCTTAGAAATACCCCACAATCACTAACAAACATCTAGAGATGCTGCCTGTCACCTAGAAGGGCTATGGGCAAATTTAGGTAAATTAAAAATTCATATTGACCAGTTCTTGTGCCTTTGAATGAGCCAGGCACTGAAAATGAAAGGCCAGTGGCTACAGATTGACTCTAACCAAACAGCCTCTCTTTGTCTGTCATCCCCACTAGACTGCAAAGAACTGGAGAGGTGGGGCTGTGCCCTATTCTTTTTCTTTCTTCTTTTTTTGTAATATTACCCAGCACCAAGCTATGGGTCTACTGTTTGTGGGATGAATGAATCCTTGAATAAATGTGTTAAGATAGAAAGCAAAACAAATAAGGGGATTAGCACCAGAGGATGGGAGAGAGCCTGCTGTATCCACTTCGAAAGTGTAGTAACCTAGGGCAAATCGTTTGAGCATTTTTGACTCTTCCTCTAGGGCCCTCTAGGGGCTCTGGAGGTCAGAAGCACCAGGAACTCCATGCTGACCACGGCAGACACAAACCCCTTCCTTGGAAGCCCCCTGTCTTGAGGGGGAGCCAGGTGATAAACAAGAATTCCAAATGGGCTGGAACTTACGGAGGAGAAGGGCAGGGGACACGTAAAGGGGTGTCAGGAGAGACCATCAGGAGTAATCAATATTTAAGTTGAGACTTAAAAAGATGAATTAAGTGTTAGCCAGATGAAATAGAAGACGTTCAGGACAGAGGCTGGGAAGGCCACTTCAGGCAGGGGAAATGCACGTGCGAACCCAATGGCCGTGGAAGCGGCTGTGCAACGGCACTAAGGAGAGTGAGGACGGGGCTGGCCGCGTGAGAGGCAGGGGGCGGGAGGCAGGCAGGTGTGAGGGTAGTCGAGGCCTCAGAAGAGCTGAAAGGTGCAAATGACATAAGCATCTGTGCACGATGCTTATGTCCCACAAACCCCATCAGGATGAGCACTAAACTCAAATATGTGAATCTCCTACTGTTTTTCTTTCATGTACGTTTCCTGAGCATGAGAAAAGCCTCAGCGTTTTGATGCATTTGGTGAAACAAAACCACCAAATATCCCCAAAGGCAAACTGGCTGCTTAGAGTCTCCAAGCAATGGTTACTGACCCCCCAAGCCGAATGTGCTTGATCACGGCAGAGGGGATGGTTTGAGCTCCTCCCTGCAGTTCCTCCCTGGAAACAGGTAGCTTTTGCAGCATGTTGGTTAATTTTCCCAGGGAACTAACCGACTGTGTACTTGCAATGAGGTAAGTCTAAACACTAACATTTATAAATGAGCCCTTATAATCTGAATACTGCAAGTAAGGGAATTTGGATATGGTTCTTGGGAGCTGTCAATGGCAGTTTCCAAGGAACATGGGTATCTTGTTCATGCAGTTATAATCCCTACTGAACATTAACCGAGTGATTATGCCTTTGTCCTGCCATGGTGTAAATACCCACAAAACTATTAAAGACAATGGAGTGTTCTGGGGCTGCCTCCCTGTGACTACTGTTTGGGCAGATTTCTGGGCTGCTGGTCAGTACAGGAATAAGGGCTTTTCTCTCTTGGAGATGGGGACCCAGAGCACTGCTGCATTTGGAATCCCTGCCTGCCTTCTCGGGAGCTCGTGCCAAGCAACAGCCCTCCAGCTCCATTCTGACACAAAGGAAGAGAGCGATTTCTCAATAATGTAGCGCTCAGCTGCTCAATTGCTCCCCAGTTGCCCTATCATTGTATGCCTGCGGAGCCTTGTATCAGCAGCCATTTCACCTCCCTGGGATAATCGTGCAATTGGCAAAAAGCAGGATTCATGTGGATGGTGGCAGGGCTTTATGAAAATGGAGTTAGCAGAGGCTGGGGTTCCTTCCTTCACTCACTCATTCAGCAATATTTATTGAGTGCCTACTATGTGTCCTTCACTCACTCATTCAGCAATATTTATTGAGTGCCTACTATTTGTTCTAGGTGCTGGGGATACTATAAGCAGAAAAAAAATAACTGCTCTATAGTCTAGTGAAGAAGACATATAATAAATAAAAGAGTATAAGATATGTTAGATAGTGATAAGAACTGCCATGGATTGAATGGTGTCTCCCCAAAAGATGTGTTCAGGTCCCAACCCCCAGTCTGTAAATGCTACCCCATTGGGAAAACGGATCTCTGAAGATGTGATTAGTTAAGATGAGGCCAAACTAGATTGGGGTGGGCCCTTAATCCAATGTGACTGATGTCCTTATAAGCAGGGGAAATTTGGATTCAGTCAGTTGGATACAGAGAGAGAGAGGGCCACCTGCCAGAGGCAGAGACTGAGTTATGGCACAGGCCGAGGAACATTAGGGACTGCTGGCTCCTGCCTCCAGAACTGAGACAATAGATTTCTGTTGTGTAAGCCAATAAGTCGTTGGGATTTGGCTACAGCAGCCCTGGAAAACTGATACAAGCACAAAGGGGAACAAAGAAAGTGGGGAAGGGAGACATGAAAAGTTGAGTTAGGGGCGTTGAAAATTTGGACATGTTGGCCAAAGTCACTGTGGTAGGAAGAATAATGGGCTCTGGAAGACATTCACGTCCTAACCCCTGATGAGGTCAGGTGACGTAATGAAGGGATATAAGGCTGTAGATGGAATTGAGGTTGCTAATCCGTTGTCCTTGAGATGGGGAGATTATCCTGGATTTTCTATATAATCACAAGGGTCCTTAAAAGTAGAAAAGGGACTACCAAGGATGGGTCAGAAGATGTCAGTGTGAAAATGACTTGGCCTATTGTGGCTGGCTTTGAGGATAGAGAAGGGGGACCATGAGCCAATGAATGCAGGTGGCCTCTAGAAACTGGAAAAAGCAGAGTGGACAGATTCCCCCTAGAGCCTCCAGAAAGGACTGCAACCCTGCCACCATCCTGGTTTTAGCCAAGTGAGAGCCATGTCAGACTTCTGATCTACATAGCTGTGAGATTGTGTACTGTGTTTAAGCCATTAGGTTTGTGGTTATTTGTCACAGCAGTAATAGACAACTAACATAGTCATGGAGTAGGTGACTTTTGGAAGAAGCTCTCTAATAAGGTGGACATGTTTAGCAAAAACAAATACAGGACACCTAGTTAAATTCGGATTTCAGAAAATAAACAATAACTTATTAAAATCAATTAATTATTATTATTAATAATTTATCCATTGTGTACCTGAAGTCCAAATTTAACTGAGAATTCCGTATTTTATCTGGAAACTAATATCAGAGGAAGTTAGGAAGTGAGATATTTGGGGGAGAACATGCTCAGCAAAGGGAACAGCATTCTGAGCAGGGGGAACAGCAGGGGCAAAGATCCAGGGGTTTTGAGGCATGTCAAGGATAGCAATGTGGTTGGAGTGGAGCGAATGAGGGATCAGGAGGAAGAAGCTGAGTTCAGTGAGGTTGTGAGGAACCACATCATGAAGATCATGATGAGGACTTTGGCCTTTGGTCTGAGTAAGATGGGAAGACATGGGAAGGTTTTGAGCAGAGGAATGTCAATATTTGGGGCCTACTAAAAAGGGCAGGATACTGACTGCAAGCAACTTGAGGACAGTGTCTTATCTATTTCTGGATTTCCTTAGACTTAGCAAGAATAAGGTATTTCAGCAGTTTTGCTGATGCAAGCACACATGTGCTGGGAGGGCATGCTGTGTCAACTGCAAGGATTTCCTGCTCCCTTGGAACCAGGGGGACTAGGGAGGTGCACAGAGAGATAGAGAGGAAAAGTATCAAAGAGGAAAAAAGTAGTCCACGAGAAAAAATTTGAAGACCACGAGGTGTTTTGTAAAGGGCAGGGGGAAAGGACAGATGTGTGAGGATGTCATAAAGGCTAAGACATGTACTGAGGCAAAGTTTCCCCAAAGGTGTTGGGGACTTGGCAAAGGAAGGTACCATGACTACTGTTTACTCTAGTTAAATGCAGAACAGGAGTCTAAACCAAGGTCCAAGGAAGCCACATCTCAACTCTTCAAACACACTCAGGTTTCCTTGAAAAAGTTGCAGGCGGGGATAAAACTATGGGTTTAAAATGCTTTTAGAGGCTTGTTAATAAATCACTTGCTGTTGTTTTAAGCTACCAAGTCTGTGGTAATTTGTCATAGCAGCCATAGAAAACTAATCCTGACTAGCCAGGTATTGCAGTTGGGCAGTTTGGTATAGTTATGAATTCCAAAAATATATATTGGATTCTGCTTGTAAACTGATCTGTTCATCTGGGCATGATTAAGTTATGATTAGGGCATTGACTAGGCCACGTCAGTAGGGTGTTGAGCCCCACCCCTTGGTGGGTGGGGAATAAAATATAAAAGGCATCACAAAGAACAGAGTTGCAGCGGTTTTTGAGTTGCAGTTTTGATGTTGGAGTTTTGATGTTAGAGAGAAGGCCCTGGGATAGAGACAAGCCATTCACCTGAAAGTTCACAACTGGCCTTGTGGAGAGAAGCAAAGCCTAGAGAGCCTGATAGTCTACAGCTGACCTTGTGGAGGAAACAGAGGCACTAAGCCAGGAGAGAGACACAGCCCCGGGAAGAGAGGAACCCAAGAAGCCTGAACCGTGGCAAATGTCGGCAGCTGTCTTGTTCCAACACGAGGCAATGGACTTTGGTGAGGGAAGAAACTTATGCTTTATGGCCTGGTAACTGTGGACTTCTACCCTAAATAAATACCCTTTATAAAAACCAACCCATTTCTGGTATTTCGCATTAGCACCCCTTTGGCTGACTAATACACCAGGGATGAGAGTTTACAGGTCTGGGCCCTGGGCTCAGCACCTCTCTTGGTTTGTCTCACTTCTTTCTCCCAGCACTATTAACTATACAGACATACAGACAAGGAAAGGGAGGCCAGAGAGATTGGGTTACTTGTCCAAGGTCGCATGGCTCTCAGGGACTCATCAATTTAGACCTCCTCAAGCTCAGCCTCCAGGCTGAGTCAGCTACTCCTCTTGTGAATTTTTCTGCTCATGCATGTGAACCTATCTCCACCCCACCACATCACAACGGGCTGAGTGCGCATCTGCTCGCCAAATGAGATGGGGCCTGGTCTCAAGGAGAGCTCCTCACCCGCACATCCTCAGAAATTGGTACTTAGTAGGCAAGTGGAAACCAGATGAATATAGAAGGAATGACGGAAGGAAATTCTCTCTCTGAGTCTCAGCTGAAGACATGTGAGTATAAAAAGACTGACCGAGGCCAGGCCACAGGTCCATCAGGGCCTGTGTTCCTACATCCTCAGCAGAATCCAAGATGGGACTCTGGATCCTGCCCCTCTGCTGCTGTTCTCTGGGGCTTGCTTGAAAACTTGAATAATCAAAGCTTCTCATTTCATTATGCCGAAGTTCCCAAGGAGAGTATGACATGTCTCGTGGGGGTTCACAGATTGTCATTCTTTTAATTTCTCTTCCATCCACTTAGTTTCTCAGATCTGCAACTTCACTTCTTTGTGTTCCTCTGTTTACTCTCATTTGCTTTCTGTTGGTTTCCTGGGCTGAGAGCATCCTGAGTTCCATGTCCTTTGCTGAAGAGTCATACATGATGTTTGGAAACCCATTCCTGGCTGTTTTACCCATTACATTGATCCAGCGTTCTGGGGCTTCAGAATTTGGGGAATATGAATGTGTGTGTGTGTGTACGCATGTGCGTAAGAGTCTATGGTTGGCATCCACCTGACTCTGTCCACTTCTGTGGTAGAAGCCCTAATTCTGAGAAACTGTGGGTTCCTGAGACCCTAGGGAACAATGAAGGGCAGGGGGTGAGCAACTTCAGTTGGCAAAGACTAATCCAATTGGCAGAAACCACCCAGCAAGAAAGGCAGGAAAACACGAGCATACGTTCATTCTAAGCTACTACATTCAGGTGGCATCTCCATTTCCCAAGTTACTTATAAACCAGTGAGTAGATACCACAAGACTCCTAAAATTATAGAATGCTGGAAGTTAGAATGCCCTTGGGCATTTTTACAGCAGTGGAGACTGGAGCTCAGGGAGTTTGACGGGCTGTTCCTGGCCTCACACTGCTGAGCTGGGGTTGGCCCTGGAATCATGTCTTCTTTCTCCCAGCCCACCTCCTTTTCCCGTCCACCATGCTGTGGCACTTGGGTAGATTTGCCCCTTTCCACATCAGACATTTGCTTTCAGCTGGGTCCAGTCTCAGTCCTCGTAGTTCTCAGAAAACATGTGCAACTGGTAACCCTCAGCAGGCCCTCAGGATATCGTGTTCTGCAATGATGCTGCTGGGATGGGTAAATCTGAGTGGCCCTAGTAGAAGGTACTTTCCCCAGAGGCAGGAGTCCTTCTCTGCGGCCTCCATGATCCAAGGCAGACCCGAGAGCCCTGAGGCCCGAGGGGGAGCCAGTCCATTCCTGGCTTAAAACACAGAATCATTTGGTTTGAACACAGATGAAACAAGGGTCCATGTGGACCTCATTCTTTTCCAGAATCTGCAGGTGTGCTTTCACTTGTATGATAAAGACTTGCTTTGAACCCCAGAGAACTTTCTTCAAACTACAAGTCCCCATTTATTCTCACCAACACTTACTTGGAGTATATTCTTCCTTGAATTTTATTCACCTGGGCCAACACAAGAAATCCTAAAAATGCCATCTACTCATTTTTGGGGGTGGGGAGTTGGCACATAACTAGTTGCTCTGTTATCCTATCTAAACTTAGAATAGTTCTATGACTTCAATATTATTATTTTCATCTTACAGATGAGCAGTCTGAGGCTTAGAGAGATCTAAGTGACTCACCATTCATACAATGATTTCATTTCATCCTTACATCAGCTTTATGGATTGGGCATTATTAACCCTAATTTCAGAAGCTGCCTCCAGGTTTTAAGAGAGGTTAAGTAGTTGGCCTACAGACTCAAGCTAGAAAGTGGTAGAGCCAGGTTTGAACATGACTCCTCTTGATCCCACCCCCAGAAAGGCACTCAGCAAAGAGTTGGTGCTCAATAAACATTTACTGAACAAAGAATCATTCCAAAGCCCATGTTCTTTCCACAACCTTCCACTATTGCAAAGTTGTTATCTTTCCCACTGGCACAAAGAGGGTGATAAGAAAGACCTCTGCCAAGCCCTCTTTTCTCAGGCCAGCTTTTGTCCACCATGGTTCCTCCATGACCTTCCTGTAACCCCTGCTCCCAACAGTATCTTTCGGAAACAGCCTAGGAAACGACAATTTCCTGGTCTACCATCTTTCTTCACTATCATGTGTGAAGTTACAGAATGGCATTTCCTTCCTCTTAAGATTTCCAAAAGGCAAACAGCACATTATTCAGGAGCTCTGAGTCAAATCCTAATAACTGATACGTCTGATATGCAAACTGTTCACTTTTCCTATTTGTGCAGTGACGAGACCTTGGTGCCCTCGCTGCATCATGCAATGCATCGCCTAACGCTCTTCACCTGCGACCTCGGCAGCTCCCACAGGTTCAGATGGTGTCCCCAATGTTATTTGTCTTGTCCAAGATCTTTTGGACCCAAAATAAATCACAGATAGAAAAATCATCACCGGGCCATCCACACTTGAGTGCCAGCATGGCTAAGTAGACAGATGGACATACATACCAGGGTGTGGCTTAGGAAAGCCTTCCTATTGGAACACTTTTTTTTTTTTTTTTAAGATTTTATTTATTTATTCATTTATCCCCCCCTTGCTGCTTGTGCTCGCTGGGTCAGCTAACCACACCGTGCGGGCGGGCTTGCCTTCACCAGGAGGTCCCGGGAACCGAACCCGGGGCCTCCATATGGTAAACGGGAGCCCTACTGATTGAGCCACAGCCGCTTCCCATATTGGAACACTTTTTAATCTAGAAACACTATCCAAAAGCACCCAAAAGAGGTGTAATTTTACAAGGAATCACACAAGGAAATATGTCAACCACCAATTTTCCCATGGATACTTTGTAGTTAACTGATTGAGAAAAGCAGAATAGGATCTAAGATGAGTGCACTCCAGTTTTCATTTTGGAATAGAGCCTTCTGATAAAAGGCTGTCTCTGAGGTTTTATTCTAGCTTAGCATGATCACTTCGTACACTAAAAATGAACAGAGATTATGCATGGCTAGAGTTTTGGAAAAATAAAGCCAGCCTCTCTCTCTATCCCTCTCTCTTCACTTAACTTTTTTTTTTTTTTTTTTTTTTTTAATTTTCAGTATATCAAAAACTAAGGTTTTCAGGGGCATAATAAATGATAAATTTCAGGCCTCATAACATTTTCTCCAGTTCTACACACAGACATACACACAAATCCTTCCATGTTTCTGTACTCTGGCTTCAGCACAAATGCAGTGTTTTTCACAGAACTGGTGCTATTTTTAGACTGAATTGTAGGAAGTCTGCAGCATTAATAAATGGACAAGCGGCACAGAAGCACAGCGCATGGTAATATGCCAAGGAGAAAGCCAGATTGGCCTTCAGCCAATGAACTGTGGTTAGATATTGCAGCAACGAAAGTGAAAATACCACTTACAAAGGAATGATTAATAAGCTGACAAACTTCCAAGCATTTATTTCCTATTCTTTGGTGCCAGCTATATTAATACTAACGTGTTTTCATCTTTATTAGTAAAATCCCCAGCCTGGTACCCCTGGGTGTGGCCACTGAGGGCTTCTTGAATCAGCCGTAAATGATTTGGGGAGGTGAACATTTGATAAGCATTGCTTTCTCCCCCATCACCCTGATAAACCACGTCTGTTTATTTGACTCTGTAACACCGGCACAGAACAATAACCGTTACGCCGTCCGACTCTCATGCTGAAGGAAATCAGCTATGGATTAGCATCTTATGGTAACTGATGAATAGGCCACTGAGTGTGACTTCCTAGCCATGTTTGTTTCAGAGAAGATCTGTCCTTCCGTGTTTCAGTTTGACATTCATTAGATGCCAACCACATCCTAGAGAGGGAACTAGTCAGTAGACTCCAATCTCCTCTCTGGGATAAACTCATGATCCTAATCAGCTGGGAAGATGGAGTAAGATGAGGGATTATGGGACAGAACTAGGGTGACCAACTTGTCTTGGTTTGCCCAAGATGGATCCAGATTTTCAAACTGAAAGTGCTGCCTCCTGGGAAATCCCTCAGACCCCTTGTTTGAATAGTTGGTCGGCCTAGATGGAAGGGTCAGCTATTTATGACTGAAGGAGGTTCGAATCCCAGCTGGAGCCCTAGCAGTCGAGTGACCCAGAGTGAGCTTTTAGCCACCTCAAGCCTCGGTGTTACCACAATGGGATAACAATGCCTGGTCTTAGGTTGTTAGGAGGTTTGAATAAGATAACGTACATGAGTTGTGTACTTATGTACACAGTGCCTACACACCATTTCTGAAGTTAAAAAATTAATATCTGCAAAAATGGAAACAATAATGGTTACCTGTCAGGAGAAGACAAGGCAAAATCACACATGTCAAAGAATCTACACAGATGCCAAACACTGAGCTCCAGAGCCCAGGTCACTGAACTGCCAACGTGGGTAAACATGGACTCTTGGGAGGGTGTTCTGAAAAAGTGACATAACTGACACAAGCACACAGTATCCCCCATGGCGTTCCCCTCCTTTTCACATCGAACATGATTTTATTCCTTTCCGTAAAACTGAAACTTTTCCCAGGAGGGTGAGACTCCAACAGAGAAGACCAACTTTCCTCGCCATCTCCCCGACCTCACCAAGGGACACTCACTCTGGCTAAACAGATGGGCGCTTCTACAAAAGACCTTGCCTGCCAATAAAATTCCATTTGGGGGTTCCATAAAAACAGCAATTACTGAGAAGTTGAAGTTTTTAATTAAATGTATTCGACAGAAGTCCAGATGAACTGCCTCTAAAGCCACCGAGTATTTAAAGGTTATAGGCTGGCTCCCGCCTGCGGAAGCAAAATTCTCACTGCCGGCAAAGCTTTTTAAGTATTTGTTATTTCCTGCATTAATAATACTCTAAACCACATTCATAACAATACAATTAGCAACACAATTCATACCATATAGCACGCGAGGACTCTGTAATATCAATGACTCCAAGATAGCCTTGCTGTAGAGCACAACGCTCTGGTTTTAACTTTAAAGGTAAAGGATATAAACTTGGGGAAAGGGGTGGAAACACTCATGCACCATACATAGCCCATGTCTCTGGGGATGACTAAAGAACAAGGAATGCTCTGTCCACAGCATATGCAGGGATGACATCCGTTTTAAAGTCTAAGCCGGAGTGAATTTGGCTGAGCTCCCAAATTTTATATGTGGCGAAATATGATTAATGTCCTCCGAGTGCTCATTCTACCCAAGGCTCCATCATGATACCTTTATGTTTTGAGGAAATGTGAAGAGCAGTGCCTTGGGTTAGATCTTAGAAACCAAAGTCTTACTCCAGTGGTACTTGCCCCACAATTCCCCATAGCCTCTCCTTGAACATTCGGGCTTGGTTTGGCAGGAACTCTCAGCTCTAGCGCTGGGAAGCACTGGGATAAATGCACTTTGCCATCCACAGTTTTGCTAAAGGCCAATGCTAGTCAGGAGCAGTGAAAAACAAAACAAAACAAAACAAAGCATATGGTTGTGCTAATTTACAATCCCTCAGGCTGCTTAAAAGGGCATTTCATTTCCTGCATCTTCACAAACACTATTATCAATTAAGAAAAAACAATTTTGCCAACTCGATAGATGAAAAATGGTACGGAATTATTGTAACTTTCCAATGTGAATTTAGTAGAGCACAAATCAGCTGAGACCTCAATGAGGAGGGGGATGTTAGACCCAGAACGGATTAAGAAAGATCTAGAACCTTCTGTCAAGTTTCCCTCTTGAGCTCCACCTACCCAAACACTAAACTTCTTCTCTCATAAAGACCTTCCCAACCATTCTTGGCACAGGACATCAATAGAAGTTGCTCCTGTACCAGAATTTAGCACCTTATTGTTGTTCTTTGCATTAAATTCAAGCAAACAATAGAATTTTTTAAAAAAGTGTTTTTCAAGGACTGGACATTAGGCTGGCTTCCACAGAAGGAGAAATAAATAAGCTCAGTTGCCTAACTCAGAGAAGATCAAAGTCTAATGAGGAAGACAGATAAGGAACAGATAAGGATTGAGTTAGAATTCAGTGAGAAATACAAACACAAAAACAAGAAATCATAAGCCACAGAATGCTTATTTCCCCCACCTTAGAATGGATATGCATAGTAAGAAAATGGTAGTGGGCCTTGCTAACTTTTTGTTCTGAGGCACGATGAAGAGGAGTCTCTTCGGTCGAGCCTTTAGCATTGGGTGGAAACTCCTGTGGGCTTTCCCACAAAGCCCTGCCCCCTCCTGAAGCTCTCAGCCGGGTTTTGCAGAGATACTTTGGCACAGAGAAGGAAGTTATATATTCTTTCTGTTTGAGGGCAAGAAAGGAGTCGCCAAAGAAGGGAGCCCACCAAGCTAGGTTTTGAAGTTGAAAAGAATTTACCAAGCAGAAAAAACAGAAAATCATGGACAGAGGTATAGGCAAATAAAGCAAGATAGTATATTTGGGTGATATTATTTTGAGAAGGACTAGTAGGAAGTGAAGCTGAGGGCCTGTAAAATGTACATATTAATATTTCCTATAGCATATTTTTTTCAGGATGCTGATAAATGCCAGGCAAAAAAAAAAAAAAAAAAAAGACAAAAACCCAGGTTGAAGAAGTTTGGGATATACTGAATTTGAACTTAGCAAATTCGTTTACTGCAGGACTTCTCAGAGCTTTTATATGAACTCCCAAGAGTAGGATACAAGATTTCTCCAACTTAAAAAGAGGTTAAACCAATTGCTGTAGATCAAATTTTCCATTTTTGAGGAATTGAAGCAGCTTTAGTCTAGAGCCTTCACTGGCAGACAAAGCATAAGACTCAGCCTCTGATATTAAGATTTTCTCAGCCAAGTGAGGAAGACAAGCATAAATGATGAAGTGATATGTAGGCAGTTTCATAGCAGAGATATGCACATTCTGAGGGACCACTGCTACCTTCGAGTTGGGGAACAAGGAAGGTTTCACAGTTGGGGTGATTTTATATTAAGTGTTGAGGGATGCATGGGTATTTTCTGGGTGAAAGAAGAGGGGGGGGGGGAGTCATTCCAAGTAGAGGGAATAGGATATGGAAAGACCCATGGATAACAGCAGAGCATGGCTGGAAAATTGCCCAGGTGTTAGCAAGGTTGGAGTGTGGGGCACATGCAGGAAAGAGGAGAGACCCAAAGCTGGAAGGGTAAACAGGGGCTTTACCTCTCTCTGGTCACAGACCAAGACAGTCTTTACCGGCTCCACTTTGGTAACAATGGTGTTGAGGATAATAGATAAGAAAGATTTGCACAACACCTAGCAATGTATGAAGCATACATATGGTACACATTTGATTTGGTCTGCGACATAGGCAGGGCAGGGAGCATTATTATTCCTATGTTCCACTAAAGTTGTTTATCTTCTAGCAAACCACATGAATCTGTGCCAAATTTACTCAGCCATCCCAAAAGACACGGGCCACCTGTGGTCTTTTCATTTGGAGTCCACTGCTATTTCTCTTATCCAGTAAAAAAAAAAATTAATCAAAATCACTGAAAAATTATTTTCCAGCCATTCACTTTCAGCCTCCTTGAATCCCTGAGTCTAAGGTGGGTTTCTTGTAGACAACATATAGATGGGTCATATTTCCTTATCCATTCTGTCAATCTGTGTCTCTTGACTGGTGAGTTTAATCCATTAACATTCAGTGTTATTACTCTCAAGGAATTTCTTACATCAGCCATATTTTCTTTGGGTTTATGTATGTCATATGTTGTTTTTATTTCTCTTTTTGTCTTTTTAGTTGTTCTTACACTCTCCTCCAACTCTCTCTCTCCTGTTTTTCCTTTCAACCTGTAGAACTTCTTTTAGTATTTCTTGAAGGGCAGGTTTCTTATTGGAATACTCTCTTAATTTCTGTTTATCTGTGAATATTTTGAACTCTCCATCATTTTTGAATGCCAGCTTTGCTGTATAGAGAATTTGTGGGTGGAAGTTTCTTTCTTTGAGTACCTTGACAATGTCATACCACTGTTTTCTTGCCTCCATGGTTTCAGATGAAAAATCAGCAATTCATTTTATTGAGCTTCCTTTGTATGTGATGGTTCTCTTTTCTCTTGTTGCCTTGAGTATTTTCTCTTTGTCCTGAGCGTTGGACATTTTGACAAGTATGTCTTGGAGTACGCCTGTTAGGATTTATACTGTTTGGGGTGCACTGTGCTTCCTGTACACATACATCCATCTCCCTCAAAAGGGTTGTGAAGTTTTCAGCCATTATTTCCTTTAACACTCCTTCTGTTCCCTTTTCCTTTTCTTCTCCCTCTGAAATGCCTATAATGTGTATGTTTGTGCATTTTGTGTTGTCGTTTAAATCCTTAAGTCCCTGCTGGATTTTTTCTATCTTTTTATCTATCTGTTCTACTCTCTGTTTGATTTCAGATGTACTGTCTTCCACATCACTAATTCTTTCTTCTGCCTGTTCAAATCTGCTGTTATGTGATTCCCGTGTCTTTTTGATTTCTTGGATTGTGCCGTTCATCAACCTTAATATCCATTATCTTTTTATGTATGTTTACAATTTCTTCAGTTTGTTCTCCCAGTGTCTTCTTAATAACCTTAATCTCTTCCTTCACTTCATTAAGTTGGTCCATGATATTTGTTTGGACAGCTTTGATTAGTTGTTCGTTCTGCATCTCTTCCTGGTTTTTAGTTTGTTCGGTGGACTGGTCCATGTCTTCCTGTTCTTAGTATGGTTTGTAATCTTTTGTTGCCCTCTGGTCATCATTTATCTTGATGGGTTTATTCAGTTGATTAGCTTCTATCTCTGCTCTAGATTTTTGTTTAGCTGCTGGTTTTGTGTGTGTTAAGTTTTCTCTTTGACACTTTGTTCTTCTTGTTCTATTTACTTGCTGTTTACTATGTTCCCTTGAAGGAAACTGATTAGGACCAGAGAAATCAAAAGAGGTAAGAAAAGAAAAAGGATAACAGAAATAATAATAATTGGGCTGTCCACATGCCAGCTGGGCCTGGAACCTTGGTGAAGCAGCAACTCCTACTCTACAGCTCATTGGACTCACTCAGGACAACTTGCGGGGAGATGATGATGGACAACGGCCATCCCAGGGAATGAAGAGAGTCTGCAGCTGCAGGCAGGCATAAGCTCCCTCTCAGTTGGAGGTGGAGTGGGCATCACCATCCCAGACTCCTCAGGATGGGCGGAAGAGCTATGGACTTGAGTGGACTTATTTATATTCTACTATAGACATATTGTGATTCAAGCAATGGAAGAAATTATAACATTGATGTGGAGCCAGTGGCCACTGGAGGCTCTGGGGACAGGAAGAGGGAAAAGCAGTTGTAATACAGGGGCTTTTTTGGGGCTTGGGAATTGTCCTGAGTGACATTGCAATGACAGATATAGGCCATTTTATATCATCATATAACATGCAGAACTGTGTGGGAGAGAGTGTGGTCTACAATGTGAACTATGGTCCATGCTTAATGGCAAAGCCCCAGGATCTGTTTATCAATTGCAATTAATGTGCCACACTAATGAAGGATGCTTATGTGGGAGGTTGTGGGAGGTGTGGGAGGTGGGGCACATGGGAATCCATATATTGTTTGTGTAACATTTATATAATCTAAGTATCTTTTAAAAAATAAAATAAAATAAAAAATCACTGAAAATACATAATTACTGGGTCAGAATTAATGTTCACCAAATATCTACATGTTCTTCTCCATTTCTCAGCTTCTCCTGCAGCTAAATGGAGCCATTCGACCAGTATTAGTCAAAGGGCTGGGGAGGGGGAAGTGATGGGCCCCTCCCAGGCTAAACTAGTTAGGTGCTTCCTCCTAAACACTCTTCCGCTGACATAGAAACCTTGGGCATGATGCTTCTCAGATGGAGAAGCATGCAAGAGTGTGGCCAACCCAAGCTGGACTTTACGAAGGAGGAAATAAATCTTTATTGGGTTAAGGCAACTGAGATTTGGGGTTTTCACCACAGTTCTTAAAGTGTTGGCACTTCTTCCCTACCTTCTCTTAGTAGATGAAGTTAATCTAAATCTAGACTACACACACCAATTATCCTCTAAACCAGAGCTTTGTCTCAGGCTGACACATGCCTTCTGGAGACTAGAGAAAAATAGAAATATTCCAGAAAGCACAGTACTGCTAATCTAATATTCCTGAAGACCAGCTGAGATCACCTCTCTTTCTCGATCAAAAGTCTTCAAAGACTGCCGCTGCTTGGTCAGATAATGACTGCATTGCTGAGCCTGCATTTAAGACATCTGGATCTGTTTTTGTATTTTATTCCCTACCAGGTCTCCCTCTCCAATTTGTTTTTCAGCCTTACTGGGTCACTTTGAGTTTCCTGAGCATATCCTTGAAGAATTATTCACAATTTTCTCCTCTCCTACTTGACGGTAAGTTTCTCAAGGACAGAACTGTGACAATCATTTGGAGAAAGAAATTATTCACAGGAAGATTCTGGCACAAAATAAATGTGCATAGGATCGAATTTTTTTGAAGAAAGAAACTCTGAGAAAGGACCTTTTGGCTTGGGACACTTTTAGACCTCCAAGGCAGTGTAGCTGATCTTAGTAATAATGATTTAACGTCAGCTGATTTTCTTTGGCTTACTTGCTAAAGGCTGGAGTGACTGCAATAGAGTGAGAAAGGGGGAGAAAGGCAAGGCCCCATGTTGGTAAGCCTTATACAGTCCATGCAACAAAGTTTGAATCTAGGTACAAAGGGAGGCCATTGGAGGGCTCCTTTGGACGTTAGATTAGAGGGTTGAAGTCTAAAAAGAACATCTTATTCATTGGCCTACGCCTCTTACTGAATTTTAGAAAATGATCAAAAACAGATTTTTCCCCCCCTCTCCCTCTTTCTCAATCATTCTTATTCTTCTCTTTTTCTCTACTATTACTGACTGAGCACCTGCTCTGTGGCAGGTACTGTGCTAGACTCTGGAGACCTGCTCTCATGTATCTTAGAATCCAGTGGAGAGAGATAGAGAATAAACAAACACACATATACAGAGGGTTGGGTAAAATTAAGCATCCTGAAGGAGAAATAGAGGAGGGCAAGGGGACAGGGTGCTTGCATGTGTGTACAAGCAGCCATGGTATTTTTGAGTGGGGTTCAGGGAGGGCTCCTTTGATGAGGTAATTGGGGTAAAGACCAGAAAGGAGATAACCATGTGAGCATCCAGGGCGAAAGCATTCAAGGAAGTGGGGCCTGCAAGCACCAAGTCTGCAGCAGGGAGTGTGCTAGGTGCCCCCGAGGAAGAGCAGGTGGCAGGGCAGTGATGGAGGAGAGTGCAGGGGGTAGGGGGGGCGGGATGGGGGTGCAGAACCCAGACCATGCCATCATGGACCAAGAGGGGACTCCGGACTTTATTCTAAGTGAGATGGGAAAACACTGGGATGTTTTGAACACACGGCAACATTATTCAGCGTAAGTTTGAAAGCAGTCACTCTGGTTGCTGGATGAAGAATAAATCGCAAGAAGGAAGAGTGGACACAGGGAGACCTGTAGGTCAGAGGGGTAGGTTTAGAGCTGTCACATTCAGGGCATGTATTGAAGATGAAGTACAAGATTTCCCAATAAGATGGGTGGGACTGCGTGATGAAGGGAGTCAGCAAAAACTCCAATGACTTTGGTCTATGGATATGGAGAAGAGGCAAGTTTGGGAAACTGTGGGGAAATCAACTTGGAGCTGGATGGATTTGACATCTCTTAGACCTCTAAGGGAGATTGTTGAGTAGGCAGTTGGATATATGGCAGTTGGATATTGGAGTTGACTGGAGAGGTGGGTGCCTGAAATGAAAATTAGGGAGTTGTCAGTTTAGATATGGTGTATAAAGGCAGGCGACTGGTTGATCACCAAGGATATAGAAGTAAAAATAGACAAGAGACCTACACACTGAGTCACTGGGCAGGAGATTAAGAGAAGCCAGTGTAGGGGAAGGGAAACCAAGAGAGCTAGATGCCCATAAACCAAGAGAAGAAATGCTTCAAAAAGAAACAGATGGTATCAAAGGCGAAGACTACTGGATTTTATTTCCCTCCCTCCTTATTTCCCTCTCTCCCTCCCTCCCTCCCTGCCTCCCCTCCTTCCTCTGTCCTTCCTTCTAATAATGCGAAGATCCCACAGGCTAGATATCTCTGGTACTCTTCACAGACTGAGGACCCTGGCATTTCTCCTGATACCCCACAACGCATACAAAGACATAACAGATAAAGAGATAATCATATCCAACTACAAAATGCATCCCTTGCACTCTGGTATTATATTAATAGCACTGCTGGCACTTTCTTTCCAACTTTTACCCATGGAGAATTAAAAAGGCACTCCAGAGAAGGTTCAGAATCATCAAAATGTGTACATGATCAGCATAAATGCCTCATTCTGGATGAATCCACTTCAATTATATATTTAATTCAGCTGAGAGCTCCCCTAAGGAGGGTTATTCTGTATCCACCGTCAGAAGTGTTTCTGATACCCTCCTGGGGACAATGACTTGCCCAAAATTCATGCAACCTTTTTTATATTAATGCAGAAAAACTTGAAGGTTATTAAATCTATGCTTCTGACAGCCCCTGCAGTTACAAATAAAGCAGCTAATGAGAAGAAAAACTGCCCCCACTGCCTATTCCCAAAGCCCCAGCAATCTTTATGCAAGAATGCTGTGACAAATGATACTTTTCACCTTTCTAACATGCCCCAGCTCAGATTATAGATTTAGATGGATGGCATGACCACAAGAGTTAGGCCTGAAGCCTAGGTGATTGCCTCTGGCACCCGCCGTATGCAATTCAGTGGAATTTCCAAGAGCCAAATGAAATAATTGCAACAGGCTAAGTCTAACTCTGCAAGTGAATTTATAAAAATTAAAAGGTCTGAGAGGTAATGCTCATGGATCCATTTGTCTCATTTTTCCTCATTAAGATTTAATTGAAATGAACTCTGGTAACTGTAAGAAAAGTTACATTCCTATTTTAGACCAGAAGGCAAAAGAAGGTAGTTTTTTTAAGCATCCAAACCCTACTTGGGATCAGTTAGATGCATGGCTGTTTCACAATTGACACCAGTACAAACATACCAGTGAAATTCAAAACATGAGGCGTCATTTAATCCTATCAAAATGGAACCAAGTTCTGACATTTAAGGAGCATGGGTATTGATGTTTGAAGGCACAATAAAAACCACTTTGGAACAGGCTCTAAATGTGAATTGACCCCTTGCCACCTAAAACTAATTCAAAGGAAATGGAAAGTCAAAATATTGGCATCTCAAATAATTACCTTATCTAGACGAAGTCATTCGTTTATCTGTACTTCAATACACTGTGTGTGAGAGAATTAATATAAAACACTCTTAGATATACAAAGAGGATGTGGCAATGTAAGAATAGGAGAGAGTCCTCATTTGGGTTTTTCTAGGCTGCCAATGTACTTACTACCATTTAACAGCTTGCCAATGGTAGGACGATGCTTGGCTACCAGGAATTCCAGCTGCAGCCTGCAGTCTCTGTGTTCCCATTTCCCATCATCACTGCCAAGCTGAAAACAGCCATGGTAGCTGGACCGCCCCAACACACCATCCAAGCTGCTCTTGCCAAGGTCACCAACAATCTCATTCTTGCTGGATCCGTTCCACCCTTCTCAGCAGTGTTTGACATTGCTGCCTGCTGCTCCTGATTATTTAATACATTCTTCTCCTTCCTGGGTTTCCAAATCTTGCTCCTGGTTACCTCCTTGCATCTCTAATGGCTTCTCTTTGGTCTTTGGTGTTCTTCATTTGTCTGTCCCCACAATATTGGTCCTCCCCCAGAATTCTGCTCTAGACCCACTTGACTCCTCATCTGAGACCTTCCCAAGACAAGTTCATCTACTTCACTGAGACCCCAGTGTCCTCTTCTAATCTAACGACTCCCAATCTAATGTTTCCCGATTCTGTAGAGTTCCAGCCCACACTGCTTTCCTGATTTTCAGGCCCTTTTAGTCTCTATACCGTGACTGGGATATCTTACAGACACCTCACTTTCAAGAGGCATCCACAACCCAGGGCTCTTCCCATTTCTTGTCGATGGGTGCAACAGTATCTGCCCAGCTGCTGCTGCTGGAGACCTGGGACTTACATCACTATTCAAGAACTCCTTGCATGACCAAACTTTAACTCTAAAGGCAGCATCAAGATGCAGGTGAAGAACAGGGACTCTGGAGCTCTAATCTTGGGCTTGAGTCCTTACTCAGGCACTTGCTAATTGTTTGAACTTGGGCAAGTTTTCTAACCCTGTTGCTTCTGTTTTCTCATCTGTAATATGGTATATCAATAGTACTTACCACTAATCAGCATTATGAGGATTAAATTAATTGCTATTTGTTAAGTGCTTAGACTACTGCCCAGCACATGGAAAGTGCTGGCTGTTTATTTTTAAATAATTAAAAATATATACATTTTAACAAATATCTGGAACTCTCCTGGTTTTTGACCTCAGGGTCAGCACAGCCCCATCCTCAACCAGGAAGAAAATGCAGGCATTGAACAGAAGGCCCCATAGAACATCTCTCTGTCAATCTGAGCAGGGTAACAAGACCCATTTCCCATGGCTTACTAGACGGGTCTGATTTAGCTCACCTTCTTCCATGTGGTTCTCGGACTAAGATTTGTCCAAGGCCTGCAGCGGCAAGTCCATTCCTCTCATCTGAAATGCTCCTTTCCCCCTCCTCCATTCTTTTTCCCTTCTTGCCAACTTTCTCTCCCAATTGGACTCGGTTTAGATGTGGCCTTTGCTAGATACTCTCCCAGTGCAACAGTGTAATGATCTGACTGTTATTGTCATTCCCTTAGATTGTCAGCTCTTTGAAAGCAGGACTTGTGTTATTTTATCTGCACCTCAAACACTTGCAACACTGCGTGGCATTTATACAGTGGAGATGCAGGGAGTCTTTGTGACATCAATAAGGGGTTTGTTTAGTAGCTTCTGATCTCTCCAGGTAATGAATGTCAGTGTAGACCTGAAAAAGGATGTTGGCTACCAAATTATAGCCCTAACACCCTCCATTTTAACAATTAGCTGGAAGTCTTGTGGGAAATGAAATAGCCACTCACTATTTATATTCCCACAAGCCCAACATCTTACTGACTGATTCTATGCAAGCTGCATTTCACAAGGAAAACAGCTATGCTTGCCAGTGGCAGAGATGTGATGCTACGGAGATTAAGGACAAGGAAAAGGATTTCTAGAAGATTAAAGGCATAGAGCAAGACTCAGAAACCTATGCCTGGAAGCAAATGAAGGAAAAAGAAGCAAGACATCCTGCATGTTTATGAGATATTGAAGTATCAAGGCCTCATTGGGGACTGGAACCAACTTTATTCAGTTGTGACCAAGTACTGATGCAGGGATTTGATAGAAAACAGTCCCTTGTTCAGAGCTCTTTCTAGATATCATGGAGCCAACAAGTAATACTTCCTAAGAGTAGAATTTTAATGTCTTTTTCAACATTTTTTTCTAGTTTGATCTAAATGTCCAGGCCACAGCTTTTGGAGAATCTCAGTGATTTAATGCTGATGACAAGTTGACAGTGGAGGGCAAAGCAAGTGAAAAGAAAAGCCATTTCATATTCATAAGATTGGTGAAAATTCCACTACCAAGTGTTGATGAGGATGGGTGTGATGGAAACCCTCATGTACTCTTGGTAAGCATGTAAATTGGTATAGCCATTTTGGAAAACAAATCTTCAGATGTGCATAGAACTTAACCCAACAATTGCTCTTTTGGGTGGGTATATGCCTTTGAGAAATTTTGCACACATAAACAAGGAAACTTATACAAGGATGTTTAAAGCAATATCATTTGTAATAGCAATAAAATTGGAAACTACTGAATGTCCATCAATAGGAAAACAGATACATAAATTGTGGCATCTTCTATCATATAATGTAACTCCTTACAGCAGTTAAAATAAATGAATGAGAACTATGTGAATCAACATAAATAAATCCCCAAATCATAGTGCTGAGGGGAAAAAAGCAAGTAACAAAAGGATATTGTTGTTCTGTATGATACAATTTATATTAACTTTAAAAATATAGAAAAGAAAACCATATATTATTTCTGGATGTGTATATAATAAAATATGAAAAATTTGCAAGTAATGGTAATCATCAAATCCTGGATGGTGGTTACTCTCGGAGATAGGAAGAGTGAAAAAAGAGAGTGAGGAGCAGTCTTCTAATGCAACTGTGTAGTGGTTATTTCATAAATAAAAGAGGTTCTGAGAAAATATGGCAAAATTCTAAGATTTTAAAAGGTTGTGCAGTAGATACATAATTGTTCATTACATCATCTTAAAATGTTTCATATATTTTTAAAATAAAAGAGTTAAGGATAAATTCTCTTAGCTGTGGAAATTGCATGCCAGCTAACGCTAGTTTTAAGTCACCTGTGGGATATAACCTCCATATGTTTATTTAGATATAAATTCCCTTGGACAAATCCCAAAGGGGGCTGGCTCCATGCTAAAGTCCTATGTGTAGATTTGTCCTTTCACTTCCACTATTTATTTTTCATTATATTTTTGTAAGGGAAATATTTTTGTGGGGCATAGTACATTTCGGTTGCTTGAAATTATTACAAAGTCCATGGATTGCAAATACCTTTCCATGAAATCATTTTGTTTTCTTCTGTGGCCTCTAAGTTGTGTGTATAATTGGTCATGCATGAATTCATTCATTCATTCATACAAGTATTTGCTTCTACTATGTGTAGGTCCTGGGAGTAGATTGTTGAAAAAGGAACTTCCATTTGAATTGGTCTTTGTCCTAACTAGCTTGATTTTTGCATATGATTCAGCAAAGGTTGTTCCTTGAATGCAGGGATGAAGAACCTTTCACTGTTATTTGGCACATAATAGAGGCTCAGTGAACATAAATAATAGTTGAATGTGTAAATGAATTAATCAATGCATTTGAATAGTGCTGACTTAGGAGTGTGCAAAGAATTTTAAAAATCCCATTCTCGGGTGGTTGAACAGTGAATGGGGGTGATAGTGGTGCAGCGATGTGATTGGGGTTAATGGTGCTGGAATGTGAGGGTGAGTAGGGTGGGGGGGATTGGGTTGGATTATCCACGGAACTGGGGGAATGGCTGGAGGAAGGAACAGGTGAACTCTGGGGAATTGTAGGTCTGTGGTTCAAACTACAATGGTGGGAATATTCTTTTTGAAATTATAGCAGGGAAGGGTTACTGGTGCAGGGTGTTGGGGGTGGGGGGATATGTAGGATAGGGTGCACCTGGGACATGCTTCTATGGAATATGAAAGTGTTCATCTTGTCATAGGATATTATCTCAGTGGGTGGAAACCAACACAATAAACAAGAAAATATTAAACTCCCATCCTGGGGAGTCCTGCTATGTTCTCAGATAGAGGGGCAAGAATCTCTCGGGAACATAGGCAGTGCCTAATAAAAGAAAACAGAAAAAATGTCAAGCCCTTAATATTATTGCATGTAACTATGAATCTTATTTTTCAAAAATGGAAATTTAGTGGTTATCATAGGTTCTGAGGGCAGGGGGAGGGAAGAATAAAATAGATGGAACATAGGGCATTTTTAGGACATTGTAATTTTTTGCATGATCTTGTAAGGATGGATATAGGCCATTATAACTTTTGTCAAAACCTATAAAAGTATATGGTGGAAAATGTAAACAATAATGTAAACTGTTGACCATGGTTAATAACAATACGTCAATATTTGTTCATCAGTTGTAACAAATGTACCATACTCATATATATAAGATTTATTAATAGGGGGAAATGTGAGGGGGGAGGGGGTGGGATTAGTGGGAATCCTCTATTTTTTCTATATGACTTCTATAACTGAAAGCTTTTTTGAAAAAAAAAAAAAAAAAAAGACACTGGGGAAACATATAGAAGAAATTGTCACTGTACATAAGATAACAGATCTTATAATGATGAAAGGCACGATGCAAATTTTTTTAATTTTTTAATTTTAATTTTGTATTTTATTTGTTATTTATTATTATTTATATTTTTATCATTTTTATTTAGGCTTTGTTTTGGGGGAGGTTTTGGATTGCAGAAGAGTCACAACTGTGGCAGGGGACATCACAGGTGTGGGGTATCAGTGATGGGGATATGTGTGGGGAGGGTGCACCTGGGACATGCCTTTATGGAATATGAATGTGCTCAAATGGTCATGAGATATTGTCTTGATGGGTGAAGACATACACAATAACCTGAAGAATACTGAATTTCTATCCTGGGAAGTCCTGCTACATTCTCTAATAGAGTGGCAAGAATCTGTAGAGTACATGGACAAGACAGACCAACATGCCAGGCCCTTGATATTGGTGCTTGTACTTATGAACTTTGTTCTTGTGAAATTGAAAGCAAGCCTTATATTATATATTGCCTAAGAATTACCTCCTGAGAGCATCCTTGTTGCTCAAAAGTGGACTCTCTGTAAGCCAAATTCAGCATATAAATATACTACCTTCCTCCGGGCAGGGACATGACTCCTGGGGATGAGCCTCTCTGGCACTGAGGGATTATCACTAAGCACCAAGTGGCAATGTATTTGGAAAAAGACCTTGATCAAGAGGGGAAAATATTAAATACAAATGAAATTTTATGGCTAAGAGATTTTAAAGTGAATCAGAAGGTCATTCCAGAGGTTATGCATATGCACATCTCAGCAGGATCTCATTGACTACCACAATAATAAACAGTGCCACAAGCAGGGGGCCTCCTGAGGGCTCTGGATACATCCAGACATTATTATAGGCAGACAATCCCTGGAATTCAGCATTCTATCAGTGGGTCCTACCTTGGTATATATGTTCCCCAATGTATCACAGTTAGACTCATTTATAATTTCCGTACATATGGCTCTTCTGCCCCTTTTATTTGAATCTATAATTAGCACTATACTCATTAGATATATGAGTATGAGATATATGTCCCAGAGACTTAAATCTTCTGTCTGTTCATATGCCATTTGAACCCTGAATCCCCAACCCTGACTCTCTGCAACACCTACTCTCCAGTTCATTGGACTTGCCCAGGACAACTAACAAAAGGATGATGATGGACAATGTCCATCCCAAAGAACAGAGGTTATCTACAACTGCGGGAAAGGACAGTTCCATCCATCTGCCCCATAGGATCTAAGCTCTCTCTTAATCAGAAACAAAGTGAGCATCACCATCTCAAAATCCTCAAGATGAACAAACGTAAGGGGGGAATGCAACTATGGACTAAAGCAGATTTATTATTATTCTAGCAATAGAAGAACTTGTAACATTGATATAAAGGCACTGGTCACCAGAGGTTCACAAGGAGGGAGAGGGAAGAATAGGTGTAACATGGGACATTTTGGGGGCACTAGAATTGTTCTGCATGCCATTGCAATGATGGATACAGGCCATTAAACATTTTGTCAAAACCTATAAAATTGTGTGGTGCAAAGTGTAAACCATAATGCAAACTATAGACTATGGTTGGTAGCAATGCTTCAATATATGTTCATCAATTGTAACAAATGTACTGCACTAATGAAAGATGTTGCTAATGGGGAAAATTGTGGGAGGGGGAGAAGGTGGGGTATATGGGAATCTCCCTATATTTTTGATATAACTTTCATGTAATCTAAAGCTTCTTTAAAAGTAAAACTAAAAATCCCATTCTTTATTATTCTAGTTCCTCTCAGTTTTATCTTACTGAAAGTTTTGCTGTAACTAATGCTGTCATTTATAATTTTAATAACAAATGTATTTTATTTTTAAAATCCTAACAAACTAAAAATATCAAGGCTTTTATTTTCCTTAGCATACAATCATCTCAAGTACTTAGGATTCAACCCTTTTTCCTATTTGCTACTTGACATACCTGCAAGACAAAGGAAACTCTTAGGAATGAAAACAGCCTGCTGCAGGGATGATTCTAAAATGATGCTCGCTGCTCTTCTCCCCTCCTTAGCTCAGCCCTACTCATTCAAATATCACAATTTCTCCCATTCCAGAGAAGACCATTGCTGAAGCACAAGGTTCCCAGAAGCTAAGTGCTTTAACTGTCAATAAAGACAATAGCTACCGTCCTGGTTACAGGCAGCTCTCAATGAATATTGCTTCAGACATCTCTTTTTACCACTTTCTGATGTGGATGACTGAGAACAAACAACTGAAGTCAAAGGAATGGACAGTTACAAGGACAGAGTATCTTCTAGGCAGGTGATGTCCATCAGATTGAGAAGGAGCCTGTCCAACTTAACACAACCTGAGACACAAAACAGGGTTGGCAGAGTAGGACCAGAAGGTGGAGGGTACCAACTCCTTGTCAGGATAGGTTCCTTCACTGTCCTCGGAATATCAGTCATTCTATACTAAATAAACTTATGTGAGGAGCCCAAATCTCCACACATTCTGGAGAAGCATGTCCAGGCAGCAAACTGCCCTTCTACATAGAGTAGTGATTAACTGCTGGTAGCTCTAATGAATCAGTACTAGGTAGGCAAAGAGGACTTTCTCTCTGGCAGATTTAATATTCCCAGTAATCTGAAAAAGACATTTTTACCTTCATTTTAAAGGTAAGGAAACTGAGTCACAGAGAGGCAATCTTTGTACCTTGACCAAGACTTCACAGCTAGTAAGTCCTACTGACATCCCTTTGACTCCTCGGCCTGAGCTCATAAGGAAACTTCTTTTCCCAACAGATTCCATAGGCTTAACATTCTCCTTTCTTGAAAACTTCCTATCCTGCCCCTGCCTTACCCACTCTTAACAGTAAAAAGCTGGCATTTATAAAGCACGTCGGATGCATTGTCAGGTTCTAAGCCTTTTGTGTGAATTAGCTCATTTATTTCTCATGACAGGATAGGTACTGCTATTATCCCCATTTTATACCAGACCAAACTGAGACCTAAGAGCTTAAGTGATTTGTCTAAGGTTACCCAGATAATTATTAAGTTATTTGAGTAGGCATTCACATACAAATCCTTAAGTTCTCAGCCACCGCTCTGTCCAGATTATGACATCGCAATTAGAAAGTGGAGTTGGTCCTTCATGTCTCCTCCGCCACCCTCTCACACCCAATTAGCCATCTGCTGTTACTGTTGTGAGTCAGTGGCCTGAATGTCTTTTCATGCCCCAGCCTCTCCTTTCCGTTCCCATTGGGTGCTGCCATTCTTCAGGTTCTCACTCTGCCTCTGCTGTGGGGGCCTCCTGACCACCTCCTGGCTTCTGATGTCTTTCATGAGCTGGAGAGTCTCTCCAGACTACTACTTCTCAAACTTGGCTACACTCTGGAATTACCTGGAAAGCTTCAGTGTGTACTGATGTCTGAGAGATTCTGATTCAGTTGGTCTATAGTGTGGTCTGGGCATCAGGAGTTAAAAAACTCCCCCAATTGATTGTGATATTTACTCGAGTTTGAGAAACACTGTTCCGAGCTATAAAACACGAATTGAGAACAGGTCTCTCACCTATTAAAAGACCTGTGACTTTGGGATAACTTTAGTCCAAATTCCTTACTATAACTGACAGTGCTGCCTTGATAAGGCTCTGACCTGAATTTCTAAGCTCATCTTCGAACATTTTCCACCCCAGGTTTCCTATGTATGCACACATAGCCATGTGCACACACCTCTGCACGGGCACCCACACGCTTGCACACTCCAACAATGGAGCAAGTGTTCCCATGCTTTCTGAATACACTAGGCTCTCCTATGTTTCCAGATGTCTGTGCATTGTCACCTCTGTCTGACATGCCCCTTTTCTCCTTTCTTGACTGCAAAGCTCCTATTCATTTTTCAAAATCCTGCTTAAATGTCTGTCAACTGGGAAGCTTTCTCTGATCTTCCAACATGTCAGTGGTTCTCTCCTCTGTGTTCACTGAACAGTCAGTTTGTATTTTCACTGCAGCACTTGTCCCAACACATAAGCAATTGTGCAGATCCTGGCCTCCTCCTTTGCCATGAGGTCCTCCCTAAGCATGGTTTACAGGCCATGTGGTCTGCCATGCCTCTGCCCCACCTCTCCAATCTGATCTCACATCATTCCTCCACTCACACCTTCTCCAGACACTGGCTTTCTTCTTCTCTATCCTGCCACAAAGCCTTTGTCAGGATGATCTCTGAGTCTATCATACTCTTCCCAACTTTCCTGAAGTTAAAACCAGCTCACCCTTTAAAGCTCAGTTCAAGCATCACCTTCTCAAGGAAGCCGTTTGAGGTCTCCCACTAGACTTTTAAAATTCATTCATAGAAGTATGTTCCTTTCCCAGTGGAATTTACTTGGCTTGAACCCATACATACATCTGTGTGGGGTTATTTGATAAAGGCCCCCTTTCAGGACACTGTAAGCACATGGGAGCAGGCATGGGGACTCTTCCTGCTTGTCCTGGTGGTTCCAGCACCCAGCACAGTGCTTGGCACCCAGGAGGCAGGCTGTATACATTTGTTACATCAATGAATGAATGGCTGGAACATAGTAGGTGCTCAACAGTATTTTGGTTGCTGTTGCAAAGCTTGGTGAGAGAAGGAACACATCTTCTTCATTTTTATAACCCCCCAGCTTTGGAATACAGTGTGTACCCAATAAGGGATCATTTTGAGTATTATCAAAGCTAATGACTCTTGCTTTGACTTCGTCTAGTAATCAGCACTTTAAGCATATCAAAAGTATTTTTCTCCATCATAAAGCCATGAACAATAAAGACTGTTTATTCACATGTTCATTGCCACAGCTAGAAATTGCCTAAAGCCACTGGGAAATTAATAAGGAAATAATGGTTTGTGGAGGGGTGAAATGCTTCTAATAAGAGAAAAGCTGAGCGAACATATGTAGTTAAACTACATGTAAATATAATAATGGAAAACATGGCTGTAACTACTTTTATTTAAACTTGGCAATCTCCTTACCAATTTATAGTTGTACATAATATAAGAAGTCTACCAAAAACTTTAAAGAAGGATTAAATAATGTAAGAATATTACTTAGGCTCAAATTTGGGGGAAAGCAGATTCTGGAGTTTTCTAGAGAACTCTATAACAAAAAACCTAAGCTAATTTTTATTAAATGGATTTTATAAAAGTAACTCTATGTGTATGGCTATATGCAGAGATGATTCCAGAGAGTATACTAAAACAGTGGCAACACTTCCCTCTAATAAAGAATTTGCAGAATTTTCATAAGCAGACAAATCTCCCTCAGGATTCCAGGCACTGGCTTCTACATGCGCCTCTTAGAATTAGAACTGTTTTTGTACTACAAACCTATATGTCATGGTTCAAGAGGCTCTTTGGGTCCCTGCACACATTTAGAAACTGTGTTATTAAAAAACATTTAGAAAAAAAAAAAATCCACCCTGAGATTCTAAAACAACAGAACAGAAAGAACTAGAAGTCACTTACATCACCTTTGCCCTGACTCTGGTCAGCAAACTTCTTCAGGGAAGACACTTACAGCATCCCTGCTGTCCTCAAATCAGGGCTTTTCCGTTGGAAGGGCTCTATGGGTTGTTCTTTGCAGAAACCACAAAACTCCTGATATCAAGGTATCTCAATGGGTAGCAGAAGGCAACAAACGTGGAATTATAGGGATTATCTGAGGGTGAATGTTAGCTAACGCTCTCGTGGTGGCTGGGTCCCACTCTCTTCTCCTCCCTCATTTTATTTTCTTCCTGGGATTCATCCTTCACAATTATCCTCAAGGTTTTAATTACCATATATTCAGAAGATTTCAATTCATACCCAACTGACTTTTTGACAACTCTACTTGGTTTTCTCAAATGCCCTCTGTAGTAGTTTGGCATTATTTGTGAATTCCAAAAATAGATATTGGATTATGTTTTTAAATTGGTCTGCTCCTCTGGGTATATTAGGTTGTATTGGATTCAGAGGTCTCACTTTTATTTGATTAAATAATGATTAAGGCCTTGATTGGGCCACATCAGTAGGACATTGAGTCCCTGTCCCCTTGGTGGGCAGGCACTCACAGAGAAAATGACATTAGCAGAGGACAGAGTTGTAGAGCTTTTAATGCCAGAGCTCTGGGAAATAAATACACAGAGAAGCAGATACATGAGGAAAGAGGGAAGACTCCATTAGACATGGCAGAGCCCCCAGGAAGAGAGACGAGCCATTCACCTGATAGTTTACAGCTGGCCTTGGGGAGAGAGCAGCGCAGCTGAGGCCAGACAGAAATGAGTCCTGGGAGAGAAAAGAGACTTTTCCCAGCTTACAACTGATATTGGAAGAAGCTAGGACCATGGAGCCTTAAGAGGAAGAGGAAGTGTGAGCCCTTGCAGATGTCAGCAGCCATCTTGCTCCAACATGTGGCAACAGACTTTGGTGAGGGAAGTAACTTATGCTTTATGGCCTGGTAACTATAAACTTCTACTCCAAATAAATACTCTTTTATAAAAGCCAACAGATTTCTGGTATTTTGCATCAGCACCCCTTTGGCTGACATATATCTTCTGTCCTGGAATGAGTCTTTTGTGGACCCCAGAAAATTATGTTCTTAAGCTAAGCCATTGCTGTGCCTATAAACCTATTGTAAATGGTGGAACCTTTTACCTAGATTCAGGTAAGGGGCCATTTAACTAGATTGTGGGTGTTGGACCCTTTGATTGGATTGAATTCAGTTGGGGGCCTTTGATTGGAGTACTTCAGTGAGGCATGACCCAGGGTGAGTCTTGACCCTCTTGCTGGAGTCTTTTATAAACAGCAGGAGAAACCTTCAGTGACACACAGAGAAACAGAATGGTAAACTTTTACTCTGCCATGTGAGAGAGGACTCCAGGATTGCTTACAGCCGTAGAAAGACAGAGAAACCCCAAGAGGCCAAGAGAGAGGTTGGAGGCTGGAATCAGCGGAGTAGCCTGAAGCTGATGCAATGAGGCCCAGAAGATAGTGGGCAGAGATGATCCATATGCTTGATCGCCCACAGTGAGCTCAGGGAGAAAGTGAGCTTGGAAGAAAAGACACAGACCAGCCGCCATTTTGCCTTGGTACATGGCAGGAGTCCAGGATCAGCAGAGCAGCCGATCTTTGGTGAGACAGCATCCCTGATGATGCTTTGTCTTGGACATTTTCACAGCCTTGGAACTGTAAGATTTTACTCTAGTAAATTCCCCTTATAAAGGCCAATCCATTTAGGGTATTTTTGCATTAGTAGCTTTTAGAGAACAAAAACACCCTCACACCTAACAAATCCACAAACAACAAAAACTGACTCAGCATTTCTTCCCACACTCAACCAAAAGTTAACCCCAAACAAAATCTTCCCATGCCTACTCAGGAAAGGAGACCAACATCCAGCTTGTTCTACAAGCTAAAAGTTACTAGAGGACAACATTGATCCTTCCATCGCCTTCATACTCCTTATCCAATTTTACTACCAATGTGTGCTATCTTTTCTCTCCTGAAATCTTGCAAATGCACCTGCTTCTCTCAGAGTACAGTAGCCTTCTATGAGGTTTTCCTTTCAATAGTTTCCCATTGCTCTAGGATAAATTTCTTAACATTGTTTGGGCCTTGCTTATGTCCCCAGCCTCATGTTGAACTGTTGCTCCTCATCTTACTGTCCGGATGCCAGGCAAATAAATCTTCTTTTAGATCATTAAACATCTAAAGCTCCTTGCCCCCAAAGGGCCTTTATACCCTCTGGAATGGTTTTCCTTTCACCTCTCTTCCATCTGCTTCACCTAGGTGAAGGTCACTTCCTGTGACCTCCTCAAATAGGTCAGATGCCCTTTTATATTCTTTCATGCAACATGAGCCTCTCCTTCCTAGCACTTACTGGGATTGTACTTTTATGTTCATAAGTTTAATTCACTCAATGTGTTTAACTCTCATAGATGTTAAGCTATAATCAAGGAAGGACCACCTAAATAATAGGTCAAGTGCCTAAAACAAAGAAAGCAAATGAGAAAGCCACTCTTCACCAAAAAAAGCTCTAAACCCAGATTGTTTCACAGGAAAATTAGGGACAGGCGGTTTCATGCAAGAAGTCTACAAAACCCTTAAAAGGTAGATAACTTCAATGCCATTTAAATTGTTCTTGAAAAGGAAAAAGAGGATTGTTTCCAAAATGTTTATGAGGCTAGGATAGCATTAACACTCAGAACTGATGAAAAACTCACAAAAAAGGGAAGTTTTCTTTTGAATATTGATGGAGAAATTGCAAATAAATATTACAAACAGAATCTGTGGCACATTAAAAGGAGAGTATATACTGAGAAAGTGGGATTTGTTCCAGGAATGAAAGGATGATTCATTATCAAGAAATCACTCGAGATGAAACATTGTATAGTGTTTACATGCAAGGAATTAGCCTGAGTTCAGATCTTGGCTCTGCTATTTACTGGCTGTAGGACCTTATTCAAGTTATTTAATGTCTGTGAACTAGTAATAATGCCTAGTTCTATGATGGGGCAAGGATTAAATGAGTTTGGTACATGCCAAGAACTTAGAGTACTGTTTTGGATATCAGTAGTACCATGTAAATAACAAGTATTCTTATTAATCTAATTAATCATAATAATAAAAAGAGAAAAATAACACCACCTCCTTGGACACCAGAAATTTGATAAAATTCATTTTTTTACTTTAAATAGCTCTTAGTAACATAGAAATAGATAGATATTATCTAAAATGAAAAATATGTCTATCTCAAATCAAAAGCCATCATCCTGCTTAATGAAAAAATCTAAAAGCATTCCCATTAAAGTCAGAAACAAGATAAGGGTGTTCATTATCCCCACTAATATTTAACGCTTTTCTGATGGTACTAACCAATATAATTAGACAAAAGAAAGAAATAAAATATAAAAATTGTAAAGACTTGGTAAAAGCATAATTTTGCAAATGACATAATAGCTTAGGTGGAATACCCAGGGGGATCAATTTTTAAAAAATCTATTACAAATATTAAGAAGATTCTATAAGGTGGCTGGGAAAATATTCATATACAGAAATCAGTAACTTTCTTAAATGCAAACAAAAACTGATCACACTATAAAATGGAATTAAATACCATATTTCTGGTTACAAACAACACGATAGATTATCTAGGTGCAAAGTCATTAAGAAATGGAAAAATATAGTTACATATAGCTATGCCTGCACACAACACACATGTACATACACACATATACATAACACAAAGGAAACCTCACAATAATACCAAGGGACACAAACGGGCGCTTGGCTTTGGTGAGGCTAGCCCAGATTTTGGGTGAAAAGACTGATCATCATAATGATAGCAGTTCCCCTAATGTTAATTTGTAATTTTAACATGATTCCAATATGAATACCAACACATTTATTTTTAAATCAGATACTCCATTTATAAAGTTTAGATGGAAAAAAAATAAACAAAGATTTAAAAATCCTAAAAGAAGAGTAATGAGAGAACAGCAATTCTGCCCAATATTAAAGGATATTCTAAAACAACAATAAATGAAAATATGAGGTGATGGACTAACACCATAAAGGCAAATTAACAGAACAGGAATTGTAGTCCAAAAATGATTCAAAATTGAAGGCAATGTAGATTATGCTTAAGTTGGTATTTCAAACCAAGGAGAAAAATATGTATTAATCAATAAATGGTGTTTGGAAAACTGGGTAACTAACTAGGTACCCCCCTATTTCATAACCCCCCAATCCTAGGTGGGGCAAAGTTTCAAACATAAAAAAAACCCACCAGGTTTTAACAGCACCATTAGATGGCATAGAACAATATATTTTATTATTATTAGATCATAGAGGGATAGGACTAAGTCTGAAACAAAACACAGAAGACATAAGGGAAAATATTGCTTCATGTAATACTCACACAAAAACAAACCAAAAAAATCTTCAATAGATGAAATAGTCAAACAAAGTTCAAGAAAAAACCCCTGCATACTTGTAATGTGATTTCAATTCTATCACACCAAAGCATGTACTTCTTTAAAATATAAAGCCCTATACATATCTATATAAGAAAAAAAAAAAACAACCACCCAAAAAGAAAATGGGTAAAGTATTTGAACAAATAATTCACGAGAAAGGAAATACAAATGGCTCTTAGGGATATGAGAAGACAATAAACCTCAATTGTAATAAGAGAAATGAATGTTAAAATGAAAATTAGATACCATTTTTTCACCTATAAAATTTGAATTAGGGGGAGAGGTTTGGTAACCTCTAGTTGTTGAAAAGTATGGAAAAAATAGACATTTTTATATGTGGTTGGTAGAACTGAAACTTGATACAAACTCTACATTGAGCAACTTGACAGTATCTATCAAGATCTCTCAAATTGCAAAGTACATAGCCTTTGACCTGACAATTTTACTTCCAGGAATTTCTCCTACAGATTGAAATAAATTACGGAAGAACTATAGAGTACTATATCTCTAGAGTTATAGACCTCTCTAGAATATACTTCTGCTGCTTTTTAAAACAGTGCCACTGCTCAAACTTAGAACTATGTGTAGAGTGTTACCATTTGTGTTTCTGCACATGTGTGTGTGTTTTAAAGCAATGATGTATGTGTATATGAATAGAACATCTCTAGAAGAAAACATAAGAAATGGTAAAGCTGGCTGCCTCTAGAATCTGGATGATCGTGGCTTAGGTGTGAAAGGTATACATGTTAAAATTTTATACTTTTTGGATTTTGCACTATATTAATATATTAACTATTCAAAATATAAATAATTATTTTTTAAAAATGAGATGATGACTTGCAGTTTCTGGCACAGTGTCATCAGGCAATAAAAAGTCATTATATTTATGATTATAAGGCTGACTAGGAATGGATGATGATGGTGGGAAATGGAAAATTGTAGAACCAACGATTTTCTATTTTGGGTAAAGGATCCTTGACCCTTAAATATTAAGTTGAACCATATGAAATTGCCAATATTTAACTATTTTTGACCTGTAAAAACGGCAATTTCATACGGTTCAACCCAATTTTATTTTCTTTTGTATAATTTAGGCTCCAAGGTGATGATGACAATAATGGTTGCTAGTTCAAGTCCACCTCACCATCCAAATCTATTTGGTGTCTAGTTTTGGAGAGTGTGAATTCAGAAAGTGAGCTGGAATAATGAGGAATACCGAACTATTTTAATTTGGTTCCTGAAATTTGGATAGTGAGTAGCTTGAATTGGATAAAAAGGGACTTAATTGAAATCTTATTCAAAACTAATTGACTCCTGAGTTAGGGTACCAAGAGTTTGGATATCAAGGGTTTGGAGAGTGGCAGGGTACCTGTAATTGGCAGAGACCCTTACAGCTTACAAAGCATTTTAGTATAAGCGACTTCATTTATTCTTTTACCTTGGGAGGTAGGTGCCATCCCCACCATTTTGCTGAGGATGAAGTGCTTCTGCTCTTAACTGAAGGCAGAGCGGGGACTGACAAAGGACAGGGACCTCCTGCAGGGCAGGCCCACTGTTCAATAGGAAGACTGCATTTCATATTGCCTCCAAGGTAAGCACTTGTCCTTCCCCACCTGCCCTCTGTGAGCGAGATACCCCAAATCCTCGAGCTCTGAAGTTACACATAACTGGGTCGCTACCATTTTGCAAAAGCTTTTGAATTCCTTTAATCAACATCACGGAGGCTTCCATATTTTCCCCCAAGTTCCTGCTTCTGGTGAATGTGTTCAAGAGTGCGGTAGATGCCCTGACTTTCTTCTTTAGGGAAGCACTGTCAGAATCCAAGAGAGGAGTTGTAAGAGGGAGAAAGAAAAACATTCCTATGACTACAGATAGTTTCTATAAAATCTACATTGCCAGGTTTCGGGAGTGAGTTCTGCTCTTACGCCTAAGGTTTTCCATAATGATCTATCACACTATTGAACTTTTTCTGAAAGTGGTCACTTGGTCCTTACCTTATTTCACAAACATTGGGAATTAGGCTAAAAGAAACAGGAAGGAATTAGCTGTCATTTTGGAGAGTCTTTCAATCTTAGCATGTTGTGATTGGCCAAGGGAAATTTTTAAGGAAATAAGAGGCAACAGGTATGAGATTCAGCAGATAGAGAACCTGCTAGCTGGAGACCACTGGAGCCCAGGCACACAAAAGATGCTAACTAAATGTTTGTGCACCGAATGGATGTGGATGAGTCCTACAAATGGGGTACCAAAGCAAAGTAAAAAAGCCATCTTACACTAACAGGCAGGAAGACTTGGATTGGCCTCCATCTAACTGTTGAACCTCTTGGTCTTCCCATTTCCGGCATGATATTTATTAATATTTTGTTTGTGGTAATTATCAGTATTTCTTTCTATCTATCATTCTATTTTTAGAATGCTTAAGTCAGAAGAGTTCTTACAAGTCATGTTTGTCTCCCTTGTTTTACAGATGAGGAATATTTGGCCAAGAAAGTTAAAGGCACCCCTTACCTACCCTAACATAGAGGATTGGTTATGAGTTGCAAATAAGATCATCAAGTCCTTGAAGGAGCGTGCGACAGGCATTCAGTCTATAATGTCAAGGATGGTTAACAGCCTTCACATAAGTCTACCCAGGTATTCCAGGGCAACACTGCGCTTTCAGATTTTATAAAGGATTTACTCTTTAAAACTTCCAACTTTTCCTGGAGCACATCTCAAACTAAGTAGACCCAGTTACTGGCCCTCTACTTAGCCCCTGTTCTAGGCACCAGAGAAAACACTCCAGGGACAGGCATGGGAGGCAGAGAAACAATGGACGAGTAAACTGAAAACGGTGCAAGATAGTTCAGCTGATGAGAAGTGCTATAAGGAAAACAAGACAGGTGCTGAGGGGTGATGGAGAATGCCTAGGGTGGGTGAAGTCACTTAAGATGAAGTGAAAAGGAAAGACCTCATGGAGGAGGCAGCGTTTGCCCTGAGACCCAAATAACAGGCAGCCCAGGCAGAGGCGTGATGATGCTGACGATGCTGATGGTAATGAAGGCAACCGTGATGGTGATGTTAGCAAAAATAGCAAATATTTATTGAGCACTTACCATGTGCCAGGCTTTATCCTATTCTCTTCCCTGGTAATGTTTCATTTAACCCTCTCAACAACTCTTTGAGGCATTTTATTGATGAGGAAAATGGGGTCCAGAAAAGGTATGCAGTTGCCCAAGGTTCTATGGCTTGTTAAGTGGCCTGAGGCAGCAAGTACCAAGGCCCTGCCATGGGAAGACCCTGGGGTGTTGGAAAAGCAAAATCAGGCCACAGCGACTGGAGCCTTGTGCCTGGATGCAGTGGGCAAGGCCAGATCCCACAGGCCCTGGTGGCCAGGCTAAGGATTTTGATTTGAGTCAGAGTGCATCATGCTGCCACTGGATGGTTTTAAGCAGGTGGGTTTAAGGTCCACCTCTGAAGAGTGACATGATTGGATTTATATTTTCAAAATACGAGTGCAGACACTGGTGTGGGGATTGGAATCTGGGTGATGAGGGGTGGCCTTGAGGCCTGGGTTTTTGGAGAGGTCTGAGATAAATAGAGATGTTTCCTCTTATTTATGGCACATAAATGTTTATTTATGGTACATATTTATAGGTATTCCCAAATTCATTATTTAGATGAAGACCAGAAGTTTTAATCTCACCGGCTTTGTCTCTTTTCACATATTTGCTTACCCATCTAATATGTTTCTCAAACTCTGCTAGGAACAGATGTAATAACAGTTGCTGCCTTTAAGGAATTTGAATCTTCTGTGGGCAGCAAGATGGTGCCAGTGCAAAGTTAAAGAGCAAACGTAAACAAGACACAGAGAAAGATTCTACGCCTCATAACAAAGCAGAGAAACTTAAGAGCCACCCTTGATTCTGAATTTCAGACTAGTTCCCTGCCTATGTTCTTAAAGTAAATTCAGACAGCTCTTCCCTTACCCCATTCCCTACTCCCAACCCCCATTTCCCTGATAGGCTTTTTTACCCACTCCCGACAATTAGGAAGGCTATTTCTTTCTTTTTTTTTTTTTTAAAGATTTTTAAATTTTATTTATTCATTTATCCCCCCCTTGCTGCTTGTGCTCGCTGGGTCAGCTAACCACGCCGTGCAGGCAGGCTTGCCTTCACCAGGAGGCCCCGGGAACCGAACCCGGGGCCTCCCATATGGTAAACGGGAGCCCTACTGATTGAGCCACAGCCGCTTCCCTAGGAAGGCTATTTCTAAGGAGGATCTGGGCTCCATTTTGACTTAACTTTGAAATCCCTCAGCTTTTCTTTACCCCTAGACTGCCAATTTCTCTCCTTACCATCTCCCTTGCTTTTCAGTGTCTTGTTAAACAACAATTTCTTTCTCTTTCTCTAGTGTCTGAGACTGGAAAATTACTTTCTTTAATCCAGGCCCTATTTGTACTTTTAAGGTCAAGAATTTTAGAAGCCTCTGTGGCTCTGAAATTGTTTTCAGTTAGGGCTGCCCTGCTAAAACACTGTTTATGTTTGTTTGGTTAGACACACATATTTTTTAACAAGCTGATAACCATTTCTGCCTGTCTGACTTTAGAAATCACTATTTTCTAGACACTGAGATGTCTGTATTCTATGGTTATTTCACATCTTTAAGAGCTAACTGCTTTAATTCCCTTATCATGGAGTCTTATGTGCTACTTTCTATCTCCAAATGCAATTAAAAGTGCCCTTCGGGTGTTCAGAGTTTTAATCATTCTGTGTGTGAAGCATTCCCGTGGCTCAGAAGGGCACACTCTGCCTCCTTTCGGATGGGGCTTTTCTCCAAGGAGAAGTGGAAAAGTCAGAATGAGCTCTGACAACTTTGTTTAAGAGGCCAACCTACCAGTTCCTCTAAAGCAAGCATTCTTAACCATTTTTGTTCCATGGGCTCCTTTGCCAGTCAGGTGACAACCACGGACCCTTTACTAAGTCTACACTATACTGTGTATTGTTTAATAGATATATCACACCCACACCAACACGTCTCCACAAGAATAATGCTTTTTTTGAGTTTCAATTCTAGCTCACGGACCGCTTGTTAAGAATCCCTGTTCTAAAGCCTCGTTCTTCCTTCTCGTGCACAGGCACCAGTCTTCATCCCAACAGTGGCGGGGTGGACTGGGCTTTGGGAATAAGAGAGACCTGAGCCAGGGAAACGTAGCTGTCCAGATGCTTTGTCACTGACTGTCCTAGTTTGCCAGGCGGCTATCACAAATACCACACAATAGATTGGCTTAAACAACAAGTATTTATTAGCTTGTTAGAAGCCGGAGGCTAGAAGCACAAAATCAAGGTGTCAGCAAGACCATGCTTTCTCCCCACAGTAGCCTTCTGGTGCTGGGCTTCCTTGGCTTGCAGCTCTGTCTCCTGCCCCAGGGCAATCTCTCTCTTCTTATCTGTTCTTCTGTTTTCCACTGACTCACAGCTTCTTCCTCTGTGACTTCCTCTGGCCTTCTCTGACTGTCTGAATTTCTTCTACTTATAAAGCACTCCAGTAATACATAAAAGACTCAGTGATGCAGCTTAAGGCCCACCCTGTTGCAGTTGGGCCACCCCTTTACCAAAAATAACGTCTTCAAAGGGCCATATTTATAAAAGTACATACTCACAGGAACAAGGATTACAGCTAAGAGCATGTTTGAGGGGACACATGATCCAAGCTACCACAGTGATTTGGACATTGATGGCACTTTCATCTGTGAAAGGGGAAAAATGATACCTGTCTCATAGCTTTATTGGGAACATATGGAATTTCCTCAGTGACTCATAGGTAGTATCTTGACAAAAATTATTATTATGGAAGGTCTTTAGAAAAAACAAATCTCACCTCTGAATTAAATTGATGTCTCAGTACTCTATGCCAGTGCTCCCCAAACTGTCTGTGACAGGGGTTCCTCCAGCACTTGATGAGCAGGCACTTCACACCCCATGGGACTCACCTGAGTTCCATAACACCTGAAATGGTCTCTATTAGGATCAAAGAGATGAGTCCACTGATCATGCACTTGGACCATTGTACAATGCCAGATCGCTAGAATGGGCTTATCTCATCATGGGCTATTAACAAACAACTTGCAAATCCATAATGATCCAAGGGCTGCACTTTGAATTAGCACACTTTGTCTGTAAACCTTTCACCAGTCTATAATACTCCAGTACCGTGTGAAGCTTCCTAAGGACTTCAGTGCTTAATCAAGGTTTACTGACTACCTGTTTGAATGCACGAATCATTTGTCCAGATCCCAGCCCACCTGACCTCCAATAACTGTAGCCACTGGCTCATCTCAATCTCTGAATAGGGATTCCCATTCCATCTTCAGGCTTGGCTTGGCATTTAGTGGGAAAAGGGGTTTGATTGTAATCCCTTTTTGTGTTATTAGACCAAGGAAAATTTCCTGGCTGGGAGTCAAAGCCTTGCAAAAATAAAAGAACAAAAACCTTGGCAGGACTTCCAAAGGCTGACTCCAGAAACACACTCACACTCCTGGAGGCCCACTTCATGTCATGCTCTTGGGGCTCATTTTCCAAAGCTAATTGCTCAGTTCTTCCAGGCACTGAACTATACTCCTGCTGCTATCAGTGGAGGCTACATGCAGGGACCAATATTCTATAAGGTATAACAGTAACAACAATAAAAATCTTCATTCAGTTGAGAAACTAAAGGTACAGCATCACAAAATCATTACTGTGAGACCTAAAGGCCTTTGTGCCCAGTTGATGATATCACTTATTTGAAGAATTAGGCTTATATATCCGATGAACAAAAAAAATGTGTAGATAGTATGGGAAAAAAAACACAATACAATGGAAACAATTATACATATATAAACATTTGTATTTAGGGGGAAAATGGCAAATATATGACACATGCACCAAACTCCCTCTTGCTGTGCCCTTGGCAGACATTATTAATCAATCACTCCTCTTTTCTCACATCTTCCACATGGCTTCAGAGTCTCAACATAGAATTCAAGGCCATGACCAATCTCTGGGAAATGACTAATGGGATGAGACTTACTTGGCTTCCTGCTGGAATAATTTAGAGTTTATAAAGTGCTCTTCATATGTTATCATTTTAACCCTCACCTGTGATATGGTTGCCATGATTCACAATGTACAAAATTATTCATACATGAGAAAATGGGGGCTTTGAGAAATTAAAGCGTTTGCTCAATATCATATAAAAATTAAAGGGCAAAAGTGAAGACTGAGCCCTGATCCACTGCTCTCAGGTGTTACAGGGGAGGAATAGTATTTATCATGTCCCTTCTGTATGCTAGGCTCTTATAAACTGTAGCTCATTTAATCCTCAAGCTCAAGCTTATGAGACATGCTATTATTCTCAGTTTTCTGATGAGGAAAGTGGGGTTCAGAAAATGTAAGCAACTTACTCAAGACATTATAGGTAGTAAGGAGAAGAGCTAGGATTTGGACCCTCATTCCTTTGAACCCAAAGCATGTTTATCTTACCGCCCCATTTAGCCTCCACACTTCAGTTTTCTATTGACAGGGACACTGCCAAGAGTGGGACATGGGGAAGGTGTTTAGAGTAATGATATTAATAGCAGTAGAAACTTGAATTTGATTTTGATGCTCAACATTAGAGAAATGATGAAATAAATGCTGCCTTATCACCACACTGGAATATTTGCATCTATTAGAAATGGGTAATATGATGACTATGTAGAAACATCCAAAAGTGTTTACCAAATAACATTAAGAAATTGCATGTGTACTGATTACATTTATGCAGAAATTATGCATATATAAGATAAAGAGTAAGAAAAAACACAAAGAAAATATCTTTTGGCTGGGTTATAGGATAATGAGCTGCCTGAAAGCTGTGCTGAACATAAACATAATGCTTTAAACAACATATACATATCCTTGGCCAAAGGAAACACACAAAAAATAATTGCTAATTATTTTTCATTCATGACTCGAAACAATGCATTTCCAAATAATGAAAAGGGTATAATGGCATTTTTAGAGTAAAAATTAAATACTGATTCAGAACAAGGGAGACTAGTTACATTAGAATAAACATTTGGCACTGGAAACTCAGCATTTAGGTGAGAATTTTGCATACTAGAGAGATGCGGAGGCCCATATCATGTTTCATTTCATTTCCTCAGTGCATCCAACTCTTCTGCACCTTACATTTCATGATGAACCTTTAGGTAAAGGCTTTGAAAATGAAACATATGTATTATTTTTCCTAGATGCTGCAAGATAAGTGAATTTACCTAAGTTCTATGTGAGGTTTTTCTTTTTCTTTTTCTCCTTCAAAATCTAGTCTTCCATTTATCAATCGATCCATTCACCCCTCCATCCATTCAAGAGGCACTTACTGAGTGCCTTCTGAGGTCCTAGAAGTACAAAAGGATGGACCTGTCTTCAGATTGTTCAGAGTCTCATTCCGGAGACAGATGAGTGGAGCCTACCAAGAGTTAAGCATGAGGCCATGTCCACAGAGCTCTGGGAACACTGGAAGGGGCACCTACCCCAGCTGAGAGTCAGGACAGCTTCAGAGAGGAAGTGACAGACAAATGAGTCCTGGAGGATGAGAAGGATCAGACCTGGTAAAATTGAGTAGGATCAAGAAGGGCAGAATGGCACTCCAGGCAATGAATCACACTGGGCAAAGGTAGGGAGGTAAGGGAACATGACCAATTCGGGGAACAGCAAGTGGTTTATGTGGTTTACAGGATGGGGTGCAAGATGGGGAAGTGCTGTAAGCAAGGCTGGGAAGCTGGCAGAGCCTAGATCATGAAGGGCCCCGAGTGCCACCATGAGAAGGCACGATGAAGCAGAATGACTCACTGGCACACCGAAAACAATAGACTTAAGTCAAATTAGAGTCATCTGCCAAGACTGACAGCGATGAGGTAGCCTCAGGAGTATGAGGAGAGGAGGAAAAGTCTGGGATGAGCTAAGCTTCCCAACTGAGGTTAAAGAGTGTAATATTATCTTAAACTCACTGGCAAAGGGGCTGTGACTTACCCATTCTTTTGAATATCCTATTCCATCCTTTTTGTGACTGCATATAGTAAATGCCACCAAAATATCTTTCGGTGAGCTGATTGACTTAAAATTGAATAAACAAAACCAAAACCTAAACAGTCTACTCGTAATCCTCATAGAGGTAGACAACTGTATAGACCAACAATGTCTCTGGAGAATGCTGAGTATGCAAGGATTGACCACTCTATTGTTGATGGGAGATATAATGAAAATGACACATTTCACCCATGGCCAGCCTGGATGCTAGTGGAGTTTCCTTTAAAGTTTAAAGATATGATTTCTGCATTGCCCACCTCAATTCTCTTCACACTATAGAAAATGAAAGAGACATCATTCATTTCCTTTTCAATTTTAAGATAATCTTTAAAACTATTTAAAGAAAATTAAGTTATTGCATACAGTAAACATTCAAATGCAAGAATTTCACACATAAAATTTGAGATGATGGCAGTTTCAAGTCCTGAGTTAGAAGAGACTTTCAATTTGATGAAATGGAAGGCCAGAATTAAGACAAGTAGCATCAGACAACTGAGTGTGTTGACCTATAGGAACCCTTCTCATAAGCTATGCATCAGAATTATAATAGGCAACTCAACTCAGCTCAAGATAGAGAACCAGAGACCCTTTCAAAAGCACATACTTGGCAAGCAGTTGGTGGGAGTGCCATATGCATTTTTCTCCTTAGACCCCAGTAATAGGGATATTATCACCCCCATTTCACAGATGAGGAAACCAAGATCACACAGCTAGTAATTGGCTGTCCTCAAATATATGCTCTTGTCTGTCTGACCACCAATACTGTCACAGCACTGGGCTGCTTCCCCTGACCATGCCATGGTGGTGCCTGAACAAAATCTTCTCTTAAATTATACCACTCAGCTAGGCTGTACAGTTTTGGGACAAAACACTTATCTTGTATCAGTACTCCAAACAAACTTGAAATGTACTTTCTGAAACTGCCTAGAGTTCCCCAAATGTACCATGTTTCTCAATCTTTCTCTGGCATGGCTCATGGTAGACCCTCTGTCTAGTCTGCCTTCTCCATCATCTGCTTGGTGATCTCCTACTCATCTTTCCGGGTCAGTTCAAGAGCCACGTCCTCAATAAAGACTTGCGGTGTCTAATGCCCTCTCTAGGAGGCAGTGCCCTGGAGCCTGACTTCAAATCCCCACTCTGCTACCATAGCCCATGACCTTGGGAAGTTACTTCTTATTGCCACAGTTTCCTTTCCTGCAAAATATGATTTAAAAAAGCAGCATCTACCTCATGAGGCTGTTATGAAGATACTCCCTGTAAAGCACATAGCAGCAGTGCCTGGCTTGGAGTAAGTATTTGTTCAATGTTATCAGTGGTTTTGTTTGCCACTGTACCCAGGGCAGATTTCTCTCCCAGCACGGATTTGTTTTTCTTGCTCAGGCACTAGCCAGTGGTCTCCTGGAGAGTGAAGATTTGGCACAAAGAAGGTGTCTAATAAATGCCTGTGAAATGAATGATGAATAAAGTAGGTCTGGAGGAAACTGGCAAGGCTCCAGAGCCCTAGCGTTGACTTGGATGACCAAACGCCTTTCAAACTCAACTGTCTTTCAGTGGTTGCTGGACTGGATCTCTTGGTGAAATGCCTCCTATGTGGAAAAAAACATACTCCTGAGTTCCTGGCTCCCACCCTCCGGGTCCATCACCAGAGTGTAACCATCATCCCATACCATACAACAACCCCCTTCCCACTAGATGGAAGATGGTTCTTAAGAAATGCTGCACCCAGTTTCTGGGCATGCCTAACCCCCACGATGTAACAAGGTCCTCTCTGCACAGCCAAGATTACTAGCAGGGGGAGAATCCATTTGCCAGCCTGAACTTCCAGAGGAACTGAGCCGGCACCTCTTTAGCTTGCCATCTTTGCTCAGCCACCTCCAGCAGCAACTCTGCTGGGACGAGCGATGCAGACACCGTCGTCCCTCGCACCTCTAAGGGTGGCTCACCTCCAACCATGTTCTGCTGGGAGACAGTGGGAGGGAATGGCAGGCCATTTGACAAACCAAATCAAATGACAACAGCTGTTCAGGCTGTCACTTCAAAAGCATCAGGTCAGCAGACCTCCCTTTAATCCACTACCCAGCAAGCACCAGAGTTCTTTGCAACAGCTAGAGCTGGCTGGTCTGCTTCACCTGCTCCTTCCTCCAGTCAGGAGAGCTGCTACCCATCAGCCCTGCATCATCCCTGAGAACCTCGCGGAATTCCATGGGGATGAATGAACCTGTTTTGGTGAAGCTATTGGACATAATTGCTTCCTTTCTGTACTGCTTAAGTTTACAACATGTAAGACACAGCAAAATGAAATTTCAGATACTGGAGTATTTAAAATCTATCTTTTCTTTCTAAACTGGAAGCACTGATTTTTAAAAAATTCTTCTGTGGACTTAGACGGTCATGAATGAATATTTTCTAACATACCTGTGTGGTACCTTTTCTGATGCTGAGTGGTTATTGAAGCTTCTCGTTAATTCTGTTTGAGCAATACTGCAGCTGACCAATTGTCAGTGGCCTGAGGCAAAGGCTGGGGTCCTCAGATGGCTGGAGGAGCTTCAGGTTTTAAGGCAACTTAAGGCAATAAATGAGTGCAGTTTGTGACCACTCAAATGTCTTACAAATATTGTATGATAAGATTCCCAGGGAAATCTGAAATCCTAGCTCTAAATTGAAGAAATCATTTTCCTTGGTCATTCTCAGAGACCAAGAATCTGGCCAGGTCTGACTATGGGAGCTTGGGTGCACAGTTTCCAGCACTGAGTTTGAGATTCTGTTCAGCCATGACCTGCCAAGCGGCCCATGGGTACCCCCAGGAGATGCTGCTGGGAAGTGTGACTTCTATCCTGATCCCAAAGATCTTTTCCTGGGTTCTCATGGGTCTTGTGTCCCCCTCTGTTCCCATGCATCTCCTGTGGAGCTGTAGGTGACGGCACCCCACTGGCCTTACCTACCAGTCCATGAATGCCTTGAGGAAGGGGAGCACATCTCTTCCATGAGGGATGCCCAGTACCTGGCATGCTGCCAGGAAGATAGGGCAGGCTCCATGAGCATGTCATAAACCAAGTGATAGGTAAGAAAGTGAATGAGTGATCAAAGGAAGGAATTAAGGCAAGAAGTTCGAACAGCGGTTAAACCACGGTACAAATAAAGTGGTGTTGGGCAGATCCAGGGTGAAAGAAGAGATCCGGGTGCCATGTAGCTCCAGCACATAGAGTAGCAAGGGGCACATAGTAGGTACTCAATATCATGATGCTGGACACTTAGTAGTCACTTTCTGTCCCTGGGCACTGTGCTAAGCCCATGACTTGGGTTGTCTTATTTAACCCTCACACACCCTAAACCTGCAGAAGAGCTGAAATATTTTTGGCAAAGGAAAAGAAGGGCCCAGTGATTTAGGATGACTCCCCAGTATATGGCAAGGCAGGAAGGATGTGACCTAGTTCATAGCAGTACCATCATTTCTTAAATTCTTACTAAAAGGCAGCAAAGTTTTACAGTGAAGGGCATGGATTCTAGAGCCAGACCACCTGGGTTCCAGTCCCAGGTTCAAGTCCCAGCTCTGCCACTTGGTTTAAAGCTAGGTGACACTTCACCTCTCCGGGCCTTGGCTTATTTATGGGGATATTAATAGGGCACATGGGGCTATTGTGAGGACTGGTTAAGTCAGGAGCTGTAAGGCCCAGGACCAGCATGCAGAAAACACTGCACTGAAGTGAGAGCTTTTACTAAGCCTTCGAAACCCTGCTCTGTATTGTCCCAAACCATCCATCATTTCCTTGATGTCATCCCCAGGACCTGGGGTGGTGCCATTCTTCCCACTTGCAGGTGCCATCTCTCAGGCTTCCTGGGCTGAAATCAGGATGTGGGGACCACGTGAGCCCCATTGTCCATGAAGTCAACCATTTTACAGGTGAGGAGAGAAAGTTAGGGAAGGAGGAAAATTTAGCGTCTATAAATCCATGTTAAGTGCAGCTGAAAGACATAAATCAGAATCTTTCCAGAGGGTGAACAATGGAATCTAGAATAGAGTCCCAAATCCCAGATCCTTATGTGGGGTCAGTTCAGAACACACAGTGTGGGACTCTTTCATCTATTGGAGAAGCATTTTCAATGGTTTAAAATGTACCTGTCGTGATTGCTGACAAGAAGAAATGCCGAGCAGGGTAGAGCCACTGGACAATTCCACTTCTTGAGGCCCTTTTACCTGCCTCTTTGTGCCAGCAGTTCCACAGGAGGGCCAGTTGTGAACACAAAGACTCAGGGTTCAGAGCATATCTATCTACCCACACTCCTTGGCAGACTTTGGTCTCCCTCTGAGGAGGACCCAGGAGCTACCTTTTCCAGGGATGTCCAGCGGGACAGCTGACTCTGGCTCCTGCCAGTTGGTATTTGACTCCAGGGCATCCCAGATTGCAGATGGAGAAAGAGTCCTCCTCCCTCTACCCAGTTGTCCTCCTGTTTAACCCCTTCAGAGGCTCCTCCCCTGCCCCCTTAGCCCAGTCAGCCAGCTCCAAGACCTGGCTCCCAGTAAACTCTCATTCCCACCTCTCCTGGCTTCTCAAGTCACATCCCAGCATCCTCAAACTGCCTGGAATTCCATGCCCTAATCCATGCTGGGGTTTGCTGATGGAAATATCCTTCCTGCCCTCTTTCTCTGGTTTACCATTGTTCATTCTTTAACGCTCAACTCAGGCATCATTTCTTTTGTGAAGTCTTCTCTGATGGATTCTTATGAGGTATCTCCATAATTCCTTCTGAAAACCTCTACCATGGTGTTAGGGGTTTAACTATGTCCCCCACAAAGGGCATGTACAAGTGTTAATCCACATTCCTGTGGGTGTGAACCCATTTGTAAACGGGAAGATGTTATTATTAGTTAAGGTGCGGATTCATTTGTGAATAGGATCTTTGAAGATCCTATGCAGATGAGGCCAAATTGAATCATGATGGGCCTTAATCTATACCAATGAAGTCCTTACAAGGAGCGGCAATCTAGTCAGAAGCCAGAAGGGAGTGAATATCAGAGGATCCGGCACAAGGAGAGAGAGAGAGCCGTGAGACGGAGAATTGCTAGAACACTCCAGCTCCTGGGATAAAGCAATACCCTGATGTTGGACTTAATCCTCCGAAACAGTGAGACAATAAATTCCTGTTGTTTAAGCCAAACCATTATGTGGTATTTGTCATAGCAGTTTGGCAAACAAAGACATGGTATTTATTGCTTTGTATGGAATTATTTCTTTGTGGGTTTGCTCCTCGTAGGAGTGAATTTCTGGAGGGCAGATCCCATGATTTTTGTCTTTGAATGTTCCATGTCTAGCTCAGGTCCTGGCATATTGGAAGGCTCAGGATTTACTGTTGAATGGTTGAATGACTTGGGAGAATCTGCCCAAATCATTCTTAATTTGCAGCAGAGCATGCCTGGCCAAAGCATTTCCATATTTCAACATATGCAAAATAGTTGCATGTAGAGGATTGTGAATATAAAAACAAATTCACAAACCTGAACTGCACTGCATTCAAGGATAAAGAAGCCATGGGCTAAACTTATGTTGGGGGGTTTCCCTGGAGAAATGACGTACTATTCAATGAAGGAACTCAGCATTTCAAAGCAAAGGAATATGCAACATGGCCACTGCCTTCCTGTTGATGACAATGAAGATGAGTCCAAATTGAATCATGGTGGACAATGCTTGCTTTATGAATGAAACCGTATCCTCTACCTGTAACTTGACTCCTGAATTCCACAATAAAAACTGGCAGGATATACGATACCGTTTTAAACCAAAGATGGAAGCTAGAGATATTGTATAGGTAGAGAATTTTACTTAACACAGTTAGTTTTTTTAAAGTAAAAACTGACTTTAAATCCAAACAAGAAATATCTGCTACATGTTACACAGAGAGTCCACAAGAAGCCTGTGAATAGCACTGGGGTTGAATTCCTTTAGGGATTTCTATAAACATGGCTTTTCTCTAGGGAGTGCACAGAATCTCCTCAGGGGTGATGGTTCCTCAGGTGGAGACGTAAAGAGAGTGAATTCAACAACCAATGAGAAACCTATTAAACGAAGTAGTGTCAAACCTTTCTATGAAGTGGGACCATTTCTAGCCTTTGAATAGTTGATTCCACAAGTCATACAAATGTAGAGAGGAAGCTCAACTCTGACAAAGTCTAGGTTTGATGTTTTGTTAATTAAAGCCCATCCTTCACTGAACACACATTCACAGGCACATATTCACCATAGTACAGTACATACATACTATATTACCTCATTTTAACTCCTTGGTGCAAGACACATATAAACTCTAAAGTATTTTTCAAATCCACCAGGAAAGTTACTCATTCGATTGGTCTTACCCTGAGGTAGTTGAGGGTGAAATTTGTTAGCCCCATCCTGGTGATGTTTTTGGACAGCTGATCCAGGACCTGAGGGTCTTGTGCCTAAACAGAAAATAAAAGTCATGCATTTTATCACTGCCAGACTGTCCCAAGAAAATTTTAGGTTTTGCTACAGCTGCTAAGAAATGCAACCTTGACATCGATTTCTCACTGACGTTTCTGGAGATAATTTAATTTACATTTTGAAGAAACCTGAAGATAATGTTCAAGGACATGCTTGGATCAATTGAGCAAGACCCATTGCCCAGGAAAAGCAATCTGACTCAAAGGCGGTGTCCGTCCTCGGGAGTACCGGCTTCCCGTCCCCCGTGGGAAGCTCTGGTTCTGTGTCTCCAGGCCGGGCTCATGCCGCCATGCCAGGAGACAGCCAGCATCGGAGGGCATTTCCCTGAGCAGGCAGGGCCCCAGATTCAGCAGACGCATTCTTTGGGGCCAGTCTTTGTTTCTTGCTGTGCTGCTGCTAGTGTTTTTCCATAGTTGGAGTTGAGAACTGTGTTTGAAACTTTTGCAACTGCCACGAAGAAAAATGTTGTTTTTTCTGAGAAGTCTAACTCTCCTCCTCAATAACGTGGGGCTAGAAATAGATGCCCTCCCACAATTTTCTTTCTCAGCCACATTGAAAGAAGGATGTAGAGCTCCATGGGCCGCCTCAATGTTCTGATTGGCAAGAAAAAAGGAAAACTCTTTCTGGATTCCATTTTCAAATGAGTCTCTTCTCTTGGTTGAAGCTCTTTCTCTCTGTCTTTCCGAAGTATATAAGCCAACCACTTCAACAGAAGAAGACCTAAGGACAGCCATCTGTCTCCACGTCTGCATTCATGAACTATCTCACTAATATTAACATGACTTTTATTCCTTCCTGTACTTAATTTTACTCATGGGGAACTACTAATTGGCTTTTTGTATAATAAGAAACAAAATGTGGCAAAAACAGTCATAGTATATCAATTTTCATGTCAATTTCTTATATGTCTTGGGTTTCTTGAATTTCTTTTTGGACGTTGAACCATTATTTATTGAACCCTTCCCATGCACCAGGAAGAGGTGTCCCTACAGAGAGGCATCACGTGGTAGTGGCTGACCTTAAAAAGCTTACATTTCACGTGGAAGACAGGATAATAAGTGAATAGAAAGATGCTGCTGCTACTAGCCAATGGTCTATACCTGATGAGGACCCTCCTCTACTATGTGCCAAGCACTGTCCTAAGTGCTTTATATGCATTAACTCTTTTAATCCTCAAACCAATTCTAAGAGGCAAGTGCTATTACTGCACCTGTTTTAAAGATAAGGGACTGGAGGCCCAGAGATGTCAAATCATTGGCTCAGGGTCACATAGGAGCAGGGATACAAACTTACATGGTCTTATTCCAGGTTCCAGTCTCCAACAACTAACCCTCTGCTGCCTCTAGGTCTAAGAGAGGATACTTTAGACTGCTTCAATGAGAGTTGATCTGGGCTTTGAAATGGGGTATGGATAGGAAAAAATAATGAAGCAGGAGAATCGGGGCACCAGAGCTGGAAAGCACAAGGTCAATGGGATACAGAGAAGAAGCAAACCGTTGGGTCAGGAGGAAAGGGCCAAGGAAAAAAACCTGGGGAGACAGACTGGAGCCAGTTACTTAGGAGGCAGAATCAGCTGGGTTGAAATCTTGATTTTGACACTTTGGGCTGATAAACATTGGACAACTTATTGAACTTCTCTGAGCCTCAGTTTCTCACCTCTAAAGTAGGAATGGTAACTCACCTCTGAGTTGCTGTGAGGATTAAATATAATGTATACAAAATGTTTAGCACAAGGCTTGGCATAATAAGCATCCAATCAATGCTAACTACAGTTATTTTATTATCATTTAACTATACAGGGCTTCACTGTCAGGCTCATTCAGTCTGATTTTGCTCCAAAGCTAGTTCAGGGAAGCTGCTGAATCATGAACTATGGAGGAGAGATTTATTTAAGTGGATACCTTTTGACTCCATAAGAAATTGCACCTGACTAGTTTCTGTCACGTCTGATCTTTAAAACGCAACTCTAAATTGGCATAAATTCAGCCCTTGCACCTAGAAGGTGATCAGTAAATTCAATGTCTTATGGCCAGATGAAATCATGTACCCAACCAATACTCTATCTCGTATCCAGCACCATCATTAGGGAGGACGGACTTCTGTAAATAGATCTAAGGTACCCGAGCCCCACCTCACATCAGATGGTGCTAATCAAAATTGGAACTGTTCTTCTGACTTGTTTTATTTCTTTTCCAGTTACACATAGCAGGTTTATTAGACTGGGCTGAGCAGTACTTGATAATGACTGAATGGAATTTAAGAAAAGTACAAACTGTTTATTGAGGTCGCCTCAATTTGGAGTTTATCAAAAATAGTCTAACAATGCAGAAACTCAGAGGGCAAAAAGGGTCTGTGGATTAAAATGGTTGAGGGCAAAACTCAATATTTAGAGTTAATTACCTAAAGCGTGAAAACTACTGGAATCCTTTCACCGAGAGAAAACTGTGCTTTTTCCTCTCTTGAGTAAAATGGGGGGAAAAAGTAAGAAAAGTAAAATAGAAATCCAATTACTTACATGCATGGCTAGAATGCTTCTTGGAACTAACTCTCTGTATTGTCTAATGGTAAAGTGCCATGTTTTTATTCTCATGAGATCATCAAAGGTGAACTCCAAGATCAGTCTGCCTTCTGTACACACCTAGAAGTGACAAACAAACTCATTTCTTATGCACATTTTGTAACACACACATCAGCTACTCATCATGGTCTCCCTTACTGTCCTTGGGCGGAGCTGGCTTTTGGTAAAGATGACACAAGCCCTTTATCCATGACATGATGAGACAAGTGTAAACTTTGGAATCAGTGTCCCTGGGATCAAAAGCCAGAGCAATTGCTTATTAGTCATGTGACCTACTGAAACTCTGATACTCCATTTCTTCATTTGCAAATATGGGGATAAAACCCATCATGTAGGGATTTTTGTATCAAAGCTTCCTGGCACACAGTATGCATCCTGCGAAAACGGTCCTCTCTTACCTTGTGCTCTTTCCTCCACTTTCCTCACCCTTCTATCATTGGAACTTGAATTCCTTTTCTTATCTTGTTTATACTACTCCAGGAACAAATATCTGATAAAATTATTCCTGCTGAAGTGTTAGTTACTACAAAGTTACTTTTGCCAAAGAGAAACTACAGAGGGTGATGTCAAATCCAAGGTGGTGGGTATCAGTAAGTGACAAGTGGAGAGTAAAGGCACGTTTAGAGTATATTCCTTGAATCACATCACATCGATTGCATCACATCGCATTGCGTTGCATCGCATCGCATCAGCCCTGGCAAATTCTGATTGCATAAAGGGCCAGCCTTTAGGGGGCAATTTTATGTTTCTAAGAAAAATGTATATTATTAATGAAACATAATTGTATTTCTGAGATTCTCTTCCTTGATACAGTGATCAGTGATAAGGTGATGCTTTTCTCTTCTTTTGATATTCAAATCACTTTTAGCATGCATTTCCTATTTTACTTCCCTTCCTTTTCACTGTTAGCAACTTTGAAATGGAAGAAAATGCTAGACATTCTCATACCACTGAACCTATTTCTACTATAAGACAGGAGGTGGTGATAGCATGTTGGTCCAGTTTATATAATTACAGCTCACTAATCAGTGCATATTTGCCTTAGGAAAGCAGTGCAAAGCAGTGGTTGGAGGCTTTGGCATTAGTCAGTGCAAGATTCAAATCCTTGCTCCATTTTTTTACTCATTCTGGAACTTTGGGAAAAAACAAAGTCTCTAAGTTCCAGTTTCCACATCTGTAAAATAGGGATGATAATATCCTTAGGGAACGTTGTTGGGAGAATACAGTGAATGAAATTGTGTGGATAGGTTGCTTAGTATCACACCTAGCACATAAGAGGACGATTAAAGATAAAATAAATGTCGCCAAAGAGAACACAGACCCATAGAATAGTGGCTGTCATAATACACTATCTGAGATGTAGGGGTTCATGGGAGGTGTGTGAGGGGAGCTGCAGGGAGGAGCTGGGTCTCCACTTGGACTCTGAGCTTCGCACCTTTTCCTTTGATTCAACCAGAACAGCTTCAATTTTATGTATTCGTATATTGAGTCTCTGATAAGGTATTTTTTGGAGAAATAATTCCTAATCTAAAAACAAACATAAAATCTCTGAAAGAAACTTAGAAACACACACAAATGACAATGAACTGAATAGGGAATATGATCATTTCTAAAACTATAATCCATGAAGATGATTAATGCTTTATATCAACTTTTTAATGAACTATTCACAGTTACTTCTCTCTTTGGGAATATTATAGAAACACCAATATTTATTGAGTTCCAACTATGTTCTAGGCACTGGGTTGGGTACTTTATATGCACTCTGTCTAATTTAGAATAAAACAAGTCAAATGCCAGTACAGGAGAATTACTGACAAGTGTTGCTAAGACACTGATCAAGAAAAACGCAGTTAACATCCACCATCTTTGTTTTATCCAAGGTCTCAGAAGTAGTATAAGATAATTATTGATAATTTGGGTGAAGACCTCTACCTCAGATCCAATTAGCAGAATCTGTGGGTAATTTCAGGCATTTGGGAACATTGCCCAAAAACTCCTGGCTGAGTTGTCTTCAGAGCCTGGCTTCTGGCATCTTAGGCATGAGACTTGAGCACCTTGAAATGGGAGAAGGCTTCTGCGTCCCCAAGCCACTGCCCCCAGAGCATGATCAACCTTGGAGTTAATTTACCCAGGTTTTCAAAAGACTTGCAAGGAGATTAAGCCACACAATCCCCACTGGGGTGCTAGTGGGACAGAAGCCACCTGTGGTGAAGGCTTTTACAAAAGGAAGGTAACCACAGCCAGCCGTTGACTGCGAAATATCTTGACAATATGGGACAGGGACATTTGGATGTTCTAATCCTCCCTTTGTTTTTTTTTTAAGAGAGAGGATTATTGGATATTTAAGCAAATATTAACCCAGTTAAATGTCATGCTTCTTTATTATCTAATCTATTTGTTTTGTGTTTATGAACCACAAACCCAGGGCAGGTGGAGGCTCTGGTTTCCTTGTACTGGAGTAGAATTTCATAATGGGAAGGCATGAATGCAGACTTTCTGATGAATTACTCAATCGGAACAGCTGTAAGGTTGAGTTAAATTGTGTTCTTTGTTCACCGTGACATAGCAAGCCAGTTGGGGACCCTTCTTGCAGTCAAAGTGTCACAGGTCTAGAAAATGGAAAACTGCAACAAGTCTCATGCTCCTCCTTCCTCAGTCCTAACCAGGGCATCAACTCTATCCAGGGTATATACCCATGCGCAGGACAGGAATCTTTAGAAATGAATCTGAGTTACCTGTGTTGGGGGTTTTCTTTAAGGAAAATCAAATCACTTCTCTGAATGAAAGAATGGCAGAGAATTTTGATCAATGATGATCTTACCCAAGTATTTACTCCTAAAGACTCCACCCAAATCCTATGCGGCAACTCCACCCCTACCCAGAAAGGAAGTGAAAGGAAAAGGAAAGCTTTGCGATTTAGCTTATATACAACAACTGGCAAATGGAATTGAGGTGCATAAGGAAAAATACTTATATTCCTTGTTCTGGAATGATAAAAAATGGGCATAACCCATAAAGGGGAATTAATGTTTTCTCTTTTCAGGAAAATTCTGTGTATTTCTCTTAATCAATACAATGAATGTAGCGTTTATCTAAAGTTGGCCTTTTATTATTTTTTTTTTTTGGTAAGCTGCCTTTCACTCAGAATCCAAAATCAAAAGGGACCCCAATTAAGAAAACATTTTCTGTTGTGCTGAATTCATGTTACCGTAGTGTGAGCTCTGACATTTTGTTTCTGTGGTAACCAAAATCAGCTGATTAGTTGGCATGGCAACAGAAAAGATGTAATCCCAGCAGACATACTCTAATCAATGCCCCCAGCACAGATGGTCTCCGGAGGATCAACAAGAAAGAGGCTGGCAGGCATTCGGCAGGTCACGTGCTAGCTTGAGACTAGGCCAGGGACCAGAGGACTAAAAAAGACCATTTCTCAAACTAACCGGGAGCTTTTTAACCCTTCTCTTTCTTTGGCTAATTGGAAAGCAACATTGACCATGCAGTTATGCAATAACATTGATTCTCATAAAGCTTTTATGAAATAAAATGCGCTTTTTAGGCGGGAGTGCTTATTTCATTTCCTTGGTCTTTTTGCTCAGAACAACACACATGGAATAGTGCTTTTAGATTAACAATTGCCTACGACTTATATTTTTTGCAGAGCTACAGCACCTATAAATGAATGCAATGTGCAAACATTAATATTATAATTTGGTTACAGTCAGGATAAGAGTATACATCCACATGTATACCATGGTATACTGGTGGAGGTAAGAATGATGAAATAGCTGTCAAGGACATGAGTGACCACTCATAGGAAAACTGGTACACTTGCATGGGTATTTTTCTACAGTATAAATGATTCCGTAATAAAAAATTGAGAACAGCAAAAACATGAACCTATGTTATCAGAGGTGGTGAGGGGGTTAGTTATGGCTGTAATAATTGGTCCAGTTTGCAAAACCTAAATATAACCCCAATAACTCCCCTCAGAGAGTGCCCTTTCCAGCATCTGCTGGTGTTCGCACCCTCAGATATAACTTGGAGGTCCTTGACTCTAAAAACCTTGATGGATGCGCTTTTGATTATTGAGCCTTATTTGCTATTTGATTAAATTGGAAACATAAAAGCAAGGTGCTATAATGTGTGCTTTAAAACTCTAATTACATATTTATCCATAATCTGTAACGTTCCTGGGATCAGGAAATTGAAAACTATGCTCTATATTCCCAAGGAATATTAAATATTACTGTTGATTAGCACTGCAGCTGATTTTTGATTTACTAGTTGACCAAATTTTCATAAAAGCAACTCAGAGGCACTGGGTCAGATGCTATTTGGGGAACTGGAGTTTTTTGATAGTCTAAATTAGAACACTGAGATGCTGTCTATGCTAAGTAATGCCTGTACTAATAGCAGAGCCCCCTTTTAAACATAAAGCATTGACTTCCCAACTATTTTTCTTTGTGATGCTGAAAGGTCATTAACCTACTCTTTTTTTTTTTTTTTTTTAAATAAGGAGCCATAGTATTTTATTACATGAAGATGAATTAGTTTTAATTAGTATAAGACCAAATGGAAAAGTTAAAAGATTTTTTTGGGTAGTATAATAACCAACAAGGAGCAGAAAAGAAAAAAAAAAAAAAAAAAATGAGTCCTTTCAAATTTCCTAAAAATAAATGTGCATAATTAGTTTCTGGAGTAAGTCCATGTAACTAAGCTGCATTTCCCAGAACGTAATAATTTCTTATCACAGTGTGGAAATATTCATCACAAGAATGGGCAAATATGGATTAGAGTTAGATGGGGAAGTGGGGTTCAAATAACTGATGAGCCAAGAAAAAGAATTTGTGTTCAGGATAACCCCCAGATCTTTCTGGTGGCCCTGGATGCCCAAGCCACCCCTCAATCATTTTACAGAGGTGAGCATTTCAGGAGAAGAAAGATTGCAATGGAAGAAAAGACTCGGTTTCTTGATTTGCATTAAACAGCACTCTCTCAACTCAACGGAAGAATGGGATATTTTTAATTTAAAAATAAGACCCAAATGTGTAGTGCTGTATCTTCAGAGCAACTAACTACGCTGAGTTCCCCTTGACGATGAAAACATTTCTGCCTGAGAAAGAAAGAAAGCGAGTGAATATGTAAAAAGGTTACTACAAAATGCATTTTTATTTTCACAGCTACAGACTTTAGAAGTAGCTCCTCAATTATGACAAAGCTTTACTTAATTATCATAGTTTTCTTCACTCTTTAAACATAAGGAATGGGTATGTTTTTCTTGAATTACCTAAAAGTAACACTAAGCCTAGAGAAAAACGATAATGAAAGGCTTTTTATGCAGCGCTCAGAGTTAGTAACGCTGGAAATGGGTTGTACATTCATCTGATTTTCAAGATTATTTAAATGTTCTTGGACTCCAAAATGAAATGAGACAGATTAAACAGTCATCCAGATGAACATTGCTATGTGGAAAACAAAGCAAAATTCTCTTTCCAATATGGACTTCTCCCTACATTGAGTGGGAAGTTCCTTTGTCCCCAATGACCAAATCCCTCTCTGCTCAACTGTTAAAACTGGGAGAAAGAGAAAACCATAACCACTACTCCTTTCCCACCCACCCACCCCCAATTCCACTTAAAATGCCCTACATAAAATCAAGGCTCCATTAAATCAATGGCATTTGATGATTTGCTTTTGCATTTTATAACCATTTCCTTTGCCCTGCATGGGACACCGGAAATATTTTCTTTTATTCATACAGCAAAACTGGGCATAAGTAACAAACACATCTTCAGTTTTATAATTTGCACTTTTGGTCTTCATTTGTGTTGTGACTTAAAGGAGCACACTGCCATCATTAATATTGCAAATTAGATACATATCAAATCTTAGCCTGATGCAATGAACTAGTGGCCATTAAAATAAGCCATTTGCCAGAATATATGACTAAATATTTGATGGTACTAATTTCTCTACTTGGGACAGAACATAAAGGGATCATCTGCAGTGTTTCAGAAATGCCTTTGCACAGATGGAATACTCCCATAAATTCATTATCTGTGTGCAGCAAGCGTCATGGGCGCAGAATGCATATAAGAGGATGTTGAATTGCTACCTCTTTTCTCTTCATTTCCTATCCTTCAGAGCACTTTGAATTCAGCCTCAAAGTTTGTGTTACTGGATATCTGACGCTCACCTCTCCCCCGACACACACTATTTTCCTCATTCACGCTTTACAACCATCCCTGGGCTTCACTGTACTCACTGGTTGAGCTGCTGCTTTGATTCACTGACCAATCACAGCACTTCTTAGAATTTGGGGAAATATCATTCACACTTTGAATTGGCTAATTTTATTTACATTTTTGTGTTTTTACTTCTCAACTTCCTTAAACATTACAGCTGGTTGAGTTCTGGTTAATTGATTTCCACCCCCAACCCTAGATTTGAAATTTGAATTTACCTTTAAAGCTCTTTAATTTTAATAATGAAACACCAATAGTGACTGCACAACAGAATGTTCCTTTAGCTGTAGGGAGACCCTGTTCCTTAAAAATTTCAATTAAGCAACTAAAGTTTACTAGGCAGCCCAAACTGTCATCCTCTTCACATCGAGGCACTATCATGGTTTGACTTTCATGTGCCGTGTCTAGATATTTTAGATATCTTAGAATGGTGTCCATACCAAGGGTGGACACACATTTTAAAAAGTACCTCACAGGGCTGAAAGGGGTGTGAGAAATCAGTTCAAAGCCCCAGAGGAACACTGCGATCGTTATTCTTCCAAGCACCTAGAGAGGGAGTTGTGTGAGGCGGGGTGTGTCCTCACCTTGGTAAACATGGGCTTCCCGTGCTGGGTGACCATGGCACACTGGTCGCAGTCCACCGTGATGGAAGAGTTGTGGTAGGATTCTTTCGAGTGTTTGAGAATGTAATACAGGTCAGTTACCCCTCCTTCAAACACGGTGCTAAAGTAACGGGGGATGAGGGTCCTGCCGATAGCTGGGAGAGAAACACAGAGAAACAAACCGTTAACAATCCGACTGGTTCTGCACGCCCTCTGCCATCACCAACCCTTCTCTGGCTGGATACAAATGAGCTCAAGAAACCATCCCAGAAGGCAAATTTCTCTTCACAAACACCAAAACCTTCTGGGTTACAGTTAATAAAATAAAATCCCCCAACTGTTCAGGAAAAAAATTGCACAGTCAACTTTCCAGATTTTGCATCCACTGAAAGTCACAAAGATAAGGGTTAATACTTTAAAAATAATGGGGAAAATCCATTAACCACTCTGGATTTTGTATATACTCTCTAAGTAAACATGCTCTCAAGAAATAAAACATGTCCAACCTATTTGGATTTTTCCATGGATCATTCAGAGGCCAATTATGCTTTATTAGTATTAATAATAGTATTAATAATATAAAATTTAAATATGTAATGCTTTATGAGTGCATGAAACATTTGACATTCTCTCACTGGATCTTCAAAATAACTCCAAGAAGGTAGAAGGCTGAGACCCAAAAAGGCTATTATCGTAAAAGAAAAAGGGTTATTTTGAATGTTTCCAACACTGTGTCTCAAGCTGCTTTAAAGAAAAAAAAAGTGATCTGCCTCTCCATGTACAAAGAGATCCATAGCAATGCAAGCAGTGATGAAACGATCTGCTTCTAGACCTGGATACATTAACACTCTAGAATAAAAAGCCATTTTACAAGAACTTGATGCAATTCCACCTGGTCTCTTTCATACCATGTTTCCTGCCCCATTTTAGTTTGGGAAATTGTGTAAGTAGCTGGGTCTTTCCCATGCCTAGCCCTTGCTTCTGCAGTGATTTTAAATCCTCTTACAATGAAAATCCCAACTCATAACATCAGGCATTTTGCCTATGTGCAGATTTTAAGGCAAAGTCCTAAAGCGCTCTCAAGTGATCCAAGGTTTTAATAAATCGCTTACATTTGCTATATAATGCCTTCTGAAAGGCAAAAATAATATTTAAGATAAATAAACCACCGAAGAGTGCTTTAGCTAGGAAAGATCATCCAACCTTCCCTTGAATGTTTTAAAATATTTAATTTCATTTTAAAAGAATCAGTGTTAATCCATTCTGTATGGATCTATGTCTCTTTTGTACATGGACTTGGAGGAAATGAATATAAAAACACCCTGCCAAAATATTCTCTGAAATGATCTCCAAAGAATCCTGATGGGGATGACTAGACCCTGCATAATTCATACAGTCGTTAGAGCTTCATATTTACTGCAGCCACAATCAATCAACAAGTGTGTGCTAAATACTCCAGGACCTTCGGTGAGTCCATCCTAAATAATCCTTATACGTACATTTCCTAAATACTGCCTAATCCTCAACAGAGCCAGTTCATTCACTAAATATAAAATTCAATGAGAGTAGTCTGAGTCCACCATATCCTTAAATATATGCATAGCAAATATTATAAAGAAAACTGTGTAATGCTTAAAAACCTTATTGTTCTTTGCTAAACAGATAGTTAATTTAATGTATTTTAAATGTTCTAACTTAAAACTGATTACTATAAATCAGTTGAACATATTTGGCAATTTGGAATCTGTATTGTTGGGAAGAAACACAACCCATAAAAATATAGCTGTAGGGTGACTATATTTCACTGTAATATCCAAGGAATTTTATATTAAAAAGGTCATCATAAACAGATATCACTGGATTAGCCAAATTGTAGTTTATTCATCATGAATCTTGTACAATTTAATTCCTTTATAGCATTGTTTGGCATATATTATCATCATTTTCATTCATCGTATAAGAAAAGTTGAGTGGGAGAAAAGCTTGAGATACCTTAACTCTAAACTCGAATTTTTAATTACTTCTCCAACTCCAGAAAATGTGCACATTAGATAGGAAATATATTGAGAGGGAAAGGCAGTTTTGCTTTATTGAAAAACTTCTATTGCTGTAGGAAGTGATTGTGCTAGATACCTGAGGTTTGTTTTCAGCCCTGTGTCCTTTGGGGAACTGTGCCTACCATTTTCCACATGGTCCTGTTTGGACCAACACACATGGAGCTCCATTACCCACTGTGGAAGAATGCTGCTCTTGTATTGTAGCCCCTGGTGAATGATGACAACGTTCATGTGGATGTACATGAATCTCCTCTCCTTAAATCGGGGCTGGACCCTTTGATCCACTTTAATCAATATCACGTGGCACAAGTAACGTTAAGGGCTAAAGAAGACCTGGAAACTTCCACTTTTATATTCAGGAGAAGTCAGGTGACATATTATACCAAGTTCAGCTACTCTAAACCGCCCTACAGTGAGAAGCCCACCCTAACTTTGTGGAGAGGTCGTGTGAAGGAGAGCTGAGTCTTCCAGTCAACATCCCCAGCTGAACTGCTGGCCAGCAGCCAGCACCAAACTTTCCAGTCATGTGACTAGGCCATCTTGGAAGCAAAGCCTCCAGCCCCAATTAAATTGTCTTAAGCTAGTGTCCTACAGAACAGAGTTGAGCTGTCGCCGTTGAACCCTGCCCAAATTGCAGAATCATAAGTAAATAAATGAAATACTTGTACTTAAGCAAATAAGTTTTGGGACAATTTTTAATGCAGCAATGGATAACTATAGTACTCTTTCAACCTCCTGGGCCACAGAGTCATACTGGAATCCTCCCCTGAAAGAAGGTCATTTTGCCACTAAAAACATGTGAATCATGGAAATACTGCTGTCTTAACACAGGAAGAAAGCAGGGCAGAAAGACAGAGAGTCTTTGTGGCCTGCTTTGGGCTCTCATTTCAGCTGGGACTGAAGCCAATTCCATCCTTTCGAGGCCTCACTTGTATGAGATGCACCACCTCCTTGTTTTTGCTTATGATGGTTTGGGTTAGGTTTCTGACGTCTGCAAATGGAGGAATCCTGATTAGCACTGTTCTGTTCCATTTTTGAATAGGGCAACAAACACTGAGACAGAGTAAAGAGGTAAGAATAAGAATATTCATCCATAAGAGACACCTGAGCCCCTCTTTGTGTTAGAAGCTGCAGGAAATAAAATGGAGCCTGTTTTAGTTTTCTATTGATGCTGTAGCAAGTTATCACAAACTTAGTAGCTTAAAACGACCCAAATCTATTGTCTTATAGTTCCAACAGTCTGACATGAGTATTCCTGGGCTAAAACCAAGGTGTCAGCTGGGCTGAGTTCTTTCCTAGGGGCTCTAATGGAGAATTTATGTACTTTGTTTCCCAGCTTCTGGGGCCTGCTTGCATTGTTTGGCTTGTAGCCTCTTTCCTCCTTCTTCAAAGCCAGCTATAGCAGGTTGAGTCCTCACTTTGCCTCATTTTCTCTTCTGCCTCCCTCTTCTACTTTTAAGGACCTCTGTAGTTACATTGGACCCAACAAATAATATAGGATAATCCTTCTGTCTCAAGGTCCTTAACTTAATCAGACTTGTAAAGCCCCTTTTGCCATGTAAGGTAACATATTCACAACTTCTGGGGATCAGGATGTGGATATCTTTTGGGGGAGCCATTATTTTGCCTACCACACAGGCTATCCTTGCCAAAGAGCTTCTATTCATAAGAGAGTATAGTAAAAAATACACAAACACACACACAAATGTGCAATATATAAATAACATACAGTGGGTGAGACAGGCAACCAGAGCAAAAGCACATATGTCTAAGGAAATCATTCTATCACTCATTCATTGATTTCTTCATTTATTTCTTCTGTAAACATTCACTGAGCCCAGAGTAGGTGTAAATCTCAATGGCGGGTGCTGGAAATATAAAAATCAATTTTTGTCCCTGTGTTTCAAACTCACTTCTGACAGTAGAATTAACAAATATCTAGGTATCCATAAAGCAATTTGATAATTGATGAAGTTAAAAAAGTGGATTTTTAATTTTGACCTCTTTGCCAGTTTCTTCTGAATCTTGAGTTCAATATACATTTTTAATATTTTTGAAGCACCGAAAAGATTAAAATGTCCTTTTATTTAGTAAACTGTGAAACGACATTGCATAAATGAATTTGAGCCACAGAACGTTTCAGATTTAACTTTGGTAGTCCCCTAAATAATCAGCCACAACAATTCTCAATCTATTTAATTGTGATACTTTCATACACATACACTTACACTTTAAACTTACACTTTAATCCCCAGAATTGAAATATTTTAAATATTGATATATACAAAATTACATCATGCTCCCATGAAAAGGATTATATCTTTCAAATATTCTTGGAGAGAGTTTAAGACTAAAAGATTATAAAAGAATTTCCCCAAAAGTTGGGAAGTTTGGAGAGCAAGAGAGCACAGGAAGATTTTTCTGTGATGTTAGTTGAGTGGAATACACTATATATTATTTATCTCTGTTGTTATGAAATAGAAAAGAGAATCACAGATTGAACTATTCAGGAGTTTGCAATGTGTATAAAGTATGTTTAAATAATACCCTTCCTTGTAGGTAAACACTATTAGTCCAGAAATAAATAAAAAATCATTCTTAGCTGATCTGAAGTTGAACTCTTCATTCAAGTTCCTTGGAAAGTCTTTGTTGTTGTTGTGTTTTGTTCCCTCTCCACACCTGCCATCCCTTGAAATTCTTGCTATGCAAATTGGTAGGCTGACGGTACTGTGGAGGCAGTATTTATCCTGTCTTTTCTATTAAATATATAAATGGATAGAGATATATAAATAATCCACATCACTTCCAGATATCATATGGATTTTGGAAACTAAATGGGGACTCTATGTCACTGAGAAAAAATAAATTACTGTGCATCCTCCCCAAAACATAGAGTCTGCTTTTTAGAGCATCTAATTTTTATTAATAATGATGAAATATTTTTATTCAACTATTAAGGATATTTATAGGTAACTCACATAGAGGAAAGTACAATTAAAAAATAATCATATGGGAAAATTTTCAAACTATTACTCAATGTACAAAACTAAAATAGTAGTAAAAAATTTAAAACTTAAAACTGGTGAGGTTGTGATGAAAGAGGCATACTCAAATACTTATGGGGAAATTGATGTAGCAATTACTCCTTATCTTGAGAATTTCTCTAATTTTCTGATAGTTTATTATGTGTGACTCCATGCTCTTGGTAAATACCTTTGCTAAACTTCAATTCTCATGTTCTTAAGTACGCTGAAGTTCTTTAAGTCCTTTAAGAAACCTCTACCTAAGGTAAAACCTTTTAATTTGGAGCCATCATTTACTATTTTAAACACCTGTAATTTCTAGCTTTCAAAGACAATTCATTTCAAAACAATGAAAGAGGTTGAAAATCCTGATTAAAATGTGTAATGAGAGGAAGTTTGGAACTATCAATGAATTAGTGCTCTTTAACACACGGAAATTATGTAACTAATGATTTTCTAACTCATTGGAAAGAGAGAACCACATAACCACACATTTGTATTTTTAGGCAAAGTAAGTTATAATGAAATAATTATTATGATTTTTAATTTTTCTAAGCTTGATAACTGATAAATCATTCGTCTGAATCTGGGTAGGTTTATGCAGTTGTCTTCAAGCTGCAGATACTTCAGAACTCTAAATGGACATTCTACTACTGAGATACATAATAAACATAGAGATTCATTAAACTTAAGACTTACCTGTATTCAGAAATCAAAGAGTGTATTATGCAAACATGTAAATGGAGATGCTCCTAACTGTGAAATAAGCAATACTGATTTTAATTACAGTCAATAATCATTTTAAATAGGCAAAACAATGGAAATAGGCCATCTTAAACTTTGATGGGGGGTGAAATTGGTTTATGACAGATTCTTTTGTTTGTGGTAAAGGGACAGCAAGTCTAAATGACTTTACTCTTGTAACTTGACATCATTTCATTCTAACATACTGTGACAGATTGAAGCTGGGTAGACCCCAGAAAATCCTGTTCTCAAAGTTAATTCAATCCTAATTCATTCCTGTGTAGATAAACCTGAATCTATTGCAGGGACCTTTCGATTAAATTACTTCAGTTAAGGGCCTTTGCATGACTCTGGATGAGTCTTAATCCTCTTACTGGAGTTCTTTATAAACAGAGGTATAAAAAGCTGCAGACACAGAAAAAAGCTTCAGAGGCAGAGAAGAACCCAGAAGCTGAGAGGAAGTCACTTTAGATAAAAGCTGAAAGCAGTGAGGCCCAGAGAAGAGAGGAGAGAGGAGCAGACATCGCCATATGCCTGGTGGCCCACAGCCACGCATCTTCTGATGATGCTGCCATGTGCCTGATGGTACACAGCTGCAGCTCCGTGAGAAAGCATTTCTTGATGCCTTGATTTGGACACTTTCACAGCCTCTGGACTACAGGCTCTTAACTTAATAAATCCTTATTGTAAAAGCCAACCCATTGAATGGTATCTGCATTTCTGTAGCCTAGCAAACTAAAACACATACATTTTATTTCTTTTTTCAATCAAGGCCATTTTGACTTAAATATCATCTTTATGATTAGCTCTCTTGCTAGTTCTGAGATTTATTCATTTAAATATGTTTATTACGTACCTATTATTGCCAGACATTGTTCTGGGGTGCTAGGGATATGTAGTAGACAAGTAGCTTACTTTTTTGTGGGGAGACAGAAAATAAGCTTGGTGAGAAGGGAAGGTAGGTTCCTTAGGATTGACTGGTCTGGAAGGCTGCAAAGAGGAGGACAAAATGGAGCTGAGTCCTGCATGAATCGGACCGTGTGAAAATTTGGGAGTGGAGAGGTTCAGTCCTGGGGACAGAAAAGGCAAAGCTCTAAGACAGGAATACTTTTGGCCGTAAGGAGCTTGGTGTGGTAGGGACACAGTCAAAGAGAGTGAGACAGAGAACATGCAGTCAGAGAAGGAGGCAGAGCCGAATTACATGGAGCTCTATAGGCCATGGCAAAGGGCTTGCATTTTATTCTTAGTGCGATGAGAAGGCATTAGAAGGCTTTAGGCAGTGACATGAGCTGATGAACTTGCTCTGCTCTTTGAAATCTATTTTCCATCTGGTAAAAAGGTGCTAAAGTGCCAGAAAAATTTTTGATCCACCCAGCAATCTAGCAGGCAATTTTCTTGAGTTTTCTACCTACCAAATTTTTAATGACTTAATGAAGACTTCAGCCATATCACCTTGAACTACTAGAAGACAGGTGATAGAGGAACACTTGTGACCAAGGTAGAACCCCTTTCCTGTTCTTATGGAGTTTCGAGTCAAGCAATTCTTAGAGCCACAAATTCTTTAAGAATAGGTGAGTGTGTCTCCACTCTTTAACCTTCACCTGGAACACAATAAGGATGCATATCTTATTTGCTGTATGAGCCAGTGCAGAGCATGAGTGAATTTACAGGTGATGTTTGGGTTTCAATGAACTCACCTATAAAACTGCTACGTTAAATCTTATTTAATTCAACCCACTGCTTCAACATATTCAGATAATTCTGGATCCTTCTCCTGTCAGCTAAACTGAGGGCTATTTCTCTCTGATCTGTGCCTTTCACAATGGGCCAAAACCTGTTAGCTGTCTACCCAAGTTTCTGACAATAACCTTGTTCAGGGAAAGCCACAGCCATGGCGACTTCCTCTTGGCTTGGCCTCTTTCCAGCACCTTTTGGTATGGTGTTGAATCCTTTACTGACTTCAGTCCATGCTCCAGTCAACAATGCCTCGTGGACATGGTCCAGGGTCAATGGAGAAAGAGTGAGGTGTCACCAAAAAATCTAAGCTAAAGGATAAATAGACACCAGTCAGGCAAAGGGGACAGGCAGGAGCAGAGTGGTCCAGGCCGCGATAACAGCATGTATTAGCATGCATTTATATCCCATGATTTGGGATGCCACCTTGAACACATGTTATATACGTCTACATTACAGAATCTTGTCTGAATGAGCCACTCCGTTATGTAGAGCTTTCTCTCTTTCTCTCCTATGTCTGTACATAATTCTTTTAATTATAATAAACTCTATAAGGTAGTATACATCTAGTAGAATTATTTCTTCCCTCTGTATTTCTCTTTTATGTCAACATTTTCATGAACACTCTTTCCTATTTATTCTTCAAGATGACAATTGAGATAATTTTGTCAGATTAGAAAATTCAGGAGAAAGGTTGATTAAAATTGAAATAAATTTACTAAGAAAGACTTGAAATCTTAAAAATATCCAGTGTTCCTGGACTGTATATCCATTTGTTTGTCTTTATTTTTATCTACAAAGAATTCTGCAATTATCTATACATAGATACCTAACATTTCTTGTTAAGATGATTCTTGAATATTTTAATTATACTGAATTGTTAAGGTAATTTTTTTCACTATATTTCCATTTGTCACCCAGAATGCTCTTATTAATTTTAACAGTTTCTCAGAAGATTTTTTTAGTTTTCTAGGTAAAGAAAACTATCATTCCCAAATATTGATAATTTTGTTCACTTCCTGCTTTCCGATAGATTCATCTCATTTATTTTTGGCCTCATTGCAATGGTTAGAACAGAACTTTCAGAACAAATTAAGTAATAATGGAGGTAGTGGTTATTCATTTTTCTCCCTTATTTTTTAAGAAAATGCCTCTAGGATTAAAAGAAGTATTTGAGATATTATTATGGCAAGAAAAACAAATTATTCTTCTAATCTTTGTTTTTTTTTTTTTTTTTTTTTTAATCCTGATGGATGTTTAATTTGATCAAATACCGTTTCAGTAACTAGTAAAGTGATTGCCTGATTTTCCTCTAAAACACTATTAATGTAATTTCAATTATTAAACAATTTTTGCATACTTTGGATAAACTTTGTTCTCTTATACACACACACACACACTTTTTTTTGTATAAATGCAGTCTCATTCATTCATTTCTTTAACAAATATCCATGAAGTCAGTCTATGTATGAGTCATCGGGCTACGTGTTATATTAGAATGATAGAGCCTGAAAAGACTCCAAGTTCAGTCCAGTGTTTCCCAATAGCATTTTTCTAAACCCAATGGGTTTTGAAGATTTAAAATGCATTCCTAATTAGTTCCATATTTCAAAAAAAAAAATCATTTAAAAAGACATGGTTAGCAGTGTTTCTCTGATTCAAGTAGAAATAATCTCAACTCAAGGTAATACTGATTAGCTACTGATTAGTGAAAATACTAACAATTACTTAATAAATGCAATTAGGTTATCTATGATTATATTTTACAGAAGAATCTGAGGGCTACAGAAGTAAAACTGTATAGTTACCTGAAGTCAGGGAAGAACAAAGTATAGCACTTGTTTTTTTCTGTCATTCCAGTTTATTAAAATGAACAAATTTATAGATTTGTATACAGAAAAGTACACAAGAGAAAATAAGTACATATAAAACACCTGTGTGGCTGAACATCACTTTCAAAAATTCAATTACCTAGAAATAGTTGCCTCCAGTTTAGTACATTCAGTATTTGGACATTTAAAATGCTATATCAAGTCTGTGTTTATGATGAATGAGTAGGAAGCCAGCTGGAAAATTATGCCATACATGTTCAGTTCTTACCATTAAACATTTAACCACAAGACTTTAGCTGGGACCACTTTGGGCTAATCAGTAGAGGTTCGTGAGTCACCGTTTTGTTTGGATCCCTAGCAGTCATCCACCTAAAAGGAGCATTATCTGTGGCCTAATAACACCCATAAGAACCCAAGCATTATGTGTTAAGATACATTTAGAAACCCAGTATAAAAAACAACAGCAAAAAAAACAAATACTTTTTTGAAAGAACACACTCTTTAGAACTGTGCTAACAAGACTGAAAATGAACTGGAAAGTTTCTGCACTTAGGAGGGAAAGTTCTGCTCTTCTAGAACTTAAGCTCAAGAGGATGACATTCTGTGCCATAGAAAGGATAAAGGTTGTGTCCATTTGCAATCCATTTACTGAGGAGGTAGAGAGGCTCCAGATCTAGAACCCTGTTGCCCAAATCTGGAACCCTGTTGCATGTGAAAGGGGGTAATGCTGGAGGAGCTCAGGAGCAAAGTCGATGGAAAAGAGAATCAGAGAGTAAAGGAGAGAAGAGGCATCAGCTTTCCCCTCATTTGCAATAGCAAGCAAGAGAATGGGAAAAGGACGCTTTTGCCCTGGAAAGAGAATTGAACTTTAGAAAGAGAAGCCACATCTGTTAGATTCCAAAATGCCTAAGGAGAAGTTATACTTGCTTCAGTTTTACTTTAAAATTTCTCTTTGGTGGTCTGAAGCAAGATTTCTTTTAAAAGGTGCCTTGTTCTACTACAATGTTTAGATTTTATGCCCTAAAACAGAACCCCAAACAACGCTGAATGTTAAGGATTTGAAAATGTATTCAAAACAGTATGACCTGAGGGGTTTGTGGTAGCTAGAACTCCCAATCAGAGGATCCATGGTAGAGTAGAAAATTTGTTTTTAATCAACCAGTGTTGTTTATTTCTGTGCAGAATTTCATTTTACCAACTTTTTAATTGCATGAGTAATACACGTGCATGCAAAAATTTAACACGTTATTAGGGCAGAGACTCGCAAGCCGTTGTCCAGTCCTGATTCCTATCTCTAGTAGGCAAAGAGCTAGACCTCACTTCCCAAACGCCCTTTCAGTTGGGTGCTGACTTGCGACAAAGCTGTAGCCAACATCCAATGGACAATTACATTGATTTTTTTTTTTTTTTCAAGGAGTAGGCACTAAGAAGGGAACTTCCACTTCCAGAGCTGGCCAGGAAAGGCATTCTGTGTGTGATTCTTACACTCTTCCCCACCTCTGACAGCCAGATGCTGAAGACCCAGCAGGGGATTCCATTGACTTAAAGGATGGAGAAGCCCCCAGATAGTATGAGCCTGAATCTCTGAATTTCCACTAGGAGGAGAGCTGCCTCATATCAGGAAGATCCATATGGCCTATGGAGTGAAAAATATATTTTATAATGTTAAGCCACTGAAATATTGACATTTATTTGTTTAAGCAGTTAGAGGTAACTAATACAATTACTAAGAAGTGTAAAGTTCCCTTGACCACTCTGTACCCACCAATCTCAGTGTCTTTGGCCCTCCCTAGGACACCCTTGTTATCAGTATTATATGTATATCCCTAGATTTTTTATTATACATTTATATCTATCTATTTTTCTACCATTTATCTATCATCTATCTATCTCCCCACCCATAGAAAACATATATCATTTTTGTGAGTGGCTTTTTTGTTTTGTTTTTATTTACATAAAATTTATCCTACTGAATGTATCTATGTGGAACTTGTCTTTTTTCACTCTAATATATTTTTGAGCTCTAAGCAAGTTAACATGTATAGGGCTAATTCATTGATTTTAGTCACATATCCAAGTATGGCTGTTTCACAGGTTATTTAGATATTTCCATGTTGAAGGATGTACAGGTTATTTTTCAGTTTTTTTTCTAACACGATAGAGATTGAGATGGGAAAATATGTATTTTATTTTACTACGGAGTCGTACCTTGCCCTTCAAAAGGCTGTTGCTAATTTAGTCCCTCATCAACCCTGATAGTACCTGTTTTCCTCACAACTTCATCAAGACTCACTGCTATCAAATTTTTAAATATTTTGCCATTTAGATTACAAAGTGTGTCCCTCACCCAGTAGCAGCCCTTAAGTACTTAAAGCTTTATCTACATGTAGATGATGAAATTAAGTAATTAATTGGAGATATCCAACTCATGTGATTACTGCTCCAAGTGAATCATCCATATTTGACATTTTCAGGTGCTTGGAAGTTTTCTGGAGTTTTCCTCCCAAAACACATTCATTTGGCTAAAGAGAGAAATACCTCCAGATTAGAGAAGTGAGAAAAATTTCACTCATTGATTTTTTCAAAGGTCCCCAACTTCAAGAACGCTTATGAAATTATTTCAACATGATTCATTTGGTCTTTTCAAGCTCAGATCAATGGGGACACCACAAGTCATTCATTCTGAGTTTTAATATCAGCACGATTCAACTACTTTAGGGAAATGTTACCAGAGAAACAGACATGTGGGAGATTTCAAACCTAATCTAAACCAGGAACCAGCACTCTGATAGCAATGCCAAGAGTGGTGAAAGAGGTGGCTTCCTTTCTGTGGAGAGTGGGAAGACTTGCACACAGCTGGGGTCTTAAAGCTGGGCTTTTCCTGAGACCCCGCGCCCAGGGCTGGGTGTCGTACAAGGTGTTCCCTCTAAGGTCACTAAAATAGAAGATAATGAAGCATGAGCCTTTAGAGTTGTTTTTGAAGTGAAAGGAAAGGTTTGTAGAATTAAAATAATTAAACTGGCTCTCCCCCCAACCCTATCCCTAACTCCATTTTAATCTGTTAGCATGCACTCACATTCCTCAAAACCCTTGCTCGCCCAGCATCCTCCACGCAGTGTGTCCTAGCCCCACTTCTGCTTCAGCCTAAATCCTGTGCATCCTCAAGCCTCAGCTACTTGATCATGTTGCTGATCGTGCCCTGATCACACCTGATTATCACCCTTATCCTTCAAGTTTTCCACTTCTCTCTCCCGTACTCTTGAAGCTATTATAAACTCGAGCTGTGCAGTGAAAGTTCTGCACTCATAGGCAGGCTGTGCCACTTGTAGTTTCCTCATCTGTAAAATGGGACTCAAACAGGAACTAATGCTGTGGGCTAAGTATTAATAACATCATGCAAGGAAAGTGCTTAGCACACGGCCCGACGCTGCTGAGCGCTGAATACATGTTAGCTCTTACTTCTCCCGTAATATCCGGGATTTGCACGTACGATGGAACTTAGCCTGCTGCATTGTAATCATTAGTTTTATTGCATTTCCTTCAGTGACTGCACCGAAGGGAGGGAACACATCGTGCTCATTTCAGTACCACTAGCACATTCAAGATATATATAACTACTTAAGAGATGTTTGGCAAATGTACGGACACAGACTTGGCATGTCCATTTGGACAGTCTGCCAACCTCAGACCTGTTAAGTGCACATACAACTTTCTAAAGCAAAGGGGAGGCCACTTGTTTAGTTGAAGGCCTGAAAACCCAAACTGCAAGAAGAGGAAAATAAGGTTTTATGGTCCCGTATCTGGAATTTTCACATTTGACGTCCAGATAATTATGGATTAGGGACTAATCATTTTAAAAGATGCATTTTGGGATTGAAGTTAGTTTTGAGTTTTGCAAGTGAAAACAACTCCCCATCTGAGACAATTTAGTTTTGATGGGCTTCTCTTTTACTGTATTTATGCCCACAATCCATAAACATCCAATCTCCATAAACAAAAGCACACTTTTTGAAAAAAGACTCCATTTGCATGCCAAGTCAGCATTCCAGAGGCATTGTGCAGAGAAGTTAAAGTCCTTGGAAATGAGAAGCAGTAAAAGAGGGTCAGGTTTGCATTCCACAGAAGTCCATCGGGGGTTGTGCTTCTGACCCCTAGACTGTGTCTACAAGAAAGTGAACAGCCGTTCTGACAGCGAATTAAATGTTGCATAGACTTTCTGGCAGCAGAGCTTAACAGCCCCACTGCCTCTACCCAAGTCAGATTGAACTGTGTGGGTGCCAGCTGTGGGTTTCTGACATTTTGTATGCAGGATTTCAGCAAACCCGAGGATTTAGAGAGAAGGCAGCCTCGGGGCATTCTGTGGGTTCTGGGATGGTCCCCACTTGGCCTGAGCCTTGGCATCTAGTTACTTGGGCTCCCACACACCTGCCAACATCCCTCATGGCTTAAACGACAAAATCCCCTGCCCCTGACTTTCCAGCAATTCCTTCCCTGAAGCCACCATCTCATTTCTATGAGGGGATTGTGGTTCCAACTCCCCCAAATGGCACCCAACTAAAGAGATGCATCTGGCCTCCCTCTGCACTCCTTCGCCCCTGGGAGGTAGGTCGACCTTCTGAGGGGGGCTGAGGAGCGCCATCCCTCTCCTGGACCACACGAACCAGGAGCAGAGCTGCTGTGTCCCATCCCTGTCCTCTTAGCTGGTCCTGGGAACTGGGGGGAAGGTCCAGGGACCCCCTGGCCTCCATTCTCCCAGGCCTCACCAGGGCTGGCCACCTCCCAGGAATGGGCCTTGGGGTCAAGGGCATGGACTCTGGAGCCACCCTGCCTGGACTTAAATAACATCTCTGCCATGTAGAAGCTGTGTGATCTTGGACAGGATACTTAATCCCTCTGGCCTCAGATTTCTTAGCTGCAAAATGGGCACGAGAACATCAGAGGGATACTATAAAGGTGACATGAAGCATCTCATCCCAGGCCAAACCCAATCCCCTTATCTTAATTATTTTCCTTCATGACATTCATCATTACTTATATTACGTTTTATGTATATTATCTGCCCCTTTCACAGGAATACAAGTTCCCAGGAAGGGAGGGGCTGTGTCTTTTTGCTCCTGCCTCTATTCTCAGAACCAAGAGCAACATGGGGCACATAGTAGGCACCTGATAAATACTTAGAGTATTGATAATTGTTAGCTATTTGATGATTTTATCATTATCATTATTAGATCGCCATGCAGATGAAATAGCATGGAAACCCCCTGGCACCCAGGATGTGTGCTCCATACAAGGTGACTAAATGCTAGAGAGAGAGATGGAGAGAAAATGGAAGGAAGGGAAGAAGGGCAGACACGGTCCCAAGTAGAGGTTCTGGGGAAGAACTGACTCCAGGTCAATGGCAAGAGGGTGGTTAGGGTTAGGAGCATGAAGAGACGGGGCCCAGGTGCCCAGGCGTGAGGGAAGCCTGTTGGTGAGGGCAACAAGGGCACGACAAGAAAGCAGGTTGGGGGTGAGTAACGCACTGCCTTGCTGCTTGCTGCAGTCCCACTGAGACTGTGATCTGGAGAAACCCCCTGTATCTGGGATGGCTCTTGTGCTATGTCTCTGGACCGCAGAGACCACGGTTCCATCCTCCAGGCAGAGATCCCAGAGCCTCCTGGAAAGTGAGCTCTGCTGCCCTTCTTCTTCTCCCTTACTTACTAGCGGGTAAAGAAAAACCAGCCTGGCGGAGTGTAAGAAGCACAGGCTGTGACATCAGACAGAAATTGACTGCCACGCCCACTGCTATGTAGTGCAATGAGTTCATCCAGATGGGTCCATTTGCCTTTTTATCTGCATCTTCCCCCGTTTAAATACACACGTAGTTTGCACTGAAGTGGCCAGCTGTAGTTACGTGGGGACAATATCACTTTCATTTCCAGATAACTGTGAGGTTCATTGAAATAGACAGAAGAACACAGAATCCATAGACGTTACCAGCTACGGATGCTTAAGTAGGACCTTGCATACAGCAAGTGCTCAATAACCCTTTCTGAAGGACAGAGCAGAGATTTCTGAAATGCAGAAACAACATCAGGAACACAGAGACTGTGTCTAAATTCCACCTTCTACACAGAAAAACCAGGTGATTCCAAGCTTTTTCGTAAACAAGCTTGCAAGATGGCTGCTTTAGAGAATTCAGAGGCAGCCGTGTCTGGACTCTTCCGGCAAACCTGGGACTAACTTCATTCACTAGTCTGCAGTTTCCAGCTTGTCCAAGACTCCACAAATTAAAAACATTAGGGTCATGAAATCTAGGTACATTTCTCCTCTCTATTATTATTATCTCAAATCTTTGGAAGCTCTTCTCTATTTTTTTTTGTAATCTGCAATTGAATGACTGCTAGTGTGTACCTTGCTACTTGAGTAACATCGCTTCAGAATGCTCTCTCTCTCAATCTCTCTGTCCTCCTCTCCCAAGGCTTTTGTTCTCAGGATGATTTCACCCTCTCCTCAGAGGGAACATTTTAGTAACATGGGTTTATGGCTACTGTAAAGAAGGAAGTTTGAAAGGCAAAGCCAGAGACGTGATCCCCAGCTTTATAACAAACTCCTGTCAAAACATAACAAACCTCAGCCAGACATGAGCTGCGGCGACAGAATGCAAGACCATAAAGATGATGGAGATCAGATGGGACAGGCACTTTGTAGAAACAAACGCTTTCTTTGCAAACAGATAGGGCAGCCCTACACTGAAAGCCCTCCCCAGAAAAAAAAAAAAAAAGATGGTCGGAAGAAATAAGGACAAAAACATAAAATTCAAATGACTGCCCAGCCCAAGGATACAAATCCAAGGCAGACAAAGAATCCAATTTTACTAAATCAAGCCGACATCTCCTCCGACATCTCTTCCTGACTTTAATTGACCTCGGTAAGCTGGATCCTGAACAAACATAACATTAAGAAGAGGGTGAAACCCAGTGGAGAAATGGACCGCCAGCGAGTAGGTGTTTAAAGTTTCACTTTCTCAGGCTATACTTGGTGCTGTATAGGAAATGCGAAATCATCCGTTTGGTGGCAGCCACCAAGGAGCCAAAGCAGCCAGCATGAGATCAGAGGTTCAGTGTTCCTAGGAGTTACACATGGAAGATTCCAGATCCATGGTTAGGATCCTGCCATATGTCTAAACACCAAATAAGGTTGTCTTCATTGGGAAAAAAATAGGCACAGGAAGAGGAAGTAAAGCCAACATATGCAGCTTAACGAGATGCCAAGATCTGTAGGAAAACCTTTTCTTCTCTTAAATTGGAAACACTATCACTCAACTAGTATCTATTTGATGGAATCCTTTAACAACCGAGGGTGTTCTATTTCAAAAAAATCTCCCATAGTCTCTCTGGCTTCCATCAGCTAGACACTTTAACCCTTCTTCCTCCTTTATTTTCCTGGATTACTCTTTTTCTTCCTTTGGCTCCCAAAGGCATCCTCCAAGATGCCTTCTCTGTCATCCTATACCTCTCGGGTACAGTACTGATCTCATTACAGTGGCTCTCAAACTTAGACTTGTTAAGATGCAGGTTCCCAAGTTTCAGCCCCCAAAACATCTGTTCCAGTAGGACTGGGATGATGCCAGGTTCTGGCACTTTTAAAAAGCATCCAAGTGCCTTGGATGTGGGGGTCCCTAGGCTATTTTCAGGGACACTGTGCTCTACTTGAATCGTCTCTGTCCTCCTCATTTGTGGGTTTCATGAGGACAGACACCAGATCTGCCTCTTTCACAGTTCTATCCATATCCTCAGGGCTTATCAGATCACCTAGGATGCAATAGGAGCCTCTTCTAAATACTCTCACACACACAGTCAGTTCTCATTATTTGCAGTAGCTATCTTCTACAAAGTCACCGTGAACACTGAATTATCAAATACTGGGCCCTTGCTCCTGGGGAAAGTACAGGGTTAGGTTCCTCTGAGTCTCTGGTCACAGCATGTTTGCCAACTGATCAATACATAGCTTTATTTTGTATGTGTTTCTGTTTAAAGAGACCCCATTTAATTGTATTGTTGATTCATTAATATTGAACTCACGGCCAGCAGCACTGTAACTCACGCCTGAACAACGCTGGTCTAAGATACGTATTTACTCCGGAAGGCACAGCACAGCCTTCTTGTGTTTTGGAACACCAGAGAGCCCTTCACCACGACGTTTGGGTACCATTTTAAACGAAACTATCACCAACAAAAGGCATGAAAACGTGAAAAACGTGACACTGAATGGACCATGAAAAGGACGCTTGTTTACAGCATGAGTGGAAGAAGACACGGTCTGGCTCGAACTTAGCTAGGAAATGCACCTCTGGGGGCTCAAATTTTTCACTGCCCTGCACACATCCATGAATGACGACAAAAGCACTGCAAGTGTTGCTTTGGGAGTTACAAGGAAATTTTAGCAAGTAGGTGAATTTACAAATGTGGAATCCACCAATAATGAGGAACAGCTGTATGTGTGCACGTATGTACATAGAGATACTAAACACACACAGATCTCTATCATCTACCTATCATCATCCATCTGTCATCTATCTATCAATCATCCATCATCTATCATCATCTATCCATCTATCATCAATCTATCATCTATCTATCATCTATCTATGTATTTATCAATCATCTATCTATCTCTATGTAATTATTGAGTAACTGTGACATGCGGTGGTGTTTGACAGGTCGCAGAGCCTGCTCTGTTCAGTGGAGACGGGAACACAGCTGATCAAGGCGTGGAGTACTGGGGTTCAGCATTTGTGTATCAGCCCAGGATCAGCACAGATTTACTCTCTGGTGAGTCGCCGAGGGAACCGGATGAATTCTCAGAGAAAGAAACCCCAAGCCTTCTATTTCTCACTGTTACTGACAACCAGGTAACATGCGGGCTGCCTTTATCCTGCCAGAAACTTCACAAAGCTTACCCTGCTGATTAAGTGAGGATGCAGACCCTGATTAGGGGGCCGCGATACCACCAAACCAGAACCTCCCCTTAGTGGCATTTCTGCTTCGAGGACGAATGTTTCCATTGTAAACTACCGGGACTGCAGTGGGGAAGTAGGGTGAGGTAATTGTGGGAAACAGATTTGAAAGGTGAAATCTCTCTCTAACATTCCCAAACTGTTATATTTCTGAGACTACCCACACTCCACTTAACAAGTTAAAATACAATTGAATGTTGAGCTTTACCCAAAGTTCATTATAGTGGGGACTTTGCATGATGAATTTGCCAGAGAAGAGGGATTTGAAGCAATCCAGAAAGGCAATTCCTGGAACCACCAGGCGATAGTGAGCATGTATGAATTGATAACCAGGGTGATCATTCGTGCAATTTCAGGCTGTGGAGAGATGAACAATATCTCGCTAGCGGATAATATCAGTTGTCAGGCATATGTTTTATAACCCCCGAACTCCCTCTTGTTTTCGCAAGCTGATGGTGGATATCCTTGATTTTTTTTTTTTCTGGCTGCATAAAACTTTGGAAAGGTTTTATTTGTTTCCTTCTTTTACCAGAGAAGTTAATGGTAGAGAAATTTTAAGAAGAAAAAAAAAATCAAGATAGCAGATAATAACAATGTATAACCACTTCATCAGCACTTCAAACACCATGGAAAGAATTTTAAATGTGTATTATAATATCTGTAGCCAGCGCAGGGAAGATCTTGCATACGTCACATGTGTTGCTTTCTCTGTCTGAATGATTATCAAGACAGTGATGTACTTGTCTGAGACATCTTCTAGGCCCCAGTTGTCCAAGGTTTCCATGAGGGAAGGGGCCGTGTCTATCTTGTTCATCTCTTGAATGTCCAAAACAGTAACAGCCACAGTTGCCAAAAAATTAATATGTCCAATCATCACACTGAGTCTCTACAGCTGGGAGATAGGACCGAGCAGGAAGGCTGGGAACGGGAGCCAAAGCAGGCAGATATGATCCAGGAAAATGGATGAGCCTGTGCGTAAGGTGCAGGCCAAAGATTTCAGGCAGCTTCTGAGTGGGTGGCCTTACTACTAGAAGACAGACTAACTGCTAAGGCAAAGGGAGGACGCAGGCAGGGACAGCGAAGGAGCATGTTCCAAACGAACAGAGAAATTAGTGTTGCAGGGGAATGTTTCTCCCCACTCTTGGGGCTTCTTCCATTAGGGCAGCACTCCTTGCCTTTCTGCCTCCTCACTCCACCTGGGGAAAGTGGGCAAAGAAATGAGCGATAGCATCTCAGCAGTGAGTTTAACGTTTAGAAGGAGAGTTTGGGCATGGGTAACCCCTTCCTGTTCCCTTTCTCAGTGCAAGGTATACAGAGAATGTGTGATTTGCTCAGCTTCTCCAGGGAAAGACCCCATCCAAGAGGGTGAAGGCTTGTGATCAAGCATTGCTGGTGACAGGTTGATTAAGTCTACTTGTTCTTAGATTTAATGTTAGGAAAGCCATTTGTCTGTACGTATAAACCACATTCTCCAATAACTATACCAGAAGTATAGATGGCATCTCTTACTTCATCTGCCATCTCCTTCTTTTATTTCTCAATTGGTTCAGAATTTAAAGATTAAGAAAGAGTGTCATTTATTGAAATCTCAATTCACCAACAAATCGTTGGTTGACAGCAAACAAATTTCAACCCAATTAAGCTTCACAAATGTGGTTCACACACCTACTATGTGCACAGTACCTTGTTGGGGTTTAGAGTGATTACAGCAGTAACCAATATAAGATTTCAAGCCAGGGTGTCTATACAACCTGACTCAAGACAGATGGGCATGCCTCTGATGTCGTGATAACTGATTCAAAGGCAAAAGCCAACTGCCCAGTGTTCAGGTTTATATACCCCAATGCTTTAGTTGTCCTGGGACTTCAGAGCTTCCTAAGGGAAAGAACTCTACCTTAGTCTCAGTCCCAGTGTCTAGAACAAAGCTTAGCATGGAGCATCATTATTGGGTGGTAGGCCAGATGAGTGGATGAACAGATGGATGAATTCTGCTGGATATGGGACAATTTGTGTGTTGAGTGGAAGAAAAAAATCATCATAGCCTCAAGTGGTCATAGTGGTAAGTTCAAGTTTGAACTCTCCTAACAATTACACTTATAAATAAATTTAGAAAGTTGTTTTTTAGAATGATATAGTGGGGCTTTGTCTTGGATTAAGAACCACACTTCAACATTACAAGTGAAGATATTTTGAAATAAAGACAGTAAGATGATGGCTGTTAGGTAGGTGGATACCAAATCTATTCAAGGAGGCTACTACCACTTTCTCTGATAACTCTTTCCTTTCTAGCACACAGCCAGTGAGTAATAACAACTTTGTATGTTGGCTACAACAATGGAACTTGCTTTTTAATAAGGAAGACCACTTTGATTTTCTAGGTGGGTGGACCAGGTACCAGTCAGAGAATCAACAGTGTGTGCTTATTTAAACCTAGAGAAACCAAAGTGGATTCTATATTTAAAGGGAAAAAATAAGGAGAAAAACTTAAAAACTTATATTTCTGGCATGTGGTAGGCATTAAATAATATGGATTCAATGACATAAATGAACTAGACACACACTTAAAGAAAGAAAGCCAAGATGGGTACAAATTATAACTCATGAAGATGAATCAGTGCTTAGAATTACATGCACTAGCTAGAGTAGAATTTCTCCTCCACATGCAAAGTCCACTGAGCCTTCAAGATGCCCAGGGTTTAAAGGCAAGATATCAGGAAGAACAACAAGTCTTAGCTAGCTCCATACCAAGGTTTTGAGTTATAGAGTTCAGCTTTTACTCTGCAAGCAGTGAGAGGTCATCATTAAGTGTTTGATCAAGACAGGAGCAGATCTGGATTTAATTTTTTTCCCTGGCTTTAAATTTCTATGTTTCGTGGGTTTTTTGTTTGTTTGTTTGTTTGTTTGTTTTTGTTTTTGGTAACAGCCAAGTGTGCTTAATTTTCTCTGTAACATTCAGGTAAAATCACTGTAGATGTAAGAAGGTGTGAGGTGAAAGCTTTCTAAGGACAACCAAATCCTTGTAACTGTGCAAAAAGAGAGTCATTTTTATCATTTTAAAACCTCAGTCAAAGCCTCTACACAAACAATGGCACAAAAAAAAGATTGTCCTAAGGCCCGAGACCCTGTCTAATGATCTACATTCTGACTGACTTACCACTCCGTCGATGTGCAGCACTACAGTATTTATTTTTCCATACCTACCTCTAAGCCAGAGCACTTTTAATCACCAATGCCCAAAGAGTCTTGCTGCTCTATTCCAAAGCCAAGCCTGCCTGGGACTAGGATGCAAGTACCAAGAGGAAGGGTCTTTGCCTTTCTGGTCATTTCTATATCCCCAGCACCCAGCCAATGTCTGGCACAGAACAGGCACTCCATAAATATTTGCTGAATAAATAAATAAATGGTGACTGCTATTAATTTAGCAAAATGACGCTCATTGAGATTGACTGTTAGCCAGGAGAGAGACACTCATGTGAGTCACATTGGAAAGTCAATGACTGAAAAATTATTCCCCTCAGTGTTATCCCTACCCCACCATAACTCCACTTTCCATCTGCCACTTTATGGGCTTAAAGCTTCTGAAAGGAAGGCATTGAAAGCACTAGAAATGCGGTAATTGCTGGTGTGGTTTGAACTCCTGGGGCCAGTGCACTTCTGTTCCTCACCTTCCAGCTCAGTAGAAAATGGGTTATGGTTACAACATCCCTGACTGACTTTAAGCTCACCTAGTCCACCCTTCTATACGAATGACTAGTGTGCTAGGTGTTCTACCTTCTGAAAGAAGAAAAGGAAAACGAATATTTATCATCATCATCATCAATATTTTTGACTGCTATTTGTTATGTTTCAGGCCCATTTTACAGATGGAGAAACAAATGTTCAGAAAGATCAAATTATTTGCCCAAATGCACACAGACACTAAGTAACAAAGAATTCCTAATATGGTAGACAGCCTCTCTCCCATGATCCCTGCCTCCTGGTATTCAAGTGCTTGGGCAAAAAATCACTGCCCTTTAAGTGAGAGCTGGATTTAGGGCTTCACTTCTAGCAAATAGCGTGTGGCAGAGGCGATGGATGTCATTTCCAATATCAGGTCACAAAAAGACTGGCTTCCATTGCGTGCCCTCTCTGGCTTGCTTGCTCTGAAGGGGTTGTACCATGGACCTGATGCTTCTGGCTCACCACCAGCAGAGCCCTAACCTGCCGGCGGCCACAGGAGTGAGCTTAGAAGCAGATTGCCCCACCCTCGAGTCTTCAGATGATTGCAGCCCAGACCGGACGCTTGATTACAGCTTCGTGAGAAAGATTGCAAAGACACACCACAGAAGCTGTGAGGTAATAAATGCTGTTATTGTTTACTTTTCACCATTGCTGGCCTCTAGGGAGAAGGATTCTAAGTGCAAATAGATAAAGACCAGACAAGTTATGAGTCCAGTAGGTGTTCTAGCAGCCCTTTGGGGCAAGATCATAGCCAGGGCGTCACATACAGTTGCGCAGTTTGGACACTACACAAAGGTACCAGGCTGTAACAGCTGAGCATGGACTGACATAGGCTATCTCTGTCCTCAGGCTTGGAGGAAACACACATGGGTTGGCAGTGGCTGTGGTTGTTGCTATACAGGGAAGGCCTTATAAAGTCTAGAAATAGTCTCTATTATGGTAGCACCAGGAACATGCTTCAGGTCACTCAACTGGGATACTCTTTGTTTATTTTCCATTCACTCCTTTGTCAGTTGGTACCATTTTTGTGAAAATCCCAGGCAATCTAGAAAACTCTAATGAAACTAACCAGAACCATGACAGAGGTGATTTTTGCTTTTTGGTAATTTTTAATCATTCATTGGCCCAAAACATTAAGGGGCGAGGACGGTGGTAGTCTTTTGGAGTAGCCTGGCTATGACAGAGGTGAGAATCAATGTGAGAGACCCAGAGGAGAATGTGGCATTCAGGAAAAGATTCAGAACAACCTGCATGATGTCTTTTCACCTGGAGGCTCCACCCCAAGGGGATTCTGTGTTCTCTTAAAAAGAGGGCTGTACACATTTCTTTCTGGGGCAGAGAGAAGCCTGGGTGCAGGAATTGTACAGAGTTGGTTCTATGGAATGCTAGCTTGGGGAAAGGAGTAATTCAGGCTGGGCTGTATGTTTGATCAATGCCAAGGGAAGGAGGTAGACCAATTCCCAGGGTTTGGGGAAGAAACACAGTTAGAACCGAAAGGTAATAGCTGTCCAGACACCCCTGTATCCTCCACTCAAGTTCTTTACCCCACATCCTGGACCCGTATTCAAGTTTCCCTTCAGCTCTGAGTTTTTGGGAGTCCTTGACATAATGAGTCCCACCAGCCACTTGGAACACAGGGAGTCTCCATCTCATTGCCCCAGTGTGGCCTGCAGGAGGCACTGCAGGATCTGGCCCTGCCTGCATTGCCTGATTTGCAATATCACCAAGAATTTCATGCTTACTTAGTTCTCAGTGCCTTACCTATGCTGCACCTTCCACCAGGATCTCCCCCATATCCCCCCTTTTCCTTCCCACCATTATTAACTTCCTGGTGAACTCCTACACATTCTTCAAAACACAGTTCACAGATCATTTCTTCTAGGAAGTCTTTACTGACATCTGGTGACCTGTCACCACCCCAGCATCACAGCTGGGTAAGGGAAGCCACCTGTGTCCTCCTATAACACCAAGTATTTCTTCTCACATAACCTGCAACACACTATTTTAACTGCATATATGTCTTTCTTCCACATTAACTTTGAGTGCCTGGAGTGTAGACCTAGAGCATGCATTTTTGTTTCCCTAATGCACAATGTATGTGGTCAAAAATATTTTTGAAGTGAATAAATAAATGTGAAGGGAGGGCTTGGGAGGCACAATGACCTCACACGGAAAGACTGACTGCTTTGCCTGCTGAGACGCAGCTATCCAGGGAGCACGCGGTGAATTACTACACATTCCATGGTAGGGTGGGACAAACTGACTTCTCAGCAATGGCCTGGACACTCACCCACTGCAAACACTGAGGGCCAAGAATCTGCAGTAAAATGAACACACACAAGCGATTAACTAGTTCAGTTCTGCCCCTTCTCACGGTGCATGCACCATTAGAGAAGCATGTCCTGATCCCTCCTTGACTGGGTAATAAAAGCCCATAGATGATTAGAAAGGCTCACGAATGGGTCAGAAATCCCCAAGGCTTGGGCCCCATATAGGCAAAGGAAGACTAGGCTATGTTCCAGATGTTATGAGTTTAGTGAAATAGGAAAATACATCTTGCCAGAACCTCTTCCTTTAAATTTTAAACCCTGGTAAACTCTAGACGAATCAGAAATATACAGGTTGTATTCCTATGGCTCAATTCATCAAAATGTTGTTTTGTACGGATCATGTGAATTCCATGGAGCCTTGAAAAGATGGTCTTCCTCTAAGTCATGCTCCCAAAGCTCCAAACGCCATCCCTGCCTCATGGGAGGAGCTCATGGGATGCAGAACCTCTCTAGGGGCAACTCATGGTCCCCTTGGCTTTTATGGAGGCCCATGTCTGAAGTAATGAATTCTATCCCAGCTTGACAGTGAGTCTGGCTCAGATGGATTTGTTCTGCTCCATCTTCCTAATGATTTTAGAATGAGAAAAATAACTTCAGTGAAGGCCTTCCCAATATCCTTGCTGGACAAAATCCTATTTATCCTTTCATAAGTCAAATCTTTTTTTTCTCTCCCATCCTTAGAGAGAACCTCTCTAAAATGAGGCTACCCATGTCCTTATCCTTTTATATAGAACCAAATGTCAGTCATCACGTCCATCAAGATGGTAAATGGATGTGGGCTCATGAATCAAGTGCAAAGTGTTGGGAGTCAGTGCCTGAGCACGATGCTGAGGAAGATTCTGGAGACATGTCTTATATTAGCAACAATTAAAAGAGTACAGAAAGACCTCATTTTATTGCTCTTCACTTTACTGCACTTCACAGATATTGTATTATTATTATTATTTTTCTACAGTTTGATGGTTCATGGCAACCCTGCGTTGGGCAAGTCTATCAGTACATTTTTTCCAACCCTGTTTGCTCACTTCATGTCTCTGCGGCACATTTTGGTAGGTTTTTTTAATATATCAAACTTTCTCAGTATTATTATATCTGTTTTGGTGATCTGTGACCTGTGATCTTTGACATTACGGTTATAATTTTCTTGGGGTGCCACAAACTGCTCCTATCTAAGAGAACTTAATTGATAAATGCGAGTGTTTTCACTGCTTCACCAACCAGTGGTTCCTTTTCTTTCATTGATATTAGGCCAATTAATAAACCTACAATGGCCTCTAAGTTTTCAAGTGAAAAGAAGAGTGAATCTATGTGGCAAACTTCACTGTTGTCGTTTTAAGAAACTGCCACAGGTCCCCGGCTTTCAGCAGCCATCAACATCAAGGCAAGCCCCTCTACCATCAAAAAGATTATGTCTCGCTGAAGGCTCAGATGATAGCTAACATTTTTATAGCAATGAAGTATTTTTTAATTAAGTCATGTACATTGCTTTTTTAGACATAATGCTATTGCACACTTGAAACCCGTCATACTTCTGCAGTTCACCTGTACCAGGACTGATTTTTGATGTTTGCTTTGGATACGGGGGAGGGAGTTTTGTGATGCATGCCATCTATTTGCTGTTTTGGGTTTGTGCTGTAATGCAGTCCTGCCTTCTTAGGCTACTGAAAGATGTGTGGGGATGTTTACATCTATTTTAAACTACCAATGAGCTTATGCTTTTGTTTTTTTGAAGTACCTGGGATTGAACCTGGGCCCTCATACATGGGAAGCAGGTGCTCAACCCCTGAGCTATATCCACTCCCCAGTGAGAGTTGTTTTTTTGTTTTTTTTGTTTGTTTTTAGGAGGTACCAGGGATTGAACCTGGGCCCTCATACATGGGAAGCAGTTGCTCAGCCACCTGAGTATATCTGCTCTCTGAGCTTATGCTTTTGAATTCTTACATTGTGGGGAGAAGAAAGGAAAAGGAATAGATTCTGTGCCCCTCTCTTTCTTTCTCTGTCACCTGACTCTTTGCGTATAGGTTTGCTGTTGGCATTAGCCCCACTCTCTTGTATTTGCTATTTCTAATCTCTGGCCAGTGAGAAAACCAGGGAGCCAAGCTTTCTGGAAATGTGTAAAATGAGTAGATAAGCTCCAGCCAGACCTAATGGGCTCTTGTACAGTGAAGTTCAAGAACTCTGCCTGCATGGAACATTTTATTTTGGGGGCAGGTGTCTTCGTTTCTCATGCCCTAACATCTCAGCTGCATTCCAGAGGAGCAAAGTCTCTCACTAAGAAATGGCTTCTAGAGATCAAAACAGGTATGACTACACAGGCATTTGGCGCTCAAGAATTTTTGCAGGGTTTAAGATTGTTTTATATGAGGGCATCTGCCATAACAGGTCGCCATAAATCACTAAGGCCCCAACTGAGTTCTACTGAGGCTCAAATGCTGAAAATTATGTTATCACCATTTCATGGATGAATAGACTGAGGCCTGCTAAGAGCCACACCAGCTGGCAGTGGCAGAGCCGAGGTCCACGCGAACGCAGCACCAGTGTAAAGCTGTGCTCTGCTGCCCCGGCTGGACTGCCCATCTCTCAAACTCATCAGGCCAAAGCAGCTAGAAGTGGGGAGCCACAGAGATTCCTTAACAGGCAGTGGGCCGGCGATGGTACACCCTGATGCCAGTCTACAGGAGTAGATTAAATGTGTTATGTTTCTGATGGGGGTCTGGTTATTTGTGAGATAAGCTGATCCCTAGACAATGAGAGTCTGTAATTTACTGAAGAACCTTCAGGCTGTATGACAACTTACATTTATGTATTTTGTTTCCAACTCTGCATCTTTATTCTTTGAGGTTAATAATAGGAATCATTTTATAACAGCAAATCTTCTTATATTTGGACTAGAGAGGTGGAGGGAGGATGGCACAAGAAGGGCAGTATGAATGAGTCAAAAACCTAAACCCTACAATGATTTTAGAGAAATGACATGCTTTTTTTTCCTTCAAATTTGTAAGTTATCTGCGAGCTAAAATGAGAAGAACCAAACTCTCTGAAACAGTTTGGAATATTAAATCTCATGTACGTCAAAGCAGTTCAAATAGGATTTGCACAAAGAAGAGCTGAGAAGCCATTTTGAAAGAAAAGAGAGATAATTGCCCTAAGATTTTAGGAAGCACTCCCTGTGTTGCATTAAAGTTGATTCTGCAATGTGTACTCCCTGATAGCAAAGAATCCCCTGTTAGGAGTCCAGGCAGATCTGCTTTAATGCATTGATGTTTTCATTTAAATCAGAAGATCCCATTTGACCACGAGTGACTTAGGTGCCGAAATTCCTCAGCAACATTTTGTTGTAGGAAAAAACAGAAGATCCTCCTATTTTGCTATCATCATTTATTGGCTTCGGAGACTCTCTCTTCAGCCCAGCCCAGTTAAAATAGTCACAAGCTTTACAGCTGTAGGGTCTAAAGGATTGAGGTTTTCACCACAAAAACTGTGTTCCTTTTGGTGACCTCACCTGAGGCACTACCGTTCCCTGGGAAAAAGGCGTGAACGCTCCCTGGGTCTCCTTGCCTGTGCTGCCACTTTTTTCAGCATCCTTGTCCATGACAGAGAGGGTGGCATTTTCTCTCTAAGAAGTGGTTGAAAGAGCTGTTACTCACGCAGGCAATTTTTTTTTGGTGCGTAAATAATATAATTTGATGGCTCTGTAAAGCCAACAATGTCTTATTCACTAATGTCACAAATATTTATAGAGTGCCTACCCTGGGCAGGTGCTGCATACCCACCAGATGAAAAAAACAGAGAAGGCGTTGCCTCTGCCCTCCTGGAGTTTGAAATCTACGTGGCAATAAGCAGGTGATCACATAAATGAACATGATGAAAGTAAGAGGACTGCAGGTAATCCGAATTGCCTTTGCCCCTCACCCTCTGGAAAGCACAACAGCATGAGAGTGAATTGTCCTTCAGCATCTTTAGTCGTGGAGATTCCACCTTCCCTTGAGCATCTTCTAGGAGCTCATCACTATGGCAGATGCTTGAGACAATAATTGAAGTAACCTAAACCTCTGTCAAAGGAGCGGGAACTGAGTGTACTAGACTGGGTTCACTTTTTGGCTTTGCCTTTCAGCAGCTGGATGGCTTGAGGAAGGGATTTGCCTCTTTGTGCTTTATTTCCACATTTTAAAATGAGATGTTAATAGTAACAACCCCATGGGATTATAGGGTTTAAGGATTAGTGTAAAGGAATTGATAATTGCTCCAAGATCTAGAATAGTCCTTGGCACGTGAGAAGGTCTCTGGGTTTGCAGGCATGTTTGTTATGGAATCAGTTGCATCGCCCCTATGAAAAGCTATGTTGAAGTCCTCATCCCCAGTACCTCAGAATGTCTCTGGAAATAAGGTCATTACGGTGGAATTAGGCCAATTGAAATGAGATCATGTTGGAGTAGGGTGGGCTCTTATTTCATTATGACTGGTGTCCATATAAGGAGAAGAAACTGGGAGACAGACTGACAGAAAGAGGAGTGAAGGTCGCACAATGGACGACTGAGGCACAGAATGCCACAGATTACCTGCAAGCCACGGCCAGAAGCCAGGAGAGAGACGTGCAGCCGAGGCTTCCCTACAGGTCTCAGCGGAAGCACGGCTTTGCTGATACTTGATTTCAGGCTTGTGGCCTCCACAACTGGGAGACAATACGTTTCCATTGTTTTAAGCCACCCAGTTTATGGCACTTGGTTACAACAGCTTTAGAAAAACTAAAACAATAGTATATGGGATTTGTAGTCCCAGGGAAGGACACTTACGTAAACCAGTCTCTGGGGGCAAGGGCTACATGACTGAAGGGTCACAAGAGTACAAAGACGGGAACGATGGATTCTGCTAGAAAATTCACCCTGAAGGATCTTAACATTGCAGAAAGAAACACGTTATACCATATCAGGCAAAAAGAGCACCATTCTTTCCCTTTCCATCTCCGGGGCTTCATTTCCTTTGCCTGTGCAATGTGGACAACAACTTCCTCAAAGAGCTGTCGCTGAGAAACGGGATCAAATGGGCGTCCTCGGTGTCGCACAAGGTGGCCTTGAGAAACCTCTCCATGTGTGTTGAATGAACACACGAGCAGAGCTCAGGAAAACCCCTTACCCAACCCAGCCAAATCCATCAGACCTGCTCAGAGAGCAGGGAATCCCCAGGCAAAGAGGAGCTAATCTTTCAAGCAAAACTGAAAAGAACTTCATAAATGAAGAGGAGATTAGCACAACCTTAACACTGTCAAATACGTCAACCCTTTTATTTTCATATGAACTTTTATTGCTTCTGTATTTTGGCCATCCCCAAAGCCTGAGTCTTCTTTTATTTGTACATTCATTAGTAAACGTTTATCCAGTGAGCCACTTCTACCTGCGAGGCACCATGCTGGGTGCTAAGGTATAAAGGTAGGCGCATCCCGTTCCCTGCATCCAAGAAGCTCATCATCCAGTACTCAGGCACAAACAAAGCCATAGATGGTAAGAATAAAACAAGAGAGGGGGGCGGATGTGGCTCCAATGGTTGGGCGTCCGTCTGCCATATGGAGGGACCTGGGTTCGATCCCCGGGACCTCCCGGTAAAAAAAAAAAAAAAAAAAAAAAAGAGAGATGCCTTCTTTGCTAGACCCAAGCACAGGATCGGGGGGAGCAAAGATAGGGTCTCTGATTTGGAATTGGAGAGATGCGGTATAAATGCCTTACTCCCTTCAGTTGAAAGAAGACAACAAACTCAGGCTTTGGTCCTTCAACTTTGTAATACAGTTTCAGAGCACAGTTTGAGAGCTTTCATAAGGCTTGATAAAGCTTGCAGACAGAAGGGAATAAACTAAATAAGAATTACAGTCCTTGCTTGTTTTCCCATTTCTCCACCGGAATAGCTCTGTAGAGGTCTAGTCTGTGAGTCTGACTCGCCAGAGATGTCCAGTGGACAGGAGCAATTCTAACGTTGCCTGGCAGAGGAGGAGGCTCCCAGATTTCTATTGCCATGTGAAATAATTTAAAGGTTCAAAAGCTAATTGCCCTAAATTGGGTCTATAGAAATCTGGCATGGGCATGACTTGGCTTCAGGATGAGCTGTGAAACAACACCCAAAGAGAGGTATAACATTTTAAACACAAACCTGGCCAAGGCTAGTAATTATGACGAAAGAAAAGACAGAGGAAGCTGGAACCAAGAGAATTTTTTCCCTAATACTGAAAAGCAGTTTCCATTTCACAGCAAATTCATTCCGTTGACATAAATGCAGCCAGGGACCTAGCACTAGGCTTGGAGCAGGAGATATGGAGGGGCAGGCACAGGCGTGCCTCTGCTCATGGCGCCCTCAGTGGGGTAAAACACCCGTACAAGACAAAGATGACAAATAGCAAAAGTTATCCTGCTTTTGCAATGATTTTACAATAGTCTCACCTTGTAGGAGTTAATTCCAAAATTTTCACCGCTCCATCTCTCTGTTCATCCATCCATTTATTAATCATTTGTTAAACCCCTACTATGTGCCACCCCATTTTGTGCATGCTTGTAGCATCCTGGGCTTCTTTGTAGTACTTATGCCAATTGTATTTTATTGCTTGGGTGTAATATCCGTTTAGAGTCCTAGTACCCTTTTATTCTGTAAGGAACAAGAAAACAAGTCTGCTGTCTTGTAAGTGTGCAAAAAATGTCTGCAGAATGAACAAATGGATGAATTAATAATCCAGTGGGGAGAGAGATGGAAACTGCAAAATAGTCTAGTAAGTGCGATAATGGAAACTGTTCAAATGGCGAATGGATTATAAATGGTTAACTGAAATACAAAGGCGCTCCTGAGTGTGCTGGGCTGTCAGGGAGCTTCAAGGAGGAGCTAGTCCTGACTCTTTAAGGAGAATAAGCCATAAACACAAGATTAGGGGAGCAGACTCCTCCTCCTCTTTCTATTGTTTCTTAGCTCCATACAAAAATAATCGGCGCAGCTAACACGTTCTGACCTCCCGCTACAAGTCAGGCGCTACTAAATGACTTGCTACATATTGACGAGTTTAATCCTCACGACAGTGGTATTGCCATTATCCCCAATCTACAGGTAAGGAAACTGACACACAGAGAGGTGAAGTAACTTTCTCAAGGTCTCACAGCTGGTGACAGATACAGGATTCAAACCCAGATACTCATGCTCTAAATTCTTCTGTAGAAAGAGCAGATTTCATTCCCGAGGGCTCCCATGATCTGTTTATTATGATGTTATTATTATCTTGTATCGAATATAAGATTCATATTTGAAACTGGTCCTCATTTAGAAATAGTTCAAATTCAACAATGATTTCTAGATAACACTTTACTTTCATTTCATTTTGCTAGAAAACAAGTATGATTTGGGTCAATTTCACTTTAGGATCAGAGACCTTAGCTCCATAACAAAAGGAAGCAAACTAACATCTCTTTGTTCCCCTGGCGAATAGAGCCAGTGCCATTTTTCATTATTGGGCAGTGAACGCAGAGTACAGTCCATTCTATTGGCTTAAAATATGTGCATGTGTGCACGTGTGCCAGAATACGTGTGTGCGTGCACGCATGTACAGAGGTTACGTCCTATCCCGAACTACATATTTAGGACAGCAGTTCCAAATATTGCTGGAAAGTTGAAAATTATAAGAAAGAGAAAACTGAAGCTGAGGAGGTGGGAACAGATGGGAACATGCTTTGGAGGTAGAAAAGAGAGAGATGCTATTTCTCTGGTTTGTGGACAGCATTTTAAGAGAAAGAAACAGGACAGGTATTGTGAAAAGAAGATCTCATTTCAGGAGGTGGCCAGTGGGAAATAGGAAGTTGGTACCCGAGGAGTTTCTGGACAGCCAATAGCTTTCAACTAAAGCGGTTTACCTTTTAGTGTCTATGAAAAGAACAGGAAATGAGTTTACATAGAAGAAAACTGGGACATGAGAAATAAAGGAAAGGTGAAGTTTATAGTGTGAGAGCTCAGGAGATGGGATACTGAATTGGGAAAGCCAATTAGTTTAGGAATAAAAAGGAAACACAAACTCACATAGAAAGAAAGGAGATGAGGCCCGCAAATATATCAAATTACATTTAAAAAGAAAATTAACAGCAAAAACAAAGCAAAACAATCACCTGCTGTAACCAAAGATGTGAAGGAGCATGACTTATTGGAATGAAATCACTAAACTGGTGGTCAGGGAAAGAAACCTAAAATTCTGAAGTGGAATGGAAAGTTGCAACACAGCATGATTTCCAAACCTGGTCTCATCCCCCAGAAACAAATTTGCCTCAGAAAAGTGAATCACTTGGAGGAAACATCACAGCAGTCCAGATAAGATGGAAGAGAGCAAAGAGGCCATCCTTACTATTCCAGGCGTACTAGAAAGTTTGAACTTCCTAGCATAATTAATATGGCAACGAACCGCACGGTAATGATGAGATTAAACTACAGGGAATGAAAAGGAAAGAAATAAAAGAGAAGGAGATGGAGCAGAACAGAACATAACAGGCAAAACCAGAACAAAAGTCACATCTAAGGAGAAAAAAAAAAAAGAAAGAAAAAACAGGAGAGTCCCCATAAAGGCTTTCTGACACAGAATAACGAATAACTTGATAAGAACACAAAGTTAGCAGGCTAGGAGCTCAGAGACAGGATGATAAAATACCAGGAGATAAATGGAAGAAAAACAATAAAAAGTAACAACACATTAAGGAATGAGATAACATTATTGCAGAACTAATAATTGTCCACTGTGATCTCTTCCCTGTGAACCCAGATCCAGGGTGCTAGTTTTCTCCTCAGTGCCAATGACTCTCCTTAGATAGCATTGCCATCACTTCAAAGAGGTCTTTCCTAGGAAACCTACGGTCCTTTGGTTCAATCAGAAATTGCCTGTTTCACTCCTTGTTCCTCTTAGACTGCGAGCTCATGGTAAAAGACATCCTCTCTGAAAGTCTTTGCATCCCCAGGGGAGAAACAAACACTTGGAGAGGGCCAGAGAATAAATATTGAACAGAGTAACAGGTAATTGGCATCAAGATCAACACAGTGTTTCGTTCAGACTTAAGTTTGCAAGAAAAGGAAAAGTTGGAGGTGCTTTTCTTTTTTTCTCTCTCTCCTGCTTGAATGGGAGGGTTAGGTAAGAGCCTGGACCTCGGCGTCTGGGGAGGGGCAGAGTCACCTCTAAGGGGACACCTTCCACACCATGGGCACCTGGACTTGTGTATTTATGACGGCACATTTGGGCAGGTGGCCGTGGCTGTTGTGGTTGACACAATCAGTTTATTACACTATCAGATGGAGATAAAAGTCTAAAGGGAGCATCCTCTTTTACTAAGTGTTCTACTGCTGTGCCCAGGGCATAGAGTCAGACATCCCTAGGTTCCAATCTGTATTCCACTGGTTCCCAGTTGCATGGTTTTAGAAAACTATATAACTGCTCCAAGGTTTGGAGTCCTTATCTGTAACAAAGGGGTTTTTGTGTGTGTGTGTGTGGGGGGGGTAAAAATCAAAATTTTCACAATACAAACCAATATTTGTAAAATGATATATAAATATATATGCATATATGTGCATTTGCTTACATAAATGTTATTTTTATATAGATAGATTTTTTTAAAAAGGTGCTTAGATTACCTAAATATTACACAGAAATAACAGGGATTCCCATGTTCCCCAACTCCCACACCTCCCATAACATCCCACATAATCATCTCTCATTAGTGTGGCACATCACCTGCAATGGATATACACATCCTGTGTAACAAAGGGTTGGTAAGAGTTCCTTTCTCATAGCCTGGTTTCAAGAAGCCATTAAGACAATGCAAATAAAGCATTTAGCATGGCTAATTGGCCCAATGTAATACCTAAATGTTATTTGCTATCATCTTTATTATTATTACTATTATTACCATCGTTATTCCTGTAAATAGCGTTAAAAACCCGATCTCTGCATTTTCCAAACCAAGAAGGCAAATTATTCTCAAAATAGAATATGCAGATCATGCCTTAAATTAAAGTAATTATTTCAAGCTACAATATATTTTATATTTTAAGCACTTCAAAGTATTTTATCTATTTCAAATGGTAGCCATATAGGTTTCCTAAAACAACTTCTATATTTTGGTCTGTAGTTGAAAGCAATTAGAGATTTAAAAAGAACAAACAAGCAAACAAAAAAAAACCCAAGTAAGTAAGTGTATCACTCAAGTAAAGTGTAAGGAGTAAACTTAGTGTATATTTCTTCTACTGATTTTTTTCTTACAGAGTCCTGAGATGCATTCTGAGAAATTTTTTTTTTAGTGAAATGGCAAAAATAGCACCTGAGCATGTTTGTTCTCTGATCTTTTGGTATCTCCTAAACAACAAACAACTCTTTCAAGTGCTGCTTCTTAATTGTTTTTGTCAATGTTTTGTCCCCTTGTCAAGTGCTTGCACACAGTTTATGGGCACTCTCATAGCACTGTTGTCTATGATCTGACAGGGAAATTTGTCCCTTTGGAATGTCATTAAATTTGGTAGCCCCTTTGGAGTAAGCTGTGTTTCTTTATGCCTAGGCATAGAGGGCCAGTGCGGGGGAGATTTATGACCGACATCCTGGAAAACGTCTCAGAGTACAGAATTTCTTTGAATGCAGTATGTCAGCCAGTGCAGACACACTAATGAATGGCACCTGCTCTTACAATCCTCCAGTCCAAGACCAGGTATTTCCTTAAAGAAGAGCTGATATAATACCACTAGTTCCTACCTCCAGCCCAGTTTTTCACTGCCCACATGATCATCAGATCTTCCACACATCTTAGACTTCTGGATGTGGCATCTGTCTTTTGCAATTCTGCCTTTCAGATCCCCACATAGCTTCGCCTGTGAATCTGGGTCTTTTCTGTTCACATTCCAATTTCAGATATTCAGGGCAATAAACCTCCCTGACACCTTACTTTTTCCTTCTTTTATCCTCATCATCACTCAGTTACTTTCCAGGTAACTTTAGATAACCTCACTCGTTCCAGAGGCCCACCTGATGGAAAGAAACAAACACAAGCATTTCATTTTCATTGGGAAAAGGAGAATCCTCATTGACATTAAAACAAACAAGATCTTCTATAAATCATGTGCTCAATTTAGGCTGTGGAAAAAGGGAGAAGCACAGAAAACTCAAGTCCAACTACAAAATATTTTAGGCAATAGACTAAAGTGCAATGATTTAGGTTCCACCACGTCAGAACCTCAGCTAATTTACATGGTGTCTAGGGTCTGCTTTTACAATAGCTGTGATTGAAAAGAAAGAAAGAAAGAATAGGTAAATTCAAAGTATAAGCAAGCCTAGAAGGAGAATATTTTAACTACTTAAGAAACCACCTAGGACGAAAGTGCAAAGGGAGGCAGATTTTGTTTACAAGAGGCAGATTCGGAATCAAGGGAAGCAGGAGTCAGCCCTGAGTTTAAATACCAGATCTGCCACCTAGTCGCTGTGGCTGTTGGCCTTAATCTTCCTAAGCCTGTGTTTGTACAGTGGGGTGAGGATAGCACCCACAGGAAGGGCTGTTTGAAGATAAGTGGAATGTAAGCAGTTACTAGGAGAATAGCCCGGAGTTGGCCCACAGGGAGCCACACTGCCTCAGGAAGCAGGATTGTTCAATCCTGGAGCTGGAGCAAATTTTAGCATTTTTAAACAGTTCTATAGATAGGATGAGATGCCTCTCTAAGTCTCTTTCCAACCCCCAATTTTTGTGATTCTTTGAAGCAAGCAAGCATTTGAGGACTCCTTGTGCAAATGAAATGGGAAATGAAAAATCAACAGGCTAATTACAAATAACTTCACCTTCTCATTCAAGCACATCTCTAAAAAATGATGCCTGTTACTCTGACTTTCTTTCGTCATTGTTTTCTCTAAAACATGCTCTTATGTGGCAATCTCTCTTCCCCCTCTCTCTTTTTGTCTATTTCTCTGCTTACCACCTGGTTTAGAACAACTTAGTTTCAAATTCCAGATTGACTGTGGTATATCAGATCATTCTTCCCAACTCTTACTCTCTCTTTGTTATAGGAGTCTATAAACACATACTTTGCCCTATGACTATGCAGAACCTTCCAGAAAAATAGGCAACTGTCCCACACCATTGACTTTTGGGGTTAGCCGTGTGACCTTGCCTTGGCTGAAGGAATGCTTGTGGTTTGACATGGGCTCTTGCATGTCAGCCATCTGCTGTAAGAAAACAGCCTGGGCAGCCATGGATTCCAGAACGAATCAGACCCACACCTAGAGCCAAACCCCACTGATCCAAGCAGAGCCCAGCAGAATAACAGCTGACTCACAGACCTAAGAGCAAAAGCGGCTTTGTCAAACCACTGAAATGTGGGGATTGTTATGCAGCATTATCACAAGAATAACTGACTTACTCTTAGGACTAACCAGCAGCAAAAGACTGACTTGAGCTGTTCAGCCTTCCTCTGTTCTTCCCCCACAAATTTCACCCAGTCACAAATAATAATCAGTGTATTAGATCTCAAGAGAAAAAGAGAAAAAGGTGCAGCTGCTTTGGAAAACAGTTGAACAGTTTCTCAAAAGGCTGAACATAGAGTTACCATGAGATCAGCAATTCTCCTGTTAGATATCTACCCAAAAAAAATGAAAACATGGGTCCACGCAAAAACTTGTTCCAAAAATGTTTAAAGCAGCATTATCCATGGCAGCCAAAAAGTGGAAACAGCCCAAATACCCATCAACTGAGGTATGGATAAACAAAATGTGGTATGTCTATACAACAGAATATTATTTGGCCACAAGAAGGAATGAAATACTGATACACATGACAACATGGATAAACACTGAAAACATTGTGTAAGTGAAGGAACCCAGTTACAAAAGACCACATTTTGTATGATTACATTTATATGAAATGTCCTGAATAGATAAATCTATAGAGACAAAGTAGATTAGTGGTTGCCAGGGCCTGGGGGAAGAGAGAAAGGGAAATGATTGCTAATGGGTATGGGTGTTTTTTTTTGGGGGAGGGAGGGTAATGAAAATATTCTAAATTGATTGTGTAAAATTGGTACACTAAAAACCACTGAATTATACACTTAAAATGGGGGAACTGTATGGTATATGAATGATCTGTCTAAAGCTGTTATATAAGAAAAAACAAAAAGGGAAAAAATCACTTCTGGAATAACATGCACAATAAGTAGTGAGCAGCCCCTTGTAAACGATCATCTGTGTGGAGCAATGGTTCCCGGCTTCCATTCTTTGAGGCCCCTGGTGCCTATGCCAGATCTGACCACGTCTCCCTGCTGAGGATCCTTAGGATGGAGCCCAAGCTCTCTGGAAAAGCAATCAAGCTCCTCCTTGATCTGGCTCTGTGCCAGCCACCCCAGCCCAGCCATTCTGACTGCCCCAGTGCCTTTGTTTGTGCCACGTCCTCTTTCTGATACTTATCTAGGTGAATTTCTATTCAGTCTCTAATACTGTGCTCAGCTGCTTTCTGTGAAGCCTTCCCTGACTCTTATACCTTCTCAGAAGGAAAAAGAATACATTTAATTTTAGGGTATTTGTGGCCAAAGTTAATTCACCTTTCCGGCTTACTCAGCTTTCTCCTGTGCCACCTCCCTACACCCAGAACATATTTCTAAGATTTCATTTCTCAGACTGCATTGTAAGTATTCTTCACTAGTCTGCCTCCATGGTAGGCAGTGAATTCCTTGAGGGAAGGAATTGCTTCTTACATTCTTGGCACTTAGCACAACATCATGGTACATACCAGGTATTGAATGTATGGCTGTGCAGTTAAGCCCCCCAATCTCCATTGTTCTCCACAACAATCTCAAAAGGCAGAGGTTTTCGTTATGTACACAAAGAAGTCGAGTCTCAATAAGGGTAAAGTAACTGCAGTCTCATAGCTAGTAAGTGTTACAACTGGGACTCAAGCTGACGGCTCCAACTCAGACTCCAGCTCTTTACCACTCCATCATCAGAAGTGAAGACTTGTTCAACTAGATTTGACGAGAGGAAGCATTTTCTAGCTTCAAGCCACACACATTTGGGGGAGGAAAGCCTTGGACAGGCAGGCAGTGTTTGTTCATCTCTCTCTCTGCATCATCTTTTTCAGTTCTCCAGCTTCTTCTTGCCAGCTAGTGTTAGGGTGTAATTATATAAGCCAGCAGGTAGCCATTCCTCTCATTGATTAATGCCTGCAGCCTCCTTTTCCCGTGTGGTGGCAGATCAAATGAGAAAGATACTCAGGGTTTGTAAACACTTTTCAATTCTTTTCCCATTGACAGTTTATCTCTAAGGTGATTTGCAGAGTCTTAGGATCAAGGTTCATATACAACACAAGCCCCACATTTTAATGCAAAAAAGGCTATTATTATGTTTAATTGCTCCACTCAACTTTTTTTTTCTTTAAAACTTTTTTTTTGACTGAAAAGTACAAATCGCTCAACTATGTTTGAAATCAGCCATGGCTGGAGCAATTTCATTTATATTTATAGCTAAATTCTAACTGCATACACTCCATACATGATTAATTCACAGATGAAGGGCTCTGAAGCTCAAATGTTCTGAGCAAGTACAAAGCAGGGCAGAGTTTAAAAATGGTAGCTGAGGCCAATAATTTGAATTTTTTTAAAAATCAGAAATCACAGACAGTTGCTGGTTTAAAAATTTATGATCCCTTAGAAAACTACTTTTTTATGTAGAAAAGGAAAAGCTTAATTCCATGTTAACTAGATGGTGGCAAGAAGTCAAATCTCAGCTTTGCATTTCATTTCTTTACAGCTTCTCTTCTTCTCTTGGCATATCCTTAGTAGGAATGTTACTCAGAGTCCTATATTATTGAGAGGTGGCTAAAATACTTGGCCTTTGGGGTAAGATGAAGTAAGAATTGCAGTGCTAGCAAGTTCTATACTTGGAAGGAAATGCTTCCATTTTGATGATGAAGTGTAAGTTTGCTCAAAAGGTTCTCTGCAAAATATATGACCAAAATCTAATTGCTCCAATGTGCTATAAACTTTTCACTTTTCTCATATTCCTGAACACACCGACGTGTTGGGATAGATTAAAAACAAACAAACAAACAAACAGAATCAAAGTGTTTTACAGATTCTTTCCTAGTCAAAGAACAGAAAAACCTGAACATGCCTTCTATGTTTGGGTAGAGTGAGTGAGTCTGGTGGAGGTATTTTTCATTCACTTTTTCTTCATTATGTGTGCATTAAGACCTACCAGGAGTCGTGGGAACAGCTGTGGATCCAGCAGTGAACACAAAACCAGTGTAGATGGTACAGACAACCTGACTGGGTCCCAGCTCTATCACTAAATGGTCAGTGATCCTGGGAAAGCTAATTAGCCTCTCTTCCTCAGTTTCCTCATTTGTAAAATGGGTGTGCCAAGAATTGTTCCTACTGCATAATCTATGTAAAGGCTCAAAATAGTGCTTGGCATATAGAAAACACTCAGATATTTTAATTCTTACTCTTATTACTTTTACTGCTGCTGGAGTTAGAGACTAGCCCAAGAGACTGAAAATTAAACAAATAACCAATGCCAGGCAATCATAGTAACTCAGAGAGAGTAGAGCAGGGCTATTTGGAAAAAAAATATTTTAAGGCATTCACAGAACAGGTGGTTAGAATGGAGGAAAGATCTGTTTTAAGAAATATTTAACTCTTCCCCATATGTCTGATGGGTAAAGGGTGTCTCTCATTGCCATCATTTCTGACCCTAAAGTGGCCCAAGTCTTGGATCTTTCTGAGAGTTCTCCTTAAAAGGAGAGAAAGCACTCTCTCCTTGAGAGAAAGCTTCTCTGCTGTTTAATCAAGGCAAAGAGTGGTTAGAAGAACAAGCTCTGGGATCAGTGTGCCTAATTTCCAATTTGGGCACTGCCTGGTATAAGCTGAGGCATTTAAGCAAGTGTCTTAACCTCTCTGTGCCAGGTCTCCTCATCTGTAAAATGGAGAAAATGCTAGAACTTACCCATTGGGGCTGCATGAAAATTCAAAGATATTGGGGTTGTAAAGTATCTAAATTCAGGGCATTTCAAGCTCTCTAAAATATATGTTCAGAAGGAGTACAAACATTCCATTTCTTTCCTGTACTTATTTATACAATTTAAATATTTGTATTCTGGAATTCTACTTATAACATTCAATGACTATAAACAGATTTGTGTTTGTTTCAAAATACCAAACCAGCGATAGATAGCAACAGTTCATATATTTCTTGTAATGTCTCTCTGCAAGTGAACACATTGAAAGATTTGTCCAAAACTATCAGAGCCCTTACAAATGTGGGTGTTCCTGATATTTTAAGTCATGTGGTCTTCCAATATTGTCATCTAAAAGGCCACTCTCTTTTCTCTTGGAATAGATAGTATCTCCTTCTCAGATCTGCTTCCCAAACCTAAATGTAAAGCCCTTCTAGAATCCTAGTTTCTTCCTTCAAGTCTTTGGCAATTTGTTTTTGCCAAGCTTCCTTCCACTTTGTCTACATCCATTTCTGCCCACTATCCCCAAAGTGTCAACACATTCATTTCATCAACTAAATTGAAATAAAATAAAATCTTATCTGGAGACTTTGGGGAGGATGGTTTTACCTAGTTTTATTCCATAGTCTTGAGAATGACTGTGATATCTAGGCTTGAGGAAGACATGGAGTTTCTATTTAATTCCCCACTAGGAATCCTTTATTCATTCACCCACATAGGTCTTCAGTGTCCACTCTGGACTAAGCACCGTGTCAGACCCCTGTCTTTTGGTGGTCATATGAGTAAGGTTTGTGTCAGATGTGACAGCACCAAAGGTAGTTGCCAACGTCATTAAAGATTTGCTGCAGCTTCAGAGTCCGAGCTAATTGGGCGTTTATTTTAAGCATGATTCTTTGCTTTTACTTAAGTCACCAGTGCCTATGAATAAATTACAATGATTTAGACTTCGTATAAATATTTTCACATGTCCTTCCAGGAAAGTAAATCCAGTTAATATTTCCCCCGCGAACAATCATCTGGGGAAGAGCTACGTCTATTTCTGGAGTTAGCACAGAAACACCCAGACTGAGCTGCCTTGCTCCCTCAGTTGATCCTTCTGGAGCATGGGTTTGTTTACATCCTGTTTTTTTTTTTTTTAAGGTCCAGGCTTGCAATAAAATAAGAAAACTGGAGATATCTGTCCCAAATAATGGGATTTAGAATAAGGAGGCAGCCTTCCCTTGATTTCCCATGACTGGATCTAACCAGGGCCTTGTTTTCTCTGTTGGACGAAGGATCAACATCATTACCCCACTGAACTTGGTCTTGCAATTCTGACCAAAGAATATCAGAAAAACACCTGGTTTTACTCAGATAGGAGATGGTGCGCCAGTCTGGTTTTTTCTTTGTTTTAAGAGAAAAGAATCAATTATTTTGCAGGTTAGTATTACACACCCAAAGCATCTGAAATGAATGAACCTTGAAGAAACAAAATGCACGCATGAGAACTTAAAAGCCTCTTAAATAGATTGGTTTACTCCAGGACCAAGAACCGGAGCATCTAGGTTGAGCCCCAAGACAATGCTTTGCTGCGGAGTTAGAATCCCTGGACAATTTTGAATTGGTGGTGGCCGGGCTGATAGATTTTTCACCTGGTCTGGTCTTAACTGGCTGCACCACTTGGTGTGGGGTGGAGGGTGGGGCTGGCCTGAGCAGATGCAGCTCTGGAAGGACCTGCTGAGATGCTGGGGTTTTCCCAGCTGGATCTCAGGTACCACTTCAGAAGCTTCCCGAAAGCTTTGGCACTCTGTGGGCTTCAGGAAAAACAAAACAGCTTTCATGAAGCCATCTCCAAAATACACCAGGTGTGAAGTGGAAAGACTCAGAAACTTCCACTTTTTAAGAGATCAGGGCTACTTTGGTGGCACTTGATTATATCTGTCGTTTGTGCAGCTCCCCCAAGGACACATTTTTTATTTTTAGAGAAGCCTCCATTTGCTGACTGTTGTGAAGGGAACTCTGAGGAGGAGCTATTAGCAGTCACTTGTTTCAGTAAACATTGAATGTAACATATGCCTCTCAAGCAATGTGTATCCAAACATACAATTTACAAATAATTAACATCATGTTAATTAGTCACATTAATTTATGCCACTTTGTGGAATTATTTCCTCAGAGTGTTTAGGAACGCTGCCAGGAGCTTGAGCCAAACAGTGTGAAAATGTGCTTGAAGTTAACTGTTGTGTCTGTGAAACACAGCTTGAGCACGGAGTTGCAGGGGCCACACAGCTGATTAGAAACCGCCCCACCGCCCGCTTCTCTAACTCTCATTTGCATCAGATGCTCCCTCCCCTTCCTGACATGCACCTACCTTTCCAGTTTTAGGTTTCTGCTGGTTATCGCTGCGTGCCCACTCTCCCCACCACCGAGCACGCAGACTGCAGGCACACACCTGGGTGAGGTTTAGAGGCAGTAATATTGTGGCAATGGCTGGGGTTTTGGCAATTTAAAACAAAAAACAAAAACAACTGGGAATTATTGTGACTTTAAGGCCTCAAAACGGCAAAAGTAAAGTGTTCATATCTCAAAATAAAGGGTAATCTGCAGGAAGATTTTATCTGTCTTTGAAACACCTTCAAAAAGTCCAAACCCTACTCTTCTCCAAAGTGCTTAAAATCAGGAGGCTGGGATGGGTAAATCCAGTGAGGAGTTCATGAATAAAAATGAAAAGACAGTCAAAGAAAAGAGAATTTGTAGACTTTGCAGACAGAATGCACATTCGGCAGGGAAAACAAAATAAAACAAAATAATGAAATGAAGTGGAAGAGGTTGATGGAGGTCTGGGAGCTTGGGCCGGGGGCCATCTCAGGGGCAAGTAATGGTGGGAGCAGGACAGACTGGACTGTAACTGCACTGGTCACGAGAGGAGCGTGAGATGTGCGGTGATTGCCCAGGCTGCCTTCCAGATGCGGTCAGGGTTTTATATATATATAATAATAATATAATAATATATATATAATATTTAAGGTTTATTGTATTTGGGGAGCTAATTTGATAGGAAGAGATTCTGGAAATTCAGAGCTCTTTTCTGAACTTCCCAGGGTCCATTCTGGAAAATGCTAGACAAGCCTGGGAACCACGTCACTGCCTGTTTTGGGTAGTATTCCAAATGGATTGAATGATTCCAGATTAATCATTTATTGCAAGACTGAAAGTCTATAATCAAGTTATACTTCAAGGGTCCAAATATTAGTGCAAAGAACTTGTTTGAAAATTTAGTGCAGACAAATAAGTGAGGGTGAGAATACTATATAAGGAACCTATATAAGGAAATCTATAGACAATCGAAGGGACAGTTTAGAGTAAATTAGAGGACAAAATGAGGAAATCTAGGGGGGCCCTTGACTAGGCACTGTTAGGTATAAAAACCCAGCATCCTCCCTTTCCTTGGGGAGTTTAATAACTTCGTGGAAAAGGCAGGAATGTGCACGAAAAAGCAATATAAAGTGTGATGTAAATGCCAATAAAGTAAGGTAGAAAGACCAATTTTAAAGGATGCTATAAATACCAAAAACGAGGTCCAAAAATGTGTTGTGACACCTGAAGGATACATGACCCATTCCAAAAGTTAGGGAAATTTAGCCTAGAGAATGTACCTTTCCTGATATTTCTAGCTTTCTTAAGAGATAAATTTAAGGCTCTATTTCTATGTTGATACATTGACAAGTATTAGGAGAGGGTACTTTTTTACCCATAAGAAATCCTTGATTCATTGGAATGAGAATTATATTTAGCCAATAACTTCCCTCAAAGTCTTGGCTAATAATAATTTTAAGTGTTGCTTTTTAAATTTTATTTAGGTCTTATTTGATTCACTTTACCTTTGATTCAATTTGGTCCTCTTTAATATTTAACCAAAAATGTTTCAGAATCCAAAAGATGTGAATACATGAAAGCTCTTCCCTAATGTCCAGCAAACCATCGAGAATATAAAAGCAGAAAAAAAAAATCATCCTAGTAAAGGTTTAAGCACGTTCTGAAACTTCAAAGAGTTTCGAAAGAAATCTGCACCTACATTGCCCGATCTGAAATTGTACTCGGCAGGGGAAGCACTTCTCTCCATGCAGAACCTGAAAATGCATTTGAAAAAATAGATCCATATTTTAATTAAAAGGGGGCCATTCTGAGCCCAGCATGTGGAAGAGCTGCCTTCATATATGTGACACCAGCCATGGGGGACAGGGCAACAAAGAAGGTCTTGTGTCAGCAGCAGGAAGTCAAGGGCGATCCTTCTGGAAACCCAGATTCTCACAGACACGAAGGGGCCCGTTCTTGCTTCAAAGCACTACTGAGAGACAAGGCATGTGGATGGCAGGCCCAGGGAAGCGTTAGGGGGGCTGTGGCGGGATCAGGGTCTACACAGGAGGGTGCTTCTGGAGAACAAAAATGCTCACAGAAAGAGATGAGTGCAGGAGTGTGTATACGGCAGTCAGCAGCGACTCCACCGATCACGCAAATGCATCAATAAGCATCAGTCCACGGTCACACAAGTTTTAAAGCAGAGAGGATCTGATCCACAGACTTCAGAAAGCAATAGTCTACTGAAAATCTGTGAAATTTAAAATTGGCATTATTTGTTTGATGGACTATAGCAGCCATCTAACAGCCCCATATTTTGTATTTAACAAAAATGAACATATTAAGCCAACTTAGCCAGCTATTGGCCAGTCCTGGCATCATCAATACTGCTAGGTTTGTACTTAAAATTTAACAGGCACAAAAAATAAATAAATCAAATGTGCATGCATCAGTCAATTTTCTATGTCAAATGGACTATTGCTTTTTCTTAAAGAAAACGTTGGTTGTTTTGTATGGGAAACGTCTTTTATAAATGTAATCTGGATCCTAAGGGCTTAAGTTTTGTTTCACCTTAACATGTTTGTTTACTGAATGCCGTAAGTTTACCCTGAGATTTCAGTTTTGAGTACCACAGGATTGGAAAAGCAGGGTAGAGACAGGAGAGTATAGTATTTGGAGCTCTCTCTGCCCAATCCCTTCTCTATCAGTGAAGAACAGGTGTGGGAAGGTAATGGCAGCTGCTCAGTTTTGTATTTCACTAGGGCTGTGACATCCACAAGGCAGCCATCAGCCCCATGTGGCCATTGCGCACTTGAAATTTGGCTAGAGTGACTGAGGAGCTGAATTTTAAATTTTAACTAATTTTAATTGATTTAAAATTAAATTTAGAAACGGAAGGAGTATAAATATTTTTTTGGTCAAATGCCACTTTACATTTCAACTCAACTACTGCTGCACTGCATAAGATATTCTTGTTGTTTTGTACTCAGCACGTCAGGCACTGTTTCTAGTCTTCTACATAAACTCTTCTGTGATTTAGCCCATGTCAACAAATTCATTCTCTTTGAAAGATTTTTTCTTGGCACCATCATAACATTGTAATGTGTTTATGTGAATATTTTAGGCAGACAGCATAAGTTACAGGGATACTCATGTAAATCATAACTGGTAATTAAATTTGAAGTAATTATTATTTTAATTATAATATTATTAAATTATCTGTCTAGTAAAAAGAGTATGGACAAATCTTAAAATTAAAACTATGGTACTGATGTAGAAGTGAGGAGACCATCACAAGCTGGTTCTACAACTGGAAAGTTAAGGAAAAAGCAATTAGAAGTAAAAATGCCACAGATATCAGGATGAACAGCAACTGTGTCATCCTGCAGCAGAGCAAAATGAAGCTGTGGTGGGAAAAAATTTAAAGGTAAAAAAGTGGACAATGTTGAGAGAATTTTAGCAAACACTCAATGAATTTGAAAAGAAGTTTCTTCTTAACACTCAGAACAAAAATGTCGCTTCTAGAAAATGCATCTCCTAGAATGTGGTAGTAGAAATTTTAAAGTACACATGTGACAGACATCCCGTTTTCATTGGACAGGGTCACGGTGCCAACAGATGCTCTATCTTCAAATTCAGTCCCAAGCCTGTCCTCACAGCCACTATTACCTACTGACCGCTGCCTATCCGCTGTCACTCGCACTACTTCAACCATTATGAACTGGTCTTCTCGCTTCCACTCTTCTCCCTTGAAATCCATTCTCAACGTAGCAGCTGTAAAGGGTTGAATTGTATCCCTCAAAAGTACCTCAGAATGTTACCTTATTTGGAAATTGGGCCATTGTAGATGGAATTAGTTGAGATAAGGTCATGATTGAGTGGGGAGGGAGAGGGGGCTTAATCCAAAATGACTGGCATCCTTATAAAAAAGGGGAAGAGACACAGATACGGGAAGACAGAATGACATGTGACAGTGGGGGCAGAGATTAAAATGTGATGGCTGCAAGCCAAGGAATGCTGATGTTCACTGACAAACCTACCAGATGCTAAGGAGAAGCAGAAGGTAAGAAGGACTTTCCCCTACAGGTTTCAGAGGGAGCTTGGCCAGGTTAACACCTTGATTTCAGACTTTTAGCTTCCAGAACTGTGAGACAATAAATTTCCATTGTTCTCAGGCACCCAGTTTTTGGTCCTTTGTTAACAGCAGCCCTGGAAGACTAAGACAGCAGCCAAAGCTATCTTTTAAAAATGGAGCTCAATCTTCTCATTCCACCGCAATTAGAAAATACGTACAGATTCTACAAGAAGACACACAAAGCACTGCATCCTCTGGTTGCTGTCATCATTTCTGACCACTTCTTTCTCTTTTCCTCTTCCCACCCCCATCATCCCGGCTTTCCTTCTGTTTCTTGGAACACGTCAAGCTTGTTCCCACCTCAGGGCTTTTGAACTTGCTGTCCCCTGTATCTGCAATTTTCTTTCCCCAGCTCTATACATATTGCTGATTAAATGAATGAATAAATGTGTGTGTGTGTGTGGGGGGGTGTAGGTGAATTGGATTAGCCATTTGAGTTTCATCCAACATCTATCCATTCATCCATTAATTTCATTGAACAAATGTTACTTAGTCTCTACTATTTGCCAGGCACTAAGCTACAAATTGGGAAGCCAGATATTTCTATTTCTATTTCTCTATAGGAAATAAAAAGGGATAACATTTTCAGTTTCTGTTTTTCATTCTCCCACATTTTAGGCAGACTAAAAGATATCCACAGCAAAGTCATTGCAGTGATTTTATGTCATTAGTAGAATAACAACAACAGCAAAAAACTGAAGGGACTCAACTTGATGTTGTAAGCAGAATAATAAAAGTTAATGTTGTTATACATCCCAGTCTGGGTTGGAAACAGAAAAATGGAAATTCCATTCCAATGAATGTGATAGAAGAGGTCAGCAGGGCAGGCTTCTCTTGGGCAGGGGCTGTGTCTTATTAAGTTGTATCCTCAGTGCCAAGGCCACAGTAGAAATTCAATAAATTCCTGCTGATTGAAATCATCACTTACAATAAGTCCTTAATAAGACTGGGGATCCCCTGAAGGTAGGGTCGTTCTGTTCTTAGGTCTCTGCATCCTTGTGGCCTCCCATGTACCAGAGTCTCCATAACTGTTTATTTGCAAATTGTTGACAACCTTAAGTCCTAAAAGCACCGAGCAAGTAAGATTAATGAGTGACGGAGGCCAGGTGTGTGGTGCCAGGGAGTGATGGGGATTATGGGGCTGGGGAGAACATGCCCTATCTACAGGGGCCCGGTATTGCCAGACCTTCTGATTTCCAAGCAAATTCTGAAATTTAGATGTTTACTTGAAATCTCCTGATTTTTAAACAAAACTCACAATGAATTCAGAATGTTTGTACACATTTCACAAGACAAACCCATACACAGGCCACATTTGGCCCGCTGGGTGGCCGGATTGTGACCTTGTAGCTAAGGGGATAGGAATAAACACTTCCTAGGCATCTATCCATATGGCAGACACTGTGCTAGGAACTTTCTCTACTCGGTCTCCTTATATTCTCTCCTTATCACCTTCTTGAGTAGGAGCTCCGTTTATGGAAAAGAATAGGGCAAGGAGGGGCTAAGTGGTTTGCCTTCACCCTTGCACCTTCACCTAAGGTCACACAACCAGTAACTTGGTGAGGTGAGTATTGAAGGTCAATGCCATCGATCTTTCTGGTGTACCGAGCTGTCTTCCAATCGTGGATACCAGACCAATTCTTCAACAGGGGAAAAAACACTCACCAGTTTCCTTACTTAGAGAACCACCAAATAGGCCTAATTTTTAGGATGGGGTCATCTTTGAAGTATGAACAGGAACACCACATGGGAAATGCTCTCTAAGGAAAGATAAATTCTTACTTATGTCAGGGTTCCGCTGTATTTTCCTCTAGTGGATAAAGACCAAGACTGTCATTAAAAAGGAAAGTTGAATGCATGGGAAAGGTCTGAGATACATTTGACAGTTTGATCTTTCCATCTTTGGTTTGCAAAGGCTCATTTTGCAGACATGTGTTTTTGCTTAGAAATGCAGAGGTGGATAAATCACTGGATCGGCGTCCCTGGAGCTGGCTCCATTAACTTTCTTGGCATGATCTCAGCACTTAAGTCAACATGACTTAAGAATTTATGTAACATTTTATTAGGCTTTAATTCCATACTTTTCCTGAATTTCAATGTTCATCTGTCAGATAGAAAATAAATGTTGCTCATGACTCAAAGACCAAAGTTTTCTAAGTAATTCTTTTTTAATTAGCTTATTTGGCTAATTTTTATTTTAAGTAGGTGGGAGGGAAAGAGCTCTGAACACTCCTAAAGGAAATATATATATATATAAACAAACTCTAATGTACTCGGCCTCCTGAAAAAGCTAAGTGAACAAAAGTTTAAAGTTCAAGAAAATAAAGAAAATGGAATCTTCTTACTGTGATTGTAAGTCATATGAGTTCTTGATTATGAGTCACGTGACTGTGACAATTACATTTGCCTGGCCTTGTCTTCTGTCTCCTAAACTCTTGCTTTGTAATCTTTACCAGATTTTTTAGTAAATTCGTACCTCAGTGTTTCCATGAAAGTAAGAAAAGATAAAATTATAGCACCCAAGCCCAATTAATTGAAAAATTACTTTTTGAACAAAACATTTAGATCAGTGGATCTCAAAAGCAGATGGTTTTCCTCCTCAGGGGGCATTAGCAATGTCTGGAAGCATTTTTGGTTGTCATGACTTGGGGTTAGGGGGTTTGCTTCTGGCATCTAGTGGGCAGATGTATCCTACAATGCACACAGACATGAATAGATAGGAATAGATATGAATGACGACCCCAAAATAAATACATCTTTAATGCAAAAATCTTTTGTCTCAGGGGGAAAAGCAGCTACATATTTCTCATATGTCTCTGATGCAGGATCTTATTTTGCAGTTAGATTTTGGCAACGCCTTCCACAGTTGTTGTGAGGTGGAGTAGAGAAGGCATGGACTTTGGTAAGGCAGAGCCCAAGATCCAAATTTTGCACAGGCCGCTGAGTGGTCTCAGGCAAGGTCCTTAAATTCACTATTTATAACTTCCTTACTAATAAATGGAATGATGATGATGATGATACCTGTCCATCTGATCTCACAGATATTGAGAAAATCAAATGGGGACACTTTTATATGAGAGCAAGGTTCCCAGGGATTTAAATTTAATTCCCCAAAGGATTCATGAATAGACTATTGCTTTTAAAGCCAAATAACACTCTCTCCCTTTTGACCTTTCTCCTCTACCTCCTGGCACACAGACCCTCCACACAGTACTTTGTACATGACTTTGCACATGGTGCATAGCACGTGTGTGTGTCTTAACATATCTGCCCCCAACACACGGTAGCAAAATCAAGGAACAACAGGAAAGGAGTGAGCAGTTTTCAATAGCCTTCTACACGCCAGGTACTACCACTTATGCCAGTAGTTTTCAACTTCCAAAACACATCAGGACCCTGTGGGGAGCTTTACAGAAATACAGAGGCTGCGTGGAACCTTTTTCTTTAGGGACTTTAGTTAATAGGGCAGGGAGCATTCATTCTTGGAAAGTCTGGCAAAGGCTGTAGCCTTGAGCCAGAGGAAGCCCTTGATGAACTCTTGGTCTCCTTCCAGTCTTTTTTCTTATTTTTTCCTTTCTATAGGGCACAGGTAGGAGGGAAGGGCTGCTAGAAAACTCTGGACTGATTCTATGCAAATTATCTTTTGTGAATATTTTTCTATTCACATTTCACCTTAGAATCGTTTGGTTGCCACCCCAGCCAGGCCTTCTCTCATCACTGTGCACTGTTCATTCTATAACTATATTTTGGAGGCTCTCCCTTCACCCATCCATCCTCAGCCAACTCCTCCTCATCTACTACCCCCCCCAGGTCAAATGTCCCTTCCCCTGGAGGACTTCCCGACCCCTCAGCCCAAGTTGGACACCCTCCCCAATTCTTAGAGCACTGTGGAATTATCTCGAGTCTTACTTGTCACACTGTGATCAACTAATTTGCATGTCCATCTCTGTGATTGGAACATATCTGAAAATTATCATCTTAGTGATATTTGCTCCAAACACAGCTCAGAAATTGCTCAGTAATCATATGTTGAAAGATGGAAATAACCCACACAAATCTTTGTGCAGAAGGCAACAACAAAAAAAAGTATTGGACATGAACTGCTAAACTCTCTGTCATGCCATTTCTGCCGCTTGTAGAGCCCTCCATCTCCTCTATCATGCCCTACATACAGTGATGTTAACCTACTATTTGGTGAAAATATATCATCCAATCATTACAACAAATGGGGAATATTTTTAAATTGTACTTTGTTACAGAGTTTTATTTTCCTTGAATAAAAGGAGCACTTAGAACATTATAATAAACAGAAAATAGGGTCCTTCTCCCCCAAGATCTGCTACTGACTCTTGCAGGACCCTGGATGGCTCACTGAACCTGTTCAAGCATTTGTTCCCTGGAGTCCAAGAATAAAGAAAAGAAATCTTTTCTTCCACAGAGCTCAAAGCACCTTCTTCTGTGGATCCTCTTCTGTTTCCACAGCTTCCCTAAGTGGTTGCCTCTAAAGTGAATTACAAGTCAAAATGAAAGTAAGAAGAGTTAAGCAAGATCCTGACTGCAGTGATACGCTGGTAAGTGTTTAACAACTGGCCCTCTGGAAACAAAAAGGCCCTGACTTATAGTGACTACCAGTTTCTGCAGTATAAATATTCCCACGCTGGCTGATTTCCAGCTATGAACTGTGTCACTGAGTGAGATATTGGCGAGAGATGCTCGTAATCGGATGTTGTAAACAGTTGACGGCCGGCCCTGGCTCCACTGTCTGACTCCCTAGTTCAGTATCTTCACAGATGGGAATGGGTGGTGGTGGCCCCTCTTCTGGGCTCCATTCATTCTATGCACAAACCTATTTTTTAAAGCTGTTCTCTTTCAAACACAGCCCATGGGTGTCACGAAGCTCCTTTGTGCTACTGGTGTCCAGCTCAGAATATTTCCTCAGTAAATGGCTGCTTCTAAGGAACATGTGTATTAGTAATTTTGGAAACTTTAGAATGAAACTTGTCATGTCAGGAAAAAGTTGTTTTCATTATCATGCTCACTTAGATATGGTCTGGTTCACCCGTTTTGTGGAAGATCTACCCCTCCAGATCGTGAGGCTGATAGTCAATTATCAGGCAATTCCAGAGTAAAATCTTTCCTTATGGACTACACAGTTCCCCCAAGCGCCAGCTATCACTCTGGAAAAGTCAGTCCACGCACCGACCGCCATATTAACACGGATGGTAAGAGTTATTAATATTTCCCCCCAGCGTCACTTGGCAGAGAGGTAGGGCTTAGATGGGCAGAGCAACTGTAAGTTTTGGTAAAACAAGGAGAGAGAAAATTGGAATTAGAGAAGGTGTGCAGCATAAAGCAGGGGCAGGGAAGGCTGGGTGGGACGTTTGACCGAGTCAGAGACACAGAACTGGAGAGCTGGACGGGGACCAGCACCCTCATTGTTGTTTTAATCTATGAAAGTGCTTTTGAGTTTCCATTTGATCGATTATTACTGAGGTTTTGATCAAGAAGGACCAGCAAACACCTTATCGCTTTCACAGACGTGATTTTTAAATATCCCACTATGCACGCTTGCATTCCTGCGGTGACAGTCCTTCAGCATTAGACAATGGGCCATGTTTAATTTTCTCCTACCTCTTTTCCACTCCTCACAGGGCCTGCACAGTTATTTATGTACAGAGACTAGGCACACACGCAGTTCTCTGCATGCTTACAGAAACTCCAGCCTGGCCTCTTGGCAGTCTCCCAATTTATCGTCCCATGTGCCCCCTACTTTCTGTAGTGTGAATGGGATAATAGAATGGCATAAAAGATAATCCATGTCACTAGAACAGGCTTTTCCTGTATCCATTGTATTGGAGGGTTAATGCAATAACCACAGAGCATCTGAGGGGGAGGGGCAGGGCCCATTTATATGCCCACAGGTGGAGCAACCGGATCATGGAGATAAAAAGGACGGTGGATAGGGGAATAGGAAATGGTGAAGAGATCTCTTTGGAGAGAGCTGTCTCCATGTGAGCCTCCATCTTTTCCCCAGGGCACGGGGCTTGCCACCTTTCCACCCCTTTCTTGGGCGAGGCTTCAGGAATACACAGAGCTTTCTGAAATATGTTCTGGCAGTTAGAAGACACAGAGGACAGAGAGCTGTCCTTTACCTGAGAAAGTGAGAGGGGATCCTACCCTGAGAAAGGCAGGAGAGAGTAGATGCCCTTGGTGTTGGCCAGGGGAGGGCTGCCTGGTTGGAATGAGTCTGTATCTTAGCAGCTATGAGTCAAGTGCTGTATGAAGGTGTCCTGTGAGCTGGATGAGCTTCGGGAGAGAAGGTGCAGGTCCAAAAAGGCTGCTTAACAGATGTTGGCTGAATGCCCCAGGTTTTAGGAACCAGATGCAGCTACCTGGGTCAAGGGAGCTGTAGGAGACAGGGAACCAGTGGGGAGCAAATAAAAAGCCTCCAAAGCACCCCAGGACAAAATGAATCTGCTCCCACCATTGGCTCAACCTTTCTAGGGTCTCTGCTTTCAATACTTGCCAGGCTCAGATAACACAAAGTCATCCAGCCAAGTGTGAACCATCCCACCACTCCCACCTCACCCTTCCTGTAGACCTGCAGTAGGAGAAACAGCAGCTATATGTGGGCGGGAAAGGAAAGAAGCGATCAGAAAAGAGAAGGAAAAAACAATGCTTCCCTTTCCCACTGCAGACTTCCAGCTTGAGAGGGGCGATAGTCCAACTCAAGTCCAGAGCTTTGACTATTATCTAGCATTAGATAGTCTAATTGGTAAAGTGAGACCATGTTTGAACCTCAAAGAGGCTGAATATTATCTGGGAGTAAGCACAAAAGACATGGCTAGCGTCCTCCAGGCCCAGGGGGCTTGTTGAATAACAGTCCCCCAGAAGATAGGTCTACTTGAAACCTGTAAATGTGATCCTATTTGGAAAAGGGGGTCTTTGCAGGTGTAATTTGCTAAGGATATTGATATGAGATCATTGTGGATTACGGTGGGCCCTAAATCTAATGACAAGTCCTTAGAGGAGAAGAAACTGAAACCGAGGCAGACGGCAGGAATCTGTGAAGACAGAGGCAGCGACGAGTGACGCAGCGGCAGGCAAAGGAATGCCACGGATTGCCTGCAGCCTCCCAGAGCCAGGAGAGAGGCACTGGCACCTTTTCTCCCCATAACCTCTGGGGACCAACCCTGCCCACAGCTCAGTTTCGGATATCTGGCCTCCAGAACTGTGAGAGAACTACTAAGTTGGTGGAAATTTGTACAGCAGCTACAAGAAACTAATACAAACCCCTGTAAGTTTAAAGAGACCATGGGAAATCAAAATAGGGTCGTGGTTTTATCCTAATCCATAGAGAAAGCCTGTTCGACACACAAGTGTCTTAGTTTGCCGGAGCGTCTATGACAAATACCACACAAGGGCTTGTCTTGAACAAGCGTTCAGTGTCTCACAGTTCTGAAGGCTAGAAGTCCAAAATCAAAATGTCAGCAAGACCCTGCTTTCTCCTGTGTTTGGCAGCATTCTGGGGATTGCAGTCTTTCGTTACATGGCCCTCCCTCCTTCTCTGGCTGCCACCGCCGCCTTCCTACTGACAGCACCCGACTTTCCTCTCCTTATAAGGCCCCCTGTCATAGGAATTAAGACCCATCCTGATTCCATGTGGCCTCATCTTAACACTGTCAAAAGGTCCTGTTTACAACTGGATTCACACCCAGAGGAAGGCAGATTGAGATTTGAACATATCGTTCGTGAGGGACATGATTCAAGCCTACCAGCAAGTTACAGATGTTTTCACTTTCCCTGTTCTTGCTCGCCGGAGGCAATTATTAAGAGAGGCAGCCTCCACATTCACAGCTGTTGCCCTAGAATGCTGCCCAAGGCAGAAACCAGAAGGCAAATGGGCATTACTGAAAAGCCAGGGAAGCCTCATGTCCCTCCAGCATCGCAGTGGTAACTCTGACCTGGTGCTCCTTTTCTTGCTACTCAGAGAAACCAGGCTGCTGCTGGTTCCCGAATAAAATAAAAGCCCAAGGCCACCGCCTACTGTCAGAACAAGTTACTGCTTTGCTGGTCCTTTGGATCTCACTTCATGTTAAAAGGGATTCAAGGTTCTGCCAGTTTTGGACTGCATGAATGTCCACAGAAGCTTGGGTTTTGTGCCATATGTGGTTTTACCTCAGTCACCTGCTGTTAGGGAAGCGTTATGGAGACAGGCCCTCCCTCAGAGGGAAAATCCACAATATTTTGCAAAACCTAAGAAAGGGAAAGGCTTACAGGTATTTGGATGGCAATGAATTGTGCATGTGCCAGTCCTAAAGGAGCACCGTGATTGCTCTCCCTTGACTGGATTTTGACAGAACAGGCAGCAGTTGTTTTCTGACAGAGCTTCATTGTGTGTTTTTTAAAAAGGCAAAGAAAAAGACGTTATTCCATCCATATTGGTTGGCTCAGGAAATTCCCTTTTGAATCAGAGGTGGGGGATGGAGGAGGAAGGTAGGGTGGTATACAGAAGGTGGTTACATAATCCCCTGAGCCCACGTTCATCTGTTAGAGTAAGATCACTCCAGAACATCTGGGAATGGCAAGGATCACACAACGGATTTTTTTAAAAAGAAGAGACAAGAGAAGCCCAGAGCAGGGAGTAATTTGCCAAAGGATGCACAGAGACAGAAGAGCTTGTGGCACAGTCCAGAATTCTTCTAGCTCTAGACCTGCCCTGCCGAGTGTTCTCAGGGTGACCTTGAAGTAGGGTCTTAGAGAACTAAGAAAAGGCATTTGCATCATCTGTGGTTTCCCAGAGGCGGTTTGCAGTAGGCAGTAGAAGGAAGGAAACGAGCATTTCTTGGAGCCCTGCAATGTGCCAAGCCCTGGACACCACACCTTACCAGCGATAGCTCACAATGGCCTCCTGACAAGCCCTTGAGGTAACGTGCAGTTATCACGCCCGTTTCGGTGCTTAGGAAACAGCTGACCTCTAGAGAGGCGGACCGTTTTGGTTAGTTTCCAGCAGAGCTGGTGCTCTTCCCGCATCACCTGCCACTTCTGCCTTGCAGCGTGGGTAAGAGGCAGGATCAGGGGAGTCAGCAAGGGCTTTGGAATCAGGAAGAGCTGGGTTCCAGGCAGGACTCTGACCTCGGGCCACTCACCCGCCTCGCTGTACCCTCAGCAAGGCTGACTCGTGGCTGGTGTGGTAGATTGAATCATGTAGCTCTGAAGGACACATTCTTAATCTACATCCTCATGCCTTTGGGTTTGAATTTATTCGTAAATAGGACCTTTTGAGGATGCTACTATTAGTGAAGATATGGCCGACTGAATCAGAGAGGGTCTTACTGGAGGACTTATAAAGAGAAGAAACTGGAAGCCAGAAGTCAGAGAAAGCCTCAGGAGGAAGCAAAGAGCGGAAGTCAGTGGAAACTGAAGAGCAGACACAAGAAGGGAGCTCACTCTGTGGTGTGAGGCAGAGACACACACCGAGGATCCCCGAGGACCGCAGCAAGCTGGAGCCAGAACGCTAAGCTGGGGGGAAAGCATGGCCTGGCTGACACCTCGGTTTTGCAGTTCTAGCCTCTGAAACCATGAACTAAAAAATTCCTGTTGTTATGCCAACCCAGTGTGTGGTATTTGTCACAGAACCCTGACAAAGTAAGGCAGATGGCAAATAGTTTTAGTCCTGGGGAGCATCTGCCAAGAGAGGCATGGAGAAGGGATTCTGAGGCCACATTTGGTCCTGGAGAAAAAGATCGTTAGCAAAGCCTGCCTGGTGGGGTTGAGAAGTGGAGGCTCCTACACCACAAGGGGCATCAGTGGACTGGCCCCCAGGACTGGACTGGCTTTGCATCCTTCATGCACTTGTGTGCCCAGGGCATGGCAGGGCCTGGGAGACCAAGCACTTTCTCTCTCACCCTGGGTCTCTGTTCAACTTTTGCACCATCTGGCCCTCATGGAAGATGATGATCCAGGAAACTAGTAGAGGAAGAGAGTCATTCCACACGTCACTGAAGGGGTCATCCACTCACACATTCTAGAAAATAAACAGTGGTGGCCACGGTGGCAAGGAGGGGACTCTTTCTCTCCCGCTGATCTTCTCAATGGTGCAGGAGATTCCAGCACATTGGAATCTCACCATTCCCAGACTCCTTGCCTTTCATCACTTCTCTATTTCTCTCCAGTTTGTTTTCACCTACCCTGATCGTTGGTTTTTTCCTTTATGAAACCTCTCAAGGCCATTGTAATATCGCCTTTCCTGAAGTCACGACTCGGGATCTTACAATCAGCCATATCCTCCCACATGACAGTTCTTGTCTTTGTGGTTATTTCAGGCTTCCTCCATATGGGTTTATACAAATGGTGTAGCAGGAGGAACTTTGGACTCAGATCTGGTGATGAGTCTTACCCTGGTTGCATGAGCCTTACAACCTGGGGCATGTTTCATAAACTCTGTGAGCTGGGGCTTCCTCACCTATGAACGGTGTGATAAATATATACCATTCTAGGTTTTGCAGATGATGAAGGAAAGAAGCTTTGACTATTGCCTGGCACAGAGTAAGTGTTCAAAAATGCTCTTTAGTAACAACATAAAGAACATGTCTGTATTACAGGGTGATTTCACAGCACTTTGAAAATTGAAAACAACAACAAAAACATGGTAAAGAAAATCATTATAGGGCCAGATTGACACTGGAGATCTGTGGAATAGTAAACAATCAGGTAAAGAAAATCAGACAAGATACCAGTGGAACTGTGCCACCCGTGAAGTCACACAGCATGTGACTGGGTGGGAAGAACACAGAATTCAGCATCAGAAAATCCAGATTCCATGTCTGGGACTTGAAGGTGAGACTGACAAGATGTTATCCGATTTAACCTTGGTTTCAGTGCCTGAAAAATGGGGATAATAACACCTACCTCAGAGAGGTGTGAACTAATTAAATGAGATAATACATGTTCAGTGTCTTGAACAGAGTAAGCACTCGGTAAATTAAAGTTGCAGTTGTTGCTAGTTTTCCATGCTCTCTGGGGGAAGATTATATTAGTTAAAATATGTTTTGCCCATAAGGGAGTGTTTGGCATGCAGTAGATGGCTATGTGTGGATTAGCTATTGTTATTTATTGAGCATTTATAATATGCAATGGTATGGGAAGAGCTTTGCATGGATTATCTGAAACCTACAACTCTGCATTCTCACCTGATTTATGATAAGCCTCCATGTGGGTAAGAAGGAATTAGTTACAGCTGGAGTGTGGGGAAGTGTGCAGAACCCGCAGTCGGTCTTATCTATACAGTGTTCAGAAATAGCTCTTTAACTGGATGATATCATTACTCAAATGCTTGGAAAAAATCCCTTTCAAACAGCACATACACAGAAACACAAGCTTAAGCACAATTTGCATAACTTTCTCTTAAAATTTGGGGGCAGGGTTATTAAATTCTAGGGATACCCTTGAAAGTCTGTCAGCCATGGGGACAACATCAGCCAAGTGTCTCTTGGAAGAAAAATTCTTGTAAACCTCTATTTTGGGGGACTTGAAAATCACATTTCCCTTTTAGTGCATGGTCAGTTTCTTCATCTGTGAAAAGCCAGCCTCCAAGGTTTGTCAGGAGGAGGAAATGAGATCCTCTGTGTAAAAACGGCTTCACGCAGTCCCTGGCTATTGACGCGCTGCCCACTGTCACCCTGGAAGTGTCAGCTCACTTGCCATTGCCCTGTGAGGTTGGGATTTCTTTGGCAGTCAGTGCCCGGGCACATTCCAGCCCAGCCGTTCAGCCAATTCCCCAGAAAGGATAAGAGAAGGGACAATTCAAACTTTGGGTTAACTGTGGGCAACTGGATGAGCATCCCTTGTCAAGATTGTCTGGGAACTCGGGTGACCAGAATCCCACCTCTCCAGGGTGCAAAGAGGCCTGGGTGAGCGAATTGTGGAGTTCAGTCCTTCCCCCACTGTGGGCTGAGTTTATGCCCCTGAGAGTAGGTGAGACCTCAGAGGACCCAGGAGAGCACAATGATGCCACCACATCCCATAAACAACCCGCAGAGAATGCCTCCACAAGTAGTTAGGAGATGAGAGCTGTAATTAGATTACAGTGGCCAGGCATAAGAAATAATAGCTGCTTTCCACACAGGGCTGCTGCTGGCTTGGCTTTGTGTTAATGAGTCACCAGTTTCCTAGTCTCAGCGGGGAAAATGCTACTTGGAGTCCACTGGGATTTAATTTCTAGGGCTGCCTCCTGGATCCCAGCAGCCTGGCCAGGTGCACAGAGAAGGCCAAGACCCCAATGGCAGAACCCAGCTGGCAATAACTACAGTAAGCCATGGCCATTTACCGAGCTCATTCTAGGTGTTTTCTCATTTATTACTCTCAGAAGTCCTAGGAGATAGGTGACATTATCATCCTATTTTAGAGATGATAAAACCTGAGGATCAGAGATGTTAACCAGCTGGCTTGAAGTCACACAGCTTATGAGTGGCCCAAACCAATTAGAAGCCAATTCAGTTTGGCTTCAAGGCCTGCCAGCATAACCCCTAAGTCTGCTGACTCCCGGGGTGAAAGTGTCTCCAAAAGAGAAGGGAAGGATGTCTGAGAAGGGCTGCTGAAATTTCAGTGTTATTTTTTGAGCCCACCATCCATCCAGGAGAGTGAGCCCTCGGGTACAGGACAGGGAAACAAGAGTTAAGGAGTAAGAATCCCTACCCTTGTTTGCTTGTGTTCTAGTTTCTTTTTTAAACGATACTACTGGGAAGGACCACAAGACTTTCTTTCTCCTTATTAAAAACAGAAAATCTGTTTAGGCAGCAGCTTCAGCACAGAGGCAGATAGATATATTATGGGCAGGGCGCTAAAAGAGGCCAACATTGACAAAGACGGGCTTCACTGACCTGTCAACAGGCTGGCGGATCCCTAATGAAACATGGTGCCTCGCTCAGGATCAGAAAAATAACAAAGAGTAATTTTATTTCCCACCTGAAACCGAGAGAACCCTTAATGGGAAGAAAAGAACTGCCCTCTCCCTTCCTCCCTTCCTTCCCTCCTTCCTTCCTTCCCTTCCTTACTCCCTCCATCTCCTGCCTCCTCTCTCCCTTCCCTTCTTCCTTTTCAGCTTGTCATGAAGATTCTGGTGTGCAGTCAAAGGGTTTGTGAAAATGAGGGAGGATAGACTTTACCACACTTTTACTTTTTAGGGAGAAGGGCATGAATCTGCTTCACAGGAGATGGCTTTACTTAAAAATCTATAGATAACAAAATGTTTATACAATGTGATCTGCCTATAACACTAGGCCTACTTCTCACCTTTGGTGTGATCCTGAACATATTTCACTGAGACCATGTTAAAAGCACTTTGAGGATGCTCAATAAATGATTGTTGAATGAATGAATGAATGAATGAATGAATATTAGAACAAGAACCACAGAGTCAAGGTTATCCCTGCTGCCCTGGTGTTTGCTCTTGGGGCTAGGAGTATGTGCCACTTATAAAATTGGTGGCAATAAGAAAAGGCTTAGGTCTTCTCACAGTATTTAACATATGTCCTCTGTTTAAATATGCATTTTAGCTAGCTCTGAAAATTGCTTGGTTAGCTTTGAAGAATGGTTAGATTTTGCAGAATTTGTTGGGTCCCTTCTTATGCTGCAGAGTGTGTTTACATAATAAATAATTCCTAGGTAATTTTTGCCCCCCTATTAGGGGACATTTGGCAAGGTCTGAAGAGATTTTTGGTTGCCACAACTGGTGCGGCACTACCGGCACATAACAAGTAGAGGCTAGGGATGCTGCTAATCATCCTACAATGAACAGGTGTGATGGTCTGAAACTCTATGGACCCCAGGAAAGTATGTTCTTAAAGCTAATCCATTCCTGTAGGTGTAAATCTATTGTAAGTAGGGCTTTTGATTAGGTTACTTCAGTGAAGGTATGGCCCAGGGTGGGTCTTAATCTTCTTACGAGAGTCCTTTATAAATGGGATGAAGAGATAGAGAGAGAGACAGAGAGAGTGAGAGCAAGAATGAGAGAGAACGAGCCACAGAAGCAAGAAGCTGAAAGCAGCAAAACCCGGGAGAGAAGGGAGAGATGAGCAGATGCCGACATGTGTCTTACCATGTGACAGAGGAGTCCAGGATTGCTGGCAGTGGTCCTCAGGGAGAAGGCATCATCTGATGATGCCTTGATTTTAGACATTTTTCTCAGCCTCAAAACTGTGAGCTTGTAAACAAATAAATTCCCATTGTTCAAAGCCAACCCATTTCATGGTATCTGCATTTTGGCAGCCTAGCAAACTAGAACAACAGGTAATACCCCACCCCCAACAAAAATTTATTCTGCCCCAAATCTCAACAATATAGAGGTTGAGAAACTGAGTTGCTGTGAAATGAGAGGTTCCTGCTGAAAGAGAGGGGAAATGTGAATGTCAAATTTAGACTATGCCCCACCTTTTGTGCTTCTTTACCACTTCCAAAAGGCCCATGAAATTCTGTGGGCTCTCTGTGCCCAGAACAGAAAGAGAGCCCACAGGGAAATTAGAGCAAAGACAAATAATAATAATAATAACAGTAATGTCTCACATTCGTGTCTCACTTTACTGTTTACCAAGTGTTCTCCCATACATTAGCTCAACTGAAGCTGTGCTGGGGAAGGAAATTGGAGAGATTTCCCTAAGAATATTTCCCATTTTATGCCTTTCCAGAATTAACGGTTTAAAACAAATTAGAAATAGATTAAACGAGGTACCCTTTGGTCAAACAGAAAAGCAATTACATGATAGGAAATTGTAATAATCCATCACAGGCTTCTGGTTCCGAATCCCAAAGCTGGTTGCAGTTTCTCCCAGCATCTGCCACTGAATATACAACCACAGGGAGAGATTGTGCTTCATCTTTGAGATGCCAAGATAAGAGCCGTCACCATGGAGAAGGTGATAGGAGAGGGGATCCAGGTTTCCTAGCGATAATTCGGGAGGACCTACCGTTTGTTGAGTGCCCATATATTGGTCTGTGCCTAGCATTGGATGCATATGTGCTAGCATTTCATTTCTGTGTGCTATGTTTTCATAAGGTACGGATTACCCTTCACTCTGATTTGATGGATAAGGAAAATGAGAAGTTTTCTAGAGCACAGAGGGAAGGGCAGCTGCTGAGTCAGGATTTGAACCCTGGTCTGTGTGTCTGTCAATGTTGGCATTTTCTATGACATCAGTTAAGACCTGCGAAAGTGTAATATTTGGTACACAGAGGTCACCGAATAAACACTCATTGTATTATCATTTACCAGAATAAAATTAAAGAAAAAAAATCTCATCTACTGATAGCACAAACACACTTCCCTTCCATGTTAAGCGAGTAGTATGGCTTCTGTTCTTATTCAGCACTAAGACATCAAAATAGCTGATTTAATAGCTAGGTCCCTTAAAATAAATTCTTTATTTGCTCTCATTTTTACATATATGGAAACTGTGAACAATGAGGATGCAAATTTTTAACTTGTGTATACAATTCTAAGTATTGTCACAGCAGCCCTTCTGTACCTTGGATATACTTATTTTGTATTTTTTAACTTTTATTTTGAGATAATTGTAGAGTCATATGCCCACTGACAGAGAGCTCCTGAATACTCTTAGCCCAGTTTTCCCCAATAGTAACATCTTGCATAACTGTAGTGCAATGTCACAACCAGGGAATTGAAATTGATTCAGTCCATCCATCTACCCACATTCACCTGTGTGTGTGTTTAATTCTGTGCAATTTAATCACATGTGCACTCTGATTTTATGTCTTGCTAATACTCTACGTAACTTCAATATAAATCAAGTAACACAAAGCAATAACAAGGCCGGTTTCTTATGTAGATAATAGTAGTTCAATTGATTCACTGAGGATCTTCTCTGTGCCAAGCACTTTTATGAGAAAAAAAAAAAAAGACACAAAGAGAAAGGAAGGATGACCCCTGTCCTCATGGGCCGCGTGATTTCATGGGGAAGGCAAGAGGGCAGGTGTTACTGGACCAAGTGACTACAAAAAGAAAGAAACTTTTCAATTAGTGGCAAAAATAATCAAGGTGAATAAAGTTATATATTTTGGTGGTTATTATATTGGCCTTGATCCCAAACTTCCTTACACCTTGAAAATTATGCATGTCTTCGTGTATTTATAGCACTGATGTAACATATGTTCAACATTTTAAAATATTAGCTCTAATGATCTATCAATATAGTGTCTGTGTAACTTTTCCCATTTAAACAGTTGAATTCAATACGTTGAAACATAAAAATAAATCAATTCCAGATTTGATTTATTCATGCATAGTTTCTCCCATTTCTTTATTATAAGATGATTTAGAATTCCACTAAAATACATATATCTGTCTGCACTTGATTAAACAAAAATGCTTGTCAGATGAAGGGGGCATAGTTGGCATATTGAAAGGAGCTCCTTAAGCTTTTACAAATAATAATAAAGAGAACAGCATTCCATACCCATTAAAAGCTTCTATTTGGAGAAGCCAAGAGGAAATGTGTTTTATAACTGAGTAGTATCGAGTCTGCATGCTCTACACACTCAATTTTCCATTTTGGGGGGGAGTTGAGGACTTGAGTGTGTGTGTGTGTGTGTGTGTGTGTGTGTGTTAAATCACCTCATCTACAACTGAATCCAAATGCTCTGTCTAGCCCTCATCCTGGAGTGTGTTTCCCAACTCAGTATTCAAAGGCCATGTGAAAATTCTGGAAGATATTGATGCAAGAACAATAAGACAAGTCTGTCTCTGTCTTTATGCCATCCCCATTATTATCAGAGAGCAGAAGCTAACACCATCATGTTTTGACTGTGCAGACCCTTTGTCAATGAAGGGAAAGCTCCTCAGCCAGAAGCACAGCATACACTGCTGAGCCAGCCTGGGCTATAGCATCCCCTATAGGGTTCCTGCTTTGTACAGGGCACAGTACACAGTGTTGTAGGGAATTACACAGAAGGGGAAAAACTCTTTCAAACCAGGAAGCATTCTTCACCACCCACTATGTATAAGAACAATGCTAAGTTCTGGAGATACAAACAGCTCTGAGAAATCATATCTACCTTTGAGAAATTTACAGTCCAAATGAAAAGCCATGGATTAGAAACATTTCAAAGGGATGTGAGATGTAAGAATGACATCATATTCGATGTAAAAAAAAATATGGTCTAAGCTAGAAACACCATAAAAATACAAAAAAGAAGAGGAAAATGAGAGTCAAGTCAAGAAGGGATTCTTGGTGGAGTGTGAGTTCAGCATTGAAGGTTAGATTTGGAGAGTTGGAAGAAAAGGGCAAAAGGCAGAGGTAGGAGGAGCTTGGTGCCAGATGCCAGATGCTTTGACCAGAACAGTGGCCATAGATTTCCATGCTTGAGCCACACAAGTAGAGATTTGATTCCTGGCCTCTCACTTATAAGTGATGAATTTGAGAAAGTTCCTTAACTTCCTTGACCTTCAGTTTCATTTGTAAGTGTGGATAAGAATATTCTACTCTATGTGACAAGGCTGTGGCAAGGGTTACACAGTTTAATACTTGTTAAAGCACTTTACACATTCAAACGTTTGAGGAAGAGAGTCATGCTGGGGTGGGGTGGAGGAGTAGGGAGAGGAGACAGAAGAACCTAATGAATGAATAACAGAAGGATGAGTAGAGTTCAGGGGTGGTTCTGAAGCTGGACAGAGGAGTTAAGCTTCTTCTCTAAGCTTGAAGGGTCTTCTGAGCTAACAAAATCAAAAATTTATTCACAACCAACAAAACAACTAATCCTCACAACCACCCTTTGAGGTAGATACTATCCCTATTTCACAGATAAGAAAAATGAGGAAAGAGGAGTTAACTGGCCTGCTGGCAGTCACATGACTCATAAGGGGCAGGGGCAGGATTTGAATGGTGGTGGTCTACCTCTGGTGTGTGTGCTCCTAAACTTTACACTCTAAAGCCACTGGTAATGGCCCACTGAGATGGAAGGGGTCAGGGAAACCTTCCAGGAGATACTGGGGAGAAGACGGATGGAGGTGGGGCATGAGGGTGTTCCAGGGGGAGGAGGTGATGAGAGTTAAGAACCAGAAGCACCCACCATCCAGCCTGCCCAGAGCAAGGAACAAGGTCAAGCCCCTTCTTCTTTGTTTTTCATTCAGGCTCAATTACATTTTCTTGTTGGAACACCTTTCTCTTTCTCCTTCCTCTCCCTCAATCAGAGCTACTTCCAATATTCACCCTCCTTTAGACTCAGTGAAATGGAGATGGAACTGCATCTGCTCCAGTCTTATCTTCGTTTACCAACTGCATTTAACAAACAGCTCTGGGGATCGGTTGCAGTGCTTATCTTCTTAAAGCTTGCTATGTGAGCTATTAAAATAATAACCATTTACAGGTCCTTGCAATATGTACGGAACTGGACTGAGAACCTATTTATCTCATTTATTGCTCACAAAGACCACCTAGGAAGGCACCGTCTCCAATTTAGAGAAGAGGAAATGAAGGCTCAGAAACGCAACCTAGCATCTGCAGTGCCACATGGCAAGTAAGTACAGCAGCATGGATGGGGACCCTGGTCTACTAACTCCAAAGCCATGCCCTTACTCACTAATGTACACTTAGGCTTTTCTCCACATTAAAAGGCAGAGGATATAGAATTGAGGAAAGACAAAAATGCAGAAACAAAAGTGAACAACAAAAACCTCATGAAATCCAACATACCTGCATTTTCCTATCATACTCTTCAGAAATGCCCGCATTCAATTAAATTAAATTTGGAGATACATCATGAAGACAAAAAGTCACAAGAAAACAGAACTGTAGTAGGGAGAATTCTAACATAGCACTCCCAGATTACCAGGCCCTGGTTATGCAATCAAATATTAACCTAGGTGCTTCCTGCTAAGGGATTTTGAAGATGTAATTGAAGTTCCAAATCAGGTGACCATAAGAGATGGAGATTATCCTAGTGGGCTTGACACAGTCACATCAGCATTTTAAAAGCAGAGAGTTTTCTCCAGTTGTAGAAAAGGAAGTTAGAGAGACTGGATGTGTGAGAGGAATTCAAGGTGAGGGAGGTCCTCCATTGAGGAGATGGAGGAAGCCACATGGCAAGGAATACAGGCAGCCTCTCGGACCTCAAGGCTTTCCCCAGTCAATCTCCAGAAACCAAAACCACAAGAAACTGAGCTTGGAAGTTAATTCTTCCCCCAGAAGCTCTAGATAAAACCCAGCCCAGCTAACATCTTGACTTTGGTCTTCTGAGACCCTAAGAAGAGAATGCAGTGAGCCCACCCAGATTTTTGGCCTAAAAACCAGTGAAATAATAAATGGGCATTATATTAAACCACTAAGTTTTGGTGATTTGTTACACAGCAATAACAATCTAAAACAAGAATGTCACTGCAATTAATGTGAATTATTGAAATGTACTCTATTCTTCATTTTAATAAGATGTATACCTCCCAGTTCTGCAAACCTGAGAGCTGGGGGAATCGCTTCCACATTTAATAGCATCATTTAAACCATCCAGAGACACAGGAAATGGAAGCCCATTTATAAATGAAGATTTACAAAAATATGCAGAACTGACTGATTTTCCAGACGAGTATATATCTTTAAAAAAAAAAAAAAAACAACTCACATGTCATTTTGAATATTGCTCACCAACGCTTTTATTCTATATAGACAGAAGACAATCAAGTACAATAGTTGATGAGATCTGGGTCTTAAATATGTAGATATGGCATGTTCTCACATAATAATGGTTTTAATCTGTTAGGAAAAAAAGCAATGCCCAGAAGGAGTCAAAAAGTAGTCAAAATTTTAAAAAGGTCCCAATTCAGGTTACATCAGCCCTAAAAAGAAGTCTATTTCATCTCTCTGAGCATGAGTGTAAGAGATGGGGGCAGTAAATACAACCATGCCTGTAGGAAGAAGGGAAGGAGCAGGCACTGCCAGCAGCTACTCCCTTGTTGACCAGCTAGAAGCTTTGCCTCCTCTTTGACCATGAAGCCTCCTCACAAGATGGCTGCAAGGACACCCCAGTGCAAAGCACTTAGAACAATGACAAGCACTGGCAGATACTCGGTAAATGTTCATTCTCACTGCTCCAGACTACCTGCCTGTTGGTGGGAATGCTGCTTCCCAATGCCTGATGTTTCTTCCCTATGATGCAAGCTTAATTGATTTAAGTCTGCTGGTCTCTTGATGTCCCCTCAACACACTATCTCCTGAGGAGATGGAGGGGTGGACCTGACTGATAAACTTGAGGAGAATAATTGGACACACTCAGCTCAGTAACTCTGTTCTTCCTCCAGGAAAAACATGGCTCCCATGGGTTTGCCCCACCCAGCTTTGCCTGTGTCCACTTCTGGGGTTCAGAATGAGGAAGCCCACTGGGCAAGGGGAACGCATGCCGAGCCCCAACCTGGCCTCTCATGAGGAAAAGTGAAATTTCTGTCTAATCTTTAAGCCATTTGTTTTTCTACCTGTCTAGAACCAAAGTGGGGAAACAGGGCGCCATTTTTTGGAATTCCTATATAGTATCACAACACCCCCAAGAAACTATAACGCATCCCACTTTCCGTTTGAGGCACAGAACTGAGCTACCAAACAGCCTCTCTGACCCTAGGACAGGTACTTGGGTGGATGGCCCTTCTTATTTACAAATCTCTCTGGTGAATTACAGTTATGTAGTTTTTCAACCCAATGAACTCATCCAACCTGGGAGTTCTCTGTCCTAGAGATAAATGAGGAATAAAATTAAATAAATGCTTATGGGGTCCAAAAGATAATAATATGTCACCTTAGATGATCCATTACAAAAGCAACAACTGTATTTATCTCCAAATATATTCCTGCATGGAAAATTCCACTTGTAGATAACTGTACAGCTGGAAGGTGTCACAATAGCAGACTTCCTGCCTTAATACTAATATTACGTTTTTCCCCAACACTATGAGACAACCTAATTTCAACTATGAATTAACATAGCTTAAAAATGTACACCATGGTGAAGTTAAAAAAAAAAAAAAAAAAAACCCTAAAAACCTTGTTTGGGAATGAGGACACCTGAAGCTAGAGCTAGCACTGCCACTGCCTTATGACCTTGACCGAATCGCTGATGTCACTTATAAACCTCAGTTTTCTCATCTGTAAAAGGAATTGATTGGACTGTAATCTCTGAAGTTCCTTCCAGTTCTATTATTTTCTCATCCCAACAGCCAACAAATAAAATTCACCAGAAATGTGGAGAAGTATCCGGGCAGAAGAGGGCATGCATTCTTGCCACTAGAAATTGTTCACATTAGTGAGGTGCCATGATAGAAAAAAAATCATAGATGAGCATATGGAGTAAAATAATATTAGCTGCTATAACAAAGAAGCCCTCACAGGTCAGTGGTGCTGCATAACCCAGGTTTGTTTTTTGCTCATTCACTCTCACATGTGGAGCCTGGACTTGCTTGCAGGCATTCAAAGACCAGGGCTCCTTCTACCTCGTGGCTGCACCACTCTTGGGGCCTCTGGTCTTTAGATTCCATCTAGCCAGGGAAATATTGATGAAGGGACAATAGCTTCTTGACCACGTCAGTTGAAAAGCAACACACATCACTTGTCTCAGATTCTATTGGTGATAACTGATCATAGTATCTTGCCTCGATGCAAGGAGACAAGGAAGAGGGTATGTGCCCTGGATTCACAGTTCCCTGTTGGGCAGCCACTTCCCAGCAACAACTTTCCTCTATGGGAAATGGGAATCAATCTTTGGAGAGCCTTAGTCATATCTTTCACAGTTAGTGAAATCTGCTCTTCACAGACATAAACTTTCTATTTGCTATGGCAATTTTTACTTAGCAACTAATTTCTGTTCTACCTGGTTTTAATTACGGGAAGCAAATGTGCCAAATAAAACAGTCCCAAAGGCGACTAAACTCAGTTGAAATCTAGCATGTGTTTTCTCTGTGTACTTTTTTTGTTTTCAATGTGCACAAGCAGAAATACAAGCCAGATGACCGTAAGAGAAGAAAACGTGCCTGAAGTTATTTCTATCCAATTGTAGCAAGAAACTAACACATGAAGAATGGCTGGATTCAAGTATAATTCAAATCATCAAGATTGTTACACAAAATATGTATATATTCCTTGATTGCTCATTCATCATATTTTGGCTTACTGAGCTGCTGACAAGGTTATATTTCTTGTCTCATGGGGAAAAACACTTTGAAAAGGTGGAGTGTTATTTATCTAGATAGCCAAGCCTTATTTCAAATTTGCTCTCTAAGGAGAAGAAAAGTATAGATTTAGTAAATTCAGGTTTGAGCCCAGTTAGAAACATTTGGACCTTTGCATTTTGAGTTTGATAACATCAGTGCCATACATTATCATCTGTGTGGACCCCCGCCTCCCCCCAACTTATTAAAGAACAGAGATTCAGAACTGCAGGCCAACAAGTACCCACTAAAGCAGGGATTGGAAAACTTTTTCTGAAAAGTGCCAGATGGTAAATATTTTAGGCTTTGTGGGCCATACAGTCTCTGCTGCAACTACTCATCTCTACCTTTGTAGCATGAGAGCAGCCATAATCAATACGTAAACAAACCAATTAAACCCTAGTTACAAAAGCAGGCCCTGAGCTGGATTTGGCGCATGGACTGAGGTTTACTGGGCCCGAATTAGAAACAAGAAGGCAGAAAACCCAAAGTGGAAACTTCCTCCTGCGTGACTGGGAGAGGACCTCCGTTTTCCTCTTTGAGATTGGAGCTAGACCATTCCAGTTTGTTGGAACTTCCTGTCTAGAATAAATTGCACTTGCCTTATAAGCAGGTGATGAGAAAGACTACTTACCACTGCTCATGAACAGAGTGAGAGGCCCAGGACACCAGCTTCTAATTCCGGCTCTGTCACTTTGGGGGAAGTGATCTCACTCGGCTCATTTAACTCCAGTAGGCCTTTGTTTCTGCTTCCCCAAAATCAGGGGGTTAGGTGAGATCACCTCAATTATCCTTGCATTTCTCAAGTTGTTTTTAGATGGAGAAGCCAACTGTGCTGGTAAAAAAACTTTGGACTTGAACTCAGAAGATATAGCCCTACAGCTTGCTGAGTAGGTCACCTTGGATGGGATAAGTCCTCTAAGCCTGAATTTCTTCATCCATAAAATGGACCTAATACTCCCCATGCAAAAGGAGTAAATGAAATAATGTAGGCAGGAGCTAGAAGCAGATCTGATGTCCCAATGTGAGTTGAATCCCAATGTGATTCCATGATCCATCTGAAGGAACCTTATTCACCCCCATTATCCTAGTATCATAATCAAAGCTGGACATACCCCCTTAAAATCTGGAAGCATTCTCTAGCAAGTGATCATCAGAAATCATGTAAAAGTAAGTCCAAATATATAAACGTGGCAAACAAATCAAGGTTTGTTGCAATGCACCAAAACTTCAACTCCCACGGGATAGAACTCTCTGAACACAGAGCAGCGATGAACGAACATTCCCCCAACCTTCACTAGCTCCTTACAAGAGCAGTAGTCCCAGGTCTTTCTTCCTATGCCTAAGCCAATAACCCACATCCTAGGAGATGGCTGCAGAACACACAATTAGGAGGAAGGATGAAAGGTTATTATCTTCGTCATGCCAGTCACCATGCTGGCATCACAGCACCTTCTCACGGTACTTGTACAGCTTCGCTCCACGGATGGCGTTTCCATTCGCATTCTTACAGATGCAAAGGCTGAGGCTCCTGTAGCTTAGATAACTTGCCCAAAGACAGACCATGTGGAGAGGATGATGCTCCATGGATTGTGCTCTTACTCGCATGCAAGAGTTAAGAATCTTTGGGAAGAAATGGTGACATCTGAGGCAGGAAATCTAAAACCAACCTTATCCATCGATCTGAAAGTCAGAGACTGCTCCCCCCAAACCACTGAGTTATCAGAAAACAGATCAGGCAGGGAGACAGTCAGAACCCAAGTCAGGAGTTGCAGACAGATTTTTCTTGGCATTGGAACAGAGCCTAGTGCGGGTTAGGTGAACTCCAGGTATTTTTGAATGAATGAATGAATGAATCAGTGAAGGATTGATTTGAGTGGTCAGTACCACTCTGGTAGATAAAAATGATGGCCATTCTGTTTTCTTTTCTTTTATTTTTTGTTTTAAGTGCAGGTCATTGTTCTTGCTACAAAACACATTTTTGTCCCAATTCATCCAGCTTTCACCCTTTTGAAATCTGACCTCCTTTTTTTTTGCCTCCTATTCCTCTTCCCTCACTTTTACCTCCCACTCCTCTGTTCTCATGGTGAAGGTTTTCCTAAAGGAAGCTTGAGAATAAATTCTTTTGCTTTATAGGGAATATGAAGTGAGAGAGGAGGAATTTTTGTTTTCATATATATTTAGATCTTCTGACTTTCCTCTAAAACTTGGGGGGAAACATTCATTTGAGTTCCCTAATGGAATGCTAGGTGCTTCTTATTCAGAATCTTCTTTCCAAGGATGGGAATAATGAGGAAGAGGGTGAGTTAAGGAAACAGTAAACTGAGCTTGGCCTCCTTTAGAAAGGAAACACTACCGGACCCTACTGGGAGTGGCATCTACCCATTCGGACGAATGGGCACTTATCCATTCAGATCCAATCAGGGAAGCTTCTTTCTTTCTTTTCCCTCCCTTTCTATGAAACAAACAAAAAAATTTCCTCAGTGCTTATACTGCCTATATTAATACTAGGAGATAGACACCCACTTGCAAGTGCCAGACTCTGGGGTAGTTTTTTGGTTTTGTTTATATTAAATTTTAGCTTTACAAAACTTTATGAGTTGGAACTAAAAAATGAGGCATACATACTCCAGCAAATGATTCCAAATTACCAGCTGTGGAAGGGCATGAAAGGGGATTTGAACTTGAGTCCGATGGACCCTGAAGCCCTTAGTGACTGCTCAGCCTACAGGCCAGCAAGCAGTGGGAGTGGAGGTAGATGTGGAACTTGGTAAGAAGGGAAAGGAGTACCCAGAAAACAAATGACTTTGGAATAAAGGGGGTATTGTTTCAGGGACCCTTCATTCCACCAAAACTCAGGCAGCGGCTTCAGCAGCAGCCGCCAGTGCAGGGCAGGGTGGACAAGGCAGGGTCCCGGGACTGAAAGGCGGTGGTGGGGTCTTTTGCACTCAGCAGCAGCAGGCAGCGAGCAGCGGTGAGGGGTCACCTCACTGGCTGGAGGCTTAGCCCGCTGCTCCTTGCTGCCGTGTGTCAGCAGCAGGAGCTCTCACGTGCCAGCCATGGTGGCTTTAGCTAAGCACGTTGGATAACAGGTTCCATTCAACCTGGAAAACGACCCTTTGAAGAGGTATCATTATTCTCATGTTTTTTAATAAATGATGGAACTGATGCTTAAGAGCATGGTGGAGAACAGAGCCAGGCTCCAAGTCCAGCTGTGTTTGATCCCAAAGCCTGCGCTCTTAATCTTTACTCTCTCCATTCATAAAACAATTGTTTCTAGGTGAAACCGGACAACTATGTGCAATTTGCATATCAGGCCAGAACCCTCGCAAATGATACGTGTAACTTCATCAACCAGGGTTCGTGGTGGGATGTGAACTAGGCTAGGATGCAGAAGGAAACCCACAGAGGACGGAACCACCAGTGGCCAAAGAGGCCCGTAAGAGGTGCAGCAGAGCGATGCCTGCCAATCTATTTGTAAGAAAGGAGTAGCACACGCTACTCTTGTACTGTGTTACCATGGCTTTCTCTACGCCTTGCGCACACATGTATATAGATACAGATCTCCTCCACTCATCCTTTTTGTGTCCATTAAGTTCTAAGCTGAAAGGGCCCCTTCAGTATCGCTAAGGAGGTGACCCTGAGCTGAGACAGACTAGCTGACGGTGCCGCCACGTTTACTGCAGGGAGCAAAAGCAGCAGACCGTCACGCTGCAGGCTGTTTGATGGTGCACATTTCAGGGTCCTTTGGGGGGCTTTTCCAGACTACACAGGCCTCTCACTGCCTCCCCTTTTGACCCCCTGGGCTGGGACCTGGATTAATCTAGCGTGTGGGTGTTTCCTTGGGGAGCAGGAGGAGAGGCTCTCAAGAGGAAAAGAGCAGCCTAGGGTGTAGATCGCACTGCCTCCTGAGGAAGTTGCAAAGAAAGAAGAAGCAACCTCATTAGGTCCAACAAGGAAATCAAGTAAGTTCTAGTCTCTTCTGAGCAGGGGTGGAGAGATACTTGTCCACCACCTGCAGAGAGGGTGGGAAGCCGCCACAAAACCGGGGCAATTGAGGAGACTCCGCTCGTCTTCCAGGGACATGTACGTGTTCAAAGCTGCTTAAATGACAGAGAGTGACAGAGGCAACGGGAGGTGCCGTGGCTGCCCACACACAAGGCAGAAATGAAATCATAGGTTCTTGTTTTCCCTTTCATTTAATTTCCTTAAAAAACCACGAAATGGCATTTTGTTCTATAGCTGTAATTACTGTTACAGCATTATATTCTAATACAGTATCTGCTAATGATAATAATAAAATAAACATTGTAACATAGCTTCCCTTCCCTGGTAGCATTTTGAATGACCTGTCCAGGAGAGCTGGTCTCGGGCCTTTTCAATTCAGCTGTGTTCAAAACAGAGAATAGGCAGAATTCCAGAGAGATATTGACATTATGTCAAGTTCTCCACCCAAATCCGCAGCTCAATGTCAAGAGCACACAGGCTCTTAGAGCCTAAATTCAGTATCTCCGCCTTCTGTTCTTGCCTCCAACAGCCCTCCTTCTCTCCTACTGAGTATGTTCAGGTCTTGATATGTTCTGTTTAATATGGTTTCTTTAAAGTTTGAAACAATGCATCAGTCTTATATTTTTGGCTTCTACGTCAGACAAGGTCCAGGCAAACAAAAAAAAAACCACTTTACAGGCCCCTCCATAATGAACTTGAAGAGCTCCTGCCCCCCACCAGCGGTGAGGCAGCCCATCCTGAGTCCCCACAGAACCAGTCGTGGGGGAGTCTCAGTTGTCATCCCAGGAAGCCCAAGCTCCATCGTGACCTCCTCTGCAGGGACTCCAAAATCCCTTTTGGCCATACATTATAGTCACATATGGATGACAGCCTGAGAGGTCTTCAGAGATAGCGGCAATGGGGGAGTCTTCCTGGTATCCCCCAGGTGAGACATAATAGGTATAAGTAAGATAGATCTAGGTTTAAATCCTGGCTCTCCAATTTACGAGGAATCCAACCTTTGTTAAATTACTTAATCTGCCTCAGCTTTTTCACCTATAATATGGAGGAAAGAAACTCATTTGCTTTGGGTTAGTATGAGGATTAAATAAAATAGGCTTAGTACCGTGAGCTCAATAACAGAGTGGCTTCTTATTGTAATGAAGTCTTGCCTGGATTGAAAATGAATTATGATGCATTTGAAGAGCTAATGGCCTTATTTGTTCTTCTCCCTGTATCACTCACTGTACTATATGACCTAATGCAACTGACTGTGTCTAGATTAAAGTTCTAGTAAGTCTTGAAACTATGAATGTGAAAATCTCCTTGCAGAGCTCTGCCTTTCTTAGTGCTATTTCCAATGAGAAAAATCACAGTAGAAAGTAGCTTGAGAAGGAGGATGTAGAAAGGGTCAACCCAAATTAGGTGAGATACATCTGTGCACTCAATTAAATTCAGCTAGCCAATCGAATAAACGATGAGTTCAACAAATTCCATCGGCCATAATGCTTTTAAAAGTTGGGCATGGTGTCCGTGCTCTAACTCACAGGAGAGTTTATCACAAAGATGTGTCCTATACACAATGCTGCCCAGGTTTCCCAATAAATGACCGTGAGGTTTTTGGAAGGTCTATGGCTTTTTACACCTGCCTTGATCATCTTGGGAGCTGAGATTGGACTTCCCAAACCAAGAGGCAACCCACAGACTCAGGGGAAACAGGGCAAGCAGAAATATAAATCTTTTTGGCTTGGTTTTATTAGAACCTCCGAACAACTTGAGGGTTGAAACATGAGAGACTTTGGGGGAAGATAGACAAAATTTTGCTGCAGTAACCTATCATACTGGGGTAAACTACCTAAAGCTGAAAATAAACCCAATCATTGATAAGAGTCTGGAAGTGTTTTAAATATAGTTTAAAATCATTCTGGAAGTTCCAGAAAGACATAAGCTTGAGTCTGATGGATAAGTACGCCTAGGTTGCAAGAAAGCCATCTCAGTGTTCATCTGAGACTTCTTAAAAATAAGCAACCCCTACCACCATTGATCATCTACTGTATACCAGGCGATTTACTTTTATTAATGATTTCTAAGTCTTGCCATGTGACTGGTAGGCATCATTATCCCAGTCATAGAGACGAGGAAACTGGGATGAGAATGGTTAGGAGACCACCCAAAGTCTAACAGCTTCTAGGTGGAAGGGCTGTCATCCTAATCCAGGTCTGATGGTCTCTATAGCTCTGAGGTCTTTTCTCTAGCAGCTGGGCCATGCTACCTCTCTTAGGGGAGATGACATTAACTTACACATTCATTTATTCATTCATTCTTTCATTCATTCAACATAGAGGTAATGAGGACTTACCATGTGCATAGACCTGTACTAGGAACTAGGCTACAAAAATAAGCCTGACTCAGAACAGCTTTGTAAACTAGAATTTTCACAGGTAACTGCAAAATTCTCTGTCCTGAAGGGAAACAGAATATGCTGAAAGCTAGTTCTGTGCTCCATTAGAAGCTTTTATATGATGCCACTCATTGGGGAGAAGTCTAGGAGAGCAGAAGTAGAATTACTGATCACAGGGCAAGACCCCGGGACAGAGAGAAGGAACTAGAGTCAGCCATGTAAGAGCAAACACCTTTGTTTCTTGAATGTAGGAACAATGCAATATTTAATTTCGAGAACAAGAACACTGGCCAGCCTGTCTGAGATCATTCTCAACTTGGCCGATGAGCATTGGCAGCTTTTATCTCGAGCCTTCTTGGGGGAATAGAGTAATTTCAATATCTTCTAAACTCTGATTCCACCATTTTCTCACTCCAAAATGAAAGAAGTTAGCCCATTTTCTGCTCATGATGATGTTCACCAAAAAGAGTTTAGGTTCTGACACGGAACGGTTTCCTTCCTTCTGTCAGGAACCACCCCTTTCTCTGCTTAAATTAACGACCCTTTGAAAAGCTGCTTCTTGTCCTGAACTTTACAGCCTTTCTTCACCTGCAGTGTTTATGGTGGCAGAGATTTGCATTCCTGATCTTTCCTCTTCGATATTCCAGTGAATTTACTCGGCTGAATCAGTGACATGGGTGACATCCTGAGAACCACAGGTTGAAGTATCATGAAACGAGCATGGAAGAAGCACCATTTGAATGTGTACGTGGAGGGAGAAAAAGCTATGTTGAAAGAAGCATCCTGCTAGTATCAAAACTTCAAAACAGAGATGCATTTACGGCTATGGGCTTATAGATCATAATTTGGTGAAATGGGAGTTTAAATGTAACTACATTGACTGGCCCCAAAGGACATAAAGCAGAAAACAATGTCCCACTGATTGCTGATATCTTGTAAGTAAACATAGTTGATAGCTATTTATTAAGTCTCTTGCTCAGATAAACAACCAAAAAGTTAGTTACAGCCTCATCTGTACGGCTATATTGAGTCTAAAGTCCCACAACAGCAGCAAAAGGGTTACTTCCAGCCTAGCTCTGGGACGTGGCAATACACAGGTACAGGTGCCCTGAACATGTAATATTTATAACAGTCATACAATTTTAATTTTTTCTTCTTTGCTGTGAAAGAAAAAATACTTTTTCTTGTCTTTTTTGGTCAAGCGCAGCACTGCAGGGGGAAGAAAAATAAAAAAAGGAGCCGTTTCGGTTTGGAATTTTCCATTCTCCCGGATCAGTCTAGTGAGGCGAGCATAGCAGGGGTCACCATGCCAGGAAGAGCTGCAGGTACGATTATTTGGCTTGGTGAGTTTTAGGAATGCTCCGCAGTCCGTGAGGCCGAGTTAACCTGTGCTAGGCTAGTGGCAGTGCCTAAGTCGCTTGTCTGTCCCTGTCCATGTGCAGTGGTTCTGTGTAGACACACAGACCATGGACTGATCCCTGCTATCTCCGCGGCCAGCGTTTGTGATCACTCTTGTCTTCCTTGGAGTAGAAATGGCCATAAAAGTGTTTACTCCCCAAATTTCCTCTCTTCCCCTTCCAAATCCCAGATATTTTCAGAGTGAGAATTAAGTAATTATCGGGACCAGGCCCCCTGTAATTCTCCTAAAAACAAGCACATAAAAGGAGATGCAGGAGCCTTGGTTTGGCAGAGGAGGGAACATGTTATGAGACACGTGGGGCTGATTGCTGGAGGAAGAGAATAAAACGTGACTCTGAATCCTTCATGTTACACAGCCCCGTGTATAGTGACTCCTCCTGTGGAGAGTGAGTGTGCTTATTAGTACAAATATAAGAATGTTTTTCCATGAATCAGAACAAATGAACGTTAATTATAGGTGCTATCTGGGCAAAAATACACCTAAAAGTAAAAGTACTACATATTGTTTGACTCTATCTATACAAAATGTAAATATAAATGAATTTATAGAGTCAGAATTAGATTAGCAGATATGTATGGCAGGGGAAGGAGAGAGGGATTGAAAGGTGACTGCTAGGGAGTAAGGGTTTTTTTCTTGTTGGGGTAGTAAAAATGCTCTAATATTGATTGCAGTGATGAGTGCACAACTCTGTGATTGTACCAAAAGCCATCGACTGTACACTTTTGATGGATTATATGGATTGTGAATATGTTTCAATAAAATTGCTTAAAAAAAAAACTTTCATGTTAAGAATCAGTTTTATATGTGCTCCAAGAGTGTTGCTACCTACGACTATTTAGAGAGAGGCCAGGCAACCGTTGCAGTCCTAGAATCTTCTAGACAGGGTTGTGCTATTATCCTATGGGGCACCTTGCTCTCTAGAGCCATGATTCTTATGCTTTTTTATGGCCTGTATCTATCTGGGGATATGATTTAAAATAAAAAAACTGTAGACAGCAATACCAGAAAAATTTGTAAGCACACAAACATATTTAAAAAATTCGTATCCACTTTCCGGGTACTTACTGATCCCTGAAGCCCCTCCTTGGGATTCTTTGGACCTGAAGTTATGAATCCATGCCAGAGGAAACTAGAAAATAATCAAAGCTCACTACTAGCCACAATTCACAAAAAAAAGTGGGGGGTGTAGAAAGGAGGAGACAGATAAGAAGGAAAAGTAAGATGGAGACTTCTTCACAAGGAATTCTTGCTCCCCCCTCCAAACTGGTGCCAACAATCCATGAATCCATGAACTTCCTGCATCTATAGAATAACAATGCAACCTGCTTTATTGTAGGGTTTTGTCTTCCTGGCAGAGCTTGCAACACTCACTCCATAGGAAGTTTCAATACAGGTGTGCTCTGCCCAGATTGGGGTTAGGGGAGGCGATGCCTTCCAGGAAAGGATGCATTAGCCAACTTTGTAGACCATTCCCAGATAGGGATAACTCAGAAGCCCAATGTAGTCCATTTGCTTATTTCAAAATCATGAAAATAAACATGAACTACAATGATGCCTTCTGTTTCCTGCCATGAGAATGCCTTCAGCCATAAGTTCTGGCACTATCTGTGATTGGCTGATGCTCTAGAGATGGGGGTGGGAAGCATGGAGAGATGGGGGTGGAAGATCTGGAGAAAGCCTCCCTTCTGAGCTTCTTCTCAAAATCAGAGGAAAGTGTGAACGCGTCAGTAAATATGGGAACATGCTTGTAAAGCGTTGTTTTCACAAGCAACTATCAGGGTCAGGGAGCCTTTAAAATCCTCCCAGGAAGTTATCCCAAATGTGCGGGCGGAATCCTGGCTGTAGAAGCTTCTTCACAGTGTGGGCACTCAGCTAAGCCCTCCAGCTTTAATAAGGTGGAATCAAATAAAACCAGCCATAAACTGCTTTGGCAGGCCCAAAAACAGTCCGGTGGAGCCACAGGTTTCTGCTTTTGCTATGATTCAGGGGTAGGATGGGGTCTGCCTGGAGGGGCAACATCGAGTACCTCACACCATACAGGGCTTTGGTGGTTCTGTGCCTTGTCCCCCATCCCGGTCCCTCCCGAACCTCTCCATGGTGATCTGGAGGGTCATGAAAGTAGAGCCATGTCACAAAAGGTGGTCAGATTTAGCAAGAAAAAGGTCAGCAAAGCCTTCAGAAAGTAGGGAAAGCCTCATGAAGCGCTGTAAGAAAATTATACAAAACACTGTAAAGCTTTAAAACATATTTAAAAATATATAAATATCTATTTATTTAAATTGATATTTATTTATAAATATATTTAAATATGTATTTATTTAAATAGACATTTATTTATAAATATATTTTTGTATTATAAATTTATATATTTATAAATAAAAAACATATATTTACCATGAGCAACATTGAATCAGTAAGGATTAACCCTTTATATACTTTTTCTGTAAAGGGCCAAATAGTCAATATTTGGTCTATTTGGTCTCTGTGGCAACTGCTCAATTCTGCAATAGTAGAGTAAAAGCAACCGCAGACAACACATTCATGAATGGACCTGGCTATGTTCCAATTAAACTTTATATATGGATGCTGAAATTTGAATTTCATATACCTTTTAAGTATTATGAAATTTTATTCCAGTTTTGATTCCCCCCCCCCCAGCTACTTAAAACTGTGAAAACCATTTTCAGTTTGCAGACCACACACAAACAGAAAGCGGGCTTGATTTGGCCTTTAGGCCATATAGTTTGTGGACTCCTGGATTAAATAACCTGTATGGCTTTATGAGTATCTTCTGGTTGTATGTCAGCATTGCTCTGCCCTGAAGATGGAAGAACCCAGCACACTGGATGGCTGACGTGACTGCGGGCCAGCTAATAGGGGGAAGGGGGCAGCAGGTAGGGAAAGAGAGTGGGAGTAGCCCAGGGCAGGGGGACTTCTAGGCACCTTTGTGGGGTGGGCTCTGCATTATCCAAGGGTACTGGAGGGCCTGCTTCCTAGAGCAGCAGCTCCGAAACTTTTCAGGCCCTAAAAGGAAAAGTAAAGGAATTCTATCCATCATCATCGAATCCCGAGCAGGGCTGTGCGTGCCTCTGGTGGAGAAGGGGCTCTTTATGAGGTGAGCTGTCCCTACAGACAGCTCAGCTGCTGCAGGGCCCGGTTGGGGGAGGAGGACCGTAGATTATTCCTTTAGCCAGGGCAACTTAAACTCTGTGGGGAGCCCGTGTTTCATTTACTCTATTTGCCAAAATTAAACAAAATTAATCCAAGTTACCACATGCATTAAGAAACTTTTTGTTGAAGGAGTTCATACATGTGAAAGAAAAGTGAGCCCTAAGAATTCAGAATCAGTTGTGTGTCCACAGCTGGTTTGGGCCTTTTTGGAATCAGGGCCACAAATCCAGGGTGAGAAAGAGCTGAGAATAGGCAATGGGCAGAAGAGATTGAGCCTGTCCACAGGACTACCAACCCCACTTACAAGGGCCTATACCCTCTGTACCATAAAGGGGTGCATTACCTGCTTCTGGACTTAAGAGTGCCATTTTGTGTAATCTGTGGTTGTGGGAAAGGTTTTCCTGGAGAGTAACTATCCAGCCCATCCAAGAAGGGCCCGCAAAGATGCTAGTGATTGCTGTCATCGTGTCAACAATGGATGGCTCCCACAGGCCCTGCTTTTACATTAGTTTCACCAGGGGAGTAATGTTAAAAAATACAGATTCCCAGGCTCTACCCAGATTGCTTCTAATTTGGTAGATCTGGGGGTCGTGCCAGGTGACCTGCATTTGAAACATAAATCAGCTGGAACATCCAGCCAGGTATGCTGCTTGCAGTGGGGACGGAGTGTTGGTAGAAGCTGTAGCTTGGAGTCTCCACGCACATGAGGGTGGCCAAGTTTGGAATGAACTTCAAAGACGGCCAAAGACTTCTGTCTTTGATAATACTGAGTTACAAGTTCTCCAGAAACCTTGTATTTTCTAAATACACCACATGATGTCTGCCTCAATGGTAGAACTATATCCACCAAATAGATTTACTTATTCACAATTTTTTCCAAATATATGAGGAGTGTAGGCTGTACGGACAGACGGCTCCCTGTGGCCTTCTCCTGTGGCCTCAGCTGTCTCTCTCCTCGTCCACACACTCAAGCCGCCAAGCAGAGGTTCCTACTGACATCACCATGCTGAGTACCTCAAGGCTAGGGACATGCGCGTCCCTCTTCCTGGACGGATTACCCCCTCCTCCACCTGCAGGTAACTAATGACGCTCTCTCCTTCCAAATCAGCTGAACTATGGCAGCCTCTGGGAAGTTCTCCCCAGCCCACCAGCATCTCCCATCTGGACTGTGCATCCTTCACACACAGCAGCCAGAAGAAATTTTCAAACAAATAAATCAGATCAAGTGACTCCCTTTCTTAAAAGCCTCCTGTGGCTCCCGCCATGGCCTCTGCGGCCCCATGGGATGAGGCCTCTGCCTATCTCTGATGCCTCCCTGTGCTCCACCCTTATTGGGTTCCTGCACTGCTCAAATCCACCAACCATGGCCCTGACTTGGTAATTTTACACTTGCCTTCTGTTTGGGGTTGCAGTCCTAACCCTTCACATCTGAACTTATTTGGAAATAGGGTGGTTTCTAGAGTAGGGTGGACCCTAACCCAATGGGGCTGTGTCCTTATAAGAAGAGGAGAAGAGACACAGATACACAAACAGAATGAGGGCGGCCGTGTGAGGACAGAGGTGCAGACTGGGGTGGCGTTGCAATGAGCCAGGGCTTGGCAAGGATTGCTGGTAACCACAAGAAGCTTGGAGGAAGTGAGGAAAGAGCCTCATCTAGAACCTTTTGGGAGGGCATGACTCTACTGACACCTTCACTGCAGATTTCTAGCCTCCAGAACTGTCATAGAACGAATTTCTGTGGGTTTACGCCACCCAGTTTGCGGCACTTTGTTACAGCAGCCGGAGGAAACGAATGCACCTTCCCTCTGCCTAAAACCCTTTACCCTCTGATCCTGACAGTCACTAAGGTCACTGAGCCTCAAGTCAGTGGTGAGAAGACAGACAAAATTCCTGCTCTTGAGAAGCCAACGCCCTTGTAGGAGAAGATCAAGAGAAAACAAGAAATGCTTGGTAAGATTGAATTAGTCAGTGTCATACACTGTAAAAAACAAACCAAAATACTAAAGATGATGTGATAGACATTTGTTCACCACTGTAGAGCCAGTCCCTATAAAAGTGCTTGGAATGTTCCGAGCATTGAATAAAGGTTAATCGAAAAAGTGAATTCCCCTTTGTGTGTGTGTATTTTTTTCTTTACATTTAAACAAAATGGATCGTAATTTATGCACTTTCATGTTCTACTTTTGCAGTTAACAATATATCTTGGAGAGTTTGCCACATAAACACATATTGATCTATCCCATCATTTATTGGTTTCATTGAATTGCATTATACCGTTTATTTTTTATTGTCCCCCCCTCCCCCCTGCAAGATGGCTTCCTCGACTGTTTGCACACTGTTTATTGCTGGTTGTTTTTTTGCTCGTTGTTTTGTGCTCTTTGCTTATTGCTTTTGCTTGTATTCTGCTTATTGTCTGCTCTTTGTTTTTTGCTCATTGTCTGCTTGTTGTCTGTTTTTTCTCCAGGTGGCACCGGTAACAGAACCTGGGACCTCCCATGTGGGAGGTGGGCACTTAACTGCTTGAGCCACATCTGCTCCCTACTCTGTTTTTGTTTGTTTGTTGGCTTTTGCTCGTTGTCTGCTCATTCGTTTGCTCATTGTCTTCCTCGTTTATGCTCAATGTCTGCTCGTTGTCTGTTTGTCTTCTTTAGAAGCTGGGACCTCCCATGTGGGAGGCAGGCACCCAACTGCTTGAGCCACATCTGCTCCTGCACAGTTTATTTTTATTTCTCCAATTTCCTGATGACTGATCACTACTAATTATTGGTTTTGTTTTGTTTTTGTAATTGCAAACAACACTTCACTGAACATTTTTTGAGCATATATCTTGATACTTTGGATATTACATCAGCGGAAAAAAAATTCTGGCAGTAGAATTATTGGGTCAAAACAATATGATTAATTCAATTTTGATAGATATTACCAAATTACCCTCCCAAGGATGTCACCACTTGTACTCTCACCAGAAATGTATGATAATGCTCTTTCCATACACCTCAGGCCCTGAGTATTATGAAACTTTTAATTTGTCAATCTGATAGGTTTCTCCTTGTTGTGTTTGATTTGCATTCGTAATTATAAATGATATTGAACATCTTTTCATATGTTTATTGGCTATTTGCATTTCTTTCTGAACTGTCTTTTCATATCCTTTTCCCTTTATTTTATTGCATTGTTCATCTTTTTTCTTACTCTTTTCTGGGGATTCTTTGTAAATTAAGGAGATTTTCTTTATGATTAATATTGCAAGTATTTCTTCCTGATTTGTCATTTTTCATTTCATTTTATTTGGTGTATTTTTATTTGTCATATGGAGAAATTTTTCTTTTTTTCCTTTTTTTTATGTTTCCTAGGCAATTATTTATTTTTCATGTAGTAAGTTGTCTTGCCATGAATGAAGTTATTCAGAATATTCTAGAACTCTTAGATTCTTGTCTATAAAATGCTCTTAGAGAACACCAAGGAAAACTTTCCAATCAGTGACTGAATATGACATTCATTCCATGATATCCCTGGTGGTTGTTAGTCAGCTTTTCCTTTAGCTTCCCCAGAAACTGTTTTAAGAGGCAGCCTTTTATATTGCTAAACCACCTTGTTAGTTATTTGTTCAGATAAGAGTTGGCTTGGCTTAGTCATAAAGGAACTATGTTCCAGGTGGGAAGCATACAGAGGTCAAGAGCAGGAGATTACGGCATCTTCAGAGGGAATGCACATGCTTCGCCTTTAAATGTGGGGTAGTTTCCCCTAATACAGAGCCAAAGTCTTCCAGTATTTTTGCATGACTTTGTGATAAAGTGAACATGTTCAAAATGAAAGATTCCACCAACTTTTTCAATCTGTGCTGCAAAAATCAAGCCAATACTACATGATAAGGATCATTGCTAACTAATTGGGTAGTAAATTCTGCCACAGATTTCACACACTGGTGATATTATCAAGTAATAAGTACTTCTTTCCACTTCACAGGCACAGGATGTACTTCTGTGAGTTTGTCTGTAAAATAAGTTCTCTATATCAATATCATTTTCCACTGACTTTTATTATGTAATTAGTTATAAGATGGTCTTGTATCAAAATCCGTTATGCAAATAGAGATATGTTCCCAAGGAGAATGCCTGAGATAGAGAGGTATATAGAGTACTTAGAGATGAAAAGAAACCACACTAAGAATTGTGCAAGAAAAGAGGCAATAACTCCAACCTTCACAAATGAAAACTATAGAAAAGGGGTACAAAGAAAAAAGGCCAAAGATAGATTTATCGCTCCAAACAATCACCACTACACAAACTTCTGACTTTATTTCCTCACTTCTCTCCTCCCTGGGAGGGGAATACAGAGAAATTCCTGAAACCAAGGCTAGAATTCCCATGATGCATTATTTTCCCAAGATGGTTGATGTTACATCCACTTAGGAAACAGGGATGGTAAGGTTGCCAGATTTAGCAGAATTTCAGATAAGCAACAGCTAATTTTTAATGTAAATAAATCCCAAATATTGCATGAGTGCCCTAGATTTTACCTGGCAACCTAATGAATAATCAACTTCTTATTTTCCAGTTGGAAATTCAAAACTCCATGAAGGTGACTCTTGAGGCAACACAAAACATAGGTCTTTATATTATATGTTAAATATGCTAGGTTGCCATACAAGAAGACATCCTTATCCTAAGAAGTTCCACACAAATTAGAAAAACCACATATTTCACTTGCATATAAACACATGACTTGGGAAACAATTACCACTCACTTTCCCATTGGAAACGTCTGGAGGATTTTGAAAAATCACTGTATTTGTTCTATTTGGAGTACATTTCATATGCAATCACATCGTACCTGCTAAGACGGTCGTTAACTGAAGTCAGACCAGCTTTGCAGTGCAGAAGCCTGACCATGTGGTAAGAAGTCCATGGCACTGTTTACAAATATCCCTTTGGAAATGTACAAATTGGGAGGATTGAAGTGAGAACAAGTTCTTTCTGGATTGTGACTGAGAGTGATCACTTTGACACCTCTTGGACCCATTTGAATTAAAGAAAATAACAACAGCTTAATAATGACTTCACAAAGAAAGCTCCCTCCTGACTAGATAAGAATAAATGTTCTCGTCAGCTAAAGCAAGTAAAGGAAAAAAAATGAGTGAGCAAAATCACAGCCTATATGGAACAATAGTTATACAAATTGCTCAAATATATATTAACTCTTTTGTTGCTCAGAAAAGCCCTGAGAGGAAGGGACTCTCATTATCTCCATTTTTCAGCTGCGAAGGCTGGGGCACAGGGTCAAATGAGGATGCAAGGTTGCAAAGCTAGAAAGCTGCGAGCTGGAATTCAAACCAAGGAAGGAAGATGGTGTCTCCTTTCTAAGATGTCCCTCCCCCTCTGATTATCTGACAAGCAAGAGAAAAAATTTAAGTTTTTTCATTAACCAGGTGGAGCAGATCTAGTGGCCTTCCAGAGGTCTCCTTCTGATTTCACCAGAATCCTTACGAGGCAGCCTCAGCCTCTACAAACAAGAATGAACTCTACGTAGGTATCCACTGAGCTTACGTAAGAGTCTTGGTCTACTGACCAGCCTCACTGCTCATCTCTCTTCCAGAAGTGAAGTCCAGGTGGATGGCAAATGAGAGTGGATTGAGTCAAGGACCTGTCTGGCAGACGTGTGACTTTGGCACTCAGCATTTCCAGTGTTAAAACACTGGGATCATAACCTCATCACTAGTTCCACTTTGTAGTTGAGGAACTTGAGACTCCAAGGAGTAAAGTAACCCTACGGAAGTCCGCAGCTAAGAAGCCCCAAAGCCTGGAGTTGCATCTGGTCTGTATGTCTCCCTGAGAGGAGTGGCAGCCCGTGGGCTAAGTGCACAGGTTGTGGGATTCAGGCTGCCTGGCATCTAGTCCTGGTCTAACGCTTATATTTTACTGTGCAATGTTGTGTAAGTTATTTAATCTTTCTGGGCCTCGTATTCCTCATCTGTAAGTTGGGGATAATAAGAGTAGAATTTCTGTTAGAAATAAAGAAGATGATATATGTAAAGTAACTAAGACATTTCCTGGCACAAATGCCAGCACTAACAAATGCTGGCTATTGCTATTGCCATGACAATTGCTAGTGTTATTACTCTTGCTAATACTCTTGCTGTTACTCTTGTTGTTACTCTTGCTGTTACTCTTGTTGTTACTCTTGCTGTTACTCTTGTTGTTACTCTTGCTATTACTCTGCTGTTGCTGTCTCAGTTTGCCGATGCAGAGAATGTGTGGGCTTTTTATAAAGGGTATTTATCAGGGATGAAAGCTTACAGTTCTGAGTCTGTGAAAAGTCCAGCTCAAGGCACCATAAGAGGCACCTTCTCACCACAGTCACTGCCAGGTGTTGAAGCAAGAGGGCGGGCGATCTCTGCCTAGTCGCTCGGCTCATCTCTCCCCAGAGCCTCAGCTGTTTGGGCCTCTCCTTTCTGTCACACGGCAGGCTCAGAAGGACAGAGCTCTCTCTACCTGTGGGTGTCTCTGTAAGTGTTCGTTTCTATCAGACAAAGCAAGAGGATGGGGACTCGACCTGAGTCACGCCCCACTGACATGGTACAATCTAAAGCCCTAAATCAATCTTAACAGGTGATCTAATCAAAGGCCTCACAGCTGGATTAAATGCAATCAAAGGGTGCCACACCCAGAGGAACAGATCAGTTTACAAACATAATCTTGCTCTTTTTGGGATTCGTAAATAATCTTAAACTGCCCCAGTTGTGATTGCTATTCCTCTTGCTGTTACTATCGCGGTTACTCTTACTCTCGCTCTTGTTCTTGCTGCTTTGTTGCTATTACTCTTACTCTTGCTGGTCCTCTTGCTATTACTCTATTACTACTCATGCTCTTCATTTCAGTGCATTGTCTCTGTGTTATTAAAAAGAAGGGCTATACCATTCAAAGGTCTCTAATTCTTGCAATTCTGGAAATCTGGAAATCTGGAAAAGAAAATGAAACAAAGACACAAGTTCCTTTGGGAAAAAAGAAGTCCATGTGGAGGACTGCTGGGAAAAGATCAAAAGGAGAAAAGATCTGATATGTCCCATCCTTGGGGTTTCAAATATTTTATTCCCATTTGATTGAATTATTCACGTGCTGACACTTTGCATGAATGTGGAAACTTCTCTGCTTGGTTATCAATGTATTTTTATGAGGATCAATGAAACAGAAAACCCAACTGTAAGTCCTGGATGACTTGCATGCTCCTACCTACTGCCCCGCTCGCCCCTGCTGCCCCACAGGAGCATCACCTTGAACCACCTGAACATGCATTTGCCTTAAAGTCAGCACTGACGATTCTACCTGTCCTCCTTGCTCACCGTCCCCACCTTTCCAGGGACAGTGTCAAGAAGCAGGTGAGAAGGAAAGGAATCGAAGGTGAAAGAAGCTACTGTGTGGTACAATGTGGTGTTTTAGGCTTCATTGGACTTTGTTTTCCTTGCCTGAGTGCCTGTCCCCTTCTGATGTTTTGATGTGGTCAGTTCCGTCCTCCCTCTTATCTGCTTCATTCAGGGGAGCTGTAGGTGATGGCTGCTGAGTCCATGCATCCTCTCAGTCTACATGGGGATGGATGAGTGGGGTCCAGCCCCACCAGCCTTTGCACAGACACATGCCCACTTAGGAAGACTGGCAACACAGCTGAAGCTTTATTCCTTAACATGACTTAGGGGCCTTTCGTGACAGCCTTTGATGACCTTTCCTGCCTTATCCCTCCCCACTCAGCTTTACTGAATTTCTCTCAGCCCTTGAATGCCCAGTGTGCTCTCCCTCCCCTCAACCATGCCCCATAAAAAGAATTCCACCGCGTGGAACACTCCCTTCCCATCTCTCTTCACCCCTACTCATCCTGAATGGCTAAATTTCAATATGGCATCTTCTAAGAGGCTGTTCCTGGTCACCAAGTCCAGGTTAGTTTGCTTTCCAGAGTATTTCTGTCAACACACATGTATTCTACACTTTCTATGTGCGAAGGTTCTCTAAGAAATGGAGAAACCAGAAACGTAAGCAGGGTAATTAAGGGGAAAATATGGCAAAGTGTAAGGGGAGGCAGCTATATGATATTTTAAAACCAGGTATGGACCTTCTGAAGGAGGAAGTGGTATTTAAGTGGAGTTCTGAAGGGCTGAGGAGCAGCCAGCCATGGAAAGAGTTAGGGCAGAGTGTTCCAAGAAGAAGGATGGCACATGCAAAGGCCCTGTGGCAGAAATGGATTGGCTGGTATAAGGGAAAGAGCTTTCTGGGAGAATCCTAGTGGTTTATTGGGTCACCAGTGAGTCATTCACATTCATTGGTCATCTGACAGCTGACATTTGACAGGCAAAGAGCAGTTAGATATATGAGGAGAGCTATAAAATAAGGCAGCTATCTTTACTACTTAATGGTTGTGTGGCCTTGGACAAGGAATTTAACCTTTCATCAGCTTCCTTAGCATATGGTAGTGCTTAAAAACAGACCTTAGAGTTGGTCACACAACTGCTTTTTTGGTAGTTGGGTGGTAAAATATTTAATTTTTCTGAAGCTTATATTTCTTATATGCAAAGGGGATTGCATACAATAAAGCCTGGCACTGAGTATATGGTTTTTACATTGTACAGATTCACACTGTTATTGTTATGCATTTCTATGAAAAGAAGAATACAACCAGCTGCACAAACTGTTGGAAATTTAGATATAATTTATGTGCAGTGTCCAAAATTTAACAAAGTTTACCTCCTTGGTGTTTCTTGTTTTGTATTTACTCAATGACCATTCCTCCATCTAACAGGATCCTTATTTTCTTTAGGGAAAGACTTCTTCCAATTGAATATATTTGGTGGAACTGTTAATTGGTTGCCCCTCATTTCCCCAGCAAAGCCACTGAAGCTAAGCCAAGTAGATTCCCTGGAATCTAAATCTTGAGTGGAGTCAATGAGATTGAAAAAGGATGGCATTCATTCATTCTAGCAATGATGCCTTAGCAAGTCTCATCCTGTACCAGAGCAGTATTGTGATTTCTGTTTCCTTTAGTTTCCAAAACTGCAAAAACCCCTGTCACTTTTTCAAGCCTGCTCACCTTTTCCTATCAATTCTAGAAGTTTCTGATAGGTTCTTATATATTCCCTTTTGCTTAAATCAATCAGGGTTATTTCCTTTTGTTTGCAACCAAAATTTGTAATTAATACATTATTATTAATATTATTTTTAAGGAGTGTTTAATTATCATTATTATTGTTTTATTTTGTGATGGTGTGTGTGGAGTATAAACTGCCCACAAATTTCCTTCCTATAATGGGAACAGAAAATTAAAACAGAAGCAACATTTCATATGCGCTTGAATAACTGCTGTGTAAAAAATGGAAAATTACAAGTGTTGGAGAAGAGGAGAAAATGCGGAGAAATAAGAACACTCTTTCATAGCTTGTGGCAATATAAAATGGTGCAGCCACTGTGGAAAACAGTTTGGCAGTTCCTCAGAAAGTTAAGTACAGATTTACCATATGAACCAGCAACGCCACTACTAGGTATAGATTCAAAAGACTTGAAAGCAGGGACTTGAACAGATATTTGCACACCAATGTTAACAGCGGCATTGTTTACAATTGCCAAAGGATGGAAGGAACCCAAGAATCAACCAATGAATGGATAAGCAGAATGTGGTACCTACATACAATCAGCTGTAAAAAGGAATGAAGTCCTGATATATGCAACGACATGGATGAACCTTGAAGACATGTTGAGTGAAATAAGGGACAAATAGTGTATGACCTACAAAGGGACAACTAGTGTATGACCTCACTGATATGAAATCTTTAGAATAAGTAAACTCAAAGAGTCAAAATCTAGACTATTATTTACCAGGGGACGAGGTAGAGATAGGGAATGGGAAATTGTCTTAGTCTGCTAAAGGCTGTCAATGCAATATAACAGAAATGGGTTGGCTTTTATAAGGGGAATTTATTAGGTTAAAAGCTTACAGTTCTGATGCTGTGAAAAAGTCCAAATCAAGGCATCAGCAGAGATGCTGTCTCACTGAAGGTTGGTTAATGGCAATCCTGGACTCATGCCATGTGGTAAGGCACAAAGGCAGCTCTGCTGAAGTCTCTGCCTTCTCCTCCAGGCTCACTTTCTCCCTGACCTCAGATACAGGTGATGAGGCCTATGGCTCATCTTTCCCTTCTCCTCTAGGCCTTTCTCTCAGCCTCTTGGGGGCCTCTTTCTGTGTCTCTGTGCTCCGCTGATTCCAGCTCCATCCTTTGGGACCTCTCTCTCAGCCTCTAGAGGTTTCTCTGCTTCTGCCACTTTTTATGTGTGTGTCTGATGCTTTCAGTCCTCTGTTCATAAAGGACTCCAGCAAGAGGACCAAGACTTACCCTGAGTCACACCTCACTGAAGCAATATAATCAAAGGCCCCCTACTAAATCCAATCTAATCAAAGGGTCTCACACCCACGAATGGATTAGCTCCAAGAACATGATCTTTTCTGGGAGTCACAAAAAGCTTCAAATTGGGTAGGGATCCTATTTGGAAGGATGGAAGTGTTTTGATAGTGGAAGGTGGTGATGGTAGCAAAACATTGTGAATGCAATTAAGAGCACTGAAATGTCTTTCTGAATGTAGTTAAAAGGGGAAGTGTCAGGTTGTATATAAAATAACAGAAAAAAAAATTGTTTTTAAATCCGCAGAACTGCACTACACAATGAACCCTAAGTTAAACCATGGACTATATATAATAGTACAATTATAAAAATGTACTTTCATCAATTGTAACAAATGTTCCACATCAATGCAAGGTGTTAATAGGGTGGTATATAGGAATTCTGTATTTTATGCATGATTGTTCTCTAAACCCACAACTTCTCTAATAAATAAAAAACAAAATAAGAAAAGTATCAGGAAAAAAAAAAAGGAAAAAAGTACTAAACAGGAAAAAGAGGGTCATTCGGTTAGGATTAAAGGCACATCTTTTTGAAGAAATTATAAGCAAAAAAACCTGTATGTAACAATAATACAGTAACAAAATATGCTCTACAAGACATTTGGAAAAATATCTTGATAAAATATAATTAGAGTGGGAGATTTTAATATACATCTCTTAAGAATCAAACTTCTCTAATAGATGAAAATTATTAGAGTAATAGACTTTAACAATACAAACAACACATTCAATTTGATATATTAAAATCTTTGACTTACAGAAAAAAATAAAATAAAAACCAACCACATAATTCTCCACTCACTTTCACATTTACACCGCACCTGCTATTTATATGTATATCTATTCACGCTTGTATGATTGTAATTAAAGACTATGTCCTGGCTAAAGTTCAAAGCAAGGAAAAACTTACAAATGATGTACTGGGCTGCTGTGTAAGGTCCAATCTCAAGGTTAATAACACAGGCACATAAAGAAAGCCTCTGGTAACATGATGAGAAGGCTGCTGGGCTCCGCTCTGCAGAGAGGATGAGCATGTGGATTCAAAACCCACAGATGCTACTTAGCTTCCCTAGGGTGGAAGCCACAGACAGCTCTCTCCTACAGAGGGCGCTAGGGAACACTCAGAGAGGTAGGTGGAAAGGAAAGGTGAACCGGTAACCTTCCAGCAGACCTAGAGGAGCACTATATGTTTCTTCTAAGTCTGTGATTCCGTGATTCTATCTATGATTTTATTGATTTTTCTTTCTTTTTTTTTTTAGGACATGAGAATCATATATTTAGGAGATTTTGCCTACCTACACTGTGGCTTTTAACATGCTCAAGTTCTCTGTCTCTATAATGAGAATAAAATTATTTCTGTTATTCGAAGTAATAATTAGATACGCTTCTGTCATTGTTTACATAAAGATCATGTATGATTTACAAGTTGTTTTAAAGACCAAGGGCAGGGAAGCGGCTGTGGCTCAGTGGGGCTCCCGTTTACCATATGGGAGGCCCCGGGTTCGGTTCCCGGGGCCTCCTGGTGAAGGCAAAGCCCGCCCGCTGGGCGTGGTTAGCTGACCCAGCGAGCACAAGCAGCAAGGGGGGGAGAAATGAATAAATAAATAAAATCTTAAAAAAAAAAAAAAAAAACCAAGGGCAGTCACGTGCTTTCTGCAGCGGGCTGAATCAGTGCCCGCCCTTCTCCTGCCCACCCCCATCACAATCACACGTCCGCGCCCTTTGGCATTGACGTGACAGCCTTTGGCCAATGGAAAGTGGGTGGAAGTGGCGGTGAGTCGGTTCTGAGCCGAGAGCTCAGGAAACAGAGAGCTCCCACGCACTCCGCCTCGTGCAGTGATCCGACAGGACCTGGAGCTGCTGTTCCAGGGGGAATGAGGAGCCAAGGCCAGCCAGCCCACAGAGCCATGGAGAAAAACAGAAACATGCATTGTTTGAAACCACTCAGTTTTGCTGTTATGCAACGATATTGTAACAATAGCTGGCAAACATTCTAGTCTTCACACAAATTACGTAGTCCTTGGAGTAATTTTAAATTCTGCAAAGACAGGGCCAGGCACTGTTGCTTCCCCGTTCTCTAGTACAGTTCTCAGCCCTTAATATTTAACAGTCCATGAGCCTGTTGTCTGAGGACCTTGCGTCAGTCTAGCCCCCTTTCTCCAATCAGATGTGGATTTAAGAGAAACAATTCGACTTGAAGATTGATGTCCACAAACTGCATATGAGATTGGCTTTTGCTTTTCCCAGTCATTGTAAAATGTAGTTTTTCAATTGAAAAGAAATAAACAGGCAAAACTTGCAGACAACAGCTCAGATGTCACTTTTTAAACTGCTGTCTCGAGAAGATATTCACTGTTTCTTTTGAGGATGGAGGGTCCAACAGGGCTGAGAAAATAATTCTGGTTCACTTGACAAGCCTTTTTATTGAGAACATACTTGGTGCCAAGCCCTAGGTTAGGCCCTTAGGATAGGGAGAGCAAGGTCATGATCCTTGACCTTACGCCATTTAGGTGGGGGGGACGGGGAAGCGGGCCGGGGGGTGGGCACTGCAGTGCATTCAGCGTGTTAAGTGCTTGGGGCATAAAAGAAGATTATCCTAGGCCTGAGAGAAATCAGGGTTGGCTTCTCAGAGCAGGAACTAGCTGACTGCATTTTAATGGATGAGTAGGAGACAGCTGAGTGACATATAAAATTAAGGAAAATAAAATAATGCCTCCAGCAGATCCCCTCAGAAGTGTACTGGCAAACAGGAGGACAAAGACCTCGTGACTCTCACCTTTCCTGACCACAGGTCCCTCAGGAACTCCTGCTCCTCAAGGCAAATGCTTACTTTCAACTTTGGCAAATAAGCCAGGAAGAGGTAAAGTTTGCAATACTTTAATACAAAATATGCACTTTTTTTTTCATCCTCTATAATAAAATTAATAATAATCCTATTGTATTTAATTTTGGGGATAGACGTAAGTCTAGAAATAATTCTATGAGACAAAATCCGATAGCTTGTGAATTATATCACAACCAAAAGACAATGTTTTGAGTCATTCTATGTTAGTAAGAGTTTTTCACCCTAACAATTGTGACGTATAATAAAACTGCTACCTTTCTATTATATACATTTTGGCAAATAATGGAGCATAATAATGATATACAATTCTAATTTTGTGCTTTAACCTTTTAGAGATGGAAAAACCCCTGTAATTAAAATATTACAAAATGACCAAATGGATGGTGGGGTGACATAAAATAAATCCCAGAATTTAATCAGCTTTTTAATTATCAGTAGTTAAAACAATTGGTTGGGCCCGTTATTTTCAGTAGCAAGCTAATTTCTAGGGTTAATTGTTGCAGTTTATTCAATGCAATCTTCCTCACCGGCTTTATTTTTATCTGCCAGTACACCAATACACCATGATTAGCATAAATTAAACTAAATGAATTCTGTGGGTTACTAAATTATTTTATACCAATCTTTTTTTATTTTCCTTTCTCTCCAAACATTTAAAGGTTAGGGATGGGTGAATGGTTTGATGGCAAATTTCAACATCCAGCTGCTCAGCTTCAGCCTCAGGGGAGGAGAAAAAAAAAAAAAAGCTTAAAAACTTGGTGATTGATTTTCAGGAAAAAAATTTTTTTTTTGATTTTCAGAAATCTTAGATAGAAATACCCATGGCAAAAAATGTCATCACGAAAGATGTTGTATCATTAATCACAGACCTTTTACAGAGGTCCACACATGGAAGCAAGGAACTCTACGTGCAAGCTTAGATAATGCAGAACAAGAGAGATTTGCATGTGCACCTCAAATGAGCACTTTTCACAGTGTTCAAACTGACACACAGTGACCCCGGATTGCTCCAGTAGCGTTTGTTCTTAACAAAGTTAGTTTACCTAATTTAGAAACTCTGGTTCTTTTAACCCTGCCTTATTGATGGCAATAGATCTTTGACTGCAAGTTCACCACAGGAATCCTTGACTTACTTACACCCAACTCGGGAAAGGAAGTCCCTTATAGAATGGTCAACCCACCAGAAGACTTGCTTCCCAGCTACCTTGACTGCTACGTGAGACCCCTCCTCCCCCAGCAGCCTCTACTCCCCTCTCCTGACAAAACGCCTCTTGCAACTCATTCTTCTCCCTCCTCCTCACTTCCTTGGTCTTTGGGAATTCACCTAGCACTCTCTGGTCTCTTCCTCCTCAGCAAATATGGCCCTGGAAAATTCTCCTACCTCTGTTGGCAACATTCACTGTGCACCTATTACATGCCAGTGTCTGGACCTGGAGCTAGGGGTACATTCTTGGACAAGGTAGAAATGTTCTCTGCTTCACAAAGCTTAGAGTCTATAGGGAAGACATTACACAAGTAACACGATAAAGTGAGAGATATCCTGTGTTAGGGGAAATGCAGAGCCTTATAAAAGCAGGGAAGTCTCTTTTCTGCCTCTTCAAGTACCCTGGGTTCTCTCGTGGGTCGCTGGTCTGGCTACCCCTCCCCACCCCATCTGCTTTTCTTTTCAATGGGAGAGCTAGACGGGCTCTGCTTTGCCTTTTGTTGAAGAGGCAAAAGGTGACCACAATAATTCTTTCCTTGCTCTACAGGTCCTCACTTTTTGAGCCACCTCCTCCTGCCCAGGTACCTATAATGCTTCCGAGTCAAGAACTGTCCAACTCCCTCTTTATGCCCAAGCTGGGGCTTTGGATTCAGCGGCAGCTCTTCCCTGCACCATCTGGCTCAGCCCATGGCAAAGGCTCTCCATTGTACATAAGCTGCTTGCCTAATCTACTCTGGGCTCGGAGTAGATGCCCAATAAATATTTCTTGAATAAGTCAAATGAGTAAAAACCTGTTAAATTAGTGAATTCTTTTTAAGAATCATGATATGTTCAAGTATAGTAAATGATGTTTGAGAACAAAAGATGACCACACAAAATTATTCTCCAATGTTGTATAATACAAAGAAAGAGGTTCAACATAAACATGAGTCCCCTTCAAGGGCCTGATGGGAAACTCAGTCCATCATATATAAACCATTTAACTATGGCAGAGGAACTCAAGTTCCAAACACCTGACTTGGACCGCAAGTTCCATGAGAGCATGGGACCTATCTTATCCTGTTAGTGCAAAAAAGTTGCTGGATTAATATTCAGCAAATATATTAAATGAATGTGTTAAGGGAACATTTTGGCTCAGGAGATATCTGTATGTTAAGGGCCTTAACATACAGGAACTCAGAGATCATTTGAGATTAGAAGGCTGAAGAATCTCTAAAATTCTTAATAATTTGGAGTTTAAATATTTTGGTGCATAGTTTCTCTATTTTAAAGAGGCCTTAAAATGGAGAAGGATGGGATGGGAAGAAAGACAACTTTAAGAAATATTTCCACCTCTCCCAAAACCACTCCCGAACCAGCCAAACAGTCTGAAGACAGTAGGGTGGGGGTTAGAGAATTTGTTTTCCACATGTTCTCTGCAGGTCTGCAAGGAAGAGAAGAGATGACCATGCATGCATACAGTCTGGCAAATAGTAGAAGGATTCCTCTTGGACAGTAAAATCAACCAGCAGCTTTAGCAAGCAGAGCACTTTCATTCGGAGTCGGCTGTCTGACAGCCAAATCGTGTTTCCTTGGGTTAATCTCATCAGTGACATAATGAAGTGAAAATGACTGAAAGTTCGTGGAGAATCCAAGTTTCCTGAGAAGCCTGGAGTTATTTATTTGTGGGAAGAGCCCTAAAAAGTGGAATAAAAGAGAAATAAGAGCTATGAGGATAGGATCAAACACACTCTGAGAGAGGAAAGCAACCTTACGAAGCCACATTCAGCAGCCAACAGGAAGGTTTTCCTGAGGACCTTATTTAAGGAAATAAGAAAAAAACTGAGTCTCCAAGGATATTAATTTGATTTGTACAGGGACATAAGACTCAGCAACTTATTTCAAAGCAGTATTCAAATAGAAAGTTATCATTATGCCAAGAGTTTTCCTTGCTTAGTTTTTCCACTCTTCTACTTTCCTCTCCATCACTTATTGACCAGGGACCATCTCCTGATAATAGTGTTGAGTCAATCGCAGAAAATGCAAACCATGGATGGGGAGTAACAGACCCAAGAAAGGGCCAAAGGGCTCTTTGCTGTCCCCTTATTGCCCTAGGCTGGGAAAAAAATTTATTGCCATCAGCAATGCATGCAGACTCCGCAATCTTATAAAGTTTTATTGGTTAGCTAGGTTCTCTCTGAAAGCCTCTAAAAATTTTTTATTTCAACTCATTCATTCATCTATTCATTCAAATTCAAGAATGTTAAAATTGAGTATCAGGCATAAAGACCAGTACTGGGATTCTCAGAATTCTAGGTGTTTTAGTTTGCCAAAGGACTGCTGAATGCAAAGTATGAGAAATGTGTTGGCTTTTATAATGGGGATTTATGTGGGATAAAAGCTGACATGTCTGAGGCTGTGAAATGTGCAAACAAGGCATCAACAGAGATGCTTTCTCCCCAAAGTCAGCTGCCACGTGGTGAAGCAAGATGGCTGCCCATCTCTGCCGAGGTCTCTGCCTTCTCCTCTAGAATCTACTGTCTCCTGGAGCTCAGCTGAGGGCAACCAGGCATAGGGCTTGTCTATTACCTGGCCCCCTCTACCAGTCTCGGCTGTTCCACTTTCTCTGAGTTCAGCCACAAGCTATTAGACATATGGCTCATCTCTCCCTGGGCCTCAGCTCTTTGAGCCTCTCAGGGATTTCCCACAGCTGAGCTGCAAGGAGAAACTGAAGTCCTCTCACATTGCAGGATCAAATATGGTAGCTTCCTTTATCCTCTGTGTCTGTCTCTCTCTGTCTCTGTCTATATAAAACCCAGCAAGAGGGTGGAGACTCAACCTCAGTCATGCCTCACTGATGTAGCCTAATCAAAAGGATCTCACATCCACAGGAATGAACTAGTTCAAACATATAATCATTCTCTTTTGGGGATTCAACAAATTCAAACTGTCACACTAGGGAATAGATAGACATGAAAACCTATAATTATATTGTCATATGGTAAAGGGTATGGTAAAAGTATTCGTAGGACACCTAGAGGATATGGAAATGGGAGGATGTGGGCAGAAAAAAGTGCTGGTAAGAGTCAGCTAGTTAAAAAGAAGGGTAAAATGGTGTCTAGGCAATAACCACAGCACTCATGGTTTTTTTCCCATTGTTTAGTGGATATCTACTTTGTGCCAGGCACTGGTGCTTGTTTTCAGGCTGGTGCACTATACTCTGGTGCTTGAAGGTATTAAAAGCATATGGCAGGGGGGTGGATGTGGCTCAAATGGTTGGGCGTCTGTCTGCCATATGGATGGACCTGGGTTCGATCCCTGGGACCTCCTGGTAAAAAAAGATAGAATAGATAGATAGATAGATAGATAGATAGATAGATAGATAGATAGATAGATGGCGCATGGGCTGCCAGGCTCTGTGTGGCGTTGAGCCGCCAGGCCCCGGGAGCCATGCAGCAAGATGATGATGTAACAGGAGAGAGACGCAGGGGAGAGACAAGACAAGGTGCTCCGAAAGATCCGAAAATCAGGAACCGAGGTGGCGCAGGTGGCAGAACACCTCTCTCCTATATCGGAGGTCTCCAGGATTGAATCCTGGTGAAGACTGGAGGAGGAGGATGAGAAGAGATGGCAGGAAACAGACACAGAGAATTGCCCAGCGAATGGACACAAAACAGCAAATGGGGAATGGGGTGTGGGTATGGAGGTTAAAATGGATAAACTAAATAAATAAATCTTAAAAAAAAAAAAACACAAAAAACTGTATGACACCACTGGGCAAGCTGAATAGCCCAGTTGTGCTGGAATAAAGTTAAGAGTGAAAGTAGGAAAAGATGAGGATGAAGGGGTAGAAATGTACAACATTGCCAAGGTCAAGTTCAGAGTTATTATTAAGGCTGGGGAAATGAAAAGCTTAACACAGAGATGACAAATCAGATCTGGGTTTTAGAAAGATTTCCCTGCATGCTTGTAAAGAATGGACTGGAAAAGGCAAAGAGTGGAAACAGACAATCAGTTAAGAGGATATTCCAGTAATCCAAGTGTTTTAGTTTGCTAATGCAATAAATAAGATAAGGGTTGGCTTTTATAATGGGAATTTATTAGGTTGACAGATTACAGTTCCAAGACTGGGGAAAATGTCCAAAGCAAGGCCTCTGGGGAAGCTCTCTTCCTGAAAGTTGGCTGCTGGTTGGTCCTGGACTCCTGCTGCCATGTGGCAAGGTGAAATGGTGGCTCTGCTAGTATCTGCCTTCTCCTCCAGGCTCACTTTCTCCCGGAGCTCAGCTGTGGGGAATCAGGCACACGGTAGTGTCCGCTTGTCTCTCCCCTCCCCTCCAGACTGTTGCTAGTTCTATTTTGGGCTTCTCTGTCTGTGGCTTTTCTCTCTCCCATCTCTCAATGATGATTTCAACTTCTAGAGGCTTCTCTCTGTCACTGCAGCTTTTTTCCTGTGTCTGTGGCTTTTATTCCTCCATTTATTAAGGACTCCAGTAAGAGAATTAAGACCCACCCTGGGTTGTGCCTTACTGAAGTGATCTAATCAAAAGGAAGGTCCCTTAACTATACCTAATCAATAGGTCACATCTACAATGATTTTACATGCCCAGGAATGGATTAGCTTTAAGGTCATGACTTCTGGGATTCACCCAGCTTCAAACTTTCACACTAAGTAAGAACAGATAAGAACCTGATTACAAACTTTACTACAAATCTATAATAATCATGACAGTATGAATCTGAATGACAATGATAAAAATACAGATTAATGGAAGACAAACTCTTACATTTACGGTAAACTGATTTTAGACAAAGGTGTCAAGAGAAAAGAATAGCCTTCAACAAATGGTCCTGGGACAATTGGATACCCTAATGCAAAAGAATGAATGTGAACTCCCTACCTCACATCATATACAATATGAACTCAAAATGGATGATAGACCTAGATATAAGCGCTAAAACATAAAAACTATTATAAAATAACATAGACCTTTCAGTTAGGCAAAGATTTCTTAGATATTTCAAAGATAAGATGGTCCATAAAAGAAAGAAAATGATAATTTGACCTCATTAAATTTAAGAAGTTTTGTGCTTCAAAAGACATCATCAGTGAAAAGACAACCCACAGACCAGGAGAACATATTTGCAAATCATATACCCAATAGCGACTTGCATCCAGAATATATAAATAACTCTTGCAACTCAACAATAAAAAGATTACCCAATTCATAAATGGGCCAAAGATTGTAGGACATTTCTACAAAGAAGATAGAAGAATGGCTAATAGGCACATGAAAGATGCTCAACCTCATTATTCACTACGGAAATGAAATCAAACCACAATGAAATGACACTTCAGACCCACTAGGATGGCTATAATCAAAACAAGTGTTGGAGAGAATGTGGTGGAATTAGAATCCTCATACACTGTTGGTATGAATAGAAAATGGTGCAGCCGCTTTGGAAACAATTTGGCAATTTCTCAAATTGTTCCACATAAAATTATCACATGACCTAGAAAGTCTACTCCTACGTATCTACTCAAGAGAAATGAAAACGCACATCCACATAAAGATTTAATATGCAAATGTTTATAGTAACATCATTTATAATAGCTAAAATATGAAAATGACCCAAGTGTCCATAAATGGGGAATGGATAAATAAATTATGGTATATCCAGAGAATGCAACACTGTGTAGCAATGGAAAAGAACAAATTACTGGTACATGTTACAACATAAATGCCAAAACATGCTAAGCGGAAGAAGCCAGACACCAAAGACCAGATATTGTATGATTCCATTTATAAGAAATGTCCATAAAAATAAATCTATAGAGCAGGGGTTCTTAACCTTTTTTGTTCCATGGATACCTTTGCCAGTCAGGTGACAACCACAAACCCCTTACTAAGTCTACACTATACTGTGTATTATTTAATAAATATATCACACCCACACCAACACGTCCCCACAAGAATGTTTTTTTGAATTTCAATTCAAGTTCACGGACCCCCTCATTAAGAACCCCTGCTATATAGAGACAGAAACTATATCAGTGGTTGCCGAGGGCTAAAGGTGAGGACTGTCTGCAAATGGACACCCAGTATCTTATTGGGATGGTGGAGATGGGCTAAAACTAGACTGCAGTTCTTGCTACACAAGTCTATAAATACACAAAAAAATCACTGAATTCTACACCAATGATGGGTGAATTTTATTGTATGCAGATTATACCTCAGCAAAGCTGCTTTTGACAATGGTGATCACTAATCCTGATTAAACAGCTATTATGTGCCAGAAGCTGTTACACACCTTATAGGAATCGTTGTATTTGCTTTTCAGAGAACCCTTATTAGGTTGGAGGTATTTTATCGCTATTTTACATATGGGGAAACTGAGCAGCAGAGAGGTTAAGAGATCTGCAGTAGTAAATGGTGACCAGGCAAAAACATTTGTGGAACTGGCAGGATAAGAGGAATAGGTTTTTCAGGCTGCCCTGAGAATTCATCCGAATGCTTGGCAATCCCCTGCTCTTTTCTAGCTACAGGGTTTGCTAGTTAAGTCTACTCCAGCTTTGCTATTGCCTTCTGCACAGATGTGCATCGATATATTGGCTCTTTCTGACTAAGACCATCAGAAATGCCAATTGGTAGCTCAAGCACAATAACCAGAGAGAAATTAAAAGCAGTTAGGGCCTACTCAAGAATGAGAAGGTATTTAAAAGGCAATTAACAACTTTTTTTCTGACTAGCAGCCAGAAATAGCTATGGAGAAGTGGAAATCTTGTGGGGTGAAAACCAGCTTCCTTCAGGCAGGGACTGGAAAGCCATCTAACGACAGTTTCATGCTAACAAGTTTGTCCGGAGAAGCTGGTTTTGCTTTGATCACTACTCAAGCCAGGGTACTATTTTGCTTGGAAGAAGACATTGGAAAGTAGTAAGTTCCTGCATTCTGTGTTTGTTTTTGTTTTTTTTTTCAGCAAGAATTTTACTTGTGCTCTCCTCACTTAATTGATGAGAACGTCCTCTCAGGCACATCTTACTGTGCTCACCAGACACACGTCTCCTGCGGGCAGCCTCCAAGAGAAGCCACCTCTCCACGTAGCCTTGGGCAAGCCCCATGCCTCTCTGAGTAGAAAATGAAAAGATGGGAGGAGATGGGTTCCAAGGTCTCTTCTAGCTTAAAAGTAATTTTCTTCTACGTTAGTCTATGAAGCAACTCAACCTATTAACTGGGTCTTCTATGAGGTGCTTTAGAGAAGCCAAAAAATAATAATATAATATAAAGTATGACTCTTCCCCTTATAATTTTAATAGTGTATTAGATTCCCAGAGCTGCTGTAACAAATTACCACAAGCTGAGTGGCTTAAAACAACAGAAATTTATTCTCTAACAACTGTGGAGGCGAGAAGTCCAACATCAGGGCTCTCACGGGACTGCTTTCTTCTGGAGGCTCTGAAGTAGAAGCCATTGCATGTCTCTCCTCAGAGTCTGCTGGCTTTGGGCACTTGATGGCATTCCTAGGTTTGCAGACACATCACGCTCATCTCTGCCTCCATCGTCACGTGGCCTTTCCCTCTGTGTGTCTCAAATCGCCTCCTCTTTCTCTTATAAAATGGACACTAGTCATTGGAGTTAGGACCCATGCTAAATCCAGGATTTTCCCATCTTGAGATTCTTATTTTAATTACACATGCAAAGACCTTATTTCCAAAAAAAGGTCACACTCTGGACATATTTCAGGGGATACAATTCAACTCACTACAAATAGCTAACATTTAGTGAGATTTAATAAGAACCTGATGCGTATCTTACTGTTCCACACGTAATACCACATTTAATTTATACAAGGACCCTCTGCCATACATAGTTTTATTGTATACATTCTATAAATAAGGAAACTGAGGCCAGGGAAGTTGAATAACTGGTTCAGTTTACCCAGCTATTAAGCCAGGCAGGCAGAATGCCTCCATAGTACACACATGTAAGTAAGGCTCACACACAGGAACAGCCACACAAAAGTACCAAGTTTATACAGATTATATCAGTTTTCATTCACAAACAACACAGTATCTGTTTAATACAAACTTGTTGAATGAAAAAATGCCTGCAATGCCACAGGCTCGGCACCGGGCCTTGCGATTTGGACGGGAATGTGATCCTAGTAGGCCCTAGACAAAATCAGAAATGACTCTTCTCTGAGTTAGGCCTAATTTGGGATTTGATTACAACTACCAATAAGGTAGAAATTTAAGACACCAAGAGTCAGAGATGTGAGACTAGACAGAGCATTATTCTCCTATCCAATTTTCCTCTAGAAATAAAATATTAAATGTATCTGAATATAAAAATTGGGGGCATAAAATAAAAATAAATATGAACAACATCAAAAACAAAAGTGAACAAACAAAAACATTACATGACTTTTCATGATTACCATATAGATTTCAGCCCTTTGCTTATGAAAGTTCTCTCTCTCTCTGTCTTTTCTGTCTCTCTCACCTCTCACGTTAGGTAGTCATCCTCAACTTTATTTTTGGGGGTGTGGAGGTAATTGCTAAGGTTCAACCCACAAGCAGCAGTCTGTCACAAAAAATATGTACGTGTGGGACGGGGGGGGTGTGTGTGCTAGACTTTTTTACAACCTCTTTCAGGAAGATTGATTGGCAGGTGTGCTATCCAGTCACAGCTCCCTTAATGCACTTAAGGCAGAGGCAAATTCATTTACCCCCAAAGAATTCTTTATTCAGTTTTCACTGGTGTCCCCTTGTTCTTCGGTCCATTCAACAGCAAGCTGGCACAACTTTGAACACAGATTTCTCCCAGGAACTTCTTAAGCATCACATGTTCCATTTATTTGGAATACTTTGAAATGTATCTTTTTGAGAAAGATCCACACAGATCTTGGTGTGTCTTCCTTCAGAGCAATAGTTAACAATCACAGGGTTGTTTTTAAACGTTTTTTCCCAGAATAAAGGAGAAATAAACCCATTCAATGAGAGTGAGGGCCCAGAGCTCCAAGCCTACAAAGAGGAACCTGGCCTGGGGTGTCCTGCAGTAGGGCAGCTTGAATCATGTACCCCAGTTGCATGAGGATTAGATGCCTAGTCCTCATCTGCACTCCTGTGTGTGCACCCATTGCAAATGGGACCTCTTGGAGATGTTACTTCTAGTTAAGCTGTGGCCAACGGAAGCACGGGCCTTTAAAAGAGAAGAAATTGCAAGCCAGAGTTAGGGAAGGCCACATGGAAAAGTAGAAAGTCAGAGGGAACATGGAAGAGACAGGAGAGGACATCGCCATGTCACAGGAAACCCTAAGGATTGCCAGCAGCCAGCACTAGAAAACTGTAGTCTTCAGGGCTAAAGCAAGCCGTGCTGATATCTAGACTCTGCGCTTCTCCTAGCCTCAAGACTGTGAGCCAGTAAACTCCCATTGTTTAAGACAACCCGTTGTGTGCTGTCAGTCACAGCAGCTCAGGCAGACTAAGGCATGCCACAAAGGCCCATGGATGAGTCAGCACAGGCTTCTCAGCTAGAGTGGACCTTGAGTAAGTCACCCAGTGACAGTGACTTCAGAGAGCCAGAGGGGAGGAGATGAGGGAACTACAGACAGTGACCCAAGGTGGGACCAAAAGCGCACACTCATGGAATAATAAACAGAATGTTTAGCACAGAGTAGAGGGTTTATTTAGGGAAAGAGGATTTTCAGCTTGAAAAGGGAGGTAGTGAAAGGCTCTGAACACCAGGCTGTGGTGTTGGAGCTATTTATAAAATAAGGAATTGTGACAACAGAAGTAGCCATATTTCAGCATACAAATCCTTAGGGAATAAAAAGAACTGTCATCACCAAAGATCAGTGGTTTTCAAATTTAAAATATTTGGGGATTTAACATGGAGTAATGAAATCTTATATGGATCCCCAACATAAAATACAGGGGAAAGTGGGTTGAAATAAAAACTGAATCCCACTTGACATTCTTAAAGGACCCTTTTCCCACCCCACCCCACCCCCTAGAGTTTCTTAGAACATGGGTTGAAATACATTCCTTCATCCCCTCCAGCCCCCACTCCAATTAGCCCAGTTTACTAAAGTAAGGTACTTGTTCCATCATGGTATATGAGATGATTTAGGATGATTACAGATAAACATTTATATTAAATATTAATATTCATATATTTATTTCAATGTGTACTATTCTATTAGAGCCATTATTTCATAGATATGATGGTTTAGAATGAGGCTAAATTTAAAAAGAGATTTAATTTAAAATGAATTTGAAGGAAAAGTATTAAATAACAGTGCAGATAAAGTTTTTAAAAGACTTATATATGAGATGATTCTCAATTATCAAAGTAATGGCAGAGCAGCTCAGCATGGAAAAGGGATATCTAAAGGTAAGACCAAACCATAGTTAATAACTTTAGTATTTTCACTTTTTTTGCCAAAGCTGATGTAAAATAGTGATGATGGTAATGATGATACCTAGATTCATTTCGCTCTCTTTCCCTGTTCCTATTTAAGGGAACTAGAAAAAGGTGAAGGAATGATGACTCAGAAGACACAATAGTTCTGGTTATTCTATAAGCTAGAAAAAGCAGGCCTGGTTAATTGGGTGTTAGCAGGAGAAAACTTGAATTGTTATTTTGAATACAAAGCATATCCTGCTCCCCCCCCCCATGCTAGATGCATTCCAGAGAAGTCCTGGGTAATGCAAATAGCTGCATATTGAGTCATTATTCATTGACTTTGCTTACACTGGCAGGGAAGTTTTCCCAGAGGAAGAAAAATGATCCCAAACTATGATTAAAACTCACACTTTAAGAATCTTAATAATCACATCCGAAAGCCTTCTCTATTTCTCAGTGCTGGTGTATTTAGCTTCCCCATGCGAGCCCTGCAAGTGAACAATGATTCCATATGATCATTTATACGTTCACTTACTACTATATTTCCATTATACAGCAAATCTATTTGACAAACATCTCCCATGGCTGGACTGATGGTGTTGCTTGGTATTTTGCACAAATTATCACATCAGTGACTCCACACATGCGTCTGTGCTCCTCTAAGCATTCCTGAAAGTGGTAAGGACAGATCATTCATTTTCCCAAATTCTGGCTATCAAGATGAACTAAAATATCAAGTTTCTTTGCCTTAGGCAGGAATTTTAGAAACTCAGTGTGTTAACAGGGCTTATCTCCTGCAATCTGAAGCTCTCTCTTTGAATAACAAACAATGGGAAAACAAGTTAATTTTTATGTAATAAATGCAATTTTGTAAACAAAACTCACCTGAAAGGTTGAGGAGGGGAGCGATTAATAAAAGATACCCTTGTAAATTGGAAAAAAAAAAAAAAGGCACATTAATAATAACCTTTGTTCTATCTGAAAAAAAACTAATAAAAATGAGTTTTATTTGGGGAGTGGGGAAGTGTTTGTAGTGATGCAAATTCTCCTCCCTACCCAAAGAATTCTTTATTCAGTTTTTACTGGTGCCAGACATTGTACCTGGGAAAATAGAAGCAAATAAGACATAGGTCCTGTCCTTGAGGAATTGCCAGACTAGAATATAATTTCATTATATATATAAATATTATAATATATAATTTCATAGCATATATATTAAAATAAAATGGCTACCTGCATTGGGCATTGTGGGGCGGCAAAGAGGGAGGCACCTCTTTCCAGGAAAGGATTTTCCAGAAGACAAAAACAATTGACCTGCAGGGGCTCTCTGAGAAAATGGCACAAGGGAAGCACCCTACAGAACTGCAGATACGCGACACCTGGTGATAACACCAGAAGCTTATCAGATTGTGTATACCATACTAACCAATGTAAATCTGCTTCCCACTCTGTAAGCCCTCCCTATGTGAAATGGAAACTTAATGTCAGCCAATCAGAACATTTCTTCGCTTGCTTCCATGTTCATCCTATGTAAGCTTCCCCTTTCCACTCCCTTGGCAGGTTTCCCTTCTGCTTTCTGAAAGGGATGCTGCCTGATTCATGAGTCACTCGATAAAACTGTAAGATCCAATTTCATAAAATGCAATTAAAAATAGAAATGAAAAGAGATTAAAAGAGTTTTTCGAGATGAGACTGAGAATTTGATGGCATTAAACAAAATGCAATTCTGATAACTTTTTTTCTCTCCCATCTTTACATGTAAGACACGTGGGCAAAAATTGAGATTTATACCTTTAAGGAAGCCATTGACCTAATGACTGCTCAATCATTCCTACAAGTATATTCTGAAGAGCATCATCCCTTGAAGTGTTTCTCCAAAAATCAGGAGAGGAGAAGGCATGGTCAAATTAATTTGGGAATCACTGAATACTTTCTCTTCATCTTAGAGATTCATGACAAATTTTCACATATTTTTGTTTTACAAAAAAATCTAGTTTAATTTACGGAAACCAGTCTTTCTCAAGCTTGCTTGATCGCGGATGACGTATTTTATTTAGTACCTACCAACATCCCATGAAATCAATGCTTTCCGGAACATTCTCTTGGAAATGCTGTATTAATAGATAACAAACACGTCTCTATTGCTCTTAAAAGAATATGTGTACACCACTCGTACTATTGACCCCAGTGACATTTTACAGAGATTAAACTTCCATGCTCTGCTGTGTACATTTCCAGAATCTAATGTTTATATATTGAAGTAAATTGTGCAAATTGAAACTCAAACTAAGTGAGTATGTAAGAAAGAATAACCTGTAACCTGAAAAGTTATGCCAAGTGCAAAAGAAAAAAAAAGGGGGGGTTTACACACCATAACCAATCTGTTGTTAAACAACCTTCATGAATTGCTTGATTTTCCATATTTCTTTCTTCTCAATATAAACATGATTCAATCCTTTGAATCAACATGATCGCCCTGTTCGTTTCAGGTTGCAGATTATTCCTTCAGGGAAGGCTAAAATAGTTCAGCAGAAAACATGGTCAGCCAAAGAGAGTCATGTTCTCCAGCTAAAAAGAAAGTGCCTACAAAGAGCCATGGGGAGCTCATTAGCTTGATGGAATATATTCATAAGATCAATGAAGTAAGCCAAAATAATTTTAGTTCTATTATGCCAGCTCCACAGAGAATGAGCATCCTTCTAACAGTTTCCTCTTTGGTAAGGCCTTGTGTGGCGCCCAAATACACTAAAAAATATACCTCATTCTCCAAATATCCATCTCATCAGTCCCTTTGAAGATGCTCAAGTGTCCTAGAATTTCACCTTTGTTGCTTCTGACCCAGGGAAGTTTCAGCTAAATTTTCTTCATTAACATTACCATATTTGCTTTCATAAATATTAATATTATAAGAATAACATTTACCATAGCTTCTAAATGAGGTAATGCAGTTAAGGCATTTATCACAGTGACTGACCAAGAGTAAATATCCCCTAAGTGTTGGTTCTTATAATTTGCCAGTTATTTTAATGTCAATATCTCCTTCTTGCCTCAGGACACTACCATTAAGTAGATACTATTGTTCTACCCATTTTACAGATGAGGAAACTGAAGTTCCGTCAACTAAACAACTGAAAGCAAAAGCCAACCAGATACAGATCCTAGGATTTATTTTAAGCATAATCAAAAACCAATTCAAATAGCTATCTTCTTGTAATTCATTAGCCTCTTTTCACAGATGAGAAAAATTAAGCACAGTGGGATTTAACAGCTCACTCAAGGTCACATAGAACAATGATGCAGCTCAGTGTGATGGCCAATTTTACGTATCAACTTGACTGGGCTACTGTCACCAGTTATTCCATCAAACACTAATATAGGTGTTGCTAGGAGGGTGTTTTGTAGATGTGATAAAAGTCCATAATCTGGATGGGCTTGATTCAATCATTTAAAAGCAAGGCTTCCCTGAAGAAGAAATTCCACCTGTAGACAGCAACTTCAGCTTGTGACAGAGGATTCCAGCCTGCCCTTCTGGACAGCTCTCCCTATGAGTTTCAGACTTGTCTAGCCCATCGTCCATGGTCACTTAAACCAATTCCTTGCAATAAATTTCTCAACACATATTTCCTACTGGTTCTGATTCTCTGGTTGAACTCTGATACACCTGGATTCACTCCTAAATCTCTGTGTCCAGGGTCAGAATCTAGTTCTTAAATATGGATATGATAGCAACCATTAACAATCCAACTCATTCAGGCCCGGTTGGTCTTGATTTTGTCAGACCCCTATTGACTTAATGAAGCAGCTTTAACCGTATACACCATGAATAAGCAAGGTAGATGTTTTGGTATTTATGTAATACTATCTTCCTTCTATTGGTTCTAAGTCAATAATAGTAATGCTAATAGTAATTAACATTTACTGAGGAGTTACTATGTTCCAACAAAGGACCAATATATTTGCATTCATTATCTGATTTAATGAGTATAAACTATAAGGAGGTAAGATTCTGCTCAATACATACAAGAATTTCCTAAGCACAAAAGCAATCCAAAGATAGGTCAGGTTGATTCAGGACATGGAAGGCTACTTATCTTGGAGGTATCCAAGGTCTAGTTTAAGAGTCATTTGACAGGGAAGTTAGGGAGGGAATCCATTCGAAGTTGACAAACCCTAAGCTTCTTTATTCCAAAGCGATGTCCTTTGGGAACTTACATATTTAGTCTCCATCATATCAGTTTTAAATTGCTTATAAGGGGGGTCGGATGTGGCTCAACTGGTTGGGCGTCCGTCTCCCATATGGAGGGACCCGGGTTCGATCCCCGGGACCTCCCGGTAAAAAAATAAATAAATAAATAAATAAAAATAAATAAATAAATTGCTTATAAGACTGTCCTCAGATAACTGAGTTCGTGCATGCTTGTGCTTTTTGCAGAATTAGAAATAAATCAATGAATGCTATCTTTCTCTTTTATAGCTTCCCACAAGGGTGAATTCAAAGATCTATAAACAGACAGTCAATAAATGCAACTTAAATTAGGTCAATTCTCAATTATCCACATTGGTAGTTGGAAAAAATGGCCAGATAACCCATTAGAGCAGATAAGAGCCAAAAAGTTATATTTCTTGTCCTTTAAAGTCTGTGTCCTTCCTTCTCCAAGATCAAGAGGTGACTTCTGGCTGAAAAATTACCCACTTCTTGATAGAGTTCTGGCCCTTAAAAAACATCTCTAGATTAAATGTATTAGAATTCTTAATTAAACTGAATCTACAGTAATTAGCATCATTTAAAAAAAAAATTTTCCCCTGGACTCTGTAAAGTTCATACCACCCAATTGAAAATCAGAGGCAGAAAAGGGCAAAATGATTGCACACAAATGTTTCTCTTGTATATGAATTAGCAAACATAATTGTGAAGTTAATTATGTTGCTACTGATGAAAAAGTACTTTGCTTCATAAAGGAAGCTCACACCAAGCCTACCCACAGTAAATTGCTCCTTGCCTTATCTGGCCTCTAAAACTACCCAGCTGCTCTGTCGATAAGGCTGGGCTGTGAGCCAGTTAGTTTCTAGATGGTTTATGCCAAGAGCCCTGAGAGAAAAAGGACAATGATCTTTGTAGGTATCTTCAAAGAATTTTAGGGAACTGGGAAGAAAGTATGAATCAACTTCATTCATTTCCTCTGCTGTGAACCATGGCTCAGCAAAGTGAGAAAAAGCTTTAACTTCTTCATCCCTTTGCTTCATATAAGTAGAAAATTAAATTCTGGTAAACTAGTTCATGACAAAATGGACCGCTGCATCCAAGAGAGACTGCTGGACTGGAAACTAGAAGATTTGGGTTCTAGAGCTAGGTCTGTCAATAACTCCTTGTGAAATGATAGACAAGTTATTTAACTTCTTTGGGCCTTAGTTTCCTTTTGACAGTAACATCTTCTACTTGTTGAAAGCTTTCTTTCTATGTTTTGGTTACTGTCCTAAAAGCATGTTCACATTTTAACTTGACAAATCCACCCAACAACCTTATAAGCTAGCTACCATTAGTAACCCCATTTTATAGATGACAAAAATGAGCCACAGAGGTACTTGCCCAGGTCAAGGTCATATAGCAAAGTTAAATTGGATTCCAATGTACACTTAACCACCATGTCATGATGCCTCTCAGCTAGAAAACTTGAGAGTTGAACTATATGGTCTCTTGGGACCTTTAAGCTTTTGTTTTCTGTGATTCTACAATAGCAAAATATTAAATAAAAAATTGTAAAGGGCTAGCCTCAGAAAGGACATTCATTTGAAGAACTATTCATCCTTCAAGACCCAGATCAAAGGTCACCTCTTCTATACCCTGGGTATGTATGCCAGTTTATCCTAAGTGAGATGAGAATGGCTTTACACACTGCCTTGGGTGCTATCACACTGCAAGGTACTCTCTTTAGCTTGACTTTCTTACCCACTTGGCTGCTAACTCTTCCAGCTCGAGACTATGACTTATTCATCTGTGCATGTCTCCAGAAACTCTAACAAGGCAGGCACCCAATAAATAGTACTGTACTGTATTTACTAGCATATGAACTGCACAAATTGAGGGAAGAATACTTAAAATAAGATATTGCAATTGCCTGGCCCCTTTTCCCCACCACCCTTCAACTGCCATCACCCAAAATGACTCCCCAAAACTATCTTCTCTTAGCTTCCATTTTACTTCCTGTTCTGTCCGCTGGAGCCACACTGACCTTACTATTTCTTATCACTCCACAAGGGCATGGGACTCAAGACCTTGAGTGTTCCACCCTCTTGCCTGAAATGCCCTTCACACGATCTGTCATTTCATCACTTCCTTTAGATCTTTAAAATGCCAGTGTATCAGAGAGTCCGTCACTGTTGTAACAAGCATCGCCCCTGGCTCCCGGCTCCCTCACATTCCCTGGACACCTCTTCTTCTCCATGGCATTTTCTATCACCCAAAATCACACAAAGTTATTTGGATACAGTGTATTTCTCCCCAATTCAATGAAAGCTCCAGAAAGTTAGGACCTTTTGTCTATTTGTCTACTGCTCTAGCCTCAATGGTTTAGAGGAGTGCCCAGCCCTAAGGAGCCAATCAAAATCCATGTGTAGATAAATAAATTAACAAGTACAATACTTTTCATCACACAAATATTGAAAATGCTTCTAAAAAGGTTTGCTGCTTTACACCCAAAGGTGATGATAGCAATAATTTTAAATGGCAAATATTAGGTGGATGATACAAAGTCTATCTCTGGCCAGCCTTCTAGCCTGTGGTTTGTAATATTTGTTATGGAAACTGCCAGTAGGATAGGAAACTCAGTTATTTGCTGGGATTTGGGATCTACATATCCTACCACTAAGGGGTAGGCTGAGCAATTTGTGTGCACTGGGTGTGGGGGAACTTGAGGGCACATGGGGAAGGGTGTATCTTAGTGCTGGCAACTGGGTAGTTATATAATTGGACATTCACTTTTGTGCACCCCGCAAGGTGAATCCTGTTTCATTCACCCGTGCCTCCCGTGGGCCTGGCAGGCAGAAAGAGTGGTTTACATGCTTGCGGAGCAAATGAAGCCAGCGCTAAACTCTAAGGCTTCATCCAGCCCTATTTTCTGTGCCTGGGGTGTGCCCTTAACTTGGCCGGGGCAAGGCTATCATGCAAGTAGAGGTCCCCGGAGAGACTCTACTCCCAAAGCCATATTTACAACCTGTACCTTCAGAATCACGTTAAGGTTTTTTAGGGATTCCCCATCCCACTGAGTAGCAAACCCAAATTATTATAAGGATGGGCTGCGTCCAAATCTGAGTCTGTGCTCTGTGCAAAATCTGGCATTTACTGAAGCCTCAATGAATGCTAAATAAATGTATAATAAAGAATTCATAAAGAACCTTTCCCAAGAGAAGGTGAGCACTTCAGAGTTTCTGCCCAGTGCTTGTCACTGAGTTAACTGATAGGCATTAAAATTTTTATTTTACAGGTACGGGAAGGGATATCCAAAGCAATAAAATGATTTGCAGATGATGTTGCCAGATGAAATCGGGAAAGGCAAAAGAAGTCTGAGCACTGTTGAGGGCAGATATACCTTTGCTGCAGAAATCAGACTACGATTTGAATAAGGACTTGTCTTATTCCCTCTTTTGCATCTGCTTGACCACATATAGTAGAAGCAGAACAGCTCCCTTGGACAATTATATTAAGACAATCTATTCAATAGCATGCACTAGAATTTCTAGTAATGGTAAACCATTAGTATATAAATTATCTAGCTACCTATCCAGCTAGCTAACTCCCTCTCCCTACACACACATATATCCCAGAGTAACCATATACATGGTACATATGGTCTACCACAAATATGGTAGCCATATATATGGCAAAGACTAGAACAAAAAAAATTTTGATTATATCTAGCATTATACAGTATTTAGTCATTTGCTATATTGCCTTTATAAATTTTTCTATACCCATGCAATAGCTGAATTATTGTTAATATTTTTCTTGAAATACATTCACATTAACAATTTAAAAACTTTTATTTTAAAATGAATTTTAACTCTTCTGTCTTAAACAGAAAAATAGAATTTTTCTACTGCACACTAAAATCAGTGTTTATTAAATTAAATCTATTCACTCAGTGACTACCTAAAAATACTTTACATACCCCCTATAGTGTATGTAGCTTAGTTAGGCAAACGCTGAGTTCAGGAGTAAAAAATTCATCTGTTTGAATTCAGCTCTGTCCCTCACTAGCTATGTGGCCTAGGGCAAGTGACTTAAGCTCTCTGAATCTTGGGTCCTCACCTGACAATTGGAGATGATAATTTCAACCTTCTAGCATTGCAGTGAAGACAAATTCAGTGGTGCTTATGAATGCACCAGGCTCAGGCAGGTACTCAAGAAATATATTTATGTTTTAACAAATGCAAAATAACAGGAGGCAAGAATGTTGAGAGAAAACTGCAGCACGGGAGTCAGGTTCCCTGAATTTGTTCGACTCCAAATGAATATCTCGAGGTCACCACTGGTCAACTATACTGTGGCAAGAAAAATATCATCACATTAAGTCAAGTGCTGACAATGTAAAGCTATTTAAAGCACCTTTGCTGAATCACAAACCATTATCTACAAGAAAGGATTTAAAGGGGAGGGAGGGACAGAATATGGCTGTTGTCAACCAAACAGCATTGCTACAGGTAACATGTGTTCAGTGGCTGTTTAGGGGGTGTTCGAGCATAGGTCAGAATTAAAGCTGAGAGGGGGGCAGATGTGGCTCAAATGGTTGGGCATCTGTCTCCCATATGGAGGGACCTGGGTTCAATCCCTGGGACCTCCCGGTAAAAATAAAGAAAAATATAGAAGGTGTGGGGGCCGCCAGGACCCCTGCACGGGTGTGCCCCCAGGTCCCGCCAAGCCACACAGCAAAATGATGAATAACAGGAGAGTGACACAAGTAAGAGCCAAGACAAGACATGCTGAAAAACCAGGAACTAAGGTGGTGCAGGCCGTAGGATGCCTCTCTCCCACATCGTAGGTTCCCAGGATCAAATCCCGGCGAAGACAGGAGGAGAAGGATGAGAAGAGAGGGCAGGAAACAGACACAAAAAATTGCCCTGCAAATAGACCCAAAAACATGCAAAAACTGGGGGGCGGGGCGAGGAGAGTAAAATGGACAAAAGTAAATAAATCAATCTTTAAAAATAAATAAATACAGCTGGTATTTTAAAAAAAGAGTTAAAGCTGAGAGAGAAAAGTAATTCAGTCAGATGACAAACTAGTCCCAAATCCATCTACACACATTTCCCCGAAAAGACTGGTTCTCTTTCAAAAGCTTTAAATAGATACTAACACTAAGCAATCTGGAACACAGCAATTATATACGTACATTATATTTGTAGTATAATTATTTTTTAACCATGTTCACACTAACTTGGGTCAGATTGCGTTAGAAAAATAGCATAATTAAGGTGGCTTGATGGCAAGGCATTTCCGAAATAACTGAACCGATTAATAAATCAACTGAAATAAATTCCAATGAGCGAGGGGGATCCACTCCTCTTGGCCTAACTTAGAAGTGGAACCAGTAAAGAAAGGGCATGGCTTCCCGATTCATTGCCCTAAAGGGATGCCAGACCCCAGAGGCTACCAGATGACGGAGCAGAGAGGGCACTTTCCTCAAGCTGTTCCCCAGCAGAAAGGCAGAGAAGCTGCGAGAAGAAAAACACCACGGTGAATTCCACGCTGAAAGGCAGGGGCATCAGGGTGACAGAGAACAAGGGCAGCCGCCAGCTCCCGCGTGAGCCCGTGCGCGAGCGTGGAGACTCCGCACCCTGCCCGGGGACCTGGGGAGACCACGCGTGACCGCGGCGCTGCGCTCGTGGTTCGGGACCCCTTTCTCCAAGCCGCCCTCACCGTAGTTATCCCATAAAACGTTGGCCTCTCGGGTATCCTGAAATATTCTTCAAACGCAAGAGACAGCCTTTTGCCTTTCAAAAGATACTGACAGCCACTTATGAAATACTTGTTTGGCCCTGTCAACAGCCGGTGTCTGTTTTCTTTTACCTTCTGCAAGCTAATTTTTACCCAGCAGCCCACCCGCCCTTTTCATAGCACTAAACCCTCTAATTTGGTCTTCATTCTAAGGTTTGGTCTTCATTCTTTATCTTTGTTTTAGCTTTTGAAGGTGGCGGCAGATCCTATATAGTTAAGTGGATGGACGGGTTATCATAATGGAATGCTAGACTGGGAAGATGCTTGGGTCTTTATCTAGCCCAAGTTTTACAGATCAATAAATGAAGCTTAGCAAGGTTTACTTTCTCCAGCCTCAGGGCCGTAGGACCAGCTGTTGCAGACTGAGCAAGGTCTTTTGGCTCTCAGGCTAATGCTTGTCTTAATACACCCTGATTGAGAGCTGAGCAAGGGTTTACCCGGGAAAACTGAGGGTTCCCGTGGGTTTGTGAAAGTTGTATTTATTTCTTAATTCTGCACAGAAGAATGAGGGTGCTTAATTAAAACATAAGGAGATGCCATGAGACAGGGAGAGAAAAGCATGCTCTAAGATTTTAAAAGGAGTAAACAAAATTCATTTGAATAGAAAACTTGGGGGCTGAGGCAGGGAAAACCCTCCACGCAACAAGAAGTCCTTTATTTATTACATGTTATCACTAATAACACTATTTTAAAAGATAAGGCAATATGTGATGATAGTGTGAAAGATAAACATGGTAATTAGGCAGCATCAAAACGAAGTTAATTATTGCCTTGATGACTCCTGTGGTCAGCTTACCAAGAAACATTATTCTTCAGTAAGGCAGGAGGATGGGGCGGGGGAGAAAGAGAGAGAGAGATTATTAAGCAGTACAATTTCAGGTATCAGGCAAAGCAACCATATTAACTGAAACTGTTTTTTTTAAGTACTTGAAAACTAACAAGGACAAACTAATTTTTGTGGGTTTTTTGGCATGAACATCTTAATTACAGAAGTAGCCAATGGCATATTTACTAGTTCAGCTTCATCCCAAAGCATGATAATATAATGTGTCTATTTATTAAACTGATTTAAGATGTAGTTGACTACATCATCAAAATACCCTGGAATATCAGGCTTTGTGGAATACTACTAGATTGTCATCTTTCGGAGGGTAGGGACCTATCGTGTATATTTCGGTACATCAACAGGTATAGCCCAAGGCTTTCTATGACATAAAAGCACAATAAGTATTTGTTAAATGGCCAAATGAGAGTAATGATCTCACTAACATATAAAGGAGAGGAATAAAAGAGTTCTAAAATGAGGATCCACGGGAATTTTTGTCCCATAGCTTACATGCAAATAAAGTGCTAAACCCCATCACGAAATTAAAGCTGCATTTAAAAACAAATGAGATCCCTTTTTTATTGGAAGGATTTGGGTATGGATCAACGGGCTGATAATACATGAAATATGGTCCATGTCATTTTGAGTCAGATCCTAAACATATGGATGACAAGCCCCTCAATTACACAGAAAAGACAAAAGTCTTCACCTCACCGAAAGCGCTTCCTTTATCTTATATTTCAGATAATTTCATGTTTCAAAGCAAACTTCATCTTTCACGTTAAAAATCCAAACACAAACCCTCTAGCCCTTTCTGTTCATGCTGAGAATTATGCTTCTCACATTTAAAGAGGCTTTTTATTAAGCTCAGTCTTTATCACATTCTTTATCATAATGCTACACTAATTAAGGGTAACATGTATTTGCTTAAAGAGCACGGGCCTTCGGAACAGAGCTGAGTTACATGAAATTCATCCAGAAATTCTAGTTTAAAACTTACCATTTTCTCTCTGAATGGCAACTGAAAGAAAAAAATTCAAAACATACCCGCCCAGCCAGAGAGCAGAAGGGGGAGGAAGAGAATTAGCAAATCTTTGAAAAATAAAGCCACATAAGCTGCTATATTTCAGACCGCCTTTATCCTCAAAATCCCCCATCTTTGTTTAAGCCTACAAATGGTCTCTATAAAAATCAGCTCACCCGCCTTCCCCTATTATACACCTCCCTGCACAAATCAAATGAAGCTTTGGTTGAAAAGCTGATAAAAAAAAAGAAAAGAAAGGAAAAAGAAAAAAAAAAAAAACAACCACCCAACACAGGAGCAAGCTGATGTATTTTAAAAGTGGTTATCAATTCTAATCCTTTCCTCTCTCTCCAGGGACTAGATCATCTTTTTAAGGAGTACACAGAACTCTGGCACTGAGCACACTTCACCCCTTGCATTTGTTTTGATTGGGGATTTTCTAAAATAGCCACCGCACACAGTGTTCATCATTAGCATTGATTTTTAACACCGTGGGAATGAAGCGGACAGTTGTAGTGTAACTGTTAAATATCAGGGAGTAGCCAAAACCTCCTCTGTATGTTTGCTCTCATCCAGTTTTTCCCTGAGAAAGGCGTGCTTCTTATGCTGAAAACAACGCTGGCTCTGCTGTATCCAGGTATTTTGGGTCAATTCTGTTTCGTTTTGTTTTTGTCTTTGTTGTTTGTAATGAATTCTAGGCTCTGGCCAAGAAAGAAACACATCCTTCTCGGCTGTTTTGTTCTGGTTTTTCTCCTGATGGCTGGCAATTCAAGCGGATCCTGAAATGCCCAGAGCCCAGCTCTCTCCCAGCTCCGCTTTCCAGGCCCCCAGCCCAGATCCGAGCACCTTTTCTACGCAGCCTGCAGCACCAGCACATGGGCTTCGCAGTCCTTACCACAGGTACAACCGGACGTTGTCTGTCTTTGATTAACACCTCTCTTGTCTGTGACACTGTCCATTCCTTGAGGGCAGCGATTGTTATTAGTCTTTGAATCCTTCATGCCCAACCCAGGGAGCTAGGCCTGATAAAGGCTCAATTACTGTACCACTGACCACAGTATATTTTCATAATAATAATATTATCTAAGATGTACAGGGTATGCATTAAAAAACCAAGCACTTCTCATACATCATTTCATTTATTTCTCCCCCCAAACTCTATAAGGCTACTCATATCATTATCCCATTTTCCAGATGAGAAATGGAGACTTGGAGTTGTAATTTTCCCGGGTATTAAAGCACGTGATAGGACTCATATAGGCTGACTTCAGAGGGTCTCATTCTCTCTCATAGGTGCCTCCTACAATGGGCCAGGAAATCACCCAGATAAGAGTGCCAGGTCTCATTTATTGTCGTAAAGCTCCTGCATACTTGTTCTGAGACATTTTGCTTAATACTTGCAATAATCCTGTTCTGATAAGTAGTAGAATTGTTATTATTATCCCCACTGACTGTGAAGAACACTGAGACTTAAAGAGTTTGTGATTTCTACCAGGCCTTTTGGTAAGTAAGAGGCAGAGTTAGATTAAAAATCAGGTCTGTTGGACACAGCTCGATGCTTTCCCAGTACTTCCCCAAGGAAAGTGGGATTGGAGAGAAGGAAGGAGAGCAGGGAGAGAATGAAGGAAGGAACTGTTCTTGACCACCAAAAGTAATAAGGTAGGAATAGGGAAGGATGTGCCCAAGAGAAAGAAGAGAGAGTCAAACAGAATGATTTGCTGGGCACACAGTTGGGACTCAAGGAGAATTTGTTGGAATGGAATGGAGTGCAGTGGAATGGAATTAAACACATGGCCAACTTCCCACATGGCACAGGACTATTCCAATTTCTAGCTTATGGGTTTACTTGTACTTTCCTCAAAGGTTTTAGAGACCTCCTCAGCCTGCTTCAGTTTCTAAATCCCTTGGTCTGAACTGGGCTGTCTTTAGCCAGTAACATTTTTGTGAGGTTTTTATGTACCCATGTGGGTCTGCCTGCTTCCATCCTAAAGCAATCACTTCTGGAAAGCGAATCCACACAATTCCTCAGCTATCTGAGGCAATTCCAACTCCTTTTCAGAACCGACACAGTTGGCCTTTCCAGCCGTGGATGAAACCTAAGAATGTCCCAGTAGGAATTCAGGGACCTTGCCTTGAATAGTAGATCGCCTCCTTCAGAGTGCTTTTGTGTAAACAGTTTAACCTATCAATCCCAAGTTGTTCAGAATCCAATCTGTCTTACTATGGCTTTGAGCCTGCTGCAGAAGGAAAAAGTCTCCTTCCCTAATGAAATGTTTCCGACACCCAGCTTTATGATTTTTGCCCCCCACCCTCCCCTTTTCAAAGTGCATGGGGACTTAGTTGGAACTTTCATTTACAAATACAGTTATTAGTTATGTATTTCACTACATCCTAAAATGGTAAAGAACAATACTAAGGCATTCAATAACAATACATGCCTTTTTATCCCCTGCAGAGCTGCAAATGTTACTTCATTAGTGTGGACTTGATCACAGTGCCTCTTACCACCATGGCTTCTATTCCAAAGCCCAAGGAAACTGTGAATGTTATGTAATGTATGATTATTAACCTACATCAAGCAAATCACAGTGGTTCAGGATACTGTTTTTCTACTAATTCATTCCCTCGTTAATAACCTTAATTATTATGCATGGATAGAATAGGATTTATATAGTACAGAGAGCTTGGAATTGCCATGACAAGCTCATTATTATCCACAGCTATAGTTCTATATAGGAGTCAAATTGAAAAATGTGAGATACTGCCTAATACAGAAAGTTTCATTTTGATGGGAGAAAGCTGACATGGTTTCTCATCTGTCTGGACAAACAAACACATACATCTGAAGTATAAGCTGTTATGGACCAGGATGAGGGAAAAAAATATGGGACACGTTCTTCCCTGAAAAAGGATTTGGCAACAAAGTAAAAACCAATGTAAGTTAAAAATGAACAATCTGCACTTAGAAAACAAAATTATGCAAATCTGCCCACTTTCTACCTCGCTACTGTTTCTCTGCATTGGTTGGGGAGAATCCCATAATCTGCTGGGTTAGCAGCTGAGGTTATTGAATGGAAACACACACAAATCAGTGCTGGCAAAACTAGCATTGACTGGAACTGGACACACTTTCTTAAAAACCACCCGAGAATAAAAAGAATGAAAATATGAACTGGGATGTGTACCGTCCTCAGGTCCTTTCTTAGTTTGTGTGTTAAGATTGAAAGTAAGAGCTCATTAAAAGATATGGTTTAAAATCAAATGGAGCTGCTTGCTCCCTTGAGGTAGCATATTTTTCCACCTCTAATAACGTGGGGTAGGGATAAATAGGGGTCTAACCTTGTTACCCATGATTATAGAGGGAAATAGAAGTGATATAAAGTTTAATCCTGGGGAAGATGCTGTGAACTGCATAATTCAGATGAAATTTAACAGATATTCAATTACTGGGAATTTGGAAAAAAGACTATCTTTGGACTGTATTTGGCTGGAATAGCAGACTTGGCATCTGATTCCAGAGCAGGTCTGGATGTTCTTGACAGATACAACGTGCACATACCACAGTCTGGGAAATGGGCTGGGCATCAGGAATTTGGCTGCTGATGGAGCAGGTGTATGATTCTGGGTTATAAACCAAACTCTTCCACCTCAGGGTTTAAGCCATCTGTGTCGAATGGAAACTGTAAGGATGTAATGAAAGTATAGAGGAGAAAGTCCTCTGGAAATAAATTCACTGTGTAAATATTTGTTGTGTGGCACATGGGAATCCAGGATTTTCTCATTGTTCCAGGAATCCAGTAAAGGGGTGAAAATTCCCTTGTGATATGGCAGGCATGTAGAATTGCTACCTTCTGATGTGACACTTTAAGCTGTCTTAACTATTGTACACAAACCACCCTAGTCATCAAAGCAATAATTAACTTCATTTTGATGCTGCCTAATTACCATGTTTATTTTTCACACTATCATCACATATTGGCTTATCTTTTAAAATATTGTTATTAGCAGTAATGTGTAATAAATAAAATCTCAATACTTCTTGGGAGAAATGAAGCTGCAGAAGACAATGTATTTTTCTGGGGATCCTGCCTGGAAGAGGGAAAAGAATCCAAACAGGCTTAGGAATCAAATAAAAAAAACCAATCTGGGTTCAAATTTTGACTTGGCCATTTATTTGCTGATGAACTTTGGTGATGCCTTAACATCTGTGAGTCTTAGTTTCCTCATCTAATAAGTGAGGTATTATTTACCTGCCTTTTAGGGTTGTTGGATGGATTAGAAGAGATGCTTTGAGGCATAGCGTCGTTTCTCATTAAATGGCAGCTGTAATGATAGTGATGATGCTGACTAATAAAAATAGTTATGTCAGGTCTTTGGAGCAACATGTTAGAAAACCCATACACCAAGGTCCTCCATGCAACAATTATATAATCAGTCCTGAATCAAGTAACTAAATGAATGAACGAGTGAGAGAATGCATGAACAAATGCATGAAGATGACTTAAGGAACATGCCAACATTACTAGAGGCAGCAACACAATCATGAAAAGTTTCAGATCGCCGCTTTCTAGAACAGTGCCTAGTGCTCAGACTCTGTTGTAGTGAATGAAATAAAGCATCATTTTTTTTAAAAAAAAAACCTCAAATGAACATTCTTGCACTAGTGGTGACCGTTTCCGGGCCATTTGCCTTAACTCCACCCTACATGGAGTTCATCTGCACAAAGTCCTCTCCTGGCCAATCCCCTTCCCTCCGGGCTACCCACACGGGTCCTCCCTCTTCCATGTGGCTGTCGCCATCACCTGTGATACGTGGTCTTTCTCTTCACTTCCCAACAAAGATGAGTAAGAACAGGTCTTGATCCTCTGAGGACTCAGGTTGGGAAGTGAAATGCTGTGACTCGGCACAGAAGAACAATCGCCATTCCTCAAAGATGGGGCTCCATCATGTAGTTAGTGGGGACGTTCAAGCTACGAACCCCCGTTCACATGGCGGCCTCCTGGGTTTTGTGTTCCAGAACACCCTCCTCTCTCTTGCACTTTGCTCAGCTGATGGGGAGGGGGATCTAAGGGCTCCTGGAGAGTCTATAAGAAACAGTCTCTAGCCGACTCTCAGGGTGGAGCTGCTCCTGCCCCTGGAGACAGTTTTCTTCTCCTCCTCCCTTCCCAAATCTCTCTTCCTTCCTTTTAGGACAAGAGCAGTCCTGTATGTTGCTACATCCACTGGTGGGGGCAGGGGCCAGCCATAGCCTGGTGGGCAGCAGCCCGTAAGATTCCAGCAGCACCAGTCATTGTAGACAGGGGCCCGTCCCCAGACTCCTGCTTCTCCTCCACTCGCTGACACCCTTGTACCTCTGCTCTGGGCAAGAATGAGTCTCGCTGGCCCTGCTCCTTCCGCTTCCTTTGGGTTTCAGGTTCACAAATATCACTGACTCCACCTCACCTGTTTCATTCATCCGCCTGCATTTTTCTCTATCTATCCATCCTTCTTAGAGGACTAACGAACAAACAAACACAAAACAAAATCTTTCCAAATTGAAAAATTAGAACTCTTCACACAATGTTCCTGAGTTTCCTACCCTCCCCCAGAAATAAACACAAAAGCCCAATCTCTACATTGCCTATCCACCTACATTCTTAAATGGCTCTTCCCACTCTCGACTTTGATTTGACTTTTATCGAATACCTAATCTACTGTAACATTTTACAGCAATTTGGCTTGTATACGTATGACACTGAAAAAGAGGGGAAGTAAATACTTTTAGGAGAAAATGAAATTATTGAAAACTACGTGGGGGGAAGATGGTGTCGGTTTAGGTGGGCACGCACCATTTCTCTCATGGAGGGTGGCTGAGGGGGACAGGATCCTGCCTGGGGGGTCTGTTCTGGGAGCTGGACAGCAAGGTGGACTGCTCAATATAAAATGGTGAGTTTTTTTCCCCAGCTGGAAATCTTGGACGCAGATGGCTAAGCCCCACCCTCCAGGCAACCAGGTGAGAGGGAGCACTCTCCGAGAGTGGGAGGGTCCTGGCAAAGGTTAAGAGGGATTTTTTCTGTCGGTTTGGCTGCCTGGACCCCCTTGCTGCTTTCTGGGAGCAAACCAGCCGGCTAGAAGTGGTGCCGGGTTGAGGGGAGAGGCGAATCTGCTGAGGAAGCCTGATTTACCTGACAGCTGCAGGACACAGAGGCTTGGCTCAGTGGGGGGCAGAGCCAGCCAATTTTATAGTTCTGTGCTGAGTATCAGTCTCAGCTCCCCTGGGGGAACCAGGCAGTGGGAAGTGTTTGAGAAGTTTCCAGGAGCTTATTTAGGGTCCCCTCAGCGGAGGGGGTGGTCCAGAAGAGGTCTTCTTTTGGGTCCCTTATTTCTTCAAAAAAAAACACAAAACGTTTTTAACTTAATTTAATCACTAAAATCTGCCTCAAAATCTGCAGAGAGAAGGCTGCAGGGTAATTGATTGATGAGTGCAGGCTGAGAGGCTCCACAAGGACCCAAGAAGGAATGCTCTTCTTCCTTAGCATTGTTTGACTGCATGCTTGTGTGTTTGTTTGATTTTTCTTTGTTGGTTTGTTTCTTGTTTTTCTTTCCTCTTCCCTCCACACACCCCCTCCCCCTTTTTTTGATTAGGTGCTGCTAGCATGTTTCTTCTTTGCTGTGCTTCTTCTTCCTTGATTTTCCATTCTCTGTGTATAGTGATTTTGTCTACTAATGCTATCTCTTTTCCTTCCTTCATCTTTCCACCTTCTGCTTTCTGTTGTGGCTCTTATATTCCACCTTTGCTCATTAGTCCGCAACTTCACGGGTGTTAATTTCTATCTTGTCTATTCTGTTTTCTTTTTTATTATTATTATTAACTTTTTCCTTTCAGCCCTTTCTTTACTCTTTCCCTCTCTCCTCATCATTCTGGCCTGTTAAATCATTCTATATATTTTTCTCTACTTGGTTTCCCATTCCATTGTAAGTACTCCACTTTTCCCCCCCTATTACTCTACACTGCCTACATGAGTTACATATTCATTTTCCTAAGTCTGATACAGCCCCTCTTCTAACTTTTATCAATATTACTATTATCTTTTTTCCTTTCTTACCTCTTTCGATTCCTCTAGCCCTAATCTTTTTCCTTCAAGGGAACATAGAAAAAAGCAAGGAAATACAAGAAGAACAAAGTGTCAAAGAGAAAACAACACACACACAGAACCATCAGCTAAATAAAACTCTAGAGCAGAGAGAGAAGCTAATCAACTGAATAAATCCATCAAAATAAAATGATGACCAGAGGGCATCAAAAAATTACAAACCATACTGAGAAACAGGAAGACATGGACCATTCCAATGATCAAACTAAAAACCAGGAAGAGATGCAGAACATCAAACAACTAATCAAAGCTGTCCAAACAAATATCATGGACCAACTTAATGAAGTGAAGGAAAAGATTAAGATATTAATAAGACACTGGGAGAATATCCTGAAGAAATTGTAAACATACGTAAAAAGATAATGGATATGATGGTGATGAATGGCACAATCCAAGATTTCAAAAATACATTGGATTCACATAACAGCAGATTTGAACAGGCAGGAGAAAGAATTAGTGATGTGGAAGACAGTACATCTGAAATCAAACAGAGAGTAGAACAGATAGATAAACAGATAGAAAAAACCCAGCAGGGACTTAGGGATTTAACAGACAACACCAAACACACAAATACATGCATTATAGGCATCCCAGAGGGAGAAGAGAAGGGAAAGGAAACAGAAGGTTTGTTGAAGGAAATAATGGCTGAAAACTTCCCAACCCTTTTGAGGGGGATGGATGTATATGTCCAGGATGCACAGTGCACCCCAAACAGTATAAATCCCAACAGGCCTACTCCAAGACATATAATTATCAAAATGTCCAATGCTCAAGACAAAGAGAAAATACTCAAGGCAGCAAGAGAAAAGAGAACCCTCACATACAAGGGAAGCACAATAAGATTAAGTGGTGATTTCTCATCTGAAACCATGGAGGCAAGAAGACAGTGGTATGACATAGTCAAGGTACTCAAAGAAAAAAACTTCCAGCCACGAATTCTCTATCCAGCAAAGCTGGCATTCAAAAATGATGGAGAGTTCAAAATATTCACAGATAAACAGAAATTAAGAGAATATGCCAATAAGAAACCTGCCCTTCAAGAAATACTAAAGGAGGCTCTACAGCTTGAAAGGAAAAAAACAGGAGAGAGAGAGTTGGAGGAGCGCGTAAGAACAACTAAAAAGACAAAAAGAGAAATAAAAACAACATATGAAACCCAAAGAAAATATGGCTGATGTAAGAAATTCCTTGAGAGTAATAACACTGAATGTTAATGGATTAAACTCACCAGTCAAGAGACACAGATTGGCAGAATGAATAAGGAAATATGACCCATCTATATGTTGTCTACAAGAAACCCACCTTAGACCCAGGGATTCAAGGAGGCTGAAAGTGAATGGCTGGAAAACAATTTTACAAGCAAACAATAACCCAGTAAGTGCAGTAGTAGCTATTCTAATATTGGACAAAATAGACTTTAAATGTAAAACTATTGTAAGAGACAAAGATGGACACTATATATTAGTAAAAGGGGTAATCTTCCAAGAAGAGAGAACAATCATAAATACTTATGCATCTAGTCAGGGTGCCTCAAAAAACATGAGGCCAACACTGGAAAAACTAAGTGGAGAAATAAATGCCTCTACATGTATAGTGGGGGACTTTAATACACCATTATCATCAATAGACAGAACATCTAGATAGAAAATTAATAAAGAAACAAAGACTGAATAATACATTAGAGGACCTGGACCTAATCAACATATACAGAACACTATACCCAAATACAGCAGGATATACATTCTTCTCAAGTGCACATGGATCATACTCCAAGATAGACCACATGCTAGGCCACAGAACAACTCTCAATGAATTCAGAAAGATTGAGATTATACAAATTAATTTCTCTGACCACATTGGAATGAAATTGGAAATCACTAAGGGCCAGAGAACCAGATTAGGCACAAAGATATGGAAGCTAAACTCTTAGACAAACAGTGGGTTAAGGAGGAAATCTCATAAGAAATCAGTAACTACCTCAAATCGAAGGAAAATGACAACACAACATATCAAAACCTATGAGATGCAGCCAAAGCTGTACTGAGAGGGAAATTCATAGCCATAATGCATATATAAAAAAGAAGAGCTAAAATTGCAGACCTAACTGCACACCTGGAGAAATTGGAAAAACAACAACAAACTAACCCCAAAGCAAGTAGAAAGAAAGAAATGACAAAGATTAGAAGAGAACTAAATGAAATAGAAAATAAGAAAGCACTAGAAAAAATAAACAAAACCAAAAGCTGGTTCTTTGAGAAGATCAATAAAATTGACAAACCCTTAGCCAGACTAACAAAGAAAAAGAGAGAACAGATGCAAATACACAAAATAAGGAATGAAGAAGGGGATATCACTACTGATTCCACCAAAATAAAGAGTATCATAAGAGGATACTTTGAAAAATTATATGCCAACAAGAATGATAATTTAGAGGAAATGGACAAATTCCTAGAAACTCACAAACAGCCTACACTGACAAAAGAAGAAATTGATGAACTCAACAGTCCAATTACAAGTAAAGAGATAGACTCAGTCATCAAAAACCTCCCAACTAAGAAGAGCTTAGGGCCAGATGGCGTCACAGATGAATTCTACCAAACATTCCGGAAAGAGCTAACACCAATTCTGCTTAAGCTCTTCTAAAAAATAGAAGTAGAAGGAACATTGCCTAACTCATTCTATGATGCCAACATTACCCTACTACCAAAGCCAAACAAAGATACCACAAGAAAGGAAAATTACAGACCAATTTCTCTAATGAACCTAGATGTTAAAATCCTCAACAAAATACTTGCTAATTGCATTCAACAACATATCAAAAGAATTATACACCATGACCAAGTGGGATTCATCCCGGGTATGCAAGGATGGTTCAACATAAGAAAATCAAACAATGTAATACACCACATAAACAGATTGAAAGAAAAAAAATCACATGATCATCTCTATAGATGCAGAAAAAGCATTCGACAAAATACAGCACCCTTTCCTGGTAAAAACACTGCAAAAGATAAGAATAGAAGGAAACTTTCTGAACATGATAAAGGGTATATATGAAAAACCCAAAGCTAACATCATCTTCAATGGTGAAATCCTAAAAGCCTTCCCTCTTAGATTGGGAACAAGACAAGGATGCCCACTATCACCATTCCTATTTAACATAGTCTTAGAAGTACTTGCTTGAGCACTGAGGTGAGAAAAAGATATAAAGGGCATCCAAATTGGAAAAGAAGAAGTAAAAATTTTATTATTTTCAGACGACATGATCCTATACTTAGAAAGCCCTGAGAAATCTACAACAAAGCTTCTAAAATTTAAAAAGGAGTTCAGTAACGTTGCAGGCTATAAGATCAATGCTCAAAAATCAGTAGCATTTCTGTACACCAATAACGAGCAAGCTGAGGAGGAAATCAAGAAAAAAATACCATTTACAGTAGTAACTAAAAGAATCAAATACCTAGGAATAAATTTAACTGAAGATGTAAAGGATTTGTATACAGAAAACTACACAACACTGTTAAAGAAAATCAAAGAAGACTTAAATAAATGAAAGAATATTCCCTGTTCATGGATAGGAAGACTAAACATCATCAAGATGTTTATCCTACCCAAACTAATCTACAGATTTAATACAATCCCAATAAAAATCAACACTGTATTTTTTAAGGAATTGGAAAAACTAACTACAAAATTTGTTTAGAAGGGTAAGAGGGCCCGAATCTCCAAAGACATATTGAAAAAGAAAAATGAAGTTGGAGGTATCACACTACCTGACTTTAAAACATACTACAAAGCTACAGTGGTGAAGGCCACATGGTATTGGCACAGGGATGGGCGCATTGACCAATGGATCCGAATTGAGAGTCCTGATGTAGGCCCTCACATGTGCAGTCATCTGATATTCGACAAGGCCACCAAGCCCACTCAGTTGGGAGAGAATGGCCTCTTCAACAAGTGGTGCATGGAGAACTGGTTATCCATATCCAAAAGAATGAGAGAGGAACTCCATCTCACACCTTATACGAAAATCAACTCAAGATGGATCAAAGATCTAAATATAAGAGCCAAGACTATAAAGACCTTGGAAGATAATGTAGGGAAGCATCTACAGGACTTTGTAATAGGAAATTTATTCATGAACTTCACACTCAAAACACGAGCAGCCAAAGAAAAAATAGATACATGGGATCTCCTCAAAAATAAAAACTTCTGCACCTCAAAGGACGTTATCAAGAAAATAAAAAGGCAGCCTACCCAATGGGAGAAAATATTTGGCAACCATATATCTGATAGGAGCCTAATATCCTACATATATAAAGAAACCCTACAACTCGGAAATAAAAAGACTAACAACCCATTTAAAAAATGGGCAAGTGACCTGAAAAGATACTTCTCCAAGGAAGAAATACAAATGGCTAAAAAGCATGTGAAAAAATGCTCGACATCTCTAGCTATTAGAGAAATGCAAATCAAAACTACATTGAGATACCATCTTACACCTATTAGAACAGCGGCTATGAAAAAAAAGCAGACTATAAGTGCTGGAGAGGATGTGGAGGAATAGGAACCCTCATCCATTGCTGGTGGGATTGTGGAATGATCCAGCCACTGTGGAGGACAGTTTGGCGGTTCCTCAAAAAACTAACTATAGATTTTCCACATGATCCAGTGATTCCATTGCTGGGTATATACCCAGAAGAACTGAAAGCAAAGATATGTACAGATATATGCACACCAATGTTCATAGCGGCATTGTTCACTATTGCTAAAAGTTGGACTCAACCCAGGTGCCCATCAACAGATGAATGGATAAACAAAATGTGGTACATACATACAATGGACTATTACTCAGCTGTAAGAAGGAATAAAGTGCTAACACACAGGATAACATGGATGAATCTGGAAGACCTTATGTTGAGTGAAGCAAGCCAGGCATTGAAGGATGAACCATACATGAGCTCATTGATATGAATTAAGGAAATTGAGCAGTCTCTTAGAACTATTGTCTGAAAGATAGGTGTACAAGAAAGAGAAAGAAAAGAGAAAGTTGTGAGACATCACCCATATGGACGTAACCTATGGTAAAGTGATAGAGGGTAGTTGTTTATTGAAGGGATAGGACAGGAGGGTAGTGATATATTGGGCTGGGTGGTGCAGGGTTGACAGGTGGGTAGATTGGGAAGTGTGGGTTAGAATACCCAGGATACTGAGGGGAGAGCAGAAATAGACAGGTGGGCATCTCTTAAGAGCAAGGGCAGTTCCTAATAGTGGAGGACAAACCAGTGTGTCATGACCTCTTGTTGCATGTAACTATGAATCTTGTCATCCAATGAGTCAAGCCAGGGGGTCATCATGGGCTCCGGGGGGATGGGGAGGGAGGAACAGAATAGATCAAACAGGTGGTATTTAGTGGTCAGTGGAAATGTTTTTCATTACCTTACAGTGATGGACAAAGGACATGGTAAATATCATCAAAATTTCTAAAAGTGTATGGTCTAAAATGTTAACCATACTGTAAACCATGACAATGTTTAGTAGCTATGTTTCACTATCTGTATATCAGTTATAACAATGCTACCATCCATATCGGACGGAGAGTCCCCTGATCCCAGTTTCTCTTCTTGTCTTATTCTTTCTTTCTCATCCACGGCACTGTTTTCACGGACCCAGGTCCTGACTGGCACCTGACTGGCAACATATGGCACCGTTTTTGTTTTTTTTTTAAGATTTTATTTATTTATTCATTTATCCCCCCTTTGCTGCTTGTGCTCGCTGGGTCAGCTAACCACGCCGTGCGGGCAGGCTTGCCTTCACCAGGAGGCCCCGGGAACCGAACCCGGGGCCTCCCATATGGTAAACGGGAGCCCTACTGATTGAGCCACAGCCACTTCCCATATATGGCACCGGTTTTAATATGGGGTGAGGAAAGGGGGAGGGGTTTGGATATATGAGAGGGTCTTTTATTCAGTGTGTGACTTTTCTGTGACCTAAAACTTCTTTGAAAATTAAATGAAAAATAGTGAGACACTGGGGAGTGAGAGGGGGAAGGTGCCATGGTATAGACTTGACACCAGATATTGCAGTGATAAAAGGCAAAATGTCAAAAAAAATTTGTTTTTTTAATTTTTCCTCAGTTTTTGAATAACCCAATCCTTTAATTTTATTTTATTTTTAGTTTTTTTTTTTTTAAGTTTTCATGCATTTTATCTCTTACATTTAAACATCATTATTATTTCATTTTCTTATTAATTGTATTTGGCTGTTGTATTGGCTTCATCTTTAAAGAAGCTTTGGATCACAGAAGGGTTACAACTGGAGTGGGAGAGGATCGTTGGTGGGGGGTGTCAGGGATGGGGAGTGCATGGGAGGAAGTTCACCTGAACATACATAAAAGATATATAAAATTGTTCAAATGCTCACGGGGCATGGTCACAGTGGGTGGGGAACCACTCAATAAATGAGAGAATACTGAATTCCCATCCTGGACAGCTCTGCCACATTCTCCAAGGGAGCAGCAACAATCCCCCAAGTGTAGGGGCAGTGTCTGGCAAAGGAGGATGATCCACTAATGGGCTCTTGTTATTGATGACTAGCCTTATGAGTCTTTGCTCTTGAAATTGAAACTTAGCCTATTGTTATAGGGTGCCTAAGTGTTGCCTCCTGAGAGCCTCCTTGTTGCTCAAATGTGGCCTCTCTCTAAGCCAAACTCAGCATATGAATGTATTACCTTCCTCCCAGTGTGGGACATGACTCCCGGGGATGAGCCTCCCTGGCAACAAGGGATTACCAACAGGTGCCAACGAGCAATACAACTGGAAAAAGACCTTGAATAAAAGGGGGAAAAGGTAAAGACAAACGCGTTCATATGGCTAAGAGACTTCAAAGTGAGTCGGGAGGTCATCCCAGAGGTAACGCTTATGCACATCTCAATAGGACCTCATAGGCTTCCAATGTGGATATCACCCCAAACAGAGGGACTCCTGAGGGCTCTGGAGACACTCAAGTCCTATATCAGGGCGGACAGCCCAGAGTTTTGCACCTTATCAGTGGGCCCTACTTTGGCCTTGCTCCTGAGAGTGACAGAGTTGGACCCAAATATGTCTTCCCTGCCCATGGTCCATCTGTCCCTTCTACTCAGACCTATATGAGGTGCTGGAGTTTGTAGGTGTACGTCCAGAGTCTTTGGGCTGTCCATGTGCCAGCTGGGCCCGGAATATCGGTGGAGTTGCAACTCCTAGTCTACAGCTCAATGGACTCACCCTGGACACCTGGTGGGAAGATGATAATCGACAACGGCCATCCCAGGGAATGGAGAGAGTCTGAAGCTGCAGGCAGGATAATCCCATCACTGTATCCATGGGATATAAGCCCCCTTTCACTTGGAGGTGGAGTGGACATCACTATCCCAGACTCCTCAGGATTGGGGAAAGAGCTGTGGACTAGAGTGGACTTACTGGTATTCTGTTATAGACATATTGTGATTCACACAATGGAAGTAATTACAACATTAATGTGGAGCCAGTGGCCACCGGACACTTTAGGGGCAGGGAGAGGGAAAAGCAGTTGTAATACAGGGGCTTTTTGGGGACTTGGGAATTATCCTGAGTGACATTGCAATGACAGATATAGGCCATTTTATATCAGCATACCACATGCAGAACTGTGTGGGAGAGAGTGTGGTCTACAGTGCAAACCATGGTCCATGCTTAGTGGCAAAGCCCCAAGATGTGTATATCTATTGCAGGTGATGTGCCACACTAATGAAGGATGTTTATGTGGGAGGTTGTGGGAGGAGTGGGAGGTGGGGCATATGGGAATCTCTACATTGTTGTGTAACATTTATGTAATCTAAGTATCTATTAAAAAATAAAAAAAATATATTATTAAAAAAAGAAAAAAGAAAACTACGAATAAGGGAGTATGGTAGATTGAATTATATATCCCAATTTCGACATGTTCTTAATCTTCAGCTGCATTCCTTTGAGTGTGAACTCATTGTAGATAGGATCTCTTGCAGATGTTATTTTAAATTAAGGTGTGGCCGAACTGAATGACGTTGGTTCTTAATCTGGAGTCCTGGAGTAATTTATAAGCAGAAGAAATTGAGATAGTGAAAAAAACAAAGCCACAGGTTGCAGCTGGAAGCCAGAAATCAGCGGAACCCAGAAGAGAAAGGAGAGGACATGGCCATGGGGTGGGAAAGCCAAGGAATCCCAAAGATTGCCAGCAAGTCCGCACAGGGATGCTACAGACTTTGGGGGAAAAGTATCGCCTTGCTGATGCCTTGATTTTGGACTTCTCCTAGCTTCAAAACTATGAGTCAAGAATTTACCATTGTTTACCCTATTGTATGGCATTTGTCATAGAAGCTTGGAAAACTGACAAAGCCTGGGTTCAAATCTTTCCTTTGCCACTAGCTGACTATATGGGTGAGTTGCAGAATCGCCCTGGACACCTGATTTCAAAGTGTGCAGTTTGGAAATACAATCTATACCATCCCTTCCAATTCTGAAGTGTTGAAAGTCCATTCTTCAGTTTATTAAAAACAACAACAACAACAAAAAAAAAACACTAGAAATATGGGTTCTTTTGTTTTTAGGAGGCAGTAGAAAATGTGGCAGAAATTCGTATTAGCAGAGTCTGCTACGTATAAAAAAATTAGTATCAAATGCTTTAATTTTTTTCTTAAAAAAGAAATCCAAAACAAAACACATATAAAATTGTTGTGTGTTTCCCTGGGGTATTAATTTTTATTTAATCTCCAAAAATCTGCATAAGAAAATGAATTTATGCATGGAGTTAAAGACAGGTTACAAAGACTAAATGGAGCATGGCTCCAATTTTGTAAGGAAAAATACATCAACAAGGAAAAAATTGTTAGAAGGATATAAGCCAAAATATTGAGTGATTTATTTCTGGGTTTTACAGTTAAGAATGAGTTTTATCATCTTTCTTTTTTTCTGCTTGTCCATATTTTAACAACTCTCTTCAATAAGCATATATTTTATTTGTGCTTTTTCTTTAACAGCTTATATATCTCAAAGAAAGGATCTACGAATCAAGATTTTCCATTTGTGGTGATTCAATAATCCCTATAGACAGCTTGTTCCTATAGTAATTTAAAATGAATTTGCTATAATCTCAGATCACATTCAGTTTAGTTTAACAGTTAAGGTGGAATCAAACAGCACAGGATTTAGGGTTTCCATCTACAATACCCAAAAAGTGCTGTCAACATCTGATGTAGTCATTTGTTTGGAAGGGATCTATAAACATGACATCTCAGTCAGGTAGATTTTTTTTTTAGGTACCAGGGTCGGGGATTGAACCCAGGACCTCGGATGTGGGAAGCCAGCACTCAATTATTGAGCCACGTCAGCTGCCCTGAGTTGGTTTTTTGTTTGTTTGCTTGTTTTTTCGCTTTTAGTAGGCACTGGGACCTCCCATGTGGGAAGCAGGCACTCAACCGCTTGAGCCACATCTGCTCCCATACTCGGGTAGAATTTCAGGAGAACAAAGTTTAGGAATTTCATGAGCTCTGTCACCGGATACACCACCACCCCTCACCCACCTCTCCACCAGCAAATGGAATGGCACAACTTTTATCAACCTAAAACCAAATAATGAGAATATGGTTATTGAAAAGTAAAAAAAGAAGGGGGGTAGTACTTAGTGATAAAACATACAAGGAGCTTTAAACTCCGGAGATTATTTTTCTACAGCCTTCATATGATACAGATCCATTGTAGAAGACTAGAGACTAGAAGCTACACCCTAGGATTTATGATTTTGATGTTGATTCCTTCAGTACACAATATTAGTTTGTATTTTGTATATGAAATCCAGATTTACTTATGTCAAATGTAGAAGAGACCCTTTGCTTTTGCACTGTCTATGAAGACTTGTAAGGCTACCAGAGGTTTCCACAGAAGGAAGTAAGAATTTGGTTCACTCAAAATAAGTCCGTGGAGAAAAGGAACATTTGGCAAATTAATGAACAAATGCTAGGGAAGTTAAGTGTAGAATGAATTGATATGCAAATGAATGATCATGACATTCCAGGCCCCATATTGAATTAAATTCTAATCATGGATTGTTTACTCATACTTTATGCAAATCTTCTAAATTCAGTTAGTGTGGCATTTCTAGTAATTTAGGGGTCCTTTGATGAGGGAGAATTGTTAAGAAATCTGGGCCCAACTCTTCTAGCTTGGGAAGATCCCTTCATTTTGGAACATCTGACCCCAAATCTTTGTGATAGAAGAAGAAAATAAAATTCAATTAGAAAAAAGAGTGAGGGAGAAAGATTGAAAGAGAGCTTACTGTACAATTCTTCTTCCAAATGGAACTTCCAATCTTTTAAATTAAACAAATCTAAGGCACCCCTAAATAATCTTTCTTTAGACTCTTTTAATGATATAAATATTTCTTTTAATTTTATTTCATAGTCATTTTGGAGGAGTAGACAGTAAGTACAAAGCAGAAAGAAGGGCAAGTTGTTATGATTTTAAAATATACTAAAACAGCTTATTTTTAATGAAGTAGATTGCATTTTTCATACTTAAGAAAAAATAACTAAAACACATGATAAAAGCTTGTGTTCGTTTGTTAGATTAAATGAGGGAGTTTCCTTGAATGTGGAATAAAGGAATCATGCCATAACATGGCCTGATTCAAATGATTAATGGAAAGAAAAATTTAAAAATTTTAAACTTGGAGCTGGAGACGGGAAGGAGTTGCAAGAGATTTTCTTGTGAAACCGTAATAAATATTTCTTGGTTTTGTTTTATTAGCACTAAACTATGACATCTTCCATTTGAAAGAAATCCGCTCTGTTTTCGATTCTCTAAGAGATGGTTTCCATCATTTCTCTCCTGGCAGCCACCCAGCTGTTCAGTCTTCTTTCCTCTGGTTGCATTTGGTTATATTCCCGGCTAACACTGCCCTAAACTTGCCGCTTGTGGGTCCTGGAGGTTTATAGGTGCCTATCACGAGGCATTCTCTGGTAGCAGTTGCCTAGCTACAGCTCACATCTTTTGTTCTTTGCCCAGGGATCAGTCCCCACAGGCTTCCAATGGTGTGAGCTGTTCTTTTGATTGTCCTTCCACATCCTTTGCCCTTCCTGCTGCTAAAATCAGCATGCCACGCACTAACTCTTGAGCTATCCGCATGAGCTTCGTTTTTCTCTAACGCTAATGTCGTACTTGTCCAGTGGAACTCACGGACTTCTGGTCTGTTCCCGCTTCTCTCTCCCATTGGAGTACTCTGTTCTGGATGACGTTTTATTCATGTCTATGACTATGCATTCCCTTTTATACTAAGTTACACAATCATTCTGTCTCTCAATGCCTTCCTCTATCCTACAGGCACAATTTTCTTCGTAGTTTGATAGTCTTTTCAGGTGTAATGATTGCTTGTAACATTTCCTTAATGTAATCCATGTACTTTATACTTAAAACAAACAAAACAACCTTATCCTCTGCCTTAGTTTGCTAAAGGCTGCCAATGAAAAATGCCAGCAATGGGTTGGCTTTTATAATGGGAATTTATTAGGTTAAAAGTTGACAGTTCCAAGGCTGTGAAAATGTCTAAATCAAGGCATCATCAGACGTGCTATCTCACCAAAGGTTAGCTGCTGGCGATCCTGGACTCATGCCACGTGGCAAGGCACATTGGCAGCTGGTCTCTGCCGGGGTCTCTGTCTTCCCCTCCAGGCTCAATGCTGTGCTGATTTCAGCCTCTCAGGGTTTCTCGTCTCTGCCACTTTTCTCTGTGGGTCTCCGCTATCAGTCCTCCATTTATAGACTCCAGCAAGAGGGCCAAGACCCACCCTGGGTCACGCCTCACTGAAGCCATCCAATCAAAGGACCCCCAACTGAATCCAATCCTATCAAAGGTTCCCACACCCACAGGCATGGACTAGCTCCAAGAACATGATCCTTTCTGGGATCCACCAAAGAGTCGCTCATTGTCACAGCCTCCATATCATCAATGTAACATTCAATAATGAGACCACAATGTATAGCACAACCCAGAAATACATGGCTAGAAAGACGCTTTCAGGCAATAATGCTACTTCTGGGCATCAGTAAAGCCCTTAAAAATGTATTAAATTTTCTTAAGTAATCAGGGTCAAAGATATAATTTGATAATTGTTATAATCAAGTTTTTCAAATTGTATTTCACTTCTGATTCATATCCATTGAATTGTGAGACTTTTGTCACCTCCTGGGATAGTGAGCTCATTTCATTCTGAGGCCAGACATCCCACACTGGGAAACTCTGGTTTTTTGAAAGATCTTTCTTGTAAAGCACTATAGTCCTTCAATTTCAATTAGTTCTTGTTTATTCATTCAACAAACATCATTCACTGTTACCTGTGGTGCCAAGGTGTTAGGTGTTAGAGACTGGGAGATGGAAAGGATAGAGTCACTGTCCAAGTGCATCTCCAACGAGGTCCCAGGTGAGCAGCATATAAACATAACCATGAACTCCGAGTTCTCTGTTGTCAGAGGCGTGTGCCACATATCACAGGCACAGAGAGAAGGGAGCGATTGTTCCTCCATAGGACACTAGGGAGAGAGGCGGGCTGTGAAGTCTGAAAAATTGGACCCCACGTAGAAAAGTCTGTACCCCAGGTAGAGAAGACAAGGCAAATCCAGGCACATTCCATTCTATCCCAAACCTGAAAACTCTTCACCCTGTCCTCCTGACAGATACCTGACAACACTCGTGTTCAACGTGAATAGTCTCTTCTTCAAGGTGTATATATTTTCTTAGAATTTTCAACCCTTATATTGTCCTTGGAGAGGTTAGCGTGATTCCCTCTTCCAACTCACCCCTGTAGAAGTTGGTTAAAGTCCCCAAATTGCTCTCATGACACATTACTTGCTCATAGCACCTATCATGACTGAAATTAATAATTAGTGTGACCTTTGTTTTCTCAGCTATTTCTCAAGAATCTACATTCTAAATTATTCAAAATTATCTAGAATCTAGAGTCTAGAGTATAAACCCCATGAGGGCAGGGACTGTGGCCCTCTCCTCCACTCTATCTCTAGAGCAAAGAACAACAGTAGATTGGCTGGCACACGAGTCACACAACACACATTTGTAGAGTGAACACTTGAGTGAATTCATGCACCATTTCTTATACAATGAGGTTTCTAGTTCTTTTACCTACAACCAACTCCAGTTGGTTGATTGTGTAGATTATAGAATCCAACCCATGTTTCCAGACTTGTCTACTGTACTTCTATACACAGGGAAGAAGCCTCCTGAGCAAGGCATTTTATGAGTCACAGAAGGCCCTCGATTTGGAATTCTATGTCAGAAAGCATCGAGAAGAAACAGACTTTCCAAGGTCCAGAAGGGTGACCTCAGAGATGGGAGTCAGAGCCCCATACACAAGGAGCACATTGCCAGACCAGACTCTCCCACCTAACTAGCACAGCACATTCAAAGGCAAAGGGGGCTCATGAAATCCGAGACCTCCATGACAGACTGCCTGGCATTTTCTCTAGGTTTCATATTCTTGAAATGTAACAATCTCTTAAAGCCACAGAACAGTTTCTTTGATTCAAGTTCCAACCAAACAAAACCATTGGCCATTTCCCCAAAATACCTTCTTGTCAAAGCCATTTCCTCCCTTGGAATGTGCTTCTTCCATTCTGTATTCATCAGGGTTCTCCAAATTAACCATCACTCACTCTGGTCCTTCTCTACAGGCCCGCTCACTTCCATCTCTATCTACCCAAACTCTGTCCTTTGCCTCCGTGATACCTCTTAGTCCTCACAGCAGGAAATAACCTCTCTTTTCTGGCTTCACACAGTATACTACACTTGATTTATAACACTTGCCAGGGTATCTTGCATTATACTTATACACACATCTCATGCCCCTGAGGTAGACAGAATTCTAAGATAACACACAAGATTCCCAGGCCCTGGTATCTACAAGGCCTAGATAATCTCCTCCCCGAGTGTGAGCAGGACTCACTCACATGGATATGTTACATTATATGGCAGAGGGATTTTGCAGATGCAATTAAAGTCCCTCCAGAGATGACTGAGTTACTCAAAAGGAAGATTATCACAGGTGGGCCCAACGTAATCAGGTGGGCTCTTGATGTCAGAGACATGTGAAGGGCAAAAGATTCTCCTGCTGGCCTAGAAGGAGCAAGCTGACATGTTGGGGAGGGGGCCACATGTCAGGGAATGATGGGAGGCCACTAGGAGCTGAGCACCGGAAACAGCCAAGAAGAAAGCAAGAAACTTGTGGCCCCGAGAAAGATGTGTCCAAGACTTAACTCCCAAAACCTGTCAATGTGACCTTATTTAGGAAGAGGGTCTCTGCAGATGTAATTAAATTAAAGATCTCAAGAGGAGACAATCCTGAATTTAGAATGGACCTTAAACTGAATGGCAGGTATCCTTATAAGTGAGAGGCATGTGGAGATTTGAGACATGCAGACACAGTCAGGCACACGGGGGAGAAGGCCATGGAAAGACAGAAGCAGAGATTGGAGTTATATTGCCACAAGTCAAGGAATGCATGGAGCCACTAGAAGTTGGAAGCAGTAAGGAAATTTTTCTCCCCTTGAGCTTTCGAAGGGAGTATGGTCCTGCCACCACCTTGAGTTTGGACTTCTGGTCTCCAGAACTGTGAGAGAATAAACTTCTGTTGTTTTAAGCCACCAAGTTTGTGGTAATTTGTTACAGAAGCCCTGGAAAACTAATGCAGAGTTCATTAAAAAGGAGATTATCCTCGGTGGGCCTGATCTAATCAGGAGAGCCCTTAATATCAGAGATTTGAAGAGACAGTGATTCTCCTGCTGGCCTAGGGAGCAAGCTGCCCTGATCTGGAAGGATTCACGTGCCAGGGAACGGCAGGAGGTCTCGAGGAGCTAAGCCGAGCCCCCGGGAAATAGCAAGAAACGGAGCTCAGTCCTACAACTGCAAGGAACTGAATTCTTCCAAGAACCCTGAACCTTGGATGAGCCCCATGTGACATCTTGAGTTCAGCCTTGCAGGATGCTGAGCAGAGGACCCCACTAACCTGTGCCTGGACTCCTGACCCATGAAGACTGTGAAATAATAAATGTGAGTTGTTTTGAGCTCCAAAATTTGTGTTAATTTAATATGCAGTAATAGAAACAAAATCACCCACCAAATAGGTTGCCTCTACTTTTTGCATCTCATTGGATCTGATGCAGTTAGAGATATCTGTTATTGCAATTAGCACTCAAAGATTTTGAAGATGATTCAAAGACTGAAATTCAGTATTATGTGGTCTCTATAGACCATGCTTCTTCCAAACTGTTTTCAATGAAAAGCGAAGTTAAGAACTTTCATCTTGTCACTAATGAGTAGAGTCTTATGTTTTATAAAGAATCAGGAGACATGAATTTGAATCCTGGTTCTATCACTAAAGAGTTGGCTTTGCCTTGAACAAGTAAAAGCCATTAACTTCTAGATATGTTACCTATAATAGTTTCTACATATTGAGATTTGTGAATCCCATTGTACCATTTTGCAGATGAAAATAGTGAGGCTCAGAGAGATTAGATACAATACTCAGGGTCACACAGTCACTGTGTGACAGAGGCCTGATTTGCAGCTAGACTTGTCCGCCTCACAGGCCTGAGTCAATTGCTGTTAAAGTGAGGGATTACTTTAAGGTCCCTTCTAATGGGGTCATCCTGGAAATACAGACCAAATCTGTGGTTCTCACAGCACAAGGCAAGGAGACGTCCCTCAACCCACACCTCTGAGTTGAGTCACATCTGCGATCCTGGCATTCCCAGTGAAGGGGGGTGAGGCAGTAACCACCACCTAGAGCCCAGGCGGGGAGACTGCACAGAGTTACAACTTGTTTACTTAGACTGGTGGGAAGGAAGTCAAGCGTGCACTTCTGAGCTTCAAAAGATATTCTCAGAGCCCATTTGGGATTAAGCATAGATCTTCAAATTTATCCAAAGTTTAGCAAATTCACAAAGATAAATGTAACAGTTCCTCTAAACTGAAGTTCATTTCTTGGCAGTTTTGGAAGCTGGGGGGAAATGCCAACATCAAGGACTTGGAAGGAAATATAAATTTTTAGGTTTCCTAAAAACATGGGTAGTTACTGTGGAAGATCCCATACTGAGCAGAACAAGGAAATTTATCAATGTCAGCTTTGCAGCATCAATGTCAGAAGGATTTAAGCAATCCACACAACTTTCATGAGAAAATATGCTAGATGTAGCCATTTGCCATCAAAAACTATTCTCAACCTGAACTATTTCTGGGAGGGGTGGATGGGGATGGAGGGAGATAAGTTTCATCATCCAGAGCAAGAGATCAGATTTTTTCATCCAAGCAGGTAACATTTAGAAAATTTCCACTCATTAAAAAAGTTGCCTTCCAGTGGAATAGTGAAGGGGGCCACAGGATGAGACTCTAAGGCAAAAGATTTGAGTTCTGAGTCTCTCTGGATCTCTCACTTTCTTCTTCAAATGGTCATTCAAATGATGACGGTAGCACCTGCTCCTAGGCTGGCAGTGAGGATGGAATGGGACGCGCCCATCCGGCCTTGTTCAGCAGGCATCACCCACGGGCCTCCTTCCTATCACTTACGAGACAGGCCCAGAGATGAACGAGACACAGCCCTCCGGGAACTTGCGGATGATCCTGATTTATGAAAGAATCTTATCAACGGCAGAGCATGATCAGAATGTTTGTCATCTTAAATCATTAAACAATTCTCAAGTTTACTGTTGGACACAGTCGGAAAATGTCAAGACAAGAATCCACTAAGTATCCCTTTTTTTTTTTTTTTGACAAATTAAAATATCAAAGCAAGAATTACTTCTTTTGGACTACAAATTGGAATCTGTAACGGTGTCTCTTTTTAGAAAAAAACTACAGTTAATATTGGAGAATCTTGTTTTTGTTTCCTTTCCAAAGGGAAATATTGTAATATCTAAAATTGCAATTAAAAACAGGGTGTAGGGGGAAGATAATTGGTATCATATGCGTTCCTTATTTCTCTGGAGATGTGTGGTGGTTTGAAACTGTATATACCCCAGAAAAACATGTTCTTAAATTCATTCCATTCCTGTGGGTGTGGACTCATCGTAAGTAGGACCTTTTAATGAGGCTTCTTCAATTAAGGTGTGGCCCACCTCAATCAGGATGAGCCTTAATCCTATTACTGAAGTCCTTTATAAGAGAAGGAAATTCAGACACAGAGTAGAAAGCCACAGGGAGCATGAAGCTGTAAAGGGACCCAGGAGAGAAGGAAGAGACCGGGAGAGGCTGCCATGGGCCTTGCCATGTAGCAGAGGAGCCAAGGATCACCTGCAGCCAGCCCCAGAACGCCACAGTCTTCGAGGAAAAAGCATCATTTTGATGATGCCTTGATTTGGACATTTTCCTGGCCTCAAAACCACAAGCAAATAAATTCCCATTGTTTAAGCCAAACCATGTCAAGGTATTTGTTGGAGCAGCCCAGGAAACTGAAACAGGATGGTTCACCTTCCCTTCTCCTGAAGCTGCTGAATGGACATCATGCCAGTTAAACAGAGCCACGGTTGGTGCCAGAGCCCAGAGCTAAGAATGGGAAGAACACAAGGGAAACACCAATTGTCAAGAGATCCAATGGGACCTGAGGAAAGTGCTGCAAATAACTGAGAAATGAAAAACTTCTTAGAACTTCCATAACTAATGCCAATAAGGAGATGCTGAAGATGAACCTGGATTTAATAAATCTTTTAGTATTTCCACAGCTAGGCCTGCCTGCATGGTGCTGGTGGACCATTTTCTTAAATAAAGCAAGGCACTGGTCTGACATTGGTGTAACAAGGTAATTATCAAGTGAAAAATAGCTGCCGCACTGCTGTGAACCTGAGTAATAACTCTCATAATTACCGATTTTGGGCCCATCATTTTTTGAAAAAATAATAGAGCTCTAAGTACCAAAACATTTTACAGGAAATACATTCGCGTACAGAGTCTAGGAGTGTGGAGGACTATTAAGGATATAATTAGCAGTTTATTTACATAATCAGTCAAACACCATTTATCATTTCTCTTATGGTCCTTTGGAAGAGAGAAGCACATAAGCATGAGAGCATTAAGCTATTTTATGCAGGCAACCTTGAAAAAGTTGATTATTATTATCATTTTTCAAAGTCTGCAAGTTCAACATACCTAAATTCCTCAACTGAAAACTGGATAAATGTATGTGAATTTATCAAATTTATCCTTCACATATATGACATAAGTAACCATTCCAGAGGAAATTTTACATGGTCAAATACATCTCTTAGGTAGCATTATGTGACTTCAATTCTTGGAATATTTTCAAAGCTTGTGTTGATTCCTAAAATATACACACAAATAGTCACCCTTTATTGGAGACCATCCCAGGGGGTTGCCTTTTATTTAGAATACAAGAGTCATATGGGGTGCCATGTGTGTGTCTTGTGAGGGAGGAACTGCTGTCTCAATTAGATTCTGAACAAACTCTTGTTTTTCCATTGCTCTCAGTGTAGATAACCCTTCCTGACACAGCAAATGATGCATTAACAAAGTAAACCAAAGACAGACAATCAAACTGCAAATAAAAATATACAAAGGCAGGAATAAGTGAGACAGAAGAAATTTTGGAAAGGTCTGGAAAAATAATGTAATGCACTTTTTCTCTGGATAATATGGAGAACCTGTGCTGATGTGTAAGTAAAAAATTGTGCTACGTCTTATAAAAAGGCAGTGGTTTTATTACAAAGCTCACGGGCAACCTTACTTCCTCCTTCTACAGATCTTCAAAATAATTATCAGTGTCAATTTCTGTCAACTTCAAATCCTCCTGACTTGTAGCAAAGCCAAAGATGCATGCTACATCAGGGAAGTTCCCACCATTGAGTATATTAAAGCTAGTAACAATTGGGAAAGGATCAACTTCACAAAGATAAACAAACCTGGAATAATGGTGTGTGAAGCTGATTCTACAGGAATGAATAATAAAAGCAAAATACACGAAGGCACTAAGTTCTGTAAGCTCCTGAATTCAAATACTCCAATATGACTACCCTGATTAAACAATAAATAATGAAACATACCCTGGTGGGTAATTTTATTATGGAGTCTCTACATTCTCAATGAAATCCACCTGAACATTGCTTAATATAGTTGCTGAAGAATGCTAATTTAACCTGACTGCAACAAATGCTTTATTTTACCCCATCTGCATAAATAAGGTGTGTTCAACATCTGAAAACATGACACAAATGTGAAGATTAAGCTATATACTGGCTTGTGGGAAGGATGCCTCAAAAAACTCAACCAAATAAAAGAGAAAAATATTGAAAAATATTAAAATATTGAACACGTGGAGCAAAAAGTTAATCAAAACCTTAAATACAATTGCAGAACAGTACTGTGCAAAGGAAATACACATCCATCCCAGCTTAACACTGATTTTTCGAAATGCTTTATATTATATTTGGATATAAAGTCTAAACATGTGGTGTCGAACATGATTAAAAACTAGTTCATAAACAGAGGCAGAGGATATCTATATGAAAAGATATGGCTAAACTCTACTAATAGTCAAACATTTGAAACAATCTCTCACGAAATGTTCACCTCCTCCAAGGCAAGAGATTTTGCTTGTTCATCTTATTTCCAGAACACAGAAAGCTACTATACATGGGAAGTACTCAAGAAAACATAAATAAAAAAAAAAAATAGATAGGTGTTTCCACTGAAATTATGTCCAATAAGGTCCACTCAAAAATTAGATTGACCCCAATCAAAATTCCAACAGCCTTTTTGCAGAAATGGAAAAGCCAATCATAAAATTCATATGGAAGGGTAAGGGGCCCATAAGTGCCAAAAGCATCTTGAAAAAGAACAAAGTTGTAGGGCTCACACTTCCTAAATTTAAACTTATTACAAAGCTACGGTGGTCAAAAGAGCATGGTATTGGCACAAGGACAGACTTCTAGAGTAATGGAACAAAACTGAGAGTTCAGAAATAAAACCTCAAACCTATGGCCAACTGATTTTAACAGGGAGCCACATCTACTCAGTGAGGAAACAATAATCTCTTCAACAAATCGTGCTAGGAAAAATGGATTGCCATATGCAAAAGAATGAAGGTGGACCCCTACCTCACATTATATACAAAAATGAACTCAAACTGGATCAAAGACCTAAATACAAGAATCAACACTATAAAAATCCTGGAAGAAAATACAAGGAAACATCTTCAAGACCTTGTGCTGGGCAATGATTTTTTAGGCTTTGCAACAAAAGCACAAGTAACCAAAGAAAAAATAGATAAATGGGGCTTAAAAATGTTTGTGCCTCAAAGGACTTTAGAAAAAAGGAAAAAAAGACAGTCTATAGAATGGGATAAAATAATTGGAAACCATATATCTGATAAGAGTTTAATATCCAGAATGTATAAAGAACTCCTACAACTCAACAACAAAAGAAAAACAACCCAATTAAGAAAGACTTGAATAGACATTTCTCTAAATAAGATATACAAATGACCGATAAACACATGAAAAGATGGTCAATGTCATTAGCCATTGTCATTTTGGAAAAGCAAATCAAAACCACAATGGATACCATTATATACCTACTAGAATGGCTACTATTAAAAAATGGAAAATAGTAAGTACTTGAGAGGTTGTGGAGAAATAGGAACCCTCATTCATTGTTAGTGGAAATTTAAAATGGTGCAAGCCTTTAAAAAAACCAGTTTGGCAATAACTATATTTGGTTTGGTTAGGAAAGTTAATTATAGTATTACCACATGACCCAGCAATCCCACTTCTGGGTATATACCCGGAAGAAATGAAATCAGGGACAGATATTTGCACACTGATGTTCATAGTGGCATTATTCACAATTTCCAAGAGGTGGAAGCAACCCAAGTGTCCATCTACAAATGAATGAATAAACAAATGTGGCATATACATGCAAGGGTATATTACTCAGTTGTAAAAAGGAATGAAGTTCTGATGCATTCAGTAACATGGATGAACCTTGAGGACATCGTGTTGAATGAAATAAGCCATTCACAAAAAGACAAATATATGCTCTCAATTATTTGAAATAAGCAGAATATGAAAATTCATAAAGTCAGAAACCAGAATACAGGTTACCAGGGGCTGTGTGGGGGTGGGGAATGGGGAGTTAACATTTAATTGGTACAGAGTTTCTGTTTGGAATGAATGAAGTTTTGGCAATGGATGAAGGTCATGCAGGTGCAACTTTGTAAATGTAATTAACACCATGGAATTGTATGTTTGCAAGTGGATAAAATGGGAAATTTTTGTTTGTAAGTTACCAGGAAAAAATCACTAGAACTGTACAACAAAAAGAGTGAATCCTGATGTAAACAATGGGCTATATTCAATAGTATCATTATAATAATATTGTTTCATCAACTGTAACAAAAGTACCACACTAAAGCAAAATGTTAACAAAAGGGAAAACTGTGTGTGACAAGGTGTATATGGGAACTTTGTACTTTCTGCATGATTTTTCTGTAAACCTACAACTGCTATAAATAAATAAATAAATACCTTGAAAAATTTTTTAAATAGATTGAAGTTAAACATTGCTGAGGACTACATAATCTACAAAATTGATGACAAAATTGAACTCACCAGGAGGTTGGTAAATGTGGCAGTTTGAGATTGTGAATTCCAAAAGAGATATTGATTATGTTTGTAAACTATTCTGTTCCTCTGGGCATGATACCCTTTGGTTGATTTAAATTTAAAGGCTTTACATTTACTTTATTAAATCAAGATTAGGGCTTTGATTCGACCCCATCATCAAGGCATGCAGGGTTGAGTCCCTGCCCCCTTGGTGGGCTACATAAATGGACTCTTAATCAAGGAGACAGAATAAGATACACAGAGGAAGGGAGCTCCATAGAAACAGAAGAGGATCCAATGGCCCCGGGAAAAAAGATGAGCCATCCTCCTGACAGTTTACAGATGACTTTGTGAAGAGACCACGGCAGTTGAGCCCAGGAAGAAACGAGTGCCTACAGGTGACACTGGAAGGAGATGGGACCACAGAGCCTTAAGAGGAAAGAGGAAGGCTGAACCCTCACAGCATTGCCCGCCATCTTATTTCAACATGGGGCAACAGACTTTGGTGAGGAAGTAAGGTTGAGTTGGACTCCTTAGGGCCTTGCAACTGTAAGCTGCTATAGCAAATAAATACCCTTTATGAAAGCCAACAGATTTCTGGTACTTTGCATCAGCACCCCTTTGGCTGATTAATACAATAAACTATATGCAGAAAATATTTCACCAACCCACGGCTCAGAACACTAAAGACACAATAGAATCCTAGTTTTGTAATTTGTGTAGATGCAATTTTAGTTTGGATTTGAGAGAGAGAGAGAGAGAGAGAGCCCCAAGTCCTGGTTCCATTTGTGGACAAATTCCAAATTGCTCTGTTACATTTCTGTTATTCCTGTAATACAAAATGAGATGCTAGAACTTGAGGTAGTGATGTGGAAACTTCTTAAAACATGAGAAAACCCAGAGGTAGAATATTGTGACTGTGGGCAAGATAATAAAAAACCTGGAGTCATACTTGCATGCGCTATCAGTGCTACATCATTTATTCAGTCCACAAATATTTACTGAATGCCTTATATTTGCAAGGCATTAACATAGGAAGTTTCCTGTTATGGGTTTTCAGAAGGTTAGAAAGAAGTTTTTGACAGCCTGAGCCTTCTTCAGCTGGAAGCTTTGATGACTTTCTCCTTAATGCCCCTGTTTTAGTTTTCAAGCTGCTGAAAGCAACATTTCAGATATGGGTTGGCTTTTACAATGGGGATTTATTAGATTGCAAGCTTACAGTTTAGAGGCTCAGAAAAATGTGCAAATCAAGGCATCATCAGGTGATGTTTTCTCTCTAAAGACTAACTGTCAGTGGTCCTGGCAAGGCCCATGGTAGCATCTGCTGGTCTCTCCCTTCTCTTCTGGGTTTTGTTTCTTCAGCTTTTGTCTTCCTCAGGCTTTCTCTCTGCTCCCGAGGCTTTCTCTCTGAGCTTCTGTGGGTTTCTTTCTCAGCTTCTATGTTCATTCCATTTATAAAGGATTCCAGTTAGAGGATTAGGACCCACCCTGGGTCAGGGTTTACTTAAGTAACCTAATCTAAAGGCCCCACCTACAATAGTTCATAGCCACAAGAATGGATTCGATTTTCTGGAGTCCAGAAAAGCCTCAAACTACGACAACCCCATAGTAATTTTCTCACTACACTCTTATAATATTGAAATAATGCATTAGAGTTAATTGTGTATGTGTCTATCTCCTTTGTTAAACTGTAAGCTCCTTTAAAGCAGCCAATCTCTCATACTCATCTGTGCATGCTCACACCTGCCCTAGTGCCTGGTCTAGTTAACTGGGGAAGGTCTACAATATGGACTTCATATTTAAATTTAGGCAGGCCTCAGACCCCACCTCCCTAACCCCATGGTGTTTCTTTCTCTAGGCAGAGCTCATGAATACAGATGCTAGACATAAACAGAGGCAAGGCTTCTGTGAGTAAAAGGACCAGGTAAATCTCTTAGACTCTTTCTCATGGAATGTATCATGCGCACACCTCATTACAGCTACTCTGGAATTGCCAGAATTTCATATTTGAGCATGAACTGGGGTCCTACAAGTAGGGCTGTCAAGATTAGCATAGAAAAGCATAGAATGCCCAATTAAATTTGAATTTCAGAAAACCACAAACAGTATTTTAGTATAAATGTGTCTCAAGTATTGCATTCTTATATTTATGTTTTATCTAGCAAGCATACCTTTAAGGTGATGAGTAAGTTGGAGATAAGGAAGGTCAGGGGAGATGTTTTACAACAATTTTTATTGTGCATAACATATGTATCCAGCATCCAGACAGTAAATGGTAGTACCATCAGTCATTGGGACAATCAGAAAGTCCCCACTTTTCCTGTTACATACTGAGGGGTGGGGCTGTCTTGATTAGAGAAATATAGGGAAGATTCAGAAGTGGGAATATGTCCCAGGAAGAGGAAATGCATATGGCTGGACCTCACAAATATCATAATCAGTCTCAAAAACAATGCATAATGTCCATTTCTTGGTTAGTACCTGCAATAGTTTGAAGCTGTATGTACCCCAGGAAAAAAATGTCTTAAAGTTAGTCCATTTCTGTGGGTGTGGCCCCATTGTAAGTAGGATCTTTGGGTGAGTAGGATCTTAAGTTAAGATGTGACCCACCTCATTCAGATTGAGTCTTAATCCTCTTACTGGAGTCTTTTATAAGAGAATGAAATTCAGAAAAAAAGAGAGAAAGCCATGGAAGCAAGAAGCTGAAAGCACCAAAACCTGGAAGAGAAGGGAGAGACCAGCAGATGCCACCATGTGACTGAGGAATTCAGGATTTCTGGTAGCTGGTCTTTGGGGAGAAAGCATTGCCTGATGATGCCTTGAGTTGGACATTTTTCTCAGTCTCTATAAGCTTTAAGCTAATAAGACCCACTGTTAAAAGCCAACCTATGCCATGGTATCTTCTTTGAGCAGCTTTAGCAAACTAAGATAGGTCTTAGTACCAGGAAAGTGGATTGCTGCTATTGTAAACACCAAAAATGTTTTTTTTTTTTTTTAAATGGCTTTTTAACTGCCTAATGAGTAGAGGCCAGAAGAATTATGAGGAGCTTGGTAGAAAAAGTCTAGTTTGCTTTGAAGAGACTGTTGGTAGAAATGCGGATGTTAAAGGTACTTCTGATAAGACCTCAGACAGAGATGATGAAATGCATCATTGCAAACTGGAAGAAAGGTGACCTTTGTCTTAAAGTGGCAAAATTGAGTCCTGATGTCAGTTGGAGGGCAGAATTTGAAAGTGACAAGCTTGGATATTTAGCTGAGATTTCCAAATTAAATGTGGAAAGTGTGGCCTGGTTTCTCCTTGCAGTTTATAGTAAAATGTGGGAGGAAATGGATAAGCTGAGAACTGAATTCCTGAGCACAAAGAAACCAAAAACCGATGGTTTGGAAAATTCTGCACTCTTGGAAAATGACTCCCTAGGGAATAGTGCTCCACATGAGGGTTTAACTGAACATGGAACCAGTTAGTCAACTCAGTGCAATTCAGGATTGGAAATGCAGTTATCCAGAAAGGATTTGCAGAAAGTTCCTGTGTCTTATGGCTTGGACCCCTGTATACTACATGTGAAACCAAGTTGCGAGGTCTTTCTGCACAGAATCACTGCCGGCTTGGACTAAAAGGGTCATAACAAGGACAGATTGAAGGTAAAATTGCTTCAAAAGCAGAACCATGGAAGCTGAGGTCTGAAATGAAGACACCTTCTTGGGCCAAGAGAATGGACCACCCATGTATGAGGAAAGGATGAGTATGCCCTGGAGCTTGGAGAGGGCAGGCCATCCACCCTTTGTTCAGGAAGAGTGTTATCACCCCAGGTTTCTCGGGTGCCTGGGGGATAGCAGAGAGGCCATCCCGATGCTTAGTGAGGGTAGAGCCTAGAGTCCAGTCACCACCCTGATGCTTGAAGATGTTGGAACCTTCATGCCCATGTTTGGGGAGAGCATGGTAGCTGTACAAGTCTTTTGAAAGAGTGGAGCTGCCGCTCCATCAAGTCTGGAGGACAAGGCATCACTCTTCAGATGACTCTTAGATCTTGAAATCTAATGGACTATGTCTTGCAGGGTTTTTAATTGTTGGAACACATGACCCCTGTTCTCCTCCCAATTTCTCCCTATGGGAGAAAGTTTTTTCCTATGAATGCACCTTCATTGTATATTGGAAGCAGATGATTTGTTCTCTGAGTTTCACACATCCACAGCCAGAGGGGAATGTGTCCCAGAACAGACCACACCTATAACCAATTTTGATGAGAATTTGTACTTAATATTGTTACAGAAATGATTTAAGGCTTTTGGGGTATTGTGACAGAATGAATGTTTTTCGTATAAGGAAAGAACATGTCTTTTGGGGGTCCAGAGGGTAGAGTGTGATGGTTTGAAGCTGTACGGACTCCAGAAAAGTATGTTCTTAAAGTTAGTCCATTCCTGTGGGTAAGGACCCATTTTAAGTAGGATCTTTTGGTGAGTAAGCACTTAATTTAGGATGTGACCCAGCTCATTCAGGATGGATCTTAATCCTCTTGCTGGAGTCCTTTACAACAGAATGAAACTCAAACAAAGAGAGAGAAAGCCACAAAAGCTAAAAGCTGAAAGCAATGAAACCTGAAAGAGAAGGGAAAGACCAGTAGATGCCATTATGTGCTTTGCCATACAACACAAGAGTCCTGGATCACTGGTAGCTGGTCTTTAGGGAGAAAGCATTGCCTGATGATGCTTTGATTTGGATTTTTATCTCAGCCTTAAAATTGTAAGCTTGTAATCTAATAAATTCACATGTTTGAAAATCAACCCATTTTATGATATCTGCTCTGAGCAGCTTTAGAAAACTAAAACAATACTTCATTCCAACTCCCCAACTCAGCTCTTGAGGGCACTTGGAGGTCTGACTTGCTCAAATCTGAATATCTGACAGTAGTTTTAACTTTTTATTTTGAAATACTTTAAAACTTACAGGACAGTTACAAAAATAATACAAACCCCACCCAGGGAACTACAACATACCCCTACCCCAGACACCCAGGTCCACCAATTTTAACATTTTGTCACATTTGTCATGTCTGTCTGTCTGTCTGTCTACCTACTTACCTATCTGCCTATCCATCCATTTTTTGAACACTTGATTGTACATTGTATACATCATGCTCCTTCAACATTTAATACTGCCATGTACATTTCCTAAGAAGAAGGACACTCGCTTTGTAACCACATCAAGTGCAGTTACCAAGTTCAAGAAATTTAACATTGATATAAAATTTATAGTCTATATTTCAATACTTTCAATTGTTCTAATAATGTCCCTTTGACCTTTTACCTACTTTGCGAGTTCCCATTCAGGATCACGTATTTTGTTTAATTATCATTGCCTCTTTAGTTGTTCTTTCTCTTTTTTAATTGTGGATACATATATGCAACATAAATATTCCCATCTCAACCACTCACAAACATACCAATCAATGGGATTAATCACATTCAAGCTATTGTAGTACTCTTACCACCTTTAGTACTCTTACTAAAAATTCCCCATTTCCTCAATCAGAATCCCTACACAAATAATGCATTAACTCCCCATTGCCACTGCCCCCCAATCCCTGGCAACCTGTGCTCTAATTTCTGTTTCTAAGAGTTTGCATGTTCTCCAATATTTTCTCTGTATTTGCCATGGGACTTAAAATTTAACATCCTAGATCTATAGCAATCTCTTTGCTATGATGCCAATTTAACCTCAATAATATACACAAACTATGTTCCTATATCTCTCCATCCCCCCACTTTTATGTAGTTTTTGTGACAAATTACATATTTATACATTTGTGTCCAGAACCACTGATATATCATTAAATGTTATGCATTTGCCTTTTAGAGCCTATAGGAAGTAAAAAGTGGAGTTACAAACTAACATTACTACAGTACTGGCAGTTATATTTATCCATGTTATTACCTTCAATGGAGATTTTTATTTCTTCATTTGGCGTCAGTCTATTGCCTATTGTTTTTTCCTTTCAATCTGCAGAACTCTCTTTAGCATCTTTTATAGGGCTAGTCTAGTGGTGATGAACCCCCTCAGCTTTTGTTTATCTGGGAATGTCTCCCTCATTTTTTAAAGACAGCTTTGATGGATATAGAATTATTGGTTGGCATTTTTTTTTGCTGTTGCTTTCAGAACTTTAAATATGTCATCCCACTGCCTGCTTGCCTCCATAGTTTCCAGTAATAAATCTGCACTTAATCTTATTGAGGGTCCCTTGTATGTGACATATTGCTTCTCTCTTGTGGCTTTCAGAATTCTCTACCTTTAGCATTTGACAGTTTGATTTTAAATGCCATGCTGTAGATCTATTTGGGTTTATCCTATTTGGAGTTTATGGAGTCTCTTGGATGTATATGTTCATGTCTTTCACTAAATTCAGGAAGTTTTCAGTCATTATTTCTTTGATTATTCTCTCTTGCCCTTTCTCTCTTTCTTTTTCTGGGACTCTCACAATGCATATATTGGTATGCTTGATAGTGCCCTACAGGTTTCTCAGGCTTTGTTCACTTTTCTTCATTTTTTCCTCTTTCTGCTTCTTAGACTGATTTCAATTGTTTTACCTTCATGTTCTCTAATTCTTTCTTCTGCCAGCTCCAAACTGCTGTTGAACCCTTCTAGGGTATTTTTTAACTTCAGCTCTATTTGTTCCTTTTCATAATTTCCATCATTCTATTGATATTCTTTTTGTGTTCGTCTATTGTTTTGCTAATTTCTTTCAGTTCTTTGTGTTTTCATTTAGCTCTTGGAGCATATTTAGGACCATTTTCTTAAAGGTCTTTTTCTGATACATCCCAGGTCTGGTCCTCCTCTTTAATGGTCTCTAATGTTTTAATTTTCTCCTTTGCTTGGGCCATCACTTCCTGTTTCTTTGTATGTTTTGTAACCTTTTGTTGAAAATTGGATATTTTTATATTTTAATGTTTTATTGATGGAACTTAGACTCCAAGGTGTCTGTTCTTTAAGTTTGTATACAGTTAGTATTATGACAGAACTTCCCTTGGACGCTAGGAGCTAATGAAGAAGGAGGAGGAGGAAGAGGAAGAGAACAAAGAAAGGAAAAAAGGAAATACCTTTCTGTTCTCCTTCAGGACTTAATTATAGAATGAGTTTGGAAAATAGCTCCAGGCCAAGGCATAGGGTCCTCGCTGATCCTTGCTTTGTCTTGGAAAGGTGCATGTGGTCCTGGAGATTCCCCAGTTTTTATGGTTCTGAATGTCCCCTCTTCCCTAGGAAACTGTTTCTTCACAGTCTTGAACACTGCACTATATGGTCTATAACCAGCCATTTCCCTGCCCCAATCAGTAGGACTTGACTGCTCTCCCACAGCATTCTGTAGGAAAGCTTGGTGAACTGCCTTCTACACACAGGGCAAATTCAGGAAGAGTGAGTCCCTCAGGCGACTACCAGACCAATTGAGCCAGACATACATGTCCCTAGTATGTGCATGAGGGTTACTCTGTCCCCTCTGGAATTGGGACCCAGAATCTGCACTGGGAGCATGGGCCAGCTCTGTGCTGAACCAGTGAGGGTTTGGGGAAGGGCCAGCCAGGGTGCTGAGATCCTACTGCTTTTAAGTTGCCTTTTCTCTTTTCTTTTCTAAAATTTTATTTATTTATTTATTTATTTCTCCCCCCTCATTGTTTGTGCTTGCTGTCTGCTCTCTGTGTCTGTTTATTATGTGCTCATCTTCTTTTTAGGAGGCAGCGGGAACCAAAACCGGGTTCTCCCATGTGAAAGGGAGGTGCCCAATGGCTTGAACTACCTCCGCTCCTGCCATTTTTCTTGATTCAGCACTCTCCCTGTTACTGCAATCCTTTTACTGTTTTCTCTAACTTTGAGAAAGATGTTTCTCCCAATTCTTGCTGGTTGTTTAAAGCTTCTGTGGGGAGTCAGAGCCCTGAAGCATCTTTCTTTGCCATCTTGATCATGGTGGGGCTTGACAATGAATTTTAACTCCACGAGAACAGACTCAAGTACTATCCCAGATTTCTTAACAGCTTGACTTATACCTTATATAAGAAGGAAATAAAAAGTCACCATATCATAAAGGTCAATTATAAATATGATGATTATTATACCTTCAACTTGTATAGCACTTTACATTTATTCAAAGCACTTTTCTGTCCATTATCTCATGTGATCATTACTGTAGTATTAGCAATATTACAATGGGAATGTCTGTCCAATCTATTGTTATGGCCAATTTGCAACTCTTGCTACCATCAATTTGAAACCACAAATGGGAAGAGATTTAGTCTCCCTTTTCCCCTTCAAAAGTCACTCAGTTCATCTATCGATTGTGGCTTTCTCTCAAGTCTCTTTTTATAACAACTCCTAGATTTTCCTCCCTTTCTGAGCAACTTAGCTGATTTTGTTAATTTAAGGTAAGAGCTTTAAATGAAATGTAATCAAAAGAAAATAAGAGTTTTGTGATGAACTGCTTTCCTCCCAAGAACTGTCTGCTCCACCAAGGCAATGTCTAGCACAGGGGTTCTTAACCAGGGGTCTGTGAGCTTGAATTGAAACTAAAAAAACACATTTTTCTTGTGGGGATGTGTTGGTGCGGGTGTGATATATTTATTAATACACAGTATACTGTGGGCTTAGTTAGGGGTCCGTGGTTTTCACATGGCTGGCAAAGGGGTCTGTGGAACAAAAGAGGTTAAGAACCCCTGGTAGCAAATTGCAAGAATTCAAAGACTTCTAAATGAATGAATCAATGAATAAGTGAATGAACAAATGAACGTGAAATGGAAGTCTGCTTTAGTCCTAACTTAATTTGCTCCTAACCTTGCTGGCCTAGTGAAAACTGTTGTTGAAAAGAGTCACTCATTAAAGTCATAATGTTAGGGGCTGGGGCCATCCAGAAAACATTTAGTGCAGTTCCATGTTTTAAGGAAAGCATTTTCCAGAGTCATCTGAGACAATAATATCCATGCCATTATGCAAGGGAGATGCCGCAGTCACAGGCAAGAATCCATTCCAGTAATTAACCATCAAGGACCACTCGGGGCAAGTGCCTTCTTTTCTCTAATATAAATCTTTGGCTGCACTTTAAGTCCATTTCCTTTCATCTGGTTCTTGGTCTACAAGATATTGAGCTCAAAGGTGCCTCATGCAGCGCCTGATGCTTGCTTCCTGTTCAACAGCTCCTTCCTCTCTCAGCAAGACAGGGGATGGAAACCTCGCCCTCTGTTGGATGGGTGGCATAATTGTTGCAGTTTGGAATTGTTTATTTAAATCTAACTATTTCATTAACAGCAATCTTTCTCCCAATTGGCCATTAAATTCTTAGGGTTTCCACATAGAAAAAAGATAGGTCTCTTTCCAAAACCTGAGATTTTCTATGTGCTGAATGACTCAATGAATCATGAGCATGACCCTCTATTTTAATTCCAAGTGCCTTACATATCATAGGTCTTATTTTTTCCCTTATGCAGTCATTCACCCATCATTTATTTATTCAGACAGTATCTGTTGTGTGCTTTCAGTGGGTGGCACTAAGTTATGGGCACATGTACCTCTCTTTCATCTTCACATGTACCCTATGATGTCATTATTATTATCTTGATGTTACAGAAGAAGAAACTGAGGTTAAGAATGTTTAAGCAACATGCCAGATATCACACAGATAGGGTGGAGCAAAGACTCAAAATGAAACTGTGTGGTTTCAATGACCCTGATTTTAATCTCACCCCTATGAATGTGAAATATATGAATAAGGAATGTTCAGAGGAACAATGTTATTTTACGGAAGACCGAGTCTTCAGGACTGGCTGGCATAAGCTTCTGGAGGTGGCCCAGGAGCTTAAGCACCGGCCACATGAATCTGTACCTTTCCCACATCCCAGGTAGACACTGCAGAGACATGATTCATGGAAATGACACGTGCACTGATTCTGGGCTTATAAATCCCATTTCCCCACATGTTGAAGTGCATGCTCTTTGCATGTAACTTTTACATTTATGCCACAGTAATTATTAAATGTGGTGCCAAAATGCCTTACACATATTATCAAGGAGTGACTTTCCCAAAAATATATTTTTAACCATGTAATATAATATTAGAGAGAGAAAGAGAAGGGGGAGGGGGAAGCTTTCCAAATTCCTACATAGCAAGCACAATAAAAGCACAGCTGGGTGAGGTGAACCAATAAAAAGCAGGAGAAAAATAGTAACCAGAGACTATGAAGCTTCTTAGGCCTCATAGAATTTCTCTACCTTAAGGGAACACATCCAAATACACAACACATAAAAACATATTACAAAACAAAATTGAAGAACTTAGTCAATATTGCAGTGCTATCAGAGTTTTTGGAAAAGAGGGAGGTGGAGGGAAAATGCAAAATGGAAACAGAGAGTATAGAAATGGCCCCACAAATGGAATGATTTGCAGTTCTTCAAACTATCAGCAAGACCTGATGACCGAGGAAAATAGAAGAAAATAACAGTATGGAAAGTGATATTTCCTAAAACAACTTGTTTTTTTTTTTTTTTTTTAAGAGAGTGAAAATACCCCCCACCCCCACCCCAGCAGCCACAGAGGACTATGGACATCCATAGTCCACAAAGGACTACAGGGGCACATGGGCCTGTTGGAAATCTTCATTCCAGACAGACTCTGCAGGTCAAGACGAAATAAGTGTGTGATGGAAAATTACTACCACCAACCCAAATTACAGACAATAATTAAAGGATTAATGAAAATTTTGTCTGCATTGTCCTGGGTTGTGACCTACGGACAGCTACGTGCTCACTAGAATTCAAACAACAGCCACAGCTAATATTAACTGATCAATTTCAAAGCAATGGCAACTCTGCTAAGCACTTTACATGCATCGTCTAATCAAACCCTGAAAACAACCCCAGGAGCCCAGTCTCTTTGTTGCTCCACCTTACAGTTGAGGGCTCTGATGCTTACCCCAAACCCAGGCCGTCAGCGCCCCTGCCTGAACTACACGTCTTCCCCTAAAAAGTAAAACAATAGGAGTGCCTTGAAACAAGATGGCATTTTAGTGGTTGCTATCAATTCCTCCCTAATTTTCAAAGCATTGTCAACTTAGAAATAAGTTCACCAAGTGCCCTGGAGATTTTAGCCACCAAAGTACAAAGCCCTTTCCCTCCTTATCCCCCTCCTCCTGTCTACCACTTACAAGAAGCGAGCGTAGGTTTCTGCAATTGAAAGCCTGGGAGAGAACATCATCTCTTCAATGCAGTATTTCAGTAGCAACTTCTGGCCAGAGAGGTCGTGTCTGGCAGACGGGCTCCTAGCAGACCCAAAGGGCTCTGTGTCAAGGTTCACATGGTGAGGAGGAACACAGGTCTCTTTCCAAACCCAAGTGGCAAGCTTCCACAATGCACAGAAGCTCTCGAGATGCCGAGGCTGTGCGTTGTTTTCAATTATAATAGTCAGTACTGACTACTATATACTTCAAATAGTTCTAGGCTCTTTGATTATACTACTCATTTAATTTTCACCACAAGCCGGTGACAGTATACCCATTTTGCAGATGAGGAAATGGAGGCTCTGTTTACCAAGCAAAGCATGGATGAAAACCCAGGACTGTCTAGATCGAACACTCTTGTTCTCTACTACACCTGCAGCATCTTAGCCTCTGCAACACCTGCCTGGCATGAGCCTCAGGAGATCTTTCTCCAAATAACTCTCCCAGGAAGGAAATATTTCCTGAGTGAATGTGGAACCCTTCTTTTCCTCTAGATGAAGTATGGGGATAATATGGACATAGGCTAGGTCTCTGGGGGTGGGGGGTGGATTAACAGCAGCCGGTTACCAGGTGGTGGTGGTGAGGGCCACGAGCGGAGGGGACATACAGCGTACTTGTGCTATATGCCCAAAAGGTTGTAGGGAAATCAATATTGTGCTTGAAACCAACCATGAGTGATCAACCAAACCCGAGAATGGTCCCTTCTGTACAGGACAGGACAAGAAATAGCAGCACAGGCAGGCTCGACCTAGGATGGCAAAGCAGGAGTGCAGAGGGCTTTGAACCCAATAAAGGCACAGTATATATTTGTAACTCTGACTTATATTATTGGAAATATGTGAATTGATGGTAACATTTCTTTCCTGTTAGCTTTGGGATGAGGTACCCACCCTACTCAGGGAAGGGGGGGTATGCATGGGGGGGAGGGGGCTCACTGACTTTGGAGTCCACAGACCTGATCCCAGTGGCTGGCCAGCTGGGACTCCACCTAACCTCTCTGGACCAAGTTCCCATTGCCAAAAATTGTCCCACCCCCATCAGGAGCATGTAGGGCTTGAGGGCTTGGGTGAGTAGAGCGACAGGGAGGAGCGGCTTTCAGAAAGGAAGGAGCACTGTATCTCCCAAAGCATAATTCTGTCCCCAGTTCTTATACTGCTAGGGCATTTTTTTTTTTCTTCCTCTTGAACAAATAAGATCATACCCTAGAGTTTATTTGAAAATGCCAACGAAGCGCCATGTCTCAGCACATTGGGTCTTTCTGGGAGGAACTGTGGATCAAGTTCTTCCAGTAGACTGTACAGTGCCAAGAGTGAGCCCTAGTTAAGCCATGGGCTACACTTAATAGTACATCTCTAGCCGTCTTTCATCAAGTGTAACAAATGTACTACACTAACACAAGGCGTTAATAATGGAGGGTATATAGGAACTATGTATTTTCTGCATATTTCTGTAAGCTTGTAACTTCTTTAATTAAAAAAAAAAAGTCCAAAGGGATGGTTTTGCCATCATTCTGCTTGGTGATATACACTTTTCTCCAACTGTCCATTCAATTCAATTCATTCATTCATTTAACAAATATTAATTGAGCACCTATTATGTGCCCATTACATTATTAATCTGGGAATTCAGCGGTAAATAAAACAGAGATCCTCCACAGGGAGTTAGCATCCTAACAGAGTGAAACAGAGAAGAAATAAATAAGCAAACAGACATGTATTACAGGGTTTATTGGAGCTTAGAGACAAGATACCTTAGAACCAGAGAGACCCTCTAAAGACACAGATATGGAAGGGGGTAGTAAGGGCTAAATAAACTCTGGAATATTTCTCATTACCTAGCCCGAATGTAATTTGAGGAAATGTTTAAAAATATAAACGTAATAGCCAATTCTTCCTTTCCTCCTCTGAAATACAGAGCTCCCAGCTCTGGGGAAGAGCTGTGGCTTCCAGCCCAGGGCCAGCCAGGTGTCTTCCCAGCTGAGCACAAGGAGCCTGGGCCGCCAATGGGTTAAGGTGGCAGTGCCTGTGCTTGGAGCCCTGCGTTTACAGTGTGCGTCGGGCGCTCCTAAGCAGGCTGCTGCTTCCCTGTCTCCCCAGGCCTGGGCTGCCAATCAGCTGTCACTCGCCAGCCCATCAGCTGTGTGTGCATAGTACCAGGCTGTCAGCAAGGCGGATGATGAGACTCAGCTCGAGACTGTCAATCACCTTTGTTTCTCTTCTTGGGAAACATTTTGGCTCAGAGAAACAAAGAAATCCAGGCAACAATGGCCCATTGTCAGACATTTACTCTTGGAACAGGCACTGATGATGCCTCACCCCCAAATGATGTTGCGGGCAGAGGGGTTGGACCGAGGGAAGAGTGAGAATCATTAAAACTGTAATTGTAGCTCCCTAAGCTGACCCTGATGGCTTCTAGAACTAGCAACGGACAGGAACAGAAAACAATGATAGCTCAAAGTTATCTGAGCTTATGCTTCGGGAAAAAAAGTAAAAAGTCTCAGAGGATTGATGACTGCTTGGTTCAAAATTACTCCCCATTGATCAGGAAGCCTTTTGGGGAGAGAGTAATTGTTGGACTGCTGAGTTCATTTATCTTCCAGGGGCTTCTCAAGAGCAGCTTCTGAGCCCAGCCTCCTGCTCTCTGGGTGCTGAGGCTGCATAAGGAGCCCACCACACTTGGGGACACAAGTTAAATCATCAGGACTCCCATGAAACGGGCTTCCCAGTGCTTGTGGTGGAAGTTATGTTGCATGCTCTCTGGCACATTCAGCTGCCCTTCTCATCCAAAATATTTACTAAAGATGCTCCCAATCCCTTAAAAACCCTCAATACACATATCTAAAAAGAGGCTCCTGGCAATGAGTTTCAACTGGACAGCAAATCCACAATCCACGCTCTCCCTGTGCTGCCCAGTTTGCCACGATTGCATCATCATCTGCATATATTACCATAAATAATCCACTAGAATGAAGCACTAGATCCAGGTAGCACTAAGATGTCTAAGGCCTCTCAATTTTAAAAAAAAAATTTTCAACCTAGTGGCTTTGAAAGAGATTTAGCAACCATCAGATCTTTTAATCGTGGTTATCAAGAACCCTACCATCAATTTTCAAATGTTCCGGATGGACTTGTTCGTCCTGTGTCTGCTTCCGTCACCATCTCAGTGTTTGTGAAGCCAGGATGCTTTACGTGCTGACAGCTCCTTTCATTTGTGCAAGGCTGATTTCTGAAAACACATCTCTCTCTGATCTAACCGGACATTAATTGCTTTTGTGTTGATGATGTATCTACGCCTCTTGGGCTGATAGCACAACTAGCAAATCTGAGCTCTGACAAGTTGCCTGAACCTAATCAGGACAGATCAGCTGTTACCCAAGGTGCCACAGGCTGTAATTTGAGGATCTTTACAGGGTTATTACTCGTCCAAAAGACAAGAAACTATAATTCTGTCAACACTAATCCAAAACTGTATGTTCAAAGAAGCTGTGGATTCGCCCCTCCCCAAGAAAAGACAGCACTTGTCAAATAAATACCTGTGATAATTGATAAAAGGGGATGAGAAGGATGTGGCTGATACAGTTACACTGAGGAATTTTTTTTTAAAAGGAACCTTCAGAAGTAGAACATTGGGTGTGAAGTGTGAGCCATCAAGGGTAAAAGAGGGCATGGAAAAGGGATGGCTGGGAACCCACACAATTCAGTTCCCCCTCCTCATCGGGTGGCTTGGTTCATAGATGCCTCTCACTAAACAGGCAAGTGCCCAAATGTTCTAATCCTCGAAGGGAACCTCAGAGCTGACTCGGCTGCCACACGGTGACAATGCCTTGACAGGAAGCAAGAGCCTTGTCAGGAGCGCAGGATTTATTGTCAGGCTGTCAGCCCTGAGCAAGGCTCTCAAGACCCCCGTGGTTTTCTTACCGGCGCAAAAAAAGGGAATATTAGAAAAATAAACTTCTTTCTTACTGTATCGCTTTGGTCCATCTTCCAAACAAAATGAAAGGGTTAATGTGGCGTCATCTTCAAAAAACTCAGTGGCAAATGCATCCCACCAGAGGTTGTCACTATCCTGCAAAGAGACAGATCATTTATTTAACAGGCAAGAGAGGGGCAAAGATCTCAAAGAGGAAAGGGAAAAGAAAAAGGAAAAACTCAGTCACCTCTTGCTTGCTCGTTACTTTGCATATGTAGGTGGGTATTCTAGAAGGGAAGGGGCAATGTCGTCACTCCTCAAATTAATTGCCTCAAATGGGGACTGAATTCCAATTCAATAAGCGAGTTAATGCAAACTGAATGAAAATTAATTCTCGAGGACATATTTGGGGAGATTTAATAAGCATACTGCAGAACAAAATGTGACATTTTTTAACAAAAGAGTTTGCTTTTAATGTAAAATACATTCAACTTTTCTCTCTTTGCTGTTTTAAGAGTCCATTTTTTAACAAACAGAAACTATACTATTGCAATCAAGTTAAGGATGGTAATTTTTAAAGACAAATTCATTTGGAAAGGAATGTGTGTGGGCGGTAGCTCTACTCTATGTAAACACCCCTATAAAAGACAGATGCTGGTACCTGTGATACATGGCTTTACCCACAAGCGATTGCCCCATGGATGCAGATTGTCCTCAAGGATTGCTGATTAGAGGCAACCACTAGTTTGCTATTAAAACAGTTACTAAAAACACAGCAGAATGCAGACCATCCACATGAATCTCGTTTGTTTGTCTTGGGTTGAATATTTCCCTTTCTCATCCAGAAAACACTTTGGAATTGGTCCAGTTGAGGCCATTAGAATCTTTGCTTGTGTCCACGGGGCAAGGGGGCCTCCTCTAGCAGCGAATCAGGAAGGTTATACAGGACATGATATTTAAAGGGGGAAGAACCATACCAGGCCCTCATTCTCTCCTGATCTATCCTCAAATCCTAAACACAGTCTTTTTCTGGAAAGCTGTTGGTTAGTGCCAGATTTCAGGACAAGATGCATCTCAGCTGCCTGGCAGGTGGGGGGAGGGGGGGCGGGCCCAGAAAGGAAGACTGCTACTGTCCACTCAGTGACCTCCATCGTTCCTCCCAGGCCCAGGCAGAGGTAGCACACGCCTCTCTTCTTCCTATTAAGTCATTCTGCTTATGACAACATTAAGTTGTTGTCACTGGCAGGCCTCAGGAATGAGCTTTCAGTCCTGACAAGAATAATTAAGGGGCCACAGAAGATTGATGACATCCCCTCTTCCAGAAAAGCAGCAGCTCAGACAAATGATTTTTTCTTCCCCTCTTTATTGGCATCTTACCAATCAACATACCTGAAGCCCACACTTTTCTTATTAAAACACATTATATATAAAACCACCCAGGGACAATTCATTGGTCCACAAAAAGAACCCCCCACCCTTTTTTCTTCTTTCAAACAAATTTTTATTGAGCACTTACTATGTGCTGTGCCTCAGAATAAACAGCTGAATGAGAGATTGGCTCCTACCCTCAAAGAACTTAAAATCCAGTAGCAGAAGATAGACATGTAAGTAACAGCTAGCCTTGCTTTGCATCTGAGACCATGGCATGAGTCCTCAATGCCATGGAAGCTTCTGGTGCTTTTAGAAAAATCAGTGAGCTTGGAAATAGAAAAGTTGCTGTGGAAAGATACCTTATTTGGAGGGCTGCATGCATTAGTTTGTTTTTGTTTTTTTTTTTTTTAATTCAAATTGCTACACAGATTGGAAAAGAATAATAGTCAACATTTAGTGAGCACATGCCACTCACTGTCCTAAGTACTTTTAGTGTATTTTCTCACTTAAACTGCACTATCACCCCATTTCTTGTTTTTCTCTCTCCACTGGAGTCTAAGCTTCTTGTGAGCAGGGGCTCTGTCTCTCGTGCTGTATTTCCCAGCATGGAGAATGGTGTCTACCTCATGATATTACCCAAAAAAAGTTGTTCAATGAATGGATGAAGCAGCTCTCGTGATGTTCCCATTTTACAACTGCAGAAACTGAAGCTTAGGTGGTAAATGGAACTTGCCCAAGGACGCCGAGCCAACGAACAGTAGAGCCGGAATTTAAATCCAGACATTCTCACATTGCAGATTTGCCCCCAGCCTCTACTCTGTGCCTTACACATTTCCTCAGTCTTTGGCTTAGGATTCAGAAAGGAAGTTGGGATGAGCCAGAGGAAAATATTTTGTCTCAAATTGGTCAAAAGCAGCAGCACACTTTCTCTTTTGAGCTCCTTGCCCCGTTGCACAGCCCAGTCCCAGGACCCTGGTCCAGGGTCCCCTCACACTGCTGTACAGCAACGGGAACCGTGTGACTGGAGGGATTCATGCCTGGGGGAAACCCTCAGCCCCCGCTTTAATTCCAACACTGCGGCCCTGTGCATGGACATGTGGACGACTTGTTTTACCTCCGTGAGCCTCTTTCCTGACTTGGCAATTGAGGAGGAGGAGGAGGTGGAGGAGGAGTTGTTTGATGATGACAACCACCTTGCAGAAAAGTTGTAACAGTTAAATAATTTAGTGACTGTAAAGTGCCTAGCAGAGTGCCCAGAACATAGTGGAGATCAATAAAATGTGCACTTCCAGCCTCAATCTACCATCTTTAATATCATTTCTAGGGAATGAAACATTCCACACTCCAAGGGACTGCATTGAAAATCAGCTTTATAAAACAGTCTGTTTATAAACCAAGGGCTTTTCTCTATCACATCAACTGTTTGAAACTCAGTCACCAGGTAATAGCATCTGTCTGCATCATAGTTAAAAACCCAAAAGGAAACTGATAAGCTCCTTTTTGCCGTGCTAATTATTCAGAGGCCCAATGGTCAGGGACTCCATCTCCATTTTCCTGTAATGTAACTTGGTCTCTGGTCCTTCGACTAGAAAATGGACAAGTGAAAAGGGAAAGCCAGGACGAGTGACCAGGCTGATCTGAGGTCACTGAGAGGAAGAAGGAACTCAGGCTAAAATGAGGTTTAAGAATTGTCTATGATTCCACAGGTCCTAGATAAGTGAGTTTCAGCAGAAGCTGAAAGAGGCACTATGATCCACGAAGGGGAGATGTCATTTGATTCAAACTAACTGCAAAAGAACACATGATGAGCAAAAGTCTCAGGGAATTTCACAGCGGGTTTCCTAGGAGAAGATTACATCAGGTAACTACATAAAATCTTGGAAGAACATTCCAAAAATAAAATTTTAATACATTTATGTACTTTCACAGTGTGAGGCAAAGAGGAGGCACATACTTTTTTTTTTTTAGCCAATTGAACAAATGAATGAAATTCCTTATTGTACTATCACAAACTCAGCTCAAGGAAGTTACTCTACAGAGTTTTCAAGACTTGATTGTTGACTCCACTTTGTCTCTTGGCTGACTTTTTTAAACTGGTATAAACTTACATATGTTTTTTTCTAACATAATTATCACCTGTCCTCCACACACATATATAAAGCTTTTGAATCAGTTCTTAGTTATGAAAAGCCAAATATTTATATAGGAAAGAGAACAAAAGGAATAGAACTCTGAGAAAAATGTACTGAATGTCAAGTAGATACCAACCATGCACTGGCTGTATACGAAGGCAGCAGAATATAATGAAAGGGGCACACATTGGGACCTTCTGCGTTAATAGTACACACACCTAGGGATTTTCTAGTGCTTCACGTGTATTGAACCATCTTATACTCACAAGTGCCATAATTGCTACCAGGGGGCAGGTCAGAGCTGTGAACCAGGCATTGTTATAGCAAATTTACGTCCTTAGGCTCTTTGTTACAATGCCATGATAACAGGCATTCTGCCTTGTAGGTGTTGGATGAACCTAGTCAAGTCACCTAACTTCTTTGAGCCATTTGCTCAGTGGACTGTGAGGACTGTGGAGAAACTGCCTGGAACATGGTAGCTTCTCAGTAAATGGCAGGCATTCTTATTAATTATGATCTCATGTGACCCTTAAGGTATTTATAAATCGAGAATCTGAATTTCAAAAAGATTAGACTACTCAATAAGCATCAGACAGCTAGAAGAAGGTGAAGCTAAAGATCACACAAAAGTTTGCCTAATTCTAGTCTGTGTTTCTTCCTAAGCAACTTTTCCTAAAAAGTGATTTCCCACATTAGACTGAAGACCAAAATTATTCACAAGCATATAAGAAGAGCTTTGGCAAGAGAAAATTCTACCTGAGCTGATGTCCTTCTCTAGCCTTTTCAGCTTTGCACCCTTTCCCATATCTTCAGGCTATTTTCCTTACAATAAGATTTTTCGAAACTCTTGCTTCCATTTTACTGCCTGGTATAACTTCTGGGATCAGTTAGGCAATGTTTTTGAATAAATTTATATAAAAAAGATGCTAAGAGGAGCTGAAAATGTTGCTACAAAGATCTCTGTTGAGTGAGTGGATGTGGCTCAAGTGGTTGAACTCCCGCTTCTCACATGGGAGGTCCCAAGTTCAGTTCCCAGTGCCTCCTGAAAAAACAAAAATGAACAACAAGCAAAACAAATGAAAAACCAACTCAGGGAAGCCAATGTGGCTCAGTGGTTGAGACCCGGCTTCCTACATATGAGGTCCTGGGTTCAATCCCCAGCCCCTGG
>JAKSZT010052319.1:14369971-14437633 GCA_026826555.1 Tolypeutes matacus | reverse complement strand
AAAAAAAAAAAAAAAAAAAATCTCTGGCAGCATATCTAACAATCCTGACTGGTTAGAAGCTGAGTTCTTAGCCATACCTCATCAGTAGTGGACCACCAAAAATATCAGTTCTTCCATCTTCCAACATACCCAAGTTAGTCATCTAGAGCAGCATGCACCCATGCAAGAGAGAGATCACCACTCTGCTTGGCCAGACATGAGAAAGAGAAAGGGCCAAGGGAATAGAAAATGGACTGGGTAGAAATTCTGCAATTCTGTGCACAGGGTAGCAGTCCTGCCTGTTGGTTGTAAATTTGACGTCTCCATTATTAGAAAAATGGAAGAACTATGAAATTCCCATTTGCCCTTGGCAGGCAAGCAATGTGGACAAGTTCAGCAAGATGACCAGTAGGAGGCTGCATAAGTAAAGTTACCAAGGCCACTTTGAAGTAAGGGTCACAAAAAGAAGCTCCTTAAGTCTGATTCCATCTAAGAGTCGGTTGGGAAGCAAGGTGAGTAATCACCTCACACAAGGCAGGTAATCACCTCAAGTCAAGCTAATGTGGAGGTTAACCAAGAAGGGCTTTGAGAATGGCCAGTAGATCAAGATCTGGGAAAAGGTAATGCTAAGTGCCCTTAAGATGCTTCTTTCCAGATATGTGAGATAGGTAAGCTCATCTATTACTGGCAGGTATAATAGATGCATACTTGGTGTACGTACTGTAAAAGAAGTTCCAGTGCAATCCATTCTAACCAAGCTAGAAAAAGTATGAGGCCAGCATAGTCAGGGGTCAGGAGGTTGCCTCCTGGCTCTGCTTGTGTGTATCTGCAGGACGACCTGCAGCAAGTCACCTTTCTGGGCCCAGGGTTCCGACATCACTCTTTCCTGCCTCTGTGCCTTTGCATATGCTGTTTTCAGTTTCTATTTTTTGGCCTGGAATGTCCAGCAAGTGTCACTTCACAGTTCTCGGACTCCTCCATCGCTGTCTCCTACTCTAGAGAGCTTGACAATTCTGCCCCCATTAGAGGACGTATAAAGCACGTATCGATCTCTAGAAGATGTATGATAAATGTGGTATAGGGAAACGAGAAATTTGTACGGACCAAGGAGAAAAATGCAATCTAAAGAGATGAAGGATAGTAATGAGACTCCTAAGGGTAAATAACAATGAGTGCTTTTGATAAAGCACATTTGAAAAATCATCTGGAATTTTGTTACGTACAATAACTAACACTCAGTTAAATTGTATCAATGTAATCACTGTGTATTGTTTTAATATTTAATAAAATCTCTGCTAAAAGAAAAAAAAATAAAGCACATATCGAGCACCACCTGGAACACACATTTATCTAAAGTTCCAACTGCTGCACAGATTGTGTTACTTAAGGGTAAAAACTGGGCATCCTCAGTAGAGCTCCCACCTAGAAATTAACACTCAACAAAGGATTAGAAAAATGAACCAATGGAGAGGCCGTACCCACACAATGAGTGAGATTCCTTCTCTAATGTTCTGGGAATCTTAAAGAACCTAAGCTCAGTGACTAAGGAATTGGGATATTTTTCAAGCTAAGCCTTCTCTCTGCTACACACAGATGTCTCACTTTTATGTATGGGAAAACTTCATACAGAGGCAGAACTTTTAAAAATTATCTCATATTCATACTGCCATTCTATTGAACCACCTTTTGGATATATTTTTTTTCGATTTTTTGGTGAAAGGTTGGTTTAGATTCTGTAGCAGTTTGATATTGTTTATGAATTCCAAAAATAGAAATTGGACTATGTTTGTGAACTAGTCTGTTCCTCTGGGCATATTAGATTGTATTGGATTCAGAGGTTTCACTTTTACTTGACTGAGTTGTGATTAGGGATTTGATTCGGTCACGTCAGTAGGACATCGAGTCCCCGCCCCTTTGGTGGGTTGGGACTCACAGAGAAAATTAAACAGCAGAGAAATTAGTTGGAGTCCCAGGAAGTAAATACACAGAGAAGCAGATAAGTGAGGAAGGAGAGAAGGATCCATTAGACACGGCAGAGGCCCCAAGAAGAGAGACAAGCTCTTAGTCTGATAGTCTATAGCTGGCCTTGTGGAGAGAGCAGAGCTGCTGAGCCCAGAGAGAAATGAGCCCTGGGAGAGAGACGAGACTTATCCCAGCCTACAGCTGATATTGGAAGAAGCTGGGACCATGGAGCCTGAAAAGGCAGAGGAAGCCTGAACCCTTGCAGACAGCCGCAGCCATCTTGCACCAACACATGGCAACAGACTTTGGTGAGGGAAGTAACTTACACTTTATGGCCTGGTAACTGTAAGCTTCTACCCCAAATAAATCCCCTTTATAAGAGCCAACAGATTTCTGGTACTTTGCATCAGCACCCCTTCGGCTGACTAATACGGTTTCCTTATAGCACGTGTAAATAGCTTGCAGGTAATAACGAAGAAGCCAGGATTTATTTTATTATTTTTTTAAAATAAAGAAGGGTGCAAAGGATAATATAATGAAGACTCATGGGCCCTCTGCCCAGAATTAACAGTTATTAACTTCATATTTTATTGGCTTTATCTTTTAAAAAAAGAATTAAAGCTTGTAGATGAGTCCCCCATATCCTGCTCTATTTTTCTCTGCCCCTCTCCCCTCCCACCTCCTCCATAAGCAACCTTCTCAGGAATTTCATATGGCTCCAGCCACCTATATTTATATACATACATGATTCCATTCATCTATAGTTCTATTTTATATTTTTAATGTTTTATAAAAAAATGGTATCACACAGTATATTTTCATCTTTAAACTTTCTTTTCTTTTTTACTCAACATTATATTTTATAGACCAATCCACATTATATATTTGGGCCTCTTCTCTCCTACTAGAGCTACAGAGTAGTATACTGAATGAGTATAATGCATTTTACTTAGACATTTTGCTACTAATGGTCACTGTATAGTTTCTAATTTTTTTGCCATTGCAAATAATGCTGTGATGCATCTCTTTGTACTGTCCCTTTGTGCACATGTCTAAGAATTTCTCTAGGGCACATACCTAAAAGGGGAAGTGCTTAGACACAGAGTATGCATGTGTCTAGTTTTTGGTTCTTCCATTAGAAGTCCCTGTGCTTTCATCTTAAAGGTACCTGGTCTGGCTGACGTATGGGCAGAGATAAGTTCTGCATTTCTAGGTGGAATCTAGGATCAAGATCAATGTAATCCCAGAGAGTCCAGGTCTGCAAGGAGATAGGTGAGTATCTAGTAGTCCAAAGAGGATGAAATAAAATAAAAAACAAAGTTTGCCTGTAGTTTTCCTAAAGAAGGAGTGTATCCTGGAGGCAAAATTAACCAAAATGGGGGCTATTTCTTGGCACTGACATCAGAAAGCAAGCTTAGGTGCTTCGTGGGCCTTCAGGATGACTCACGGGGATGATAGCAAGGGGAGTGAGCTGGTGCCACACAACCTGCTTCTCATCCACGACACGCCTGTTCCAAACAGAGGGATGCTGCCCAGTACTTGCTGTTGTTTAGTAGCTGCACAGCGCATGGCTAGTGTATAGTGAATATTAATAAGCAACAGTGGGATTCTTTTCCCCAAAGCTGGAAAGTAACAATAGCATAGGCCTATCTCCATTTATATAAAGATGAAATTAACTCTGCCTGAACACAAGCAGGGGAAGTGGTACCGACAAGCTCAGTATATTTTAACTAGGTTAAAATACCATCAAAGCTTCTCCATTCTAAATAATCTCTTATATGCATTTCTGCGATTTAAAATCCTTGATCCTTTTGTCTCATCTCACAGATGAGCCCAAATTCCACCGGCAGCCAAATCATATATCAGTATGAGAGACACACTCATGTCAAATAGCAGAAGAGAGTCTTAATTATATTTAAAAATCCACAATAGCATTCCACTTCCCTCTCAGAGTCTCCCCTGTTCCCAACTCTATCCTTTTCCACCCAAAAACAGGATCCTGGAGCTGGGGCTGCCCCCTGGCATCTTTAACTTAAGCACTGACAGGTTATGTGGGATTTTGCCAGAGTAATTATTTTTCAATTCAACAATAATGAGAAATTACCATGGCAACCACTTGTCACATGGTATACATACACCCCCTCCAAAGAGTGAACCATAACATAAAGCATCTATTCCTTGAAAAATATGGTTTTTTAAAATTAAATGAACTTAAACAGGTCAAAGTGGAGAGAGGGCACGTGAAGGGATCTGAGAGTGAGGATATAGGAAGGGCACTGGCTTCTTTCAGTATCTCATGGGTCTAGAAAGTACTCGTTCTTCATCTTGGAGCCCCGCCCTCTTGTGCACGCACACATAGACAGCATTCCCTTAATTCCCTTCTTACCATTCTGATCACTTCCATTGTATACATCAGTTAACCTCTCTCAGAAGATACTAAAGAAAGGATGAATGTGCATCCGAGAAACTGAGGCAAAGGTGCACTTGGTCACTGACCACATCTGCTTTCCCTCAATTTCTTTGCCTGACACACCAATATATCGAGACAGGAGGCAATAAATAACCCAGATCTCGTGCCTTCTGCCTCTCCTTTTGGTAGAGGGTTCGTCACAGTCGAGGCAGTGCAGTTCATTTACTTTTCCTAACTAAAAATGCCTTCTTGCTCGCTTAGTCTATAACCGCACCCTTTCTCCAAACCTGGGTGTCTTGTAGCAAACCATGTTTATCCCAAATAGTAGCCCACTGTGACCGAGCACCTTCTCTGTGCCAGCCACCATGTAAAAGCATTGCCTGAATAGACCTACTGAAACCTCACAAAAACCCTGTGGGATGACACGCATTGCTAACCCCATTTTATATGTGAGGAACTGAGGCACTGGAAAGAGTAATTGGCTTAAGATTCTGTAGCTCTCGAGTTGCAGAGAGAAGATTCAAACACGGGGCTTTTGAGATGGGCTCTTAAAACCCCTCCACTACGCTGGTTCTTTTCCAGAACAACGTTCTTCAGAATGTATTTGCCTCCTTGGTTGTCTCAACATCCAGCTCTAGGCTAAGTCTGGGGTACTCTCCTCCTAAGTAGATAGCCCAAAACAAACTTTCCACCACATCTACAGAATTCTAAATCAAGACACAGAAATGTAAACAATAAGGTAAGATCATTGCTCTTTTCAGCTGCTAATTACACAGGCATACAATGGAGCAGGGAGGGAATTTTAAGTTCTCCCCCCCTTTTTTAAATGTATGGTTATGGAATTTCTTATTATCGCATATCCCAGGGATTGCTTTTTCTTCCCTCGTTCTTAATTATGGTTTATTCATTCTTGGGTAAACTGCATTTTATTTAACAGTAAACATTAGTTATCATTTTAACAGAGAGATTCTAAAATGACATGCTACCAAGAGAGTAAATTGGGTCTTGATGGAGCATCTCAGGGTTTCACTCACAGAAAAACAAGAAGACTTGGCATCTGCAGATAAAGCTTTTCAGCTAAAGATATATCAGTGTCCCCCACTCTAATTTCCCAAACCTGGGAAATTCATGTTTTTCAATCTCCATCCTTGACCCACTAATTCATTGATTAATTGTGAGCATTCCAAAGATATGCTAAGTTGTATACATTTTTATATGCCAAAAATTGAACTCAAAAGGCACTTTCTTAAGGAGGCTTTCCTTGTTATAGCTTATCATGATACCACAGGACATATCACAACTATGAAATAAGTTTCAAAAGTCTGGTTTCCTGTAAGCTCCATGAGGGTAGGTTCTAAACCCATATCTTGTGCATTATGCATATACAGCACCTAGCATGTATTTAACGAGTGATCAAAGGACGGGCTAAGAAATTCACAAGGCATCATTTCCTAGTCCTCACAATATCCCAATCAGATAGATCTGATAAATTTATTTCCCAATTTAAATGGGGGAATCTGTGTCCTCAAGATGTTAAGAAACTTATCCAAAGTCATTGAACAAGTAAATGGCAAATGTTGGAATTGAATCCCTTCTGATTCTTGAACTTGAGCTTCTGTCTGCAAAGGTACACTGCCTTTTCTGGTCTAAAATGTGCTGGTGTGAAGGAGAACTGGCATTTTTTCCATAATTAAATGTTCTATTTTATACTCAAACTTGGGGACATGCACTCTAATACATCAAAAATAATATACAGGAGAATCAAGCAAAGCTGCTTTAAAAATGACATAGGCAGGCATTACTCCAGAAGCACAGGTCTCGTTGATGGCAGGACTGGGGCAGTGGGCAGCGTACTTCATATTACATCACACCACCTAGGTGTGAGGGGTCCTGAGAGGTGGGATAATTTGATTAAGGCAGTGACTCATATATCTTGGAAAAGCTCACCATAAAATCAGGCACAGAGCCTCTGTTCCAACATAAGCACAGGAGACAAGAGAACATTTTTGTAAAAGCTTGCAAGATGTAGAAAAAAGTGATTTTGTGACTCACCCAGTTGCATCTGAATAGCTGATCAAATGACAGGAATCACTTTTAGCGGCACCACTAAAAACCGAAGCACTGTGCCAGAAGAGAGGCATTCAGAAGCCACTAAACAAGAAAACTCAAGTGTTTCCCTCTCCCTATTTGAAAAACTGAAAGGAGGTTTTTGTTCACAAAGCTAAATATAAGACACCCAGCATATACTCAAAAATGAGAAGGAAAACAATAGATTTCCTTGATGATGGTTGCAGCAGTTTGATACTGTTTATGAATTCCAAAAATAGATATTGGATTATGTTTGTAAACTGGTCTGTGTCTCTGGGCATATCAGTGTGTTTTGGATTCAGAGGTTTCACTTTTACATGATTAAATAATGATTAAGGCTTTGATTGGACTATGTCAGTCGGATGTTGAGTCCTCACCCCTTCGTGGGTGGGGACTCACAGAGAAACTGCACCACAGAGAAGGGAGGTTCAAGTTTTGAGCTGGAGCTTGGGAAGTAAGCACGCAGAGGAGCAGAGCAGCTGAGACTGGAGAGAATTGAGCCCAGGGGAGAGAGAGCTGTTTGCCTGATAGCCTACAGCTGGCCTTGTGGAGAGAGCAGGGCAGCTGAGCCCAGAGAGAAACAAGCCCTGGGAAGAGAAGAACCCAGGAAGCCTGAACTCTTGGCAGACATAGGCAGCCATCTTGCTCCAACACATGGCAACAGACCTTGGTGAGGAAAGTAATTTATGCTATATGGCCTGGTAACTGTAAGCTTCTACCCCACATAAATGCCCTTTATAAAAGCCAACAGATTTCTGGTATTTTGCATCAGCACCCCTTTGGCTGACTAATACAATGGCCAAATGCTTCCATTTTCTTCTCTGTTTAAATATCTGTTTACCAGGGGATTTAAAGTCTCTTTAATATGCCGATAACTCCCAAATCTGCATTGCGGCTTCCACCTTCTCTCTGGGACTCTTGAACTGTGCTTCCAGCTACCTCACTGACAACTCTGCTTGGTTATAGAAGAAGCATCTCAGATGCCGCATAGGCTAAAGCCAGACCCCCAATTTCTACCTCATTGCAAGGCTATTCTCCCAGGTTTTTCCATCTCAATAATGTAATTTGGCCTCCCAGTTGCTGAGGCCATTTTAGGACATATCCCTAATTCCTTTCTTTCCCTGACCCTGCACCTCCAATCCATCAGCAAATCCCATAAATCCACCCCCTATGCAGAACAGAAGCCCTGGTCCATTCCATCTGTCTCTCCTTGGCCACCTTCATCTGGGCCTCCAGCCTACGCAAGCATGAGTGCGTCCTAACCCTCCCTCCCTGGTGCTCTGGCTCCCTTGTAGTCCTTGCTCCATTGAGAGGCCTGAATGACCGTCTAGCGGCATACATTAGATGACATCCCTTCCCTACGCCAGCGTCCAGGGCTCCTCCTGGCTGCCTGTCGCCACAGCCCGATTGCCTGGCACAGGGGGACTTTGTCTCCGTTCCCTCCACTCTCCCCACAGCTCCTTCCCCTGGGTGCCAGCCACCAGCACTTTTCTCCGATCCTCCTCAGGGACCTCTGCAAGAGCTGTTCCACCCCTGAGGGGACCCTGTCCTCCACCTGACATGGCGTTCTCCTCCTTGTCATCCAAATCTCAGCTTTCCTGTCACCTCTGACCTGCCAGTCTTAAGAAGCCAACCTGCTATCACATCAGTCTATCGCATCCTCTAGGAAACACTGATCATTAGATGTTTTGTCAGTTTATTGTCTTCCTACCTACTAAAAACTGTAAGTTCACTGAAAGCATGAGATCCTGCTGCTTTATTTATGGTAGTGCATATAATAGGTGCTTAATAAGTGACCGCCTGACTAAATGAATAAGCACAAAAATGTGTTAAACAAACGAGAAAAGAAAAGATAAATCTATCAAGAAGACCTCGTTAATGGATCCAACTACACAATAGAGTACCAGGAACTCATCAGAATCTTTTGTTCACTTTAATTTTTAAAATAAATATATGCCATGAATTAAAAGCATTAAAAATATTCATGGCCTTTGACTCAGTAATTCCATTTCTGGGAATCCATCCAAGGGACATAATCCAAAAATATGGAAATTCTTTATATGCAAAAATATTCACCACAAGAACATTCATAATAGCAAAAGACTAAGAACAATGAGCTTGTCCAATAAAAGAGGAATGATTCAAACAACTATGATAGGTCCTCTAGAAAGAAAAGATGAATCGTTAAAAATCATGTATATACATGGTTTATAATACCACAAAACATTCTTATGCTGTAATGTAAAATGAAGAAAGCAGGATGGACACATGGAGTAATAGGACAGAATGGGATCCGAGAAACAGACAGAGCATGCATGGGGTCTGAGAACAAGATAGAGATGACATCACAGGCAGTGGGGAAAGAATGAACTCTTTGATAAGTCGTGTAGGGACCAATAGACTTTTCACATGGAAAAAAGAAATACATTAGAAGCTAACGTACACAACCAAACATAAATTCCAGAGGATTAAACATCTAAATAAAGAAAAGCAAAACTTTTCAAACTATTAGAAGAAAGAATAGGAGAATATCTTTATGACTTTGGGATAGAGAAAATGTCATAAACAACACACTAAAAGGAAAAGCACAAAAGTAACAAGATAGACATTCGAATACTTCAAAACATAAACATTTCATAAGACAGAAGACATTATAAATAGCGATCTGATGTAAGTGACAAACCTGGAGAAGATTAATAACTATATAAAAAACCATTACAAATAAAAAAATCAATATGATATAAGAGTACAAAGAAGGTAACGTAGCATTCAAAGGAAATAAACCGACATGGTCACTAAAGCTGTGAAAAGCTGCTCTTTTGCACTTGTAAGCAAGAAAATGGAAATTAAAACTAGGGCATCTACTTGTCAAAATCAGAAAGTCGAACAGTCCAGCAACACGTGGGTATGTGGGAAGCAGGACTCTCCGGTGCTGCAGTGGCTTCACATCAAGTTCTCTGCAAGGCCCCATGCACAAGGTGGGCAGGCTCCAGGCTACCTGTGCACTCCCCACCTGCCACTCCCCTGGACTGCCTCCACAGCTGGGCAGACTTTCCCTTTCTCCTCCCATCCCTTCCCCTGCAATATTCTTCTCATCTGTGCTTTCCGTGTTTTCCCTGCCATCTTTCACTCATTCTTTAAGGCATCCATCCTTGTCTTGCCTCCATCCTGAAGCCTCCCAGGCCTTCCAACCTGCAGAAAAGTATCCTTCTAAACTGGCTACATTATTTATTTTTTTAAATTTTCCCATTACTGTGGACCTTGTGGTAACTACTCCTGTAGTATTATATTTTTATTTTATTTTGGTTTCCTCGTGTCCCGTTCTTATAGTTTCCTGTCTCGGCAATTAGACTCTAAACTCCAGTGATGAGCCATTAGCTTCTTCATTGGCTTGCTCTCTGTATTCCTCTTTATCACATGGCACACATTTGTTGTGCATTTAACAATGAACAGAGCACTGTGTGTTCTCTATTTCCAGCTTTTTGGCAACATTACCAGGGAGATACTATTATTAACCTCATTTTACAGATGAAAAAGCCCTGAAGCTCAGAAAGGTTAATTAATTTTATCACAGTCACACAGCTGGTAATGTTAGAATCAGTGTACAAACCAATATAATCTGGCTCTAGAACTCATTCCTTTTAACTGCTATGTGATAGATGATAGATAGTTAGATAGACCAGGTCATGGGTAATAGGTAGATGACAGATAGATAGACAAATAGGAAGAAAGAAAGGATTGTGGAAAAAATATCTAGCAATAAAAGGTCATGTAAGAGTTGTTCGTGAATGCTCTTAGCAACATTATTTACAAAAAACAAGAAGAGGAAACAATTCAAATGTCCATCAACTGATGAATGGATAAACAAAATATGGTGTCTCCATATAATGGAATACTATTAACAATAAAAGGAACAAAATACTGATACATGTTGCAACATGGATGAACCTCAAAAACATTATGCTAAGTGAAAGAAACCAGACACAAAAGAATCATTGTATGGTTCCATTTATATAAAATATCCAGAAGTTTAAGTACATAGAGACAGAAAGCAGCTTCGTGGCTGCCTCGGGCTGGGGTGGAAGTGGGAATTAAATGTAAATGGGCAAAAAGGATCTTACTGAGATGACGGAAATATTCTAATACTGGATTGTGGTGATCGTTGCAAAACTCAGTCAGTTTACTAAAACCATTTTCTTTTGCATTTAAAATTGGTGAATTCTATACTATGTAAATCATAACTCAAGAAAGTCTTTAAAAGGGTCTTCTACAAGACATATCGAGTGTAAGCAGATATTAGAAAATGAACAGTGCACATTTCCATCTGAAGTCTTACCCACAATGTGTTCTCGCATGTCCAACTAGGCTTGAAAGGAAAGGATGACCGCTTAGGCTAGGCTGTCTCCGAGAATAGGGGTGTTAACCAGGCATTTAAGACTTAGAGTTTGGACAGAATGGAGAAGGAAGGCACTCAAGAAGCAGATGTACATTCAAAACCTAGAGCAGAACTCAAATATGAAAATTCCTTTATGACGTGAATCACTCTTGATTAAGAAAATATATATGACCAGGGTAATGTTTAATTCAGTGATGCTTTAGAATGAATTTTCATTTTATATAGAAGGAGAACATCCTTTTGAAAAATAGAGTTATACATTAGATGCCTGATGATTACTTATTCCATCTACAGGTAAAGCTTGATGTATATGGATCTATAAATACCTGGTAATAACTCCAAATTCCTGTCTCCTAGCCCTGTCCTCCCTTTCCCGCCTACTCAAAAAATTTTAAAAAGCCCTATCATTTAATATTTCAAAATTTGGGAACTACAAGTTTAGAATATTCACAAAGCTTCTATCAATGTGATATTGTCTGCATTATGCCAATAGGTAAAAGGGTTCTTTGATATAATGCATTTGGAAAACATGAAGTTAAACAGCTATCAACAGATTTCTTTACTGCAGACCTCCTCATAGCCTTTAGATACACTCATGTGCTCTATGAACACAGAGGATATCATATTCAATAGTGCCCCACATTTCTTGATCATGGAACTGCTTTTTTTTTCAAAGTACAACTATTTACATCTTGCAGAACACTGGAGTTTCACATAACACATTGAGAAATGATACTCTAAACAATTTTCAGCTTCTTAAATAATGTGACTCCCTGGGCTGTGAAATAGCCAGGCATGTTCTGGGACACCCACATGGTGCAGGTGGGCAAAGCCCTAACCTCTTTCAATCCTTCCTTAGGGTAACTCTGGGCAAACCCTTCTCCCTACCCAGAATGTTCCACTGCCATTGCCAGACACTGGCATCAAGGGACTGGGCAAGAAGCTCTCTTATGTAGATACAGTCAAAAGCATGAGCCCGAGTTCTAATGCATGTGGACCTTTGGAGTAGAAGACCCTTGATCCTATAGGACACTGAAGACCCTGCAAGTAGAGGCACGTCTCTTTATTAACAGATCACCTTTGCCCCCCACTGGGCACAGGAAAAGCCTGGTTCTCAGTGTCACTGCCAAATGCTCTCCTCCAATGATGAATCTCAGGGTAGGATGGAGACAGCCACAGAAAGTGCTTAGAAAGGGGAGTGCGATAGGGAGTTCTTTTCAAATTTGTGTATTGAATTTTTCTACTCAGTTGAATTATTTTCTTTAAAGTTCCTGTTATTTCTTTGTAGGGGGTCTTGAGCTGCAGTGGTTTCAGAAACAGCAAACTTCTAACAGGTTCCCCAGGCACCTCCTTCCACAAGAAGTAGAATCCACAAACCCTTTCTGCCCCCAGGGTACTCAAAGAGACAGGATGGAACAGGCAAAGTCCAGTGCTCAGGGCTCTTGGGTTCTGGTCTCAGCTGTTGTCCCTGTCCATGGAGTGTCCTTGCCTGAAAGGCTTTACCACTCTGGGCCTCAGTTTCCTCTTCTGCAAATAATGGTTTGACTACTGACAGTGTACCAGGCCCTGCTCTGAGAGCTTTCCATGTAGAGACCCGGAGACTTCTCACAACATCCCTGTGAGATAGGTCCTCATTTTATTCCCATTTTACAGATGAAAAACCAAAGCATGGTCATGTTAAATGAAGTGTCTTAGGGCAAAAGGCTATGAAGTCAGAAACCCACTTTGTTTGGGTAGCCGCTGATCTTAACCAGGCTTAGCCACAGTCTGCTCTTGGCTGCTAGGGTGTATGAAGCAGTGGGGGAGGTTGTGAGAGGACTGAATACATATAACTGGCTTGGTGGCAATTTGGATTGCCCTTGTTGTGAGGTTCTGGCTGTAATACATCGGCTGCTAGTGGTTAAAAGCCTGGGTGAACTGATCCAGTTCAAATCTTGCTTCTGCTGCTTACTTGCTGTGTGACCGCAGGGAATTTGCCTAAGCTCTCTGTACCTCTATTTCACCATGCATAAAAGATATAATAACACTCACTTTTAGTCGTGAGAATTAAATTAGATGATACACAGTCCAGTGTCTGGAAGAGCGTAAGTACCCAATAGTGGGCACTATTATTAAGCGGGGGAGAAAAACTTCCAAGGTCAGGTTTGCTGTGGATATTAAATATCATATATTAGTAACACATTTAAGAATGCCACCCGCACACCTTGCAAGCAGACAGGTTGAGTCTGGATGTCCCCACCATCACTTCCAGAGGAACTCTGGGCGAGTTACTCAATCTCAGTTGCCTTTACTGTCAAATTGGGAATAATAACTGCAGCTAATGGTTGGAGGCACTCAAAGTGCCTAGATCAGTGCCTCTGCATAGCGAGCACTCGATATGTTGTAGCTGTCAATGTCAGATGACGTGAAAGACACCAAATGCAGGGTTCCCTATCATCAGGAAATTTACAGTCCAAAAAGGCACTCTCTTACACAACAAGAGTGCCCTCCATTGGATTAAAAATAAGGGGCTGTCCTCTGTTCCCCTCACCAGACTGCAAACTCCTGGAGGACAAGATCAGCGTTTTATTTTTCACTTTTTCCCTGTGCCTTGTGCAGGGCCTGCCTGGGAAAAAGGAAAAGTACATTACATATCAAGGTGAGTTTTCAATGCAGCCTGACTGAAGCAAAGCTTCTATTTTGCACACCAACTTCCAGTCCATAGTTGCACAAGTTTGCGCTAATTTGCATCTCAGCGTCTCAGAAAGCTCTGCATTTAGCTATTCAGTTGGCTTCCTTGTCAGCCAGGGATCACAACTTGCAAGGCAAAAAAAAAAAGAGCTTTAGAAAATTGTGGCTTGCCTGCCAGGCACCCATATTTGGACCTGCAGGATTTTTCACTTTTCCCTACCCATCCCCACGGGATTCAGGCAGCTGGGTTCTAAATCTGATCCCAGTTCTTCTTTGCTGGGTGATCTTGAGCTTGTCCAAATCAAAGAATCCTTGGAGTTTGAAGGGGTCTTTAGAAGATATGCTTTGGGGCCTCATTTTCCCCATCTGTCAAATAAAAGGGCTGGCCTGGGAGATGATAGGTCTTTCGAAGGTGTCTTGCCAGAACACTCACTGGTACAGGAATTTGCTGTCCACCGAAAGAACCTGCCCCTCTTGCTTGACTCTGGGGAAATCACTGTGGGAGGGTGGGGGTTGGTCAGGGCTAAAACAGAGACAGTAAAGCCACCAAGGAATGCAAAAGAGAAATTTCTCATCCTACCTCCTTCCCGTGTCCAAGCAGGGCTGGCAAATGGACGCCAGTCCAAGTGGCCAATCTGATGGGCAGGTAGTGGTTCTGAGGACTCTGAGTTCATCTGTACAAGCAACTGCTATTTCCTGAGCGCCTGCCATGTGCTAGTCACTCTTCTAGGCACCAATGCTAAAGCGGCGAACAAAAGGACACCAATCCCTGTCCTCATAGAGCTTATATACCAGTGGATGACAAATAAACAAGACAAATCAGGAAACTATGCCATATATTAGACAATGGTAGGTTCACAGGAGGAAAACAACAAAGCAGGAAATGGGGACAGAAAGTGTGGGGAGGATGACATTTTGGATAGGGTGGCCCCTGGGAATGTCTCTTGGGAGCAGGGTTTCTCAAACTCAGCACCACTGACATTTTCAGCCAGATAATTGTTTGCTGGGCATTGTAGGACATTTAGGCACATCCCTGGCTCTACACACTAGATGCCAGTAGCACCGCATTGTGACAAACAAAAATGTCTCCAAACATTACCAAATGTCCCCCAGGAGGCAAAATTGTCCTGGGCTGAGAACCGCTGGGTTAAGAGAAACCTGAAGAAAGGGATGGAAAGAAGGAGGCCACGGCGATGGATGGAATAGTCCAAGCAGGCACTCAGGGAGGAGAACAAGGCCCCAGCGCCCGCCCTCAAGCAACTTAGGGCAAAGGCGTCTTGTCAAGAGAGGATTAAGTTTCACTTGGGATGAATGCCACGGAGGAGAAGGACAGGTGCTGTGAGGGAGAGGAGGGGGCCCATAGAGCCTGGGAGGTGAGAAATGTCTTCACTGGGAAAGTGACTTTTAAACTGAGAGCTGAGGAAGGAGAGGGCTGGAGAGCTTGGCCAGGTGAGGCGAGGAGACAGCAAGTGCCACAGCTGAGGTGGAAAGATACTGCTGCCCCTAAGGAGGAGATTTGACTGCAGTAGCAAGAGCCAGAGGCAAACGGCAGGTGAGGCTGGTGGGGTGCTGACGTGGGGGAGGACTTGGCAGAGGTGGACAGCACGTGGGCTCTCTTCCTACAAGCCATGTGACATCATGGCATGGTTTTTGTCTATTTTTTTATTTTTATTTTTTTGTGGAAAAAATTGATCAAGTGTCCTGATCAGTCTAGTGTTCTATGTTCCAGGACCTTCCCCAACAAGGCCAGGTGACCTCCCTTCTTGGGAAATCTCCTTCGTTACTTCTCATGGGTAAGACTGGGGACGGGTTCCTTGTGAGAATGAACTGAGACAGGTGCAAAGCCATGTGACCTGCGCCTGGAACATGGAGCATGCTCAGCAGCCCTCGTTCTGAAGAATGTCATTATTCTCCAGCAGTTTTTAGCTACTCTCTGCCTCCTTTTCCCTCGGAAGCTCACCAATGTTGAGGTCAGATCTACCGCTTGTTTAACTTTTGTAACTACTCTCCTTCTCCAAGCCCTGCCTCCCACCCCCATCCCCATCCCCAAAACAGCTCAGGCATCTGCTCCCAAGGACCTGCATAGCCTCCTCTTTTGTACTACCTGGTTGCCAGTTTATCTGCACACCTGGACTTCATGTTCCCTAGCAATAGCCCTTCCTGGAAGCAAATATTTCCACTTGAAACCCAAAGTCAGAGATGCCTTTTACATGTTTACATACTTGCGGGTCCCACACTTGTGTGTTAACTCTCAGACCTGTCTGGGACTCTCTCCTAGATAATCACCTACGAGGACCATCTAACCTCCACTACCTACCCCAGCATGCGCGCGCACACACACACACACACACACCCCAATATACTACCTTCTTGTAAGTCCTATAATGCCTACACAAAGCCTTTCCCCCATCTCGTGGTCTAGAGAATTCCTACTGGTCAATACTGCAGAGGCTTCGATGCCCTCTCACCCCAATATCCCCCGCTTCCACCACCTCTGTCTGTGTTCACATCCTTAGTGTGCTTTAGCGGTGGCAGGTCCATCCTACTCAACCCGGAATGCAGCACCTGGCACAGCCACTGGCACCTAGCAGGGCCCCTTCCCCATCCATGTCAATGTCACGTGCCTGTGCCTTATTTGATCCTTATACCAAGCTAGTGAGATAGCAAAGACAGGCATTGTATATATGAGGAAACTCAGGCACAGGGAGGTTAAAAAAAATTGCTCCAAATCACCCAGTAAGCAAATATCAAAGCCATAAACCACATATGAATCTTCTAATCCCCAGTGACTGGACTGTAATTCCGAAATTAAAATAAAAATTGTTGAGGCTCAATATACCCAATATAAGTATACCATACAAAATGTTCCTGGGTTTGTTCTCATCACAGTAATATAATAAGAGTAACAATAACAAATATCTAACAATCATTGAACCCTTGCTCATCAAGGCAGTTTGCTAAGTGCTTTGCAAATCTGTCTCATTTGATTCTTGGAACATTCCTAGGAGGGAGAGATTACTATTTCCAATTTGTAGATGAAGAACGTAAGGCTCACAGAGGCTAAGGAATTTGACCAAGGTCACTTAACTAGTAAATGATGAAGGCAAAATTCAAATATAGGCAGTATACTCGTAAGCCTTCCTGTGTTACTGCTGATCCTCATTAAGTAAAAACAGAACTCCTTTTACTTCAGGTAGAGAAGAAGCATTATCAACAGTGTGCTGCAAGAGACTGACTTAAACAGTTCACTGGATGTGATGTGCTTTCTTCCAAAGTCTCAAAAGCAGATATTTTCCCTGTTGCTTATGTTTTAGGAAACCGCACGGCAGAAGGTGGGAGGGCGGCTGGGATGGCTTCACTTTGGACATCCAGAAGCTCAGTCGGCCTTGTAGCTCTAACATGCTCTCTGTGGATGACCTTGGACAAGTCAGTTTGCCGATCTAAGGCAGAGAGTCATTTCCTCCTCTGTAAAATGCAGGTTATTTATACCTATGTGTCCAAGGGTGCCGTGAGGCTTAATGAGATGAGGTCTTGGTTATTTTTAATATCGTTCTTTCCAAGACCACAAAAGAAAGTTAGCAAGCAAGAACTACTGATTTGGGGAACAATGCCCCATGCAAAATAGATACTAATTCTGTTTAATCTTTTTCTTGTCCAGTTATCCTAACTGAAGGCTAAAGATTATTCTTCAGTAATAAAGAGAATTATAATATATGATTGTAGAAGCTTGGAGAGCAATGCCAGCACACAGGCAAGTGATTACACATAATCACAAATTAAAAATAAAACAAATTTAAAAAAAGGAACGGAAAGAATAGGGAAAAAAAAAAAAAAAGGAAACCAAAGACCATTCAAGTACCTTGAGAAAGGCTATTTAATAGAAGAAACTCTGTTTTCCATAGGATTCCAATCAGCAGGCATTTTGGCCACACACAGCAGTTAGAGACAGGTCTGATTTAATGCAAATGCAAAAGCCAAGGACAGATAAAACAACTGCACAACAAAGGGCCACTTCTCACATCCCTGCCACCAAACTGCAGCCACGGGAAGGCTGAAAGGCTTGTACCAGCGACACTCGGCTAGAGACATGATCCCTAAATGTCAGGCCAGCCTTGCCTCTTTGTCAGAACACAAAGCAAGCCGAGCTCTGAACAAAGCAGAGGCCAGGATCAACCCCACCACGTCAGGACAAACGCCATGGGTGGCCACACAGCCCTCCTGTGATCTCACGAGGAGAAAATGTGAGGTCTGGCTTCACCTCCCTTTGGCCTTGGCAAGAAGGGGGAACGTAGCCCCTTTCCTTACGCAGGATTTGATGATCCGCTGCGCTCCCCTTCCTGGCCGTAAAAATCAAATGTAATTTTAAGCAACTTTCCTCACAGCAGAAACATGTAAGTCACTCTCCTGTGAACTCTTTGCTTCAGAGGAAGATGAAGTAGACAGATTTGCCTCCCTGACATCATCCTGTACCCTGTGGCCCCTCATGCCTTGCTCGTCGTGCACCAGCTTGCTTTCTGTTCTCCAAACACCCAAATAAATGTCTGCTTCCCAGTCTTGGCACTTGCCATTTCCTCTGCCTGTAAGGTTTGTCCTCTGCATCTGCGAAGATTTGGCTCTTACCTATTATTTGGGTCTCAGCTCAAGTGTCACCTCCCAGAGAAAGGCCTTTCCTCAGCACCACTGAAGCACCTAACTGAAGCAACTCCAGTTACTCTACCCATTATTTTGTTTTATTTTCTTCTGAGCACTTATCACCATCTAAAGTCACCTATGCTACAAGAACAGTAAATGTATTTGGTTTAGCCTTCCCAGTTTCCCCACCCCTTCCCTAAATAATAAGCTCTGTCGAGCAGAAATCGTGTCTTTTTATTTGTTTACTGTATTCTCAACCCCTAGCACAGTTCTTGGCACAAAGTAGGCACTTAACCGTATCAATAGGATGAATAAATAAAAAGGTGAGTCACTTGGGTTTCTGAGTCTTTGCAAAGACCTTTTTAGCCGAGACATATGGATTTTATTCATTCATTCTTCCAACATTTGCTGTGGGTCAGGTATATTCCTGACTAGCTGGGGACACAGAGCTGATTTAAATCTGGTCTCTGCCTACAGAGAGCTCAGAGGAAGAATGGCGAGGGAAGAGAAGGAAGCAGCCCACGACACGAAGATGTGACGTGAGGCATGTGAGGGTACAAAGGAGGGTGGCACGTGACAGTGGGTGACGCCGCCTCAACAGAGGCTTGGATCACAGGTGGGTTTTCACAGCTCCTCACCATTACGTCTGGTGGCTACAGCTTACTCTTTGATTCTGGAAAAGACAGTTACTCTCATAAGCCCCAGTTTCCTGATAGATTTAGGATGACAGAATTTTACCCACCACTGAGTACATGGGTATGAGAAGTGACCCACATACTTCTTCTTCCCCTGATCTTTTCAAGGTACCAGGAGGCAAATAGAGCAAAGTAGGTCAGCAGCCGGCTGCCAGCCTCCCGTTTCCTGAGCTTCTCCCCTTCAGCCTCCCTCAGCTCACACTCCTCAGCGCTGGCTTCATTCTCCAACTCAACAGTCTGGTCTGCATCCAACCAACGCCACAGCACAAGCCAGCACGGCCGCCCTCCTGGAGAGGCTCTGTGGGAGAGTCATTGTGAAGCACTCGGGGGCTCTAAAGGAACTGCCACAAATCACAGCTACTTTCACTTTTGTGTGGCACTCAAAATCCAGGTCCTGCTCCCTATGCCGCCAAATCGTGTTCTTCAGCCTTGCCCCTGGCTTCCTTCCAAATCAGAGTTTGGAGCAGTCTTGGCCCCTCTTAGTGATGGGAACCAGGTTCCCTGAAGCCGCAATCAAGGGCCACAGCCAGTGGAGAAGGTCTCAGCCACCTCCAGTCAACCCTAAGCCTCGGCGGTCTCCAGGAGGATTCACAAAGAGGGGGTATATGGACAGATGACAGACCAGAATCCACATCCAAACTCTAACCCTTAACAGTCATCTCAGGTCTTCCAAGTGGCCTTTCCCTTGTTAATGTCAACTCCTACCATATAGCATTACTATAGGCATGAAACTTAAAAATATGTAAACCATTTGGTATGGTTCCTCATACATGGAATGTGCCCAAGAAATGTTCTGTGAACTGCACAAGGCAAATTGAAATGCCCAACATGAAACTAATGAAATTGTGAGAGGGGGAGAAGATACACTGAATTAGGATCTGGAGATAAATACCTGTATTTTAATTTATATACAAATATTCAGTTTTTTGTAGACTTCTCAGAAAGGCCTTCTTGAGCTCCTTTTGGCTAAAAGATGACCTCTCTCTTCTGTGCAGTCTCCATTTTCCTCATCCCACTTATCACTAGTTACAATTTTTGTTTGTTTTATTTGTTTATTTGATTACTGTCTCTCTCTTGCTCTAGACTGTGAGCCTCAAGAGGGCACTGATGGAGTTTATCTTATAATTGTTCTTCCCCAGTGCCTGGCACAGGGCATATACTCAATAAACAGTTGTCAAATGAATAAACAAATGAGCAAATAAAACCTTATGGAGAAAATGGAGATATGCTGCCATAGTCTCATCATTTTAACTGTTTCAAATAAAGGAAGTGGATTGTGCATTTTGGAGGAGAAAATTAAATAAGTCAAAATCATTTCAAACTTAATTTCTACTACTGGGATAATCCTAGCAAGTCAAGGATACTGAGGACCTTGCATTCATCTAGAGCAAGCATCCAACTGATGTCTGAAATCCTTGGACAACATCCCTGGCCATCGTGCTCATCAACATGTGCACCCTCGCAGAGGGCAGGGATCAGGGAATTCACTTGCCCTACACCCCGGGTGCCCCTGACTTCCCAGCATTAGAACCAGTTTACCACCTGAGGTTCTAATAGTTTAAAGCCAGTCTCTCTTTAGTAAGACCATCTTCAAATATTTGAGGACACAGCCAAGGCTCCCATGCTCTTCTTCTTTTTCAGGCTAATCATTCCTGGGGTTTTCAACTCCCCCTCCAAGGACAGGGTTTCATGATCTCTCATTGTCCAAGGTGATAGGGCTAAAGGCAAAGAGATGCTTAACTTGCCATTGGATAACCGGATGCGAGTGGAAAAGAATGGACAGATAAACCCAGGTCACCCATGCTTAGATCTCTACAAAGTCAGAAAAGGTTTCAGATGACACATTTGCTTCGAAAAAAGACTGATTCTTAAAAGAGAGACATTTCAAGAAGATCGGCGTCCTGTGGTGCACGTAGGGAAGGAAAACTGCAGAGCTGTTGCCTGTGTGAGCAACAGCAGTGAGGAGTCCTGCCAGCAGCAGCCAAGCTCAAACCCAGGGCCCTAAGCCAAGCTCTGCAAAGAGGCTCCCCTCCGGCTCACTATCCCCCACAGCAAAATGGCCACGCCAACTCATTCCTTCCATCGTGAATGCAGGAAGGGAAGAGAATGAGCTTTGTGAAATCTGTGTATTCATCCTAAAATCACCCTTTCCTGAGTTTTCAGGAGGGAAGGAGATAGAGATGCAAGGGCATTGGACTAGGGGGTCAGTTTCTCCAGGTCTAATTTTAGAACTGGAATGGCTCTTACTTGAGGTGGCCCAACTCTCTCATTTTGCATTCACGGACACTGAATCATAGGCTCACTCCATGACACTTGGACAAGTCCCTAAGCCTTGTTGGTCTCAGTTTCCTAATCTATGACAGGGGATGATGATAATATTATCCACCCTTAAATAATTGCAAAGGGTAAATTATATGGGCTTAAGCATGGGGTGTGCCTGGAGGGAAGAAAACACTGTGTAATTGCTAGCCATTACTACTTTTCATTCAACAGATAGTAATTGGGCTTCGACTATGTGCCAAACACTGCTGCAAGTGATGACAATACAGCAGGGAATGAGATGAACACTCACCCTAGCCTCCTGGTGGAAAAGATAGACATTAAACCACAAATTCACACACACAAAATATTTGGATTAGAGTTGTAAGTGTAGGTGCTTAAAAATCACACAACCAGTTGCCGGCAGACCTAGCACTGAAATCCAAGTCCAGCATCTTAGGTTTTATAATTATTATGATCCCTTGCCATCCCATGCCACCTTCCTCACTCTGCCATGAAGGAGCTGGGTGAGATGTGGTCACAGGCTGCATTAACAGAAGTGCCCTTTCCTCTGCATTGACGAGGTTCTGGAACACTCACACAGTTCTGGGAGCCGTCCCTTTAAATGAGCTATGGACCATTTGGAATCAAGTCTGTGGAAGCCAGGATGACAAAACAATGGAAAATGAGGAACACTTAAGAGAAGGGAGAGGAAAGGAAAAGAGCCCTGGTTTCAGAACCAAACAGACCTGGGTTAAGAGAACTTCAACCAATTACTAAACCTTTCTAAGCCTCAGTTTCCACATCTGTAGGTTAGGGCTGCTAACTCCCACCTCACAGGTTTAGTTTAAGAATTTAATAAGAAAGTACATGTAAAACACTTAGCACAATGTTGCTTGCAGTATGTGTTCAATAAGCTGTTATTATAAAGAAGAGAAGAGACACCGACCCTGTCACTTCTTGCTCAAATAACCCTACCATTGTAGAGTAAAAGACAAAGACTTTAGGACAGCCTGGAGGGCCCTCAGCAAACTCCTGCTCCCCTTCACAGCTCTGTCCTCAGCTCCTTCTTCTCCCTCCCATGCTCACTCTCCTCTAGTCACATTGGTCTCATCTAGTTATGCCTTGAACGTGCCAATTATGGGCCACCCCAGTGCCTTTGAACTTGCTGCCCATCTTGTAGAAGGCAGGGTCACATAAGAGCATGGGCTGCAGGTCAGACCCCTGAATCTGAATCCCAGCTCTGCCACTTACTTGGTATATGACTTTGGCAAGCTGCCTAATTTCTGGATTTCAATTTCCTTATCTGTAAAAGTGGGAATAAAAATAATAAAACCTGTGTCATAGAATTTAACTTCTCTGGATGGGCAAGAAAGAAATAAAAACAAATGCAATTAATTGAGTACTTACTAGCTGGTAAACATCCCAGCATACCTCATACCTAGTCCCCACAACAACAAGAGAAGGTATTATGAGTGTCATTTTACAGATAAGGAAACTGAGGCCAAGATCAATCAAAGCACATCTAGGATGTGGATTCAGGCCTGCCTGCCTCCAGAGGGCTATTTCTATACCTGCTCTCTGCTCTGTGCACAGCCATTCCATTCTGCTTCAGATTTCACCGTCATTAAAATATCCTATCTCCAGGGCTACAAATTTGCCTATTGTCCTTTTGAGCCTGAGTTTCACAAAGGGGCCCGACATCTTCCTATTTGTCCAATAAGCACATGGAAAGCCCCCTCCCCTCCCATCCCCAAAAGGCCAGAGGTCATGTGGGCAGCCCCACCCAGAGGGGACTAGGGCTCAGCCCTCTGCATGTCCTTGCAGCCCTCTTTGGAGTGGAAGCCTGAAAACCTTTCCTCAGTGGCCCTCTTCTCGACCCACCGATGAAATACCCCCAACATCTATCCAGTGTCTAAGCTCACAAGGTTGCCGTGGGGATGGATGAGTGAAGATCTGCAAAGAACACAGACCAGTGCTTAGACCTTCTTTTTACTTCCTCTCTTGGCCAAGAGTCCGTCTCCTCCACCCTCTCTGGCCCAGGCAGAGGAAGAGGGAAAGCTGGTGCAAGAACATGCTCGTGTGTGTGTGCAAATCCCAGACCCTTTCTGGGAGGACCACATTGCTGGACACACAGGGCCCTGGGGTCACCTCCAGGGGGGAAGGGCTATCTTAGCCCACTGGTGGCCAGGGGAAAGGGCATAAAAAGGCACAGATATGCCCCTCTGGACCAGCCTGTCCTCACTCTACCTGAATCACAGCCACTTGCAAGGAGACCATTGATTCTCTCCCTGGGGTTGGAAGAAGTTGATAGGCTGCCATATCGAAGAGGCAAGTTCGGGAACAAAATTCTTCTTCATCGTCACCCAATCACTGAGCACCTGTGACCCTCCCTCTAATGAGCATGAAACCAAATTATTTAAAAAAGAAAAATATTTTCATGTTCTTGTGATCTCAGATATTAAATCAGGAGAATTACCAAGAGGCAGATAATGTTTTCAAAGCCTTGTTCATTATTTGGTGAGTGGTTCACAGCAATGATGATTTAAGAACTGCCTCGTACTAGCTATTTGCCCTTCAATTTTATCAATACCTTTAATATTTCAACAACTACACTACAAAATAAATACCTAGACTTAACTAATAATAACAATGGTGGTGGTGATGATGATGATGATGATGACAATGATAGTTGCTGTTATCCGAATCCATTTCATAAGTTCCAAGGACCAACACTAAATATTGTCCAGGACTTGTCTCATTTAACCCTCTACCAACAATTGTGAAGCAAAGTGCTCCATTGTCCCACTTTCCAGGTAAAGACACTGAGGCCTGGAGAGAGAGGCAACTCGCCTGTAGGTGGGAAGAAGCAGCACGAGGGCTCAAGCTGGTATCAGGTTTTCGCCAAAGCCCCTGCTCTTGCAATCACTTCTGTACTCCCTGGAGCTCCGTTCCCAGATCTGCACAGTGAAGGTGTGTGGACCAGAAGAGGTGAATTCTAAAGGAGCACCTGACTCCAGCTTCCAGACTTCAGGACCACTGCCAGGACATCAGAGGGCGATACAAAACACCACCTCTTTCCAGGGTCCCAGAGGGACTGAGGGTCTCTGTCAACAACCTCGCATCTTGTCTTTCTTTCCTTCCATGATGAGAAATGGCTCAGCATCTGGTAATGGCTCTCGAGGCAGCGGTGCCCGAAGGCAGTGTAAACTGATAATGCCATGCATTGCTTTAAGAGCACCTCTGGTCATTTTCTCCACTGGTTAAGGCTTTGCATGGAATCCCCAACCCAGAGAATAAAGTTCAAATTCCTCAGCAGGCCGTTCAGGGCTCAATCCCAACCTGCCATCACAGCCCACCAATCGCTATCCTTCTGACATCTCCCAAGGAACTGATCCTCACCCTCTTGTATACTCTCTGTGTTTCTACACCTGTTTCATTCGTCTCAAAGTAGTGACAGAAAACATCTGTTTAACAGTACATTGACGATCTGGCTCCCTAGGGGTCAACTGCCTGCATCGCCTTGGCCAGCCACCCTTAAATAACCTCCATTTCCCAAGTACCAAATTTTCTACAACAAATGGGTGTTGCTATATGATTGAGGGGAAAAGTTATTTTGAATTGTTAATAAAGGCATGGAAAGATGCGTATGAACAGCCAGTGAAAGAAGAACAATATGAACTCACACACACACACACACACACACACACACACACACGGCTAGGTCTATATGTATATTCAAAGATCTGAACTTTGTAAAAAATAAATTTATTTTCAAAAGCCTGGGAGAAATTCTCTGGGGGTTGAATTAAAGGTGACATGAAGAAAATGTTGGGTGGCCCGATAAACAGCGCTCCATCCAAAAGTCCCAAACAATCCAGACCACAGTCACCCTAGTGTTCGGAGAGAGCAAACGCAAGCCAGGGCCGACCTTTCCCTGAACACTTCCCTGGCCTAAGCTCCAGCGTGGGCCAGGCCAGGCAGCTAAGAGAGCAGAAGAGGGCCTGGCCTGGCCTGGAGGGCAGCCCCCGTGCTCTGCTGAAAATTATAAAGGTTTTGGAATGAGGACAGATATATCAGCATAATGGACAGTTTGCAAGTGCCCGTTCTGGCTCCGTGCTCAGGCTGAAACGTAATGTGGAAGCTTCGATGGCAGGGCAGCGGCTGCATGAGGGCGAAGCAGAGAAAACAATGTTCTGTAATGTTCCCGTGATAATAAGCTCTAGTCAAGCATGGGACGTGGCTCCTGAGAAATGCATGACGGAGAAACAGGACAGCGCGGAGGACACCCTTGCTGGTTGGCCTGCCAGCTCACCCACGGTCACTTGCTCACCGCCCTCCCCTCCCGCTCACCCCGGTCTCCTCACATACCCACACCCGGTTTCCAGAATGACCGAAGCCTCCTACTGAGAAGAATTAGCTCCTCTATCATTACCAGAGAAACCCTCATCTCAGGGTCAGTGCCTAGAATCACATTAGGTATTTTTTGCTTCTCCAGAAAGGTTAAAAATTATGATGACCCCCGAACTAGCTTCGGTTTTCTCCTCAAGTTTTAAAAGCAAAACTCAAGGGATTTTCCCCAAAATGAATTATGCAGAAGATATGATAAGAAGAGATTCCACCTGCTGCTAAGGGACTCGCCTTAGAAAAATGTAATCAGACATTCATTTCCTGATATTAACAACCACTAAAAGGGAGCTTTGATTTCTGGAACAAATACCTTAAGAAGAAACTTTAAACATATATTTTAATTGAATTTCTTCCTAGCTGGAATGTAATTGACAGAATCATATATCCATCATGAGCCACAGGCTTCTGTAATTCTTGTCAGCCGATCACCCATTACGACTTTTCTAGGTTCTTTCCTTCAATTATTTTTTGTTAGAGAAGCTGTGGGTTTGCAGAACAATCACGTATAAAATACAGGATTCCCATATATCACCATTATTAACACCTTGCAGTGGTGTGGAACATTTGTTACAATCGACGAAAGCACGTTTTTATAATTGCACTATTAACTATAGCCCATGGTTTACCTAAAGGGTCACTGTTCATTTTGTGCGGTTCTATGGTTTGGTTTTGGTTTTTTAATTTTTCCTTCTAGTAACATATACAACCTAAAACTTTCCCTTTTTACCACATTCAAATATATCAGGCACTGCTCTTAATTATGTTCATAATGCTGTGCTAACTTCACCACCATCCATTATAAAAACTTTTCCATCATCCCAAATAAAAACTGTACAATTTCAGCCTTAACTCCCTTATCCCCACCCAACCCCATCCGCTCGTAACCTATATTCCAGATTCTTAATCCTTTTATCAACCACTCAACTTTCCAGGGAGACTCATTAGCAAAGCTGGCAAATGCTGGAGTCGACATCATGATCAGCCACAAAAGTTTTTGAGCATCTGTTCTTCGGTATTTTTATTTGTTTATTGTCTGCCTCACCCCAACTAGAATGTGAGCTCGACGAGGCAGCTTTTGTCCACTGCATTCCCTCCTGTAGCTCTGTCCCTAGAACACTGCCTGGCACTTCCAGTTCCCAATAGGTATCTGCTGACTGTGAATCTCTTATGCGCCAAGAAACTGAAGCCTGGGGATGCAGAGAGGTCCTACCCTAAACGAATGTTTAGTCTCCCTGGCTGGGAGGACATGCATGCATAAACACATGTTCCCGCAGAAACATGTGGTAGGATATTCTAGGAACCAAACGGTTGGCACAGGCATTGAGGGCAAAGAAGAGGGAGGGAGCAATGGAGAGGGCAGAGGAGGATTCTTTAATGCTCTCTCTCCTTCCTCTCAGTGCTGACACATAAGACTTCGACACTTGGGAGCTCCTCAGAAGCCTGAGCCTTCCAGTCCTTGGGAAATACACGGGTGTCTCCAGAAACCAGAGGCACCTGCCACTCCTCCCGGCACAGAATGGGTCCCCACGTCCTGCGCCTTTCACGGATGCACGCCCACCCGGGCAGAGTGAGGACCAGTGTGCTTGTCCTTCTCAGCTGCCTTGAGTAGAGGCAGAGGGCTCTTACGTGGCCTGCTCTCAGGCTCCACCACCACCACCCACGAGATGATTTCCTTCTCCCCTGAAGCTCCAGGGCCCTGGAAGGGAGGGGGCCCACCCACGGGTAATATTTTAATTTAACAAAGTCACAAAAGGGAAACAAATCTTCCCTCTGAAATAGGTGGCGATCTCTCTTCCAAAAGACGGTTAAGGAGGGGACAAGTACCAGGTGCTAAAGAAGCACCGGTTCACTCGTTCAGGCAATACATGTGCAGTGGGCAGCCAGGTGGTGGCAGGGATTGTGTTGAGAGTTGGGTACATAACAGGAAACAATGAAGACACCCCCTTGCTTTGAGAAGCTGACCACCTAAAGAAAAGGTACACAATAACAAATAGGTAATAAAAACTGGGTGTGATAAGATTTAGTATAAGCAAAACAGGGTGCCAGAGTAGCCAAAGAAGGGGCAGCCCTTTGTTCCTGCCCCGGCTTCCCTTCTTAGAAGGGGTATAGCCATGGGCAAATCACTTCCTATTATTGGGCTGCAGTTTCCCTACTCAGAAAAACAGGAATATTTTTACGACCTTGTAGGACTGCTGTGAGGACTGGAAACTGTCATCTCCACAAGGGCAAGGGATGGTTGGCTCCCAGTGAGTGCAGGAGGCCGCGGCTGGCTTGAGGGTGGCGGGGAAGGAGAGACACTGCACAGCCTAGGTCAGCAGCCCAAGGCCATGTAAGACCCAAGAGAGATTACTACACTATGCTAATCCCTCAGATGCCTGAGCCTCCCCGGGATATAGATGCAGAGAAGGTCTAGGCAGGGGCCTAGCCAGAAACCAAGAGACACCTGGGATCCTAGGCCAGGTTTCCTTACCTTAGGCCCTCAGCCACCCTCCCCCACAACGGGGACCCCCAGGACCAGCCTCTGCGTTATGCTGCAATTCAAATAGCACATGGCCTGGCAAAAGAGTAGAAGCTGAATAACCGTTGTTAGATGAGCTAACGAATGAATGCATGCGCTAGTGAAAGAAAGAACAAAGGAAACAAACAGCCTGCGAATTGGTAAAGTTGGGGTCAGATGACACTACCTGTGAGCCTCAGAGAACAGGCAAGTCTATAGGGTGGGTGTTATCCCTGCCTCCCAGCACTCCCAGCCAAGGGGCGCCACGTGCAATTAACTCTTTCCTGTCCGGGCTGGGGGGCACAGTGATTACGCTAACAGTAGGGGGTCCAGCAAGCCTCCAGACCAGATTTCATTTTGGAACACACTATATGATTTTTTTCCTGCTGCTCCAGCAACAGCAGCAGCAGCAGCAGATTTACTCTCCTAATTATGTTTGGCTTTGGTTAAATTAGTTTGCGTTCCCTGAGCACACACTGGCTGGGGGAGGGGGAGAGGCAGGGGAAGGAGGTGGCCCTAGAAGATGCCAAGAGGTGGGAGAAACTTCTCAGAGGATGATGCAGCACCACGAGCCAGGTCCCAGGCAGACACAGGAGGGCCGACTGCGCAGTGGTCCAGGGAAGCGAAAGTGTTGGAGAAAGACTTCATTCATTCATTCACACTACAAATATTCACTGCCTGCCTCCAACGAGCCAAGCTAAGAGACTGAGGAAACTGCAGTGAACTGGACAGGACAAACAAGGTCTCCAGGCCTCGTGAATTCATATTCTAGAAGGGGCGTGAGACAAGAAGAAAGGAAATAAATAGGCAAAAATTTCAGATGGTGCTAAGTGCTCTGAAATCAATATAACAGAGTAAAATACTAAGGACCATCTAGGGGAAGTTCATTATTTAGCTGTTTGCAGTGGTAGCCTCAAGCAGCAGCATCAAAAATAACACAACCACCATTTGTCCATTTACTTGGTGTTTACCATGTTGCATACACCAGGCCAAACATTTCATTTAATCAAAAAACCTAGTGGGAAGCGGCTGTGGCTCAATCAGTGGGGCTCCCGTTTACCATATGGGGGGCCCCGGGTTCGGTTCCCGGGGCCTCCTGGTGAGGGCAGGCCCACCCGTGCGGCGTGGTTGGCTGACCCAGCGAGCACAAGCAGCAAGGGGGGGGGATAAATGAATAAATAAATAAAATCTTTAAAAAAACAAACAAACAAAAAAAAAACCTAGGGTATGGTTATCCCCATTTTACAGATGAGGAACCCGAGGGTCAGAGAGTTTTAGTTGTTTACTTAAGGACTCGCAGCAGAAGACCTATAATGAAATGCTGTCTTTTATGCCCTTTTCAAAGTTCTACAACTAATAATAGCAACTGGTGATTGGAGCACCCACTAGCCAGCAGACCCTGAATCTTTACAAGTCCTCACAGTCAGCATTAATTAGTCGCATTTGACAAACAGACTCAGAAAGCCAACATGACAAGTCACACAGGTCTGTGTGACTGTGCAGCCTTGTTACCATCCCAGAACATAATACAAAGCAGTCTGGTGGAAACACTATTTTTTCCTTGATAGCTGGAATAGAAAGATTCAGATTTTACAATGTCCTAGAGTTACCACCTGTACACTGGGTTGATAATAAATAACTAAAGGAAATATTGGCCTCTGAGCTTTCTAGTTGTCATTCCAGGTAATCCACAGTTCAGTTTAACATCCTTGCAAAGTTACTTCTGGGAATGAACCAGAGACAGAAAAAAATGTCTAGAACCCAAAGCAATGTGCTAGCAATAAAAGGGCCTCTTGTGCAGAGATATAAATAGACAATCCAGAGTTTTTTATGTAGGTGAGAACTGTATATACATTTAGAGCAGGCCCTTTCTCAACATCCTGTCTGCTTAGTGGCTTCTGCTTTCCATGAAAGCCTGGACGCCTGGCTCTGGAAAACCATTTATATAACGACCTGTTATTATCAAATGCTGGGTTATCTTTCTTGACCAAGCCACCATCTCACACCACTGCAATGGTTAAGGAAACTTTAGAATTTCCATGGTAAAAACCAGTTCTTTGTGCTTTAATACCTTGCCTGTTTTTCCCACTTGTGGTAAACTGAAGCCGAAAGAGGGAATGGTCAAACAGGCTTTTTTTTTAATTAACAAAATGCCATTACAAATAGAAGAAGCTGCTGCTTTTTATTTATACTGTCATCTTCCCCAGGCCTTAGGTATTTTTTTTAACAACATCCAGATCAGAATCAATTTAATTTTGAAAGATAGCTAATCAAATAATTTGTTATAGCACCTCTTTTGTTCTCTCTGTTGCAAAAGAGAGTCTCATACAGAGAAACCAGCATGTTATTGAAGATTACAAATTGATCCTTCAGGTATTATAAAGTGTATACCTATAATCTCCAGGAATTTGGTAACGTCTATACATTCATTTCACCCACCAACTTGAGCACTTCAGGATAGCCAAGTGGGATGGTATACATTTATGTGGCTAAAACTTGAAGCTCCAAGTGTTGTTTTACATGAAATATTTCTCTCTTAGCCTTATTGAAGACCCGTGTACATGGTTTCCCAATTTAGGAAGCGAAGAGTTGAATGATGTCATAGGCTTGATTTTGCAATATTCTATATTCCTAACACCCTAACAGAAACACTTAATGAGAATGAAATGGGCATCGATTTGAAAATTTCACCTATTTTTGAGGTCATTATAGTTATCCTGAGTCTCCCAAACACGAATAGTTAATTGAGCATTTACTATGTGCCATTGGGCTCCTGTTCCAGTAAGGGAAACAGAACCACCTAATGAATTTTATTTTGCAAATACTTATATTCCTACCAGGTGTAAGCCTCCATTCTAGGTGCTTTACAAACAATAACTCATTTAATCCTCATGACAATCTTATGCGATGGGTGTTGATTTGCCTCCTTAATTTCTTCTTCTTTAAATGTGATCTGACTTGAGTCCTAAGCATGAGACTCATATTTCTCTCTACCGCATAGAAAGAGAAGTTCATCAGATCACATGGGATAAGTTTTGGAGACCTACTTCACAAGCTAATGCAAATGAAAAGTGTCATGGAGTTGAAAACGGCTTCCAGTCTAGTAAGTTCCTTTTTTCCAATTATCTAATTGCTTTTTCTGAACAACTTCTCATTTCCTTTCAAAAGCTGCATCATGATTGTGGGGAAAGCGCTGAACCTGCGGACATGGCCCTGCCAACCTGGGCAGATAAAATGTGAAAACCTGGCATTCTTCCCAGTTACCCACGTCCCTCTCCTCTTGCCTTACCGGGGTCGTCTCTGTAATTAAACAGCTTTCTTTGCTCAGTGACTTGCAGGCATGAATTATGAAAACCCTTCCATGAAGCTTTACCAGGAGCAAAAGGAGAAATAACATTATGCTATATTTGAAGAATGCATGCTTGTGTTTTCAGTATACTGTAGCAGAAATAAACATGGGTGTGGAGGGTCAAATCTCAGCTCTACCACATGCTTGCGTGTGATTTTGAGCAAGTGTCTTAACTTCTCTGAGCCATTGCCTTGCCTGTAAATGGGTCATAGAAAACCTACTTCACAGACTTTTATGAAAACAAAAGTGCAATTATGTGATATAAGTGTAATTGTCTCATCGTGGTCACTTCATAAATGTTGGGTCCCTCGACACTTCCTCCCCATTTCATGTATATAGTAACCTATTTTGTCTTCCCAGGGTGACGTGCCTCAGGAACTGGTACATAATAAATAACTAGTAAATTTCAAAAAAAAGTACCCCTCCTTCCCTTTCCACGCCACCCCAAGAAGCCCATATTATTTTTCCGATTTTGTAGATTTGCTATGCTAGGCAGATTCCATCCACTCTACTCCAGCTTGCTGCCTCACAAAGGATCCCTTGACAACAGAAGGGGAAAGCAAGATTCCTTCCTTGCCCCCATCAGAGAGATGGTCATTTTACCACTGGGCTAGCGAGCTCAACAATCCCAAGTCCTCTGCACACCCAAAAGGAGTTGGGACCCAAAGTCAGGGTCCGCCTTGGCTGAAGTACGTCATTACCAGATTTCAGGTTGTGTAAGAAGAGGCTGAAGGTGGCTATTTTCCTTATGGCCGAAGCATTTAATTTTCCCAATCAGGAAGCTGTTATTTTCAAATATGCTAAATCATATCTATAGGTTTCCTTCAGCTGACAAGAGGAAAGCAGGTGAAAACTGGCATAAGGGTCACCTTTAATTCAAGCTTTGTGCCCTTTTCCTGGTGCTTAGGGTTTGTGAGATTATACTTGGCTCCTTTCTGACCTCTCCCTGCCCCAACCTCCCCCCCGCAACCCCAGGGGAGAGAAAGTTGTCAAAGCTTCTTCCAACCAGGATGGGACAGGCCTGCTGACCTTAGAGCCTTAATTCTGAATTTTCTGGCTTCTGTGGGTGGATAGCAAAGCCTGGGGGTTGCTTCAGGTGGTGGTTTGTGCCTAATTATACTTAACCGGTAGGTGGAATTCCATCTGAAGCCCAAGTGATGAAGCCATCAGCTCCTGGGGTTGTCCTTCCAAGCATCTTATTGCTAATCACTTGGGTCTTTACTAGGGATGTGTTTTTTTCCAGGTTAAAGGGATTTTTGTCTTGTAAGCAGCCATTCATATGTACAAAAAGCAGAGCGTTTTGTTCATGGAAATAAAAACCCCGGAATAGATCTAAATCCCTCGTGTAAATAATTCACAAATTATTAGCAAGGGCTTTGTAATGACTCCAGTTTGTAACCTCTCCTTGTAGTCTAAGCCACTCCACTGGGGCAGAGTATGCAAAATCTAAAATGTTTTTGAAGCAAGGCTGCGAGGACCATCAATCCGAAGGCCCTGTGTGGTGAAAACTATCCGTATGGACTGGAGAGTCATTGGGGCCAGAACTGAATGAAGCAGGCAGGCCATATTCCCATTTTACAGATGTCCAAAATGAGGTCTTTGAAAGCTACACAAGAGCATTCGAGCAATTAAAGCACTTGTCTGAGATTAGGGGCTCTTTTCCCAGCTCTCTCAGTAGCACCTGAGATTTAAAAGCCAAAGGCCATTAAGCCACACTGCTTTTTTCAATAAGACAATTTCCAAAACCCACTTGCATACTTCCAGGAGAAGGGTCTTGGCAAAATGGGGGAGCAGTACTCTCTCTTGCCCTTCTGGGCCCCTTTGGAATGCACTGAAGACCTCAAAGCCCACACAGCAGAAATGAAAAGAAACTGCGGGAGAATATGAGGAGGATCATCTCAGGATGGCTGCAGCTCCTCCTAAGTGTTCCCCTTACCTTCAGTCTGCCCAAGAGATCTCTGAAAAACACACTTTTCATCTTCTCACTTCAGTTCCCTCCATCCATTGTTTTCAAGGGATAGGATAGGATGGTGGTGAAGTGCTCAGTGTCCAAAGCTTGCCTTGGCTGGAGCCCTGGCATTGCTGTGCAACCTTGGGTCTGTTACACAACTCCTGTGTGCCTCAATTGCCTCATTGGTCAAATGGAATTAATAGGAGTGTCTACGTCACAGTGCTGATACGATCAGTAACAAGTCAATACATGTAAATAGCTTAAAACACATATTGAGTGTTCAATAAGTTAGCTATTATTAGGTTGACCTTTATGAAAATTCAGTCATGTCTGACCTATAAAAAAAATGGCAATTTTGTATCGTTCAACCTAAACATTACTACAGTTCCCAGCCTTCCTAAAGCCTCATCTCCTCTCCTCTTGATTTAACTCAACCATTACCTGCTCCTGGAAGCCTTTTGTTCCTGCGTTCACTTACTCAGTAGGTGAGCATTGAGCACCCACAGCTAAGTGCCTGGCACCGGGAATTAAACAGTGAGCAAGGTAAGTTTGGTCCTTGCCCTCAGGGAACTTAAAGTCCAGCTGGGGCTGACAGACTGCAAAGTCTGAACAATCAATGGAGTAGGTGCCTTGCTAGGCCAGTAGAGGGCGCTAGGGGAAGGCATCCTTGAAAATAAGACCTTGATGGGGAGCATGGGTTGAGGCCTGGGAAATCTTCCTAGAGCCAGTGACCTTTACCTAAGACCTGCAGAATGAGTAGGAATTGGGCAGATAAAGAGGAGAAGACAGACTGTTCTGGAAAGGTGTGAGGATAGAGGTGAGGGCAGAAGTTTCGTCATCACCTTTAATGTTGAAACCAGAAGCAGGGACCCAATCCTATATGGCTTTGCAATTTACCCAAAGAAGCCTGAGCAAAATGTAAGATGGCACCTACTCCAGGGCCGAGCAAGGGCAAGGTCACACCTGAGAGTGAGTGGTTCCTTACCATTTGTGCCATAGGTTCCTGGCTTGCCTCCCCTTAGTCCCAGCCCTGTTGAGCTTTTTCCTGAGGTCAATAAGAAGCACTTGAAGGGACTTCAACAGGAGAGAGACACCTTCCTAGCAAGATTCTAGAGGGAGGCAAAGGGATGTAGGAAGCCAGGGCAGATATTTGGTCAGTGTGGGACTCTCATCTGGGTCACCAGAATTCTCCAGCTTCATTGCTGGCACAGCACTTAATTGTTCCTTTTTGTGTGTATCTTCCACTGAACTCTGAATCCTTCAAGAATAGGGACCCAGAAGTCTAACCTCAGGCACCAACACAATGTCTAGTACATAATAGATAGCCACTAAATGGCCACCATTATTGCTGGGGATTGAATCACGTTCCCCACAAAAGGCATGCTAGGTCCCAACCCCTTGTCCTGCCGGTGTGAAGCCCTTTGTAAATAGGATCTTTGAAAGTGTTAGTTCAGGTGTGTCCGAAGTGAATCAGTGTGGACCTCAACTCAATATGGCTGAAGACAAAAGTAAAGGAAATTGGCCACAGAGAGAAAGCCATGAGGAGCAGAAAGAAGCTGGAAGTCAATGGAACCAGGAAGAGAAAGGAGAAATGCTGGCATATGCATTGCCATGTGATTGAAAACCCAAGGACCAAGGATCTTCAGCAGCAAGCTCCAGAAAGCAACAGTCTTCAGGGAGAAAGCACCGCCTTCTTGATGCCCTGATCTTGGAATTCTCCTAGCCTCAAAACTGTGAGCAAATAAATTCCCATCGTTTAAGCCAACCCATTGTGTGACATTTGTTTTAGTAGCTGGGAAATGAAACCAATTATTTTTATTACTATTGTTATTAATGATTTTACTGTTGAAATTCAGATAGACAAATGCTATCGCTATAGTAGCTCATCTCAAATTGGATTCCAGGAAATACTAATGTCCTGATAAATGTTAAGCAATGTTCAGGGAATTGAGGGTGGGGAGTTGGGGTGGGATGGGGCTGTGGTCAAAGAAGTTTGGAAATAATACTTAAAATTATATTCCAGGCTCTGTCTACTGAGAGAGCTTAGAAGCTATGACAGCCCAGTAGCAACCTGCAACTCCAGTACATAGATCTTAGTTTTTAATGCCATTCTCCAATAAAAGGAACAAACCAGGGGTCCTTGGGGGAAATGACTGATTCTAGAGCTAGAGCAAGGAATATACAAGATGAACCTGGAGCAAAGGAAGGGCTCAACAAAACAAAAAACCCACAATGACAGGGGTATGTCAAAGGGACACAGGAGCCCACTGAGTTTCCAATGGCCAAAGCTGGAACAATCTAAACAAAATAATGTAGTATTGGATTATAACCCAGAGCACAAAACAAACATCCAGGAGTCCATATTGATATAAATAAGTGATTGAATAAATAAATAAATAAATGGGGTACGGTGAGGGGCACATCGCTAGTGCAGAATAATTCCAATTAAATTATGTAGACAACCCCTCCCCTCCAGGAGGTGGAGCCTAACTCCCCACCCCTTATGCCTGGGCTGCACCCAATGACTTCCTTCCAGAGTATGGTGTGGAAATGGAGAACAACAACAGGAAATTTAGAGTGGAGAAGCCTAACAGTACCTCAGCCAGGTGCCCAAACTGGACAGCCTCACTAAGAAGTCATGCTGATAGCATGCATCCTTGATAGGATGGGAGGCAAATGGTGACCTCAGCTTCTGTAGCCTTCTTCCCCCAAACCCATAACCTCTCTCTAACTGTGAGAAAAACCACAGGCACATTCAAATTGAGAGTATGCAATGTATCTGGCTAATATTCCTCCAAACTGTCAAGATCATCAAAAACAAGAAGTCTAAGAAACTGTCACAGCCAAAAGGAGCCCAAGGAGTCGTGATGACTAAATTTAATGTGGCATCTTGGAGATGTTAGGTAAAAACTGAAAATATCTGAATAAAGTATGGACTTTAGCTAATAATGACATATTAACATTGGCTCATTAGTTATAACAAATGTTTCATAGTAATGTAGGATAAGGACTGGGAAACTGGGAACAGGGGATACAGGAACTCCATACTATCTCTCCCTGTCTTTGCCACTTTTAGATACATCTACAACTATTCTAAAATTAAAAGTCTATTTAAAAAATTAAATGGTGTCTTTACTGTTGGGGTTCTCTGATAGTGAATCTTCCAAATTAATACGACTAAGGAACTGAATAGCTATTATGCCCTCTTGGGCACTAGTATTCTCCAGAATAGTTTAGAATAACAATGATAATAATAATAATAATAGCTAACATTTATAGAAAGTCTCTGAGCATCATGACTAATATCATTTTCCCAGGGCCAGCCTGCCTGTTCACATATTAGCATCACCATTTGAAAGCTGGATGACCTTAAGCAAATTATTTAATTTCATTGTGCCTTGGTTTCCTTACTCGCAAAATGGGATTAATGATGCGAAGTATCTCACGGGGTAATTGTGAGGATTAAAGATATTTATATAGATGAGCATGTTGTACATAGTCAATTACTCCATACCGATGACACTCATTGTGATTTTTTAGGGGCTTCTTACTTGGCACTTTTTCTACATCACAAATATTATCTTAGGTAGTTACCGATTACCATTTTCCAGAGATGGAAAAGTGTTTAAGTGACTTGCTGCCGATACCACAGGTAGATGTGGATGGAGCCAGGCCCATCTGGGAGGAAGCCCACAGCCGAAGGACTAGACTCTGGATCTTAAAAGAAGCTGTAGGACCCTGGACACCTGGAATCTAAGAGAAAGAAGGAAGTTCCAAGGGATACAGGAGAGAAAGTAAAAACTTGAGTACACAGTAGGACATAACCTAGGCCTACTTTGCAATTTCACGAACACCTTCTTGGTTATTTATTGCGCACTACCTCCTGGAAGTCTTGGTAGACAGCCCACCTCTACTAAAACCAGAAATACCTCCTCTCTCCCCCTCCCCACGTTTCCCAAGCTCCAGTGCCTCGTAGAACTTTTCTGCCTAGTATTCTCTGTAAGTACAGAATTTGCCCCCCAAATCTCCAATTCTCCCATAAAATATGGATGACTTCCCGCACTCATTTATTCCTTTGCTTATGGCCGGGCAGTTGGACTCTTTGTAGCCTGCAGTCACCTTAAATGACAGAGATTCTGCCATGCTTACTTATCACCTGTCAGCCGATTGTGCAGTTTGGGAAAAAATGGGAAATGCAAAACTATCCAATATGAACAATTAAATACAGAAACTGGATCCCCAACTCAGAGCATGCAGGGACTCCCCAAACACTGAAGCACCTGCTGACATTTGTTAAGGTAGCAGGGTGAGTTAGGGGCTATGTTTGGATGGAACAGCCCCCATGTGACGGAACTCCCATGTGCAGTTTCCTCTCGCAGTGACATAAGCAGACACTGGTCAGAGCCCATCTCCTGTAAACATCTGGTGGGTGGAAAGGAACGGAAGGAAGAAATTCTCTCCCCTGGCTGCATGCCCTCCTTTTCCTCCCTCTTCTTTCCTTTCCTTCTGGAACTTAGGTTCCTGTTAACCTGTAGCCTATGCCCCAGTTTTCTTTTGAACTTGATTTCTCCCCTTACATCTCAGGAGGATTTGTAGATTAAACAAAACAAAATCAATCAAAATAAAAACTTGGGAAATGGACTCTCAGGCTTCCTGAGAGCTCTTGAATTGATATTCTGGATTCTTATAATTCTTACGATGGTTACCACTTGCTTCCACTTGCTTAACACTGGGCATACTCTTAAGGTTACCAGATAAAACACAGATGCCCAGTTACATGGGGATTTCAGATGCACTTCAAATACTTTTTAAAGGTAGTATGTCCCATGCAATACTAAAAAAGGCATCTTATACTAAAAAAATATTTGTTGTTTATCTGAAATTCAAATTTAACTGAGTATATCCTGTGTTTTGTTTTACAAAATCTGGCAACATTCCATACAGTAAAAATTATTATTATTATTATTATTTTGTAGATTGCTCTGTTCAAGTAGAATCCTACGTGGATGCCTGGCACATGAATGAATTAACGTGAATACATGAAGGCCCAGAAGGCAAAAGTGACTTGTTTAAATTAGAGTGGCAAAGCTGGGAACTGGATGCAGGCTTCTAGAATCCAAGACACATGCCTCTTTACCTTACTGTCAGGTCACACTGTGAAAAATTTTTAAATGAGCAAAAAGGATTCGTGGTGGTCTTGTATGACCAGGTTAGCTCTACCTTATAAAGTCTTTAAGCTATTTACAATTCTAAATTGTAGAAAGCTGATAATAATGCAAACGATTCTTGTCTGTAGACAAGTAAATTAGATGCGTCAAGCAGAATGCAATTGATTATTGCTCTATGGACAGACCAGTTTCTGCATATTTTTGCGAACTTTTGTCAGCATTCCTTTAGTGAATACAAATGTGGTTCTTTGGAAATTTTCCTTTGAACTGGCTGTAATATCTTACCAGTTCCATTAATTGATGAGTTAAGTCATTGACACATGTTTATTTTATATTTATGAGTCATCATTTATCTCTATAAAACTTATCTTTTGAGAGTTTGCCATTGCTCATTGCACAGTGAGGCCGACAGGAAGTCTGAGATGGAAACTGTCCCTAACTACCATTAGGGACCTTGCAGAGGCCCGAGCCATTGTAGGGGTGGGAGAGAGTCATGAAATGAAATGGACCAGAGGGAGAGGAATAGAAGAGAACCCATATCTAAAATACAAATCTGATCATGTCTCTCTCTCTCTCTCTCTCTCTCTCTCTCTCTCTCTCTCACACACACACACACACACACATACATACACACACACACACACACCGTGGAAAACCCTCCCCAGGCTTCGCTTGCGAGTCCCTGTGTGACGTGCCCTGCTCAGGGCCCCTTCTCCAAGCATGCCTTTTCACAGTCCTGGAATTCTCTTCTCCCCAAGGGTTCCGGTTGGTTCAGATGAATGCCCACCCTCTGGGCTCCCGCAAGTCCCGCGGGCCTCACAAACCACAGCACTTTCCTCATTGCTGTAGTCTCTTTTTAATTGCCTGTACCTGCATTAGACCCCCCCGGTGGGAGCAGGGCCACAGCTCCCTTTGTTTTGTTCACTTGTGCATTCCCAATTCCAAGCTGAGGGTGTGGCACACAGTAGGACTCAAAAAAAAAAAATGTTGAATGAATAAATGGGACTGGAAGCAAAATGGGGTCACTTGCAGGCATAGGAGAGGGAAGTCAGGGGTATGAGAAATAAAGGAAGGAACACAAGCAGATGCATAACTGATTATTTTCCTAGAAAAATTTTCGGGGGGACAAATCCCTAAGCCACTGCCACTGCCACCCCCACCCCAGGCACTGATTCGCTATTGTCCCGTGAGTTCCCTCCACCAAATTACATGGAGCTAATTATTCTCTCATTCAAGAACACAGCAGAGTAATTTTCAATCACTCTTCATATAAAATTGAATTGTCAAATTGAGCAGGTCCACCTAAAATCTCATGGTGTTTTCTTAGTCTTTCTAAAATATATTCCCTGTTTAAAAAAAAGAAAGAAAAAATATATAGTTTTGAACCCTGCTACCCACAACCTAGAGAAAGTCGATCAATTATGAAAAGGTGCTTCCAGGAAAGAGACAAACTCCCAAATCCCTTCCTAATGCATTGCCTCATCTCTACCTTCAATTATCGTTTAAAAGCTCCCACTGAATTCCAGGATCCTATACCTCCTCTGGATTCCCAAAAGGCAACCTGATTTGTAGCTCTCTCCTTCGGAAGTGTGCTCACTTTGGAGGCTGCGGTTTCCATTTGTATAAGTCGCTCCCTTTATAGCCGCACACAGGTGAATTAGCTAGATGGTGTTTACGTGCTGAGCCCCACCCGCCGCCCCCACCTTCAACCGCCCCCACCTTCAACCGCCCCAGCTCCGCGTGCGCCCAGAACAAGTGCTCCACCCCTCCTGTGCTTCTCTTCTATTAAGACCTAGCCAGGTTCTTGGAACAGCAGTCATTACTGGATGTCCTCTTGTTGTTCAACCTCTATTGTTTCCCGTCCCTCATATAAATAAACAAAACCTGCCAGCAAGACATCCCAGAAAAAGAGGCAAAGGCCCGGTGGGACTCAGGATGTGTGCCTGATCCTCCCAGAGAAGTGCAGACGGCACCCACTCTGACCCAGAGCTTGGGTGCCATGGGGAGTTCAGGGGTGGGTGCCCTATTGGCACATGTTGCTAGACAGCTGCATCCCACTGCTGACTGCTATGTTTACCTTTTGGGAAACAGGTTAGGCCAGTCTGAGGAGACCCACTCAATTAAGGTACAAAAATAGGAGAGAAAAAAACAACAGCAAAACACAAGAGCTAAACGATGCTGAGGCTTGCCATGTGACAAACACCGGGCAAAGTGCTTCATAATGCATTCTCTTACTTACTCCTCACAGCAGTGCCATGTGGCAGTAAACATGTCCATTCTCATTTGAGAAATGAGGAAAGTGACACTAGAAGATGTTATGTAACTTCCCCAAGGTCATACAACAAGATGGCAGCAACAGAATTAAAAGCCAAGTCAAAAATGAAGGCCTAAACTCATATCAAATAGGATGTATTTGTTTGGAAATGAGGTGCCTGGGTATTTACTGCTGCCATCAGCTTTATTTCCCAAAACACTCTGAAGTATCGGATTTCCTCGCAAAGTCTAAGTAACCTTCCCAGGTCACACAGCTAGGAAGTGGTGGGGCAGCTTTAAGCCAAGTGTACCTGTGGTCATGCAGACAATGGCACTGAAGTAGGCACGGGGGCTCTAAGCGCTCGTGTTAGCTCCTCACCACTTTCCAGGGCGTCGGTCTCAGGCCAAGGCTTTAAGAAGAAACCCTCCAGGGTGGGAGAGCATGAAATTACACCTATATTCCCACTTCCCTGAGATTCAAGGTGAGTCTTAGGCTATTCAAGGGGGCAGTCACCAGATCCAGAGGTCCTCTTCACCACTGCCTCTGAGCACAAACATAGTTTGCATCTCATTCCTTAGAGGAAGGACTGTATAGGTCTGGAGTCCTAGGAAAATAGTTTGAAGGAATTATCTTACCACAAGGACACTCCCTGTTGGACAACTTTGGGTTAGTATGGGTTATTTGTGCATTGGGAAAATATGTAGTTTTTCTTTTTTAAAAAATTTTATTAAAGTATATCATTCATGCATGAACTTACATAAACAATAGTGCAGAGTAAATGTTGTGAACTTACAAAACAGACATGCATAACATTGCGCTCACATACATCACCCCACTCTCAACACCTTGTATTGTTGTAGAATATTTGCTACAAATGATGAAAGAGCATTGTCAAAATATTACTACTAATGACAGTCCATTTTTTGTTTAGAAATCACTGACCCAGTTTATTGGTTCCTTCCACTATTTATTCATCTCCTGTCCCCTTTTCAGTTTCAAAGTCCTTAAGCCTCTATCAAGTCACCAACTCAAATGACTGAATTTATCAGTTTCTTTGGAATCAGAAAGGAAAATATCACTGCTCTTAATTACTTAGAAGGAACCTGATTTGTTAAGAGAGCTACAAGTTTATAAAAACTTTGTGGGAGTATTTGGGAGTGGGAGGATAACAAGCATAAATTTTATCAGCTAAGAAAAATGGTTCAGAGCTCAAATTGTGAAGGAAGGTTTGACCACAGGGCAGACAGAGTCCATTCTTATTTTAAAATTATAACAGCACACAATTCATTAGATATTGCAACCTATGAAATTGCCAACAGTTGATGAAGATAAATGAAAGAAGACTCTACCTCAGCTTTACATATAACCAACAATTTTCTGAGCCACATTGATACTAAATCACAAGTAATAACTAGAAATAGGAGAAAAATGGAATTGAACTGGGGAACGCCTGGGTTCAGACTCTATGCTTGTTCCTTATTGTTACTTCTTTGCCTTGGTCTCCTCCTCTGTAAAATGGAAATAATTATATTTATTTTGGGTCTGTTCATCTGCCACATGAGATGAAGAGGGTAATTAATTTAGCACAGTGCTGAGAACAGAGTAATTGCTTATGAAATGCTTATTTCTATTTTTATTTTTCCTATTAAGCAAAATGTGTCTGAATTAGCTTCTAAATCAACTAGACTTTGAGAAGAAAGAGTCCTCAGACTTCTACCTTTAGGGATTGTTGAGGTTACTTCCAGAATCAAAGAGAACTAAAGGCTGTGATTTGAATTCATTGCTTGAGTAAATACCCTTAAAATATAATTATTAGTTACACTTTGGAGAAAGTTGGCATTTTTTAATTGATCCATGTAAATGTATAAATTGAGATTATAGATGGATACATATTTCTATATGGTTAGATTATATATATAATATATACACACATATATATAGGAATGTATATATATATGTATACATGTGCACATATGAATGTACAGAAAGTGAGAGGGCGAGACAGAGAAAGAGATAAAGATAGTTCAAAATGAAATTGGAACATATATGATAATATGGATGAACTTTGAAGACGTTATGCTGAGTGAAATAAGCCAGACCCAAAAGGACTAATATTGTATGGTCTCATTAATATGAACTAAATATCAAGAATAAACACATGGCGTTAGAACCTAGAGTATAGTTTACTAGGAGATAGGATGAGGACCAAGAAGGAGTACTGATGCTTAATGATGTAGAATTTTCAATTAGCTTGACTGTAAAAGTATGGAAATTGATGGAGTTGATGGTAACACATTATAGTGAGTATAACTAATACGGCTGGCTTATAAACAGGATTGTGGCTGAAAGGGGTAGTCTAGGGGTATAAATGTCAATTGAAAGAAAGCTAGAGAATAATCTAGGGCCTGAATAACATAGTGAATACAGAGGTGGATGAAGATTGTGGTTAATATTACAAATACAAGAATGTTCTTCTATGAACTAGAACAAATGTACATCACTATTACAAGGTGGTAAGAACATGGATATGCATAGGAAAATACAATTAATGTAAATTATGACTATAGGTAACAGCAATATGTAATATTCTCTTGCATCAATGTCAAAGGAAGTACTATGTTAATAATGGGAGCGGGGAGGGTTATGGAAAAAATATGCCAAATGCACGTTATGGACCATAGTTAGTGGTAATAGTCTGATCATGTTCTTTCATAATCTGTAACAAATATTCCACAACAATAAAAGGTGTTGGTGGAGGGGCGATGTATGGGAATTCTGCACATTGTGCATGATTGTTTTGTAAATTCACTTCTCTAATAAAAAAATTATTTATCTATAAAGACAAACAGACACTTAAGAATTTCAAGATTGAAAGGGCCCCTGCCCAGGCGTGCACAGGACACAAGAAGGGGAAGTAAAAGGGATACAGCTCCCCTGAGTTGCCCTCTGAACCTTTCTGACATAGACTTACCGAGGTAGATGATGAACACACATAAGCTACTTTGTCGGGTTTGATTTACACAACGTGAATAGTGCTTGGTCCTCAAATAAGGCGTGTTCCCTACAAATAAAGACTCTAAGGCAGAGAAGGGAATTCAAAAGACTAGAGTCTTGCAGATAGTGTTGAGGCATGCCCTTCCACGTGAGGCAGACACGGCCAGAGGACCAGGGAGGGCCGAGGCCAGCCAGAGTGCAGGTCTAAGTGCGCAGTCTTCACTGCACTCCAGGAAATTGGTGCCATGTGGGGACAGAGCCCAGCATTTGTTGAGTTGACTTTTTGTTCTTATTTGGTTTTATTTACTTGGTTTTCGCCCCCATCCCTTTGGTTAGAAGCCATAAAATTGGGTTCAAGTATTTAAAAATACTGAGTAGACCAAGAAAACCTCTCTCTATATCAGCAGGTGTTTACCTGGTTTGATAAATTCTACCCACAGGCTTCACCACCATTTATCACTTTAAAGTCACAACACACACACACACACACACACACTAAAAATTCTGCCAAATGCTTATTCAAGGGATCTGGGGAGGGAGGGGTGGGAAAAAATGTACAGACTCATGACTGACTGCCCTGATTAGAGCAGACAGAAAATCCAGGGTGTTGCAGGAGATGAGATGAGCAGTTGGGTGGGAGAGAGGATTTGAAGCCTGTGATCAATTTGATTCAAACTGATTCAAGAGGCAATTGGCAACCACTGTCTCATTCTCAGAAGGAAAAAAAAAAGCCACGATAGCAATTATGGCAAGAAAAGCTGATTCCGTCAACTGTACGTAGAATCAACTAGCATAGAGAACGCCTGCCAAGGGTAAAGGCAGGTGGAGTCTGTTACCAGATTTAGGAAGGTGCCACGGGGAGAAATTCTATTCTGTGGCTTTGCATCCGCTGGTTTCTGGCCTGGAGTCTTTCTGTCTCCCCTCACCCCTTTTTCTGCCAGACAACCTGCTACAAGTCGATGCAGTGCCACCAGAAGCGTCACAGCCTCTGTGAAGCTCCCACAGCGGTGTTTTTGTCATCATTGAATTTATCAAACATTTACTGGGTAATCGGTTTCGTATGACTTCCGCTCATGTAATCCTCACGCTAACCCTATGAGAGAGATGATACCATTCATTTCCCAGGATAAGAAACGAAGTCTTAGAGAGGAAAGGTCGCTTTTCCCACATGCCCCGGGGACCAAGTGACGGTAGCCAGGACTAGGACCCAAGTCTGCAGCTGATTTCAGACTCTGAGCAGCCGATGGCCACACTCTTGCCTGGACTCCTAGTTCTTCAGTCCAGATGGGTCCCTGCTGTCGCGAGGCTCCTGCAGGACATTGCTTACTGCGTATCTTATAATTTCCTGATTTCACGCCTGCCTCTCCCCCTTGAGACTGTAATCTCCCTGAAGACAAAGCCAGGCATCTCCATCCCTGCCCCAACTCATATGCTCAGTGCCGGCATATGTTCACGTGGTGGATGAATAGACGGCTAGAGGTCCATCAGGCTGGTCTGAGACTTGTGACTCCAGAGGGACAACTGGACCCTGGCAATCCACAAAGCTGGACAGAGACACAGACCTGCTTTCAAATGAGGGCTCAGTTGCAGTGAAGGGCTTTGTGGGTGATTTTGGTTTCTCCACATCTGACAACTCTTTCTGCAGGGGTTCACCAGAGCGTGGGAGAGAAGACTGATCAGTCTTGAATCTCCACTCTGGAACCTCAAGGCCACGGAACACCTTTAGGAATCGTGCACACATTTTGGAAGTGATAGCTCTTCAGTGTTGCAGGGAAAATTAGAGCATGGGCCCTACTTCCAAAGGGCCTGGATTGTATTCCCAGTTCCTACTCCCTTCCCAGAGGCATCACTAAGGGCAAGCTACTTAACCTTGTGCCCTTTTCCCTATCTATAAAATAGTGATTAATAACTGAACCTACCTTGTAGCATTGCTTTGGAGATTAAATGAGCTAATATATGAAAAGGACTTAGGAAAACTCTATACGTGTGCTATCCATATACATGCTAGCCATAGATCGGGGGTTTAGAAACTGCTTTTTAGCCTGGGACTACCTTGACAAGACCCTCTTGCATCTGGCTGTGGTCCTGTTTCAGTTACCACCAGTGGAGTACAAGCCTAAGACATGTATGACATTACGCCATTCCATCTGCAGAATGGGCTGTAATTTCTGCCTTGTGTATTTCACAAGGTTCAAACGGAATGTGATTGTGCTTTAAAAAATATAAAGCACTATGGACTTATTATTACTATTATGTTCATAAAACCAATATTTCTAGAGCCATCTGTGCTTAATTAATCATGGATAAAAACCAAAGTCATCCTGCTAACCAGGAATAATGCTGGGTGTTAAAAATAGCCTATAAATAAGGACGGAATACAATGAAAATTCTTTCAGCGCATCAGAAACAGAATCATACCTTCTGAGAGGAGATGAACCATGCTTTCACTCATTCTCTCCTTGTTTTACACGTTCCCTTTCTTCTTGCTCTCTGACTGTGCCAGCCTCGCCTGGCATAAATTTCCCAGAGGAATAGCAGCCATGGGCAAATCACGAAAGATTATTGGCCGCTTACAGCTAATGAGCTATTTCATTTGCTACACTGCAGAAAACCCAACCAGATCTTTTATTCTGATTCTCATTGCCAAGTGAGCTGTGGAGAGACACAGCCCTCTCTGCACTGGTGTGCTCCTTAAATATTGTATTTGCAGAAACCGTGATAGCTAAAAAAATGAGACACAAGGATCAGCTTCCTTTTCCCTCACAGTTAGTCTTTGTTTACCTCTGTCCTTCGAAATATTCATTCATCCATCAACCCTAACACAACAGAAATTGCCAAGGATTGCTAAACAAGGCAAAAAAAAAAAAAAAAAAACCACAACTAAAGACTACTTTTGGAAGTGTATTTCTTGCCAATGAAGAATTTTCGGTAGAATTTAAATATTCTAGTTCAACTACAAAAGGTGAAGGCAGGCTTTCTCCAAAGGATGTTTCGTCTCCCATTTCTTTGTGTCAAAGGAGGGAAGGAAGGAAAGGAGAGAGGGATGGAGGGAGGGAGGGAGGGAGGATCTCAAAAGAACTCTTGACAGAGCTCCCCAAGAGTGTGATAGATATAATTTTATTAGTTTCAGCAAGATACAGGCATGGCAGTTCAGCAAGGCCTTTAAGAGGTTTCCTTGTTACTGCATCTAACTTTGTCCTAACTAATATACCCTTTTAGTATATGAACTTGAAAATAGGTATATGTGATGGTTGGAAGCTGTATGTACCCCAGAAAAACAAGTTCTTAAAGTGAATCCATTCCTGTGGGTGTGAACCCACTGTAAGTGGGACCTTTTGATGAGGTTACCCCAGTTAAGGTGTGGCCCACCTCAATCACGATGGCTCGTAGGCCTCAATCCTCTTACTAGAATCCTTATAAGTGGAATAAAATCTAGCCAGAGAGAAAGAAGGCCACAGAAGCAAGAAGATGAAATCAATGAAACCCAGAAGAGAAGGGAGAGCCCTGCAGACACTGCCACGTGGCTTGCCCTGTGGCACAGGAGTCCATGATCACCAGCAGCAGGTCTTTGGGAAGAAAGCATCACCTTGATGATGCCTCGATTTGGATGTTTTCCCAGCCTCAAAACTGTGAGTGAATAAATTCCCATTGTTTAAGCCAAACCATTTCATGGTATTTGTCTAAGCAGCCTAGGAAACTAAAACAGTATATTTTGCTTAGCATGAGTGCTTAATTCAGCTCACAGAGTAAAAAATGCAAACCAACCTGTTCAACAAACACCTTCGGAGTGCCAATGTTAAAGGCTGTCCAGGAATAAAGGTGGGTATCTGCTGGTAAGGTCTGGAACTTTCTTTGGGATAGAGAGGATTTGGAGATTGGGCAGGCACAGGCATAAATTACTATAAACTGAGACTTCAACTCCCCAGTTTTCCTTTGAATGTGGCTGAAGCCACTGTCACATATCAGTGGAGTGGATCTGTGTCCCTTGTATGGGATTTACAAAGATTCTTTGAGCAAAGAACTTTTAATCAAGGTCAATGCCTCCAGGCATAGTGGCAACAAGCCCTGTACCTAAACCATGTCAATTCCCTGCTTTGGGAAATGTTCATAAACCTCTGTTGGCCTGTCAAAACAAAAAAGAAAAAAAAAAAAAAACTACATGGGAATCACTGATAAACTGGTATTGATTTTCACAGATAACCCTTGTCAAAAGGATTTATTGATGTGTCAATGCGTGTTGTACAGAAGATCATAGCAGGATGGCTTTGAAAGATTATAAGAAATCTACCGGCTTTAATACACTCGGTGGTAAATAACTAGCAAGTACTGCACATATTGATTCTTGTCATGTGGTCAATGCAATCTTTAGCTCACTAATTGTCAGTATTGACAAACAGTTCATGATCTAAATGAGCAGCTGGACATCCACGCTGAATGCAACGTTTCCAAGTGGCGTTCTCCTTGCTGTTCTCAGCCTAATGTTGATGGAGCAACCTTGCAGGTAGTTGGCTCTTGGCAAGTGAAAAGTGTGGTAATTAATTCTTCCTTGCTGTCAAATGTCACTATAAAGGGAGAGGGGAGGAAAGGCAAGTCCGGTTATAGTACGTATGCCTGGTACCCAGGTCCTCGAACTATGTCCAGCCATATCCTTCAAGGCCCATGTCAAATGCCTCTTCTTAGGAGAGTCCTTCCAGGACTGCGCTACCTGTGGGGGTTGCCACCACTCCAAAATCCACTGCCACTTCTCGGTGACTAGCCATGATTCACGGATCTGTGAAGAACTCTCATTTAGCTATTGTGTTAGGACTAAATCTTACTTTTTCAAAGGTATAAGAGCTTCTTAAATTTGGGGAGAGTCTACGTGGGTGGTTATGGATTTCATTGAGAAGATGATGAATACTAATTAACTCTTTTCCTAGAACAATTTCCAGGCAACACATGTGAAAAAGGTTTTCAGGGGTTCATGGAAGGACTAGGGAATCCATGGACCCACAAAACAGGAATTTAGAGGCAATCGAACCCAAGATCAAATTAAAGTTCCCTGACCTCCCAGCTGTCTGAGCTCAGATAAGTTACTTAAACTCTCAATCTCTCCATCCTTAATATAAGAATAATCTTACATCACAGGTTTGTCGTAAAGATTAATTGAATGGATACGTTGAATATGCTTTGCATACAGTATCTACCCCAGAAAATTATTAGGATCATTCAAGACTTCTGAGTTCACTTCATCCTGGATTTTACCACATTAATTGAGCACTAATCATAGGTCAAGTATGAGTCCATTGTTCTGTGCCACAGTTCATTTATCCATACCATCACCCAAACCTTCCTTACTAGAGTTGCTCAGTTGATACTTTTCAATAGATTGATAAAGATTCTTACCATTGGATAGGACAACCTTTAAATCATTCTATCATATAATTGTTTATCAAGAATCCCAATATTACTATGGACTAAAATCATTTATACTATATTACAACTCAATTGTGCTCATTAAAATTGTAATAAATCTTTCAGAGAAAGGGCATTGGTCAGACCAGATTTTCTGTAATGATCCTCCAATCTGTTATTTCTGTGAAATTGTATCATATATTAAATACAGTTTACCCATCCTTAAGTATATACTTGTTCCACCTTAAACATGTAAGTTGAATTTAGAAGGATAACCATTGCATTCATATTACAATTCAGACACACATATCAACTTTTACCTAAATTTGTTTTAAAAACATTTTGTTCCCCGTTGAAGAAGAGCACTATAAAAATACAACTAGTAAATGCAGGTAAAAGAGTGAAGCCAGGTACACATGTGTGCATCTGATCTTTGAAGCTGTTTTAAACTTGGAAGACTGACTTCATGGTCAAAAAGAATATTATATTGTTCTAATTAACAAAATCAACAAAGCTCATTCATGGAGTTCATATGGAAACATTTCCAATTATTTTTATCAATTATTTCTCTTTGAGGGTCCCCATTCTGTCCCATCATGTCTTCATCTTTATTCTGCTAATGGGAAAACTTGAGATAATCACAAATAACCTTAGGCCCTATCACCTGGATGAGAGGCCTCCAGAATTTAATTTCGCATTGCAAGCAATCCTCGGTTCCATCTTTTATAATTCTCACTGTATTTCCTGATAATTGAGGTTTAGCACATCGACATTTGCAAGGCAGAGAGCCTAGGTGTCTGGAGACATTGACTGACACTCCATTGTCTGAGATGTAGCTTTTTAAGGAAGTGACAACCTGTCTGATCTTACAAATGTCTCCCATGTCCAATTATCACCAGCCATTTAGGTGAGTGACAAGATGTCAAGGAGAAATTCTTTCCAAATCACTTTCTCTCCTTCTCTCCTTTCCTTTTTCTCTTAACATAGCAAGGGCTCCTTATTATGAAGTCTAAGAAACATGGATATTAACTCTGTAGTACTCAATAAAGTTTTAAGTAAGATTGTTTCATTTTTTCCCCCCAAATCCAAATCTGATACTTATGAGACCAATAGAGCTAATACTTTCCTTTGACCTGGTGTAATCTCTGCCAGCCCTCTAGCTCTTACCCTCAAGGGAATAACATGAGCAAAAATTATAAATACTTGAGACTGGAACTAACAATAGATTTGATAGATAGATAGATAGATAGATAGATAGATAGATAGATAGATAGATAGATAGATAGATAGATAGATGATAGATAGATGATAGAAATTATTTTATAGATAGAATTATAGATAAATAGAAATAAAAATTCATAAGAAAGGGCTGAGTCTTTGGCTTTGGAATAAGTTGATTGTGAGCTAGGATTAGAAAGATTAAAGAGAACAAGAATATAAAAATAGTTCAATGTTTCATTTTTACAAAAATGCACAATAACAATAATTGTATTCACTAGAAGTGTTATCCAAGGAACTCTAAATATTATGCCAACATTTCCTCATTAATCTTCTTCCTAATCTTGCAAGATGGTTAAGCAGCAAAAATTGTATTCAATTTTTACCAGTGAAAAATAGAACATAGAGACTTCCAACCCTTCAGTGTGCCTCAGTTCACTCATTTGTATAAGAATATGCATTGTAAGAGTACATGTATTGTAAGGAGAAAATGAGTTACTACACAGAAAGAGGCTTAGAAGAGAGTCCAGCTCATAGCAAAAATTTAGTCAATGTGATGTGATACTATTATTGTTAGTAGAGTTATTTGAATAAACAATGAAAGTGGGAGAAAGTCACCTTGACATTTCCTCTGAAGCTTCAACACTCAAGAGAGGAACAAACCTCGTAATTCCATTCGACAAGCACCTACTGCACAATAATGCTGCAGAAAACACCCAAGAACTATAAAAAGTTTCCTGCATTTATAGAGCACTTTCCATTTACAAAGCACTTCTAGATATATCTTTATGACCCTTACAACCATCCAGTGAGGTAGAGAAGTTATTACATTTAATAAGTAAGAATGTGAAGGACCATGGAAAATAAATGACACACCCGAGGACATTAGCCAGTTAAGAGGCCAAGACAAACTCAAAACCAGTTTCCTTACCACGTCTTCTTCTTTTCCTGCAATGGTGGGGATTTCTAGATTTCTATGTTTTTATTTCTTTGGACTTTTTTGAGGAGATAGGGAACCACCCCCATTGACCCCCTCTTCCTGCCAACACTTTGACTTCCTTCGGGAGAGTTAGTTTTTGCTCAGTGTTCGCAGGCCAGTGGGAGAGTCAGCCAAGTCATCTATGGAAGTTGAGGGAGACCTGCCACCTGCTTTTCCAGTTATTTCCTCTTCCTGTCTGGTGCAGTCTAGGAGAACCTAGACTTGGAAAGTCAGATTTATTCTCCAATGACTTTGAATCTTGAATAGCAGGACACGAGGTAGAAAAAAGTATGGTTTCAGTGCAGTGATTACAATTGGATGAGACTGTGAAGTCGTTTCTGCTAATATCTTCTGGATCTAATAGTTCCCAACTTCCCCAGGCCTGATTCCTTAGCTTCCCTTCCTATTTTCTGAGCAATCCTTGTAATCCTCCAACAAAATATCTTTCTGTTTAAGTCAATGAGAGACAGAGTCTTTTGTCTGCAACTCAAGAGTCCAAGCTGATGTACCATTGTTATCTCTCTCTCTCCTTCATTCCAGCAAAGGCATATTTTGAGTGCCTGTCATGTGCCATCTGCCAGACTAGGAATTATAGTTTGGCATATAATCAAGATGGACAAGTGTAATCATCTAAGAGAGTTCAACTTAAAAGAAGTTTGGATGAAGTGCCACAATTGGGAGTATAGTGTGATAGGCACCAGAAAACAGATAGATCTGAGCTATCTGGAGAGACCATGAAAGCTTCCTTCAGAAGGGACTTCAGGTGGGTCCTGAAAAAATAAGCAGGATTGGCAACCCATATTTTTCAACCATACTGGTAAGAAAAATTTTGTATTCAATTCAAAAGCAAAAGTATTTTCCTTTGAAGAAGCAATGCCTGATTTATGGAGAAGAATATTTGGGGAAATATAATTCTATATATTCATATCACTCAATATATTATTTAGCCTTTGTTCACATCAACCCTAAACATATCACAGAGCAGGAGAGTATGGACTTTAACAAAAATTTTTAATTGCAAGTCCAAGGCAAAGGTTTTGTATTTTTCTTTGAATTCATCAGATTCATCACTGGGATGATACCATGAAATCTTGCTGGGTTTAGAACCAGGTTTTCCAACTGAGAGCTGTAAGAATAGTACGGATGTCAGTATACTAATCAGACCAAATACTAAAGTATTTTTAAAAACCTCTAAACTGTCCTTTATACTACGGCATAGGGAGGATGGGGTAGGCAGGAAACAGCAGAGTTTCTTTGTTAGTTTTTCCAAAATTCCAAATGATTTGTATAGGGGTAACAAGATTTAACTGGGGTTGTGAATACACCTGAATTTTTGTTGGGCCTAAATAGAATCAATCCAAAAGATTTCTAGATAAAGTTTTATGGTATTAATAAACACTTCCAAAAAAATCCTCTAGTTTTCCCAATAAATTTCTTGGGATGATCCTCCTACCCCAGGGCCTGTGGACAAGCCAGAGTCTCTGTTTAACCTGCCTTTCCCCCCTGCTTCTCTTCCTACCCACCCAACCCATCCTTCCAGCCTCAGTTCAAGCATCACCTCTTCCAGGAAGCCCATACCCTTAATATTAGATCCTGGGTACCTTTCTCATAGCCCACTCTGCCTTCCTTTCACAATGTAACAGAGTTGTGATTATATTTTTGCATAATTATATGATGAGTGATCAACAACTGGGCTGTAAACTCTGTAGGAACAGTGTGATGGTTAAGTTCGTATGTCACCTTGGCCAGTTTATGGTGTCCAGTTGTTTGGTTAAGCAAGCACCAGCCTGATTGTTACTGTGAGGATATTTTTTGGACTTAAATTATCAATAAGTTGATTGCATCTATGACTGACAACATCATGAAGGAGATTGCCTTCAACAATGGGAGAAGCCTAATCCAATTAGTTGAAGGCTTTAAAAGGAGAGGTGATGCTTTCAACAGTCAGAAGAGAGAATTTCCATCTCTACTTCAGCCAGCCAGCTTCTCCCAGGGAAATCACCAAAAGCCTCCATTGGAGTTCCCAGCTTTTGGCATGTGCTAAGGAATTTGGACTTGCCGATCCCCATAGTCATATGGAACAATTTTATAAAATCTCATAATATTTACAGATATCTTCTGTAAGTTCTGTTTCTCCAGAGAACCCTGACTAATACAACTTTGGTTCAAGGAGTGTTTCTTAAGAAACAGAATCTTAAGGATGAGATTTCTGAATTGGTTCTGAGGGTTTGGGAATTGGTTCTCTATTCTGACTAGATTTAAAGGCACTAATGACTCTATTTCCAGTAATCAAAATGCCACTGATAGTCCATGGCCTGAGATGGCATTTGAGATGTGCAAGATATCACCACTGAATAAGGTAACTCAAATCCTTATAAAAGACAAGGCTCTGATTGAGTGTTTTTTGACAACGTAACAAAGTTTTGTGGAGTTAAAACGAGAAAATGTTGGCTGATTGTTTTTAAATACACTGGCTAGAGTTATAAAAGAAATGCATGAGCTCAAGGTTCAAATTTGCAACTTAAGTACCACATGAAGGGAGTGAAAGTTTCTATGTATGCCCTGAAAGAAAAACTTATTTCATATAACTGCAAACTTGAGATCTCTGAAAACCAGACCCAGAGTCTCATTATGCAAGTGGCTGAATTACAATGTTAACTAAATTCCCAACCTTGTAGGGTGTCTGCTATTAAAGTGAAGGCATTGGTTGGAAAGGAATGTGAACCTTCAAATTAGTATGGGGACATATGTGTTGATAATGATGGTGGTGGGGACATTGAAACCCTGTATTCTGCTGAGTCATTTCAGATAAACTTGTACTAGTCTGTGGAGATGTGTTTCCATACTGATTTATGGGCTGTCATCAATGTCATTCATGGGCTGGATGGTCAGGAACTTGGAAGGAATATGATTAGAAAATTGGTGACAAAGAGGTCTGGTGAAGAGGTATGTGGATAGACTTTTCTGAGTGGGCAAAACATTGAAGATATTTATGTCCTTAGTGAATGCTTACCCGAGGATGACTTCAGCAGAAGATGACTTTAATAATCAAGTGGATAAGATGACCTGTACTGTGGATACCAGTCGGCCTCTTTCCTCAGCCACTCCTGTCATGGCCCAATAGGCTCATGAACAAAGTGGCCATGGTTGTGCAGATGGAGGTTATACTGGGGCTCAGCAACCTAGAATTCCACTCACCACAGCCGACCTGGCTACAGTCACTGTTAAGTGCCCAATCTGCCAGCAGCAGAGACCAACCCTTAATGCTTAATATGGCACCATACCTGATGTGATGACCTGCTACCTGGTGGTAGGTTTATTACATTGGGCCACTTCCATCATGGAAGAGGCAGCATTTTGTTCTAACTGGAATAGACACAGTCTGGATATGAATTTGCCTTCCCTGCACAAAATGCTTCTGCCATCTGTAGACTTACAGAATGCCTTATCCAACATCATGGTATTCCACACAGCATTACTTCTGTTCTAAGGAAGTCACTTCACAGCATATGATGTGCAGGAATGGGCACATGCTCATGGATCCTGCAGCAGCTGGATTGATAGAACTGTGGAATGGCCTTTTGCAGAATCAATTACAGCACCAACTAGATGGCAATACCTTGCAGGGCTGGGACAATTTTATCCAAGAGGCTGTGTATGTTTTAAATAGCATCCAACCTATGGTGCTGTTTCTCCCCTAGCCAAGATACACAGGTCCAGGAATCAAGGGGTAGAAATAGGATGGGCACTGCTCCTTATTACCCACTAGGAAAATTTTTGCTTCCTGTCCCTGCAACCTTAATTCTGCTGGTCTACAGCCTTTAGTTCCAAAAGGAGGAGTGCTTCCACCAGGGAACACAATGATTCCATTGAACTGGAAGCTAAGATTGCCACTTGGCCACTTTGGGCTCCTCATGCCTCTAAATCAACAGGCAAAGAAGGGAATTACTGTACTGAGTGGGTGATTGATCTTGACTATGAAGGGGAAATAGGACTGCAACTACACAATGGAGGTAAAGAAGAGTATGCCTGTAATCCAGGTGATCCCCTAGGACATCTCTTATTGTACCATGCCCTGTGATTAAAGTTAATGGAAAATTGCAACAACCCAATCCAGGCAGGACAACCAATGTTCCAGAAACTTCAGGAATGAAGGTTTGAGTCACCCCACCAGGCAAAGAACCACAGTCAGCTGAGGTACTTGCTGAGGTTAAAGGAAATATGGAATGGGTAGTGGAAGAAGGTGAATATAAATATGAGCTATGACCATGTGACCAATTACAGAAAAGAAGACTGTAATGTTTGTTTTGTTATGAGTATGTTTATATATGAACATAAAGCAATTATGTTTGTTTTCTTCCCTATCTTATCTCCTTATCCTATGACATTAATTGTATTAGCTTCATGTCTGTTGTACTATTTAAATCATAGCATATCAAGTTTATTAGTGACTATTACCCAAAGGCCGTCACCCTATTCTGGGGAGAATTAGTGTGTTTCTAGTTGTATGCAGGACAGTTGAGTATTGTTAGTTGAAAATATGACCTTTATTGTTTTTATTTAGAGATCAATATGGTTTAAGGAGATGTGTATGGATATAAGTTGACAAGGGGTGGACTGTGATGGTTATGTTCATGTGACAACTTGACCAGTTTATGGTGCCCAGTTATTTGGTCAAGCAAGCACTGGCTGGGATTGTTATTGTGAGGATATTATGTAGACTTAATTTATCAGTAAGTTGATTGCATCTATGACTGATGACATCTACAATCAACTGAGGAATTACCTTTAACAATAAAAGAAGTCTAATCCAACCAGTTGAAAGCTTTAAAAGAAGAAGTGATGATTGCAGCAGTCAAAAGAGAAAACCTTTATGAGAGTTCCCAGCTTGCATCCTGCCCTGTGGAATTTGGACTTGCCCATCCCCACAGTCAAATGAGAAAATTCTTATAAAAATTTCATATATTTACAGATATCTCCTATCCATTCTGTTTCTCCAGAGATCCCTGATTATGTGTTACTATCATTCTCACTAAATGAAGGAATAAATGGTCAAATGGATTGTTTTAGCACATTTAGCTTAAAACTCTATTACTTCCAAAGACTATGCAAATGCCATATATGCAGCCTTTAGTCAATGCACATTTCCCAAGTTCAAAAATGATTTGTCATGAATCACTTTTCTTCAATTTTATAGTGATTTAACTCCCATTCTCTTGGATGACAGCTTGTAACTCATCTTGTTTTCTCTTCTGTCCTTCATAGCAAGAGCCAAATCAGATTCTCTGGTATACAAACTCTTGGAAAGCTTCTGTTTCCTTTTTCTTCATGCGCATGGTCTCAATTTCCTATTTCTATCTCTAGGATTTTTATCTTATTAGTGACATGTCTATTATTATCCACACCATCCCGAGTAGAAACACTTCATCATCTGCATGATATTTGTGCCCTGTACACACACCTATTTTTGCACCCATCACCCTGAATGATTTTTATTGCTTCCAGCCAGCATTGCCAATTAACTAGACTGAGTCCTCATAGGAAGGGACAGGCCTTATTTGCTTAGGAGTTCCCAGTTTTGAGCACAGTCCCTGGCACATAACACACTCTCAAGAAATATTTGTTTAATTGAAATGCTTCAAATTGTTTTTTTTTTTTTTATTTATTTTTTGCAAACAAGTGGCATATTGGCAGCTCCAATTCAAAATCTTGAACTTTATTGACTGCATCGAATCTCATGGTTTCATTTTCTTCCCAGCTTGCCTTTCTCCTCTCCCTGATAAAAGAGAGAGAATCCTGTCTTGTCTTCTACATGATTTGATGTCACAAATATGATTAATGTGCTACTCAACCTCTTGCTCACATCACTAATAGCTAAGTTAAAGTATAGTGGACCTGTTACTAAATGCCACTCCACCAATTGTCACTTACCTGGTTCCTTCTGTGCCCTTTGTTTACAGTTCTTTATCTCTTTTAGGTCTGCTGGGGATATTCATTTCTAAGCCAATTTGAATTAATTTCACAAGTCAGATTTCATGAGATCTGAAGACCTAGAACAAAGGCCTGTTCACAATCCCAAGGCAGTAAGCCTGATCCCCCATGCTATAATCTAAGTCAACGTTCAAAAGGATATTTTCCTTTGTTAGAATAATAACACATATTTATAGAGCGCTTTCTGTGTGTAAGACCCTGTTCTAAGAATTTTATCTATTCTTCTGTTAACTTTTTTTAATCCTCAAAGTAACCATATGATGTGGGTATGAATAATATGCTTATTATTCCCATTTTACAGATGAGGAAACTGAGGCACAAAGAGTTTAAGCAACTAGCCCAAGGATTAACCAAGACAGACTTGCTCCAGAAGTTGCATCATGCTACCCTGTCTTATTTGAACTATTTGTAGCAAGTCAGTGTTCAGGTTATCCATCACTCCATTAAAAAACCACATCTAAGGGAAGCAGATGTGGCTCAATCGATAGGGCTCCCGTTTACCATATGGGAGGCCCCGGGTTCAGTTCCCGGGGCCTCCTGGTGAAGGCAAGCCAGCCCACGTGGCTCGGTGAGCTGACGCAGCAGGACGACCCAACAGGGGGAGACAGGCGGACACAGAAAAACACACAGCAAATGGACACAGCGAGCACAAGCAGCAAGGAGGAGGCAGGGATAAATGAATAAATAAATAAAATCTTTAAAAAAAAAAAAAAAAAAACATCTAAGCTTGGTGACTTAAAAAACTACCATTTTATTAAATCTCATAATTCTTTGGTTCAGTGGTTTGGCTGGGCCATGCTCTGTTCCACAAAGCATCAAATGAGTTTAAACTAGGTGGTATTCAGGAGGTGCCAGGCTGGTCTGGTGGGTCCATGAGACTTCTCCAAATGCCTGATGGGGATACCTGGAAAGCTGGGATCTGCAGAGCCCTCACCCTCTCCATGTGATCTCAGGGCCCCTCCAAGCAGGGTAGTCACACTTCTCCAAGGATGGCTTAGTACTCCAAGGGGCCAAGGTAGAAGCTCTCAATCTACTTAAAAGTCTAGGCCTGGAATTGCCACCATGTCATACCCTGAAGACCATTCTCAGTCAACGTGGTCACAGGCTAACTTCAATTCAAGGAGAGGAGAAATAGTCCCTACCTCTGAATGGCCAAACCGTCAATGAATGCGTTGCCATCTTAGTCTGCCACAACAAGTATTACAACATTTTCTTTCCGGCAGATGAGAGAGTCCAATATTGTGTATTTTGTTCTTTGTCTTTTATTCTCCATTTAAAAAATTATCCTGATGTTCATTTTTAGAATGTAAGGGAGATAAACAGGGACCAAGAATTCTGCCTGGCATTTTCATCCATGTCATCTCAATAACTGCCTAACAGAGCCACGCTGAGGCTTGAGTATACCACATCACAGAGAGCTGAAAGAATTTGCCCAGTGAATGACCTGGACTTAATCCCAAGAATAATGTTTGTTTGTTTTTAAATCTAAACTCTAGCTTCTTCTTATGATTTTATAGGCTCATTGATTGGAACAAAGGAAAAGACACAGTGTATTGACTAATAGACACAAGGGGACTTAAATTTGGTGTAAACCAGGGTATGCCACTATTCCTCCCAGACCTTTGTTTCCCTGTTTCTTAAGTGAATGGTTTGGGCCAGATTCATCTTTCCCCATCTAACGTGTCCCAAAATCAGTTTATAAAGACACAACTAATAATTTTTACATAAAATTATAGAAAATAGAGTATGGCTAATGCAAGGAGGGTGAATATTGTTTATGAATCTCTTGTTTCAGGTGTGTGTGTGTGTGTGTGTGTGTGTGTATACTGGATCATGATGGAAAATGCATTTCTTACTGTAGGTCACAGACAGAAAAGTTTGAAAGCTACTGGGCTAGATGACCTTTATGAGTCCTTCTAGATCCAAAAGATACAATTCTAGAATGGTCATGGTTTCAGCCATTATTTTATATAAAAGAAAAATCAAAACATGTTTTGAACAAGGCCCTGGATAAAATGACTGTTATATTATACATGACATATTTATCCACTCATATATTATTATTCAAACTCACAAATTCCCAACTTTAAGTCAAGCAGAAAACTCTCCTGCACCCCACCTTCCTGACCTCAGAAAAAAAGAGATCTCTGCACAGTAAATATTCCCAAGTCCCAGCTCATAATTCTGCATTCATTTCAAGCAGTATTTTTAAAAATGAAATTTCATTGCTTCAAAAGCATTAGGACTATCCTTCCAATTTGGGATGTAAAATGCCCAATTCAATTTTTATTAAATGTAATGATATCTAGAAATTAAACCTCAGGAGAATATTTTAACACGCAGGTGTGAGCAGTATCATATTGACGCTAAATTAATTCAAGATATACAATCTGCAAAATAATTAAAGAAGTGATTCAAGGATTCAAGTGTTAGATTTAGAGACTGCATGAGGTGAAACGTAAGTTTCCTTTTATACTGAAATTCCATGATTCAACAACCCTGCAAAGGTTGACAGGCACACATTCTGAAGTATTACGAGTCCATATGAATTGTGAATGACCTTGTTTCTCTGATCTGCTGTTGGCCAGAATGTGGGGCCAAGTAATTTTTCTTTGCTCAAATACAATACAGACTATTCCCTGTGTATTCAGCCAACAAGCAAGATATATTTTTACTGTAAATGCAGAGGCACTTTATTGAAGAAAATTTGATTTCCCAAACTTTCAGAAACTGGCACTCAATTAAGGGAATAATACATAAGGAACAGAGTTCAAATGGGCCTTTGGAATAAATACTTAAAACTGTTTGCTCAAAAAATTCAGAGATGGACATGACCAAATATCTTAGATTTTTTTCTGACTTTAATTTCCACATAATATCTTATACTTATGGAGCACCTTATTATTTTTAAAGCACTTTTTTCATTCACTTATTCAAAAAATAATTTGAGGGCCTATTTTGCACTGGGCCCTGCTTTAGACATTTGTGAACAAGACAAGGTCCCCCAGAGTTTATAGCTTAGCTGAGGCTGGGAGGATGAGGAACAAATAAACAAATAAAGGAACAAGATTTTTACAGATTGTGAGAAGGGCAATGAAGGGGAGTGTAGCAGTTTGATACTATTGATGAATCCCAAAAAGAAATATTGGATTATGCTTGTAAACTGGTCTTTTCCTCTGGGCATATTAGAGTGTGTTGGATTTAGAGGTTTTACTTTTACTTGATTAAATAATGATTAAGGCTTTGACTGGTCACGTCAGTAGGACATTGAGTCCCCGCCCACCAAGGGGGCGGGAACTCACAGAGAAACCCACGGCAGAGAAGGGAGTTTTAATGCTGGGGTGGGCGAAGTGAACAACAGGGGAAGAACACAGAGGAATAGAGACGGTTCTTAGACATCAGAAGACCCGGGTAGAGACACGAGCCATTCACCTGATAGTCTACAGCTGGCCTTGTGGAGAGAGCACAGCAGCTGAGTCCAGAAAGAAACGAGCCCCAGAAAGAGAGGAACCCAGGAAGCCTGAACCCTGGCAGACGTCGGCAGCCATCTTGCCCCAATACGTGGCAATAGACTTTGGTGAGGGAAGCAAATTATGCTTTAGTAACTGTAAGCTTCTACCCCAAATAAATACCCTTTATAAAAGCCAATAATTTCTGGTATTTTGCATCAGCACCCCTTTGGCTGACTAATACAGGGAGGAAAAACTTCATGATGATCAGTGATAAGTTCAGATATGCAGGTCAAGGGGACAAACCTCTAAGGAAAGTGACATTTCAGCTGAGACTTGAATGGCAGGAAGTGACCAGCACTGTGCAAAACTGAAGACAAAGCTTCCTTGGCAATCAACTTGCTGGGGCAAAGCACCTGCTGATGGAATGTGTTTGGCCTGTTCTCCTGGAGCAATGGGAAGGCACAAAGTAGAGAATCTCATATACCCAACCCTCTCTCTGCATGTGAATATGCTACATTTAAGGAGCCTGTTCTTAACCCTCTAATCCCAACCCCCTTTTGTTCCAAATTTAAAGGAAAGAAAAAGAATTTTGAGGAAAAATCCTTTAAGCCTGATTTCTCTAAATGCCAACTAGCCATCAGCAGTGGTCTTGTCACCTTCTAAATACTCAGGGTTTTTTTTTTTTACTTCTGAATTGTTATTTGATACTTTTTAAATGGGTTGACTAATCGCCAAGTGCTTTACTGCTGCAAATTATATATATATATATACTATTTTGTCAATAGTGAATGTGTAAAGTCAGAGTTGATTTTCTCCAAAACATGTCACCCATTGGCACATTGTTACATGTTGGATTTTCCCCCTTCTCACTCCATCATCACTCCCACTCATCCTAAGCCCAGCGAGGCCCTGGAGGTAGGTGGCAGATAGATGTTCACTGGGCCCCTTACTCAGAAGGCGTTGATTTAGCTATCCTGAGGGTTTCAGTGCAGTGTTTGGATATCAAGAGTACTGTTTTTGTTTTTCAAAAGGTTGAAAATGGTCGACCACTTTTAAAGCCACTGGTCAATTACAGGAAATATTTGAAAGAATGTTATTCTTGGTGCCTGAGAATGGAAAACATTTCAATGTAAGAAAAAAGGGGGGGGGGGTTGGATTTGTAAATGGAAAAAAAAAAAAAATCACTAGGAAAACCACCTAATTTCTTTGAGCCTCATTTTCTACAGAAACCCACGGCCTCTGTTATTAAATGACGGCACGTTGGAGCCGGAAGGAAGGAATCCTAGCGTTCATCTCTGTTCCCAGGCTTAAGACACGCTGCCCCCCCCCCTCCCTGCAGTGCTCTTTCTCATACTGTTTTCACCTGACAAATGTCTAAAGGGTTTTCAGATGAGGGGACTTCAGAAGCTGTATTGGTTTCCTAATAAAATACCACAAACTGGGTGACTTAAAACAAATATTCTGGAGGCCCCAGGTCTGCAGCCAAGGCATAGGCAGGGCCATAAGCCCCCTAAACCTGGAAGGGAGAATCCGTCCTGGCCTCTTCCAGCTCCTGGTGGTCACGGGCAAGCCTTGGTGCTCCAAGGCTTGTAGATGCATCCCTCCAGCCTCTACCCCTGCCATCCCTGTGCCTCTGCAATCACACCTCCTCCTTTCCCTTATAACGACATCTGCCATTGGATTTAGGGCACACTCTAATCCAGAACCAATGCACTTTACATCTTCAGAGATCTTATTTCCAAAGTAAGTCGTAGCCACAGCACTGGGATGTAACCCTTGAACATATCTTTGGGGGATGCAAATCAAACCAGTATAGCACTAGGGAGATCTAGCTTCAAATCCCAGTTCTGCTACTTATTAGCTTAACACTTCAGGGTCTCATTTGTAAAATGGGTACCAAAAGAGGGGCTTACTGGATTGTAGAGAAGGTTAAATGAGATATCCATGTGCCGTTTAGCCTAGGGGCAGACCCACAAATATTTGCCATTCTTTTTACAGTAGATACCCTTTTATCTGCTATAAGAGAACCTGATGACAGGTTACTAGAACGTTGGTTAAAGTAGAGGTAGGAGCTCTTAATAAAGAGTAGCCTGCTGGCCATGACCTTCGGGAATCAAGCAACATATTTTAGAAGGGGAATGAAGCATACCAGCTAACCTAGAAAGTGGGAGGCTTCTTAAAGACCTCCCATTGCATCCTTTACCAGTCTTAGTTTAAATATTTCCTTTCAGAGACCTCATCTTTCCTTAGCCTCTCCGTCATCTTAGTTCCCTCTGTTCTGGGCTCCCATTTTTAACAACCAGCATGTTCTGTGCACAGACTGTGTGCCAGGCGTATTCTAAATATTTCACTTACACAAGTTCATTTCATCCTCCCAACAACCCAATTGCATAGGTGCTGATGTTTTCCCCAAGATCGCACAGCTAGTAATGTCAGAGTCAGCTGCCACCCTAGACAGGCTGCCTCAGCAGTTTGTGCAGGTGAGCACTACCCAGTCCTGGGAATCCATTGCAACCTGCGCTGCCCTCCACAGAATGCAGGCAGCTGAGCTCCAGAAGGAATCCCACCAGTGTAGGCAGCACTGAACCACCACCATGTCTGACCCCCAATAGGCATTTGGGGACTGACTATTTCCAAATCCTAATTTTAGAAATAGAAGATGAGGGCAAGAGGGGTTTAGTGACCTGTCCAATGGACCAAGCTGATATTAAAATGTGCATCTCCTCCTTCCATGTCCATTCCTTTCAAGCTACTTCTTGGGCTGGTTTCCCTTACCCCTGGGACATCTTGTCCCTGATATCACAGCCCTGATCCCATCCCCAGCCATGTCTTAAATTCAGGTTCCCTGAGCCTGAACCCAATTTAAGCCTTTTGATTTGATGAGGATTTTGAGTAGACTCCCTCTGCTCTCCCACAAAAAGGTATGAAATACTAAAACATTCAGGTAAAAAGTAAAACACAGGAGACTCGACCCAGCCAAGCTGCTAGTGAAACTTGCACTCACAATACCAGGTTCCTTAATTACCTCTCTGGCTGAGGTTCCACAAAGTCATACCTTTGAACTGAAAAAGAAAAACAAATAAATAAATAACTAGCTCTGCTGATTAGCAAGGTATTGCAGCTGCTGGAAAAATCGCCCACATGTAACTTACTGTCGTCTCATCAACCCTGGTGTTTGCTGCTTCTTCCAACTGAGATGAAGAGAAAACGGAATTGTGCTTCTAGTGTACAATCTTACCTAATTATGCCAGCTGATCGCTTAAAAGTAATGTTTGCACACAGACCGAGAGGACGCTTTCAAGAACCAGCTGGTTGATAAAGGCTATAAGTGAGGACTTGATTCCTTTTCAAAGAAGTGTTAACTATTTACATCTATTTTTAAACACTGCATCACAACATGAGCTACTGTGCAGCACTGTAAAGTGATGCTGTAGTCATGTTCCAGAGGGGCAGGCAAGCGTGCAAATCAAAGCACTGCTCAATACGTAAAAAGTGTATCACCATCATTCGCCGCTTTAGGTCAACTTTTTGAGGGAAGGATAGGCCATTGCCATTCAATATTTAGGCACAAATGAAAGGACACAGTTATTCGGGGAGAGAGAGAGAGATGTGTGTGTACGTGCATGTGCTTTCTGACAAAACATACAAGTTAAAGGCCACTAGCTTTTGAACTTAGAAGACTTGCATTGGAATACTGACAATGCCACACTAAACCTGCAGGTCCGTGGGCAAGTTACTGTGTGAGCAATTTGGATGTCTACAAGAGAATGCATGTGAAAGACAGGGCAGGAAGACTTGGCACAACTCAGGTGCACAATAAATAATAAATACCAAATATTCAGCAGGACTGTGTGCTAAGAACTGCCTAAACATTGTCTTATTTAATCTGCAGAGCAACCTTGTGTCAGGTATTATCATCCTTTATATAAATATATATATATTTTTAAATTCGAGGAATATTAATTGCTGTTTTTCAAGAGACAGAGTGGAATTTAGACCTAAACCTGTATGATCTCAGCTTTTGTCTGAACCCTTAAGTCTGTGCTCTTAACCATTAATTCCCCTTCCTTTCTTTCTTTTCTCCTCACAGGCCAAACTTCCCTCTGATTTCTGAAGCATTTATCAAGTGAGAATTCGTTTAACTCAGCACATGGTTGTTGAGTGCCAGCCATGTCTAGATATGGTCCTCGGTGCTGGGGATATGAAAAGGAGTAGGACAGTTGGCATCTCAGACTGCTTAGAATCACATGTGGGAGATGTGAGAGAAGTCATTACACTATGGAGTAATACATGCTAATCACAACAAAATGGCGCCTGCCATGTGGTAGGTGCTGAATGAATATCTCTAGGGTAGCAGAGAAGTATCTGAAATGCATTGGGAAGTGAGATGCCGGTGGTGTCTAGAAAGTTCAGGGAAGGCAGGTTTCCTGGAGGAGGTGATGGTAGAGAGAATCCTTGAAGTATGAGTAGCTCACCAGGCAGGTAATGTAGAGAAGACACTCCAGGTAGAGGGAATAGACTGATTTCGCAGTACAATAGAACTTGGGAAGGACTTGTAATCAGTTCCAATTATTTTTCTAAAAAACGAATACTAGATGTGACTCATAGATTTAAAGATTTATAAACACTTGACCCAGTGAAGAGAAAAGCCAGAAAGAACAGATAAATAGCAAAAATGATAACTCTGAGATGAGCACTAGAATTTGCCGGATTAGTGACCCACAGCATGGGCGCACTTGAAAACACTGATCTCTCCCAGGACTTTTCATCCCTAAGGCAAACCAGTGCTCCCCAGAGGTATATGAGCGAAAAATACCACCTGCAAAACCTTGGAGTTAAAGAAGGAAAGTGCTCTGTGGCAGTTTGGTATTGTTTCTGAATTCCAAAAATCAATATTGGATTGTGTTTGTAAACTGGTCTGTTCCTTTGCATGTAATATATTTTATTAGATTCAGAGGTTTCACTTTTACTTTATTAAGTCAAAATTAGGGCTTTTATTTGACCACATCATTAGGGTGACTCAGTTTGAGTCCCCGCCAGCCCCCCTGCCCTCCTTTGTGGGCTATATAAACAGATGCTTAGTCAAAGACAGGGAAGTAAATACATGGAGAAGGAGAACACAGAGAGTTCAGTTTTGGATACTGGAGCCCCAGGGTTAGAGCCGAGCTGTTCGCCTGATAGTTTGCAGCTGAAGAGACCAGATCCCTGAACAGCTGAGAAAGCCTGGAAAGAAATGAGCCCCGAGGAGAGAGATGAGCCTTATGCTAGCCTACAGCTGAGATCAGAAGAAGCTGGGACCATGGAGCCTTAGGAGGAAGAGGAAGGCTGAACCCTCGTAGAGACCAGCAGACATCTTGCTCCAACATGAGGCAACAGTGAGGAAAGTAACTTACTCTTTATGGCCTTGTGACTGTAAGCTTCTACCCCAAATAAATACCCTTTATAAAAGTCAATAGATTTCTGGTATTTTGCATCAGCACCCCTTTGGCTGACTAATACATGCTCCTTCCTAAAGGAGCTGAGGATGACACATGATTTGAGCTCTAATTCTGTTCAATGGTGAGATGGAGGCTTGACAGTTCCTTACATGTGGTTAGTGGGGCCACTCTTCCCTCCCCCACCCTTTGCAGAGATCTCAACCTTCTCTGCTCTCCCCTGGAACGTAAGTGGCTCAAGGGTGGGAGATGGTCTGTTGGTTCCCTGATATTTACCCAGCACCTGGAACATTGAATACCTTGTAGGTACTCAATAAATAATTGTGGAATGGACCAATTGATCATTCCCCTCTTATTCACTGAGCTCAGGGTCACAAGGCTTTCCGCAGCCAAACCAATCAATAGGACTGGCTTCGTGAGATGAAACTGACTGGCCTCTCTGGTGAAACAGGAAAACACTGAGCCCAGCCCAGCAATTCTGGGCAAGTGAGTTCACTCTCTGTGATCAGTTTCCCACATATCTGCTTCATGGATTTATTATGAGAATCAAATGATATATGAGATGCTCTATATGGGGAAATCCTTGGCCATGATGGTTCATAAATAGTAACTTTCTTTTAATTTCCCTTGGGACTTTAAGATAATTAAAGCACCCCAAACCCAGTTTATTTACTAATCAGACATGAAATTCATTTTATTATATATATTGTTGGGGATTGAATCATGTCTCCCCAAAAAGACATGTTCAAGTCCAAAACCCTGGTCCTATGGGTGTGAACACATTTTTGTAAGTAGAACCATTAAAGATGCTATCATTAAGGTGTGGACTCATTTGTGATTAGACTCTTCGAAGACTCTATTTAGATGAGTACAAATTGAATTAGGGTGGGCCTTAACCCATAGGGCTGAAGTTGTTATAAGGAAAGGGCATCTAGACAGACACACAGACAACTGAGCAGGAGAAGTAGAAGCCAGAGGAGAAGCCATGTGACAGAGACAGGGATGCAAGCTGAGGGGCCCCTGGCAAGCCAGCCCCAGAAAGCTGCAGACTTCGGGGAGAAAGCATGGCCTGTCCAGACCTTGATTTTGGACTTCAAGCCTCTGAAACCATGAGACTATAAATTCCTGTTGTTTAAGCCAACCCATTATGTAGTATTTGTCATAGCAGCCCTGGTAAACTAAGGCACACACACACAAACACACATATAAGCATATATATCACACACATATACTTGTTACATCTATTATGATATGTAATCTTTATATATGTGTTATATAAATTAATATCATTCATGATAGTTTTAGTCCTAAATACACATATATGTTACATCTATTATGATATGTAATCATTCTATATATAATTAATATCATTCATATCTATTTATAGGTTATAGATAAATGTGTCATAGAAAATGATGGATGATGAATGTAAGATAGATAGATAGATAGATAGATAGATAGATAGATAGATAGATAGAT
>JAKSZT010052319.1:14221781-14369961 GCA_026826555.1 Tolypeutes matacus | reverse complement strand
GATAGATAGATAGATAGATAGATAGATAGATAGATAGATAGATAGATGATAGATATAACTAGGTACCTAGTTTTAACGTTATGACTAAAACAATATTCAGATCATTTTAGGACATTCTGATTTTACATGGCACACTTATCAGAAAATGAAATAATTCTCAGAGCACATCTGGTCCCAATAATTCAGTATCTATAACTCACCATGTTCTCTTTATTTCACTGTAAACAAAAGCAAAGGAAAAAAGGGGAATTCAGTTGCTTGATCCTGGCCATTTAAAATACAGAAGTAAAGATTGCTTTACCAGGATTGATCTCCATTTCCTGTTTCCACAGATTTGTAAATACTGAAATTTCTACCCACAGAATATGAATATTCATCAGCAAATGAGTGAATTAAATTGTTATGCAAAAGATATTGTCTCTTTGGTGCACTGAAATTCCTTTTGCCTCACTCTGGTGATGGAGGCTCCTCCCCCAGGCAGTTTTTTAAGAGAGTTCTTCAACAAGCCTTTCCAACAAGTGCTAAACCTTAGCTTTACTGAACACCATGAAAAGGGAAAATCCTCTTTCTAAGCCCATTTTTGATTTATTAGCTTATTCATTTGACTGCAAATGCTTGAGAAAATCTGCTCTTTTCAACAAGCTTAAATATTTGGGGAAGGGCTAGGCCAAAAAAAAAAAAAAAAAAAATCAGAAAATATATGTTAAATGCAAGTGGAAAGAACCAAAGAAGAGCTCAGTGAGGCGTGGAGACTGACATTTGAACTGCAACATCTTGGTGGCTAATTCGAGATTGATTAAGTATTGAACTATGCTCGACTGGTGTAATGGTTCAATCGTGATCACGGTTTGGAGATGGGAACATATAGAAGGAATCCCCCCCCATGAGAACCTCCAGTCTGAAGAAAGCGAGACACCAGTTCCACAGAACAGGCATTTCTAGAAATCTCATTTGCTATTCATCTTCACACCCAGCCATCCTCATAGGAGCTCTCATAACATAAAAACACCTCCAACCACCAGGAAACACGAATCCAGACCAGAAGTTGTGCTTGATGATATCCCCTTGAAGGCATGGCCAGTCCCCCTCTCAGCAAAGCCGGCAGCTCCCCTTGAGGGCGGCATCACAGAAACAGCTGTTGGACAGCATCGGAATGAGAGGCAATTCCAAGGGGCTGGATGCACATTGATGTTTTCAAAGGGAATTTGGAATTATGAGAGATGAAAGAAAGAAATGCCAAGATGCATCTAAAATATGCCATTCATTCTTTTGCTCTTAAACACATCAGAATTTCCCTACCATACTTGGAAAGAAAAAAAAACAAAACAAAACAAAACAGGATAAGAACAAGGATAATGGTTAAGAAAACTTTACTATTCTAACATGCTTGGCAAAAACGCTTTCCAGGGCTTTCTATTTAGTTCATGAGCTTTGTTCAGCAGATTAGCATTGAAGAGCTCTAATTTTTGAAAATTGTAAAAAAAAAAAAAAAAAAAAAAAATAATCTGGAATGTGAATCTATCATGAAAATCTACTTGTCTGCATCCAGTTCAATATTTGCAATTTGCCTGGACTGCAAAATCAACATTATCCCACTTTTCTTATTCCAAACTTTTGCACAAATATCTATACTTTGAAGGCAGGAATTAAAAAAAACAACAACAACAGATCTGCAATCACAAATATTCCTGGAAAAGCCCCAGAGCTATCAGCATCTGCGTGCCCGTCCATGTGACACACCCTGGTTGGGCCTGATCACCAGCCTCTTCTGTGATTTTCCAGCCTAGCGCAGCTGGCCACCTCTTATCTCCTAACGGACACACACTTCTCCCATCGGACAGAAAGTGCAGCTGGTTTTTTCCTCTTTGACTCTTGCTTATTGCTACTTTTGCATGTCCTTCCTCTTCCTGGAATCTTTCTCTTATCCCAGTCCCCACTTCCACCAAACCATTTCCTCTCCTTTCTACCCCAAAGTCTCATTTCCTCCCTTCCCCACGATGCTTCCATCTGCTCTCCCTTCTCTCCAGTCCTCTTTTAAGAGTCCCACCTTCAGTTCTTGAAGACATAACTCGTAAACCATCATCTATGGTCCACAAAATACTGTCCAAACTTCTAATCATTCACAGCCCACCTCCAACTGCCCCCAAGCAGGGTTCGTGTATCCATACTTTGCTTCATGTATTCCTTTCCTCAAGCCAAGCACTCTTCTATGGCCTTGCTCACTCTGCTCTCCTAGTCTCCCTCCTTCAGTCACCTTTCTGGATCCCTTTGGCTAAAAACCCTTAGTCCATAACCTCTCCTCTGGAATGTATGATTGGGTGCCTGTATTAAAAATATCAAGTCTAATATGCATGACTTCATCAGTGCCAGCCTATAAAATATTTGAGAGCAGAATCTATTGTGGATTTTTCTTTTATCTCTCCCAGAGTTTGTACAGTGCCCTGCATGTGATAGATATTGGAAATCAGTATAGTTATAGTACGAAGAACAAGCCTAGAAACTTCCTTTTTAGACTTATGGCAGGATCATATGCATCTATTTTTTTATTCCATCTGAAATTACAGGAAAGGAACATAGAGGTGCAATTTAAGGGGTCAAATGGAATGGAAGAGGTGAAATGGATGGTAAAAGATTTCAACAAATGTTTAGAAGATGGAAACTGAATAAAGAAGTAGTAATGTCTTTATTAAAAGTGGAAAAATCTAGAACATGTCAGTCTACAGAAAGGGATAGATACTAAAGAGAAATGAGCCAGTTTACCCTAAGGGACCCCTGGAAAGCTCAGACCTTGGATGCATAGCTGAAGAAGGTGGGTGAAGCACAGAGTTGGGGACAGGAGCCCTCTTTATAGAGTACTTCCATGTCCAGGTCCCCTGCTCCACCCTCCTCTGACTAGAGCTCCTAACTGCCTTCAAACAGCAGCAGGGCCACACAGCCTCAACATGGAGGTGGAGGATTCTTGTCTGGAGAAGCTAAAAGAATGCCGAAGAAAGAACTCTAGTAAGTATCGTGTGGGTCACCCCAGTGAAAACAGCAGCTGACTACCCAATCAAATGGTGGTGAGACCTAAGGCAGGTTAGTACAGGAAAAGGGAAGACTGGAGTCACAGCTGAGGCCTGGCAGACCACATGGCCATGAGACCCTGCCTGGAAACCTCCTGAGGGATCCCACGAGGTCCCGGCCACGAGAATCTCATTTGGAATGAGAATCCCATTCAAGGGTCAGGGGAAAGCCCCAGATACCCTCAAAAGGCCTCACCATTGGCCCCCTGAGAAATGACAGATGGGGCAACCAATCAGAACAGCAAACAGCTGGAGCCCCTCCCCCAACATTATGAGTGGGGAGGAGGAAAGACTTTAAAAGGCTGTGACCTGGGGCCCCAGGCACATGTCTCATTCTGCAGCACTGCAGTCCATGCCTTGAACTGTGTACTTTTCTTGTTTCTTAATAATCTTTTTTTTTTTTTTTAAGATTTTATTTATTTATTCATTTATCCCCCCCCCCGCTGCTTGTGCTCGCTGGATCAGCTAACCACACCGTGCGGGCGGGCTTGCCTTCACCAGGAGGCCCCGGGAACCGGACCGGGGCCTCCCATATGGTAAACGGGAGCCCTACTGATTGAGCCACAGCCGCTTCCCTTTAATAATCTTTTTACACCCTTGCCTACCCTATAGCATATCCTTAAATTCTTTTATGCAACATAAGCCAAGAACCTAAAGCCCAGAACCCAGAGCCATCTGGTAACAAGACCCACCAGGTAAAAGCCTCACTCATGACTTAGAGGTCGTAATAAGCTTTTTAGCACCACATGTTTAATATGAAAGGATAATCAAGGACGCTCAGATTTAAGCAAAGTGCCCAACATTTAACACTGATACCAACACAAATAAATAGGAAGAAGAAAAAAAAAACCCAAAGGAAAGAGACAATGCAGGAAGCAGAAGAAAACATAGGAAAAATCCCAAAAACAAAAACACCATTTGATTTTTAAAAGCAAGTGTATATAAATGCTGCTTTGATAAAAGTAAGTCTATATAAAAAATAGAGTACATTCTTGAGAGTATATTTAATTAGGATTTGAAATATGATTCTTATGCATAAACTGCTCTGTGATATTAACAATTTAATTTCTCTGTCAGTTTTTGCATCTTTGAAATTAGCATAGTAATATACTAACTGACGGTATTGTTAGGAGAATTAAAAGGGGTAATGTAACATAAGCTACATAAATGATACCCAACTGGGGAAGTTTTTTATTATTACTTGTTCTTACAATTTGGGGGAGTGTCAAGCCTCTTGGAGACCTTGATAAAGGCTATGTATCTTCTCATTAGAAAAATAAATCCATGTATGTATACAGATATAGGTTAAATAACTGATCAAAATGAAGATATCCATAAGAGAAAGAATGTTCCAATACATTTCTTTCAAATCAACTGCAATGCTCAGCAGTTGAGAAGCTCAGCAGGAGATGATTTTGCAAAAATAACAGCAGAAGAGTCAACTGATCCTGAAGCGGTTCAACCTTAACTCCCAGAGAATGTCATTCCACTTGGTCCATGAAAGGAAGATAGCTGATCCAATTAGCCTGTGCTGACCTCTGGCCTGATGATGCTTATAACGATCTAGGATTACCCAGTTTAGAGTGGGGGCTTGTGATGGGATAGAACCTAGAAGACATCGTTTTCCTGCAAAAGGACCCAAGGATCTTATAGAAATGCTGAGCAGCCTTTTATCATAAGAGACTGCGTTCCTGGAATCTATTATTGAGCAATCGAGCATTCATTAAGCATTCAGGCCATGGGGTTGAAAAAGATACAGAACTTGTAGGCAGACTGACCTGAATTTGGATCCTGGCTCCATTACTTCCAAGTTGCATGACTTTGGGCAACTTAGCCTCTCTGAGCTTGTTTTTCTATCTTAAGTGCAAAGACCATAAGAAAAGAAAGTGCTTGGTACATTCGAGGGACAGCTAGGAAGCTGGCATGGCTGCAGTATAGTGAAGATGACCATCGTAGAGATGAAGTCAGAGTAATAGTCATATAGATCTTGTAGGGCATGATAAAGACCATGATCTGACCTACATTTTCAAAAGCTTACTCTTTGTGTGGAAGACTGTGGGTTCTGGGGCAAGAATTCCCATTAGTGGCTGCTGCAATAATCCAGGGGCAGATGATGGCACTGGTGATAAGAAGACTCAGACTCAAGACATCCAAGATGTATTCCTAAATGTTCTGAGACTGATGAAGCAGCTAAGGGATCCAAGTAGCTGAGGACAACTTCATAAAAGAGCATGGCTTATGCTATGAAGAATGCAACAGAGCAAAACCTGGTAGCTGTTCCCATTCTTTGGAAATAATTGGACCTCTGGCACATGGCTGCCCAGAAAACAATGAGTCTTTGTCTTTCAGTCTCTACTGCAACCAAGTGTGACCATGTGACCAACTTCTAGCCATTGGGATGCAAGCACGGGCAGTGAGTGAGTGTGCTGGGAGGTGTCACTAAAGGGAAGAGGCAGGTCCTTTTCTTTTTCTCCCTTTCTGCTTCCAAACATAGACATGACCAGAGCTGGAGCAGCCGTCTTGGACTTTGGTACAGAGCCCATGTGCAGAGGCTGGCAGCTGTCATGAAGCAGCCTTTGTCTCTGCTCATCATGGTGAAGGGACACCAGCCCTGGATTGCCCACGTTTAAGCAAATAACTAAACTCCCCACTTATTTAAAACACAATCATTTTGGGTATTCTAGCACTCACATCTTAACCTAATCCTAACGGAATCAAAAGACAATGGAAATAATACCACTTTTAATACATTTTTAAAATGCTTACTACATTTTAAATAATGTGGAAAACACTTTATATATATCATTTTCTTGACCCAGAGATGGAGGTACTATTGTTAACTCTGTTTTACAAATAACAAAGTTAGTATGAGTGGTTAAGAAATTTATCCCAAGATTACTTTCCCAGCTTATAATTAGCAGAGCTCAGGATTTGATTCCTAGGAGTAAATCAGGGGGATAATACTGATGAACTTACAGGGGAAGGAGAATAACTATTTATTCTTCTCTGATGGCAATACATTTTGACATCTTATGTTGATGTTGAACTATCAAGGAATTCAGGTTATATTCCTTAAATTGAATTAAGTTTTTACGGCATAACATACTTTAAAGAAAATGTTTATGATTTTAATATTTGCTAAGCACATTGACACTAACTCTACTTTTACAGTAGAACTCCAAATTTCATAGTGAAACAAGATTACACTTGAAATTGACTAGAATAGAGATCAGTAACTGGCTTTGAATTTTTGAGCAATATTTTAACCACCTACCCACAATTCTCTGAGAAAGGCTACTACCCAGGTTTGGATTGTCAGTCTCGAGGGGCCTATGTAAGTGCCACCAATACTAATGACAAATGGAGAAATAAATGATGTACGTGTTAGATGGGAAAGAAATCAGGAACTTCTCATATTCCTAGAAAGAAAAATTGCATGGTTATCTGAGCAATTTGGAATAACTTTTAAATTGAGGGACTCAGGAAGACCTAATATTTACTTAGTGTCTACTAGATAATTCTACAAATTGATGGGAATATTCCCATTTACTCATAAAGAAGCTGAAACAGCAATAAAAGACCAGATCTGAACCTAGGTGACTCTGCCTTCAGGCACCATGCTTTTCCGGTACTCAGCTTTTAGGCACCAATATGCATTTTTTTTTTTCATTCAAAAAGTATATGCATTTTTTTCTCAATCTCTCAGCATAGCCAAGTCTGAAGAAAAGGAATCAAATCTGCCCAATAAATCATCTTGAGAAAAGCTAGCTCTGCCTAATGTTCAGTCCAAAGTGTTATTCTGGAAGGTTCGCTGGGATCCACAGAAGGCAATCCTTCCAATTAGCCAATAAAGGACTTTAAGATGAAACCTTTCTTGTACCTTATTTTCAGTAGACATTTTTCAGTGTTGGTGTCATTGAGTCAATATTTAAGTGCAAAACAAAATAAAGAAACAATCATCTCTTAACAAATTTTTATTCATTCATTCTACATGTATCTATTGAGCATCTATTGGGTGTCTGGTGTCTTAACTTGCAGTATCTCCCACCAACCTCATTTTCTAACACTCTTTTCATCATTTCCAATCAATGAATCTATTTCAGCGACATTAACTTCCTTGTTGCTCCTGCAAGCACACTCCCACTCCAGGACCTTTGCACCTGCTCTTATCATACCTCATAGGTTTCTTACCCCAGATATCCACATGGCTCACTCCCTGACTTCATTTAAGTCTCTATCTAAATGTCATATTTCCAGAGAGAGCTTTGCCGGCCATTTTCTCTAAAATAGTGGCCCCTGAACTTGATATATTTTTCATCATTTCATTTATTTCTTCCTGACATTATTTACATATCTCTTCATTTATTTACAAATGTTCTGTCTCCCCTACAAAGGTTTGGCTTATTGTTTGCTGTGCTCACCGCCTTCTAATGCCTGGTTCACTACCTGGCCCATGTTATGGACTTACAAATAATTGTTGTATGAATGAGTAAACTTTTTAAGAGTTTACAAACCTAAGTGTTTGGCCTGCAGTGAGTTTTGGAAACAAATGAATACATTGCCAATCTTTGACAATCAGAATTTCCAGAGTCTCCTGAAATATCAGATCTGGACAATTGGGTCATCGGGCCTGCACGACCTGGTTCAGGCAATTAACTGTCCTGCTCCTGAAGACATTTGTGTTTGGGAACCTAGCTCTAAAAGGCAGAATCCATGAGAGATGTGAAGGGTCTATCTTCTACACAGTAGCTGGCACATGGAACACGTAATTATAGGTTGAAAGGATAAATGAACAAATTATCCTTATATTTCACATAAGGAAATTGAAATTCAAAGAGGATAAGTAACTTGCCCCATATCACAGAGTTGGTGTACAGTGCAAATGGAATTTAAACCCCAGGCTGTCTGACTCCAATTGCTCGGTCCCTATCCTACAAAGACAATGAAGGAAAGTTTAGTTTTAGCCATCTCCTCTTTTCAAGAATATGGACTCTGATTTTTCAAATGAAGGTAATATTTCCATACAATGAAATGCACAGATCTCAAGTGAACAATTTGAGTTTTGACAAATGTATATACTCATGTAACCATCATCTAATCAAAATGTAAAACATTTCTGTCACCCTAGAAAATTCTCTGAGGCCCCTTGTCAGTCAATCCCGCACCTCTTCCCCCAGGGGTAGCTGATAGTCTGGTCTTCCAGCCTGTTCTTGAAGTTCATGTAAGTGGAATCAATAGCATATACTCAAAAAAAAAAAAAAAAAAAAAAAAAAAAAAAAATAGCATATACTCTCTTAGACTAGCTTCTTTCATGGAACATATATTTTTGAGATTTTTCATATTGCATGCATCAGTAGTTTATTCTTTTTTCACCTCTGGGTAGTGTTCCATTGTGTGGACAAACTCAGATTGGTCCATGGAATTGTGCAGTCCAGTTTTCAAATTGTGGCCATTTACTATCTATTTGACCTTAGGCGATTTTATTAACTTCAGAAAGTTTGGAATAATAATATCTACCTTGAAGAATTTATCATACAGATTTAATAAAATAAAGTATGTGAAGCAATAAGCATGAGCCCTATACCTAGTACATAGTAGGTGCTAAATAAATGAAATGATATCTCCAATTATTTAGGTCAGGGCCTGTGGTCTATTGTTACAGTAATGGCTCCCAATGAATAAAGCCTCCTATATCCATGCTTTGGTGTAATTTCTTCCCACATCCACTATGGACTTGGCCACAGGGCTTATTCTGGCCAATGGAACATTAGAAAACAGTATGAAAATAAAGACTTGAGAAACACTTGCGCACTGAGGTTGCTTTCTTGGAGTGCTACCTCCATGTGAAAAAGTCTAGACCAGCCTGCTGGACACACAGGCCCAGCCCAACAGCCAACACCAACTGCCAGACCTGTGGCCGAGGCCATCTTACACCATCCAGTCCTGGACTGGAGCTGACACATGGCTGCAGCCACATGGTGATACCAGGTGAGAGCAGCCAAAGAACCACCCGGCTGAACCCAGTCAAAACTGTTCATCTAGAGTATCATGAGCAAATAAAATGGTGGGTTGTTTCAAACCACTATACTTTGGGAGCTGGCAGTTAGGAAAGGGATGTGTTATTCTTATTTGAACTTGCCACCATTTATCACTCAAGCTCATGATAGGCACTTAATGCATGTTCAGTAGATTCTCTAAAGTAGAACATTTTGCATGAGTTTGTGAGATCTCTGAAGACAAAGATTATGCTTTACATGTCAATGGCATCTCACATAGCTTGGACACAGAAAAGATGCAAAATAAAGCTTTTGCAGTAATGAAAGTTTGGCTTTAATTGTACTTAAAGAAATTTAAAGCCCTCTTTATATGCGTAGCTAAGATATTTAGGCATCTTCTTGACTCTCACATCGTGGACTTTTCTGACATGGAAACATGTGAACCAAACTTTTCTTCCAAAGGCACATTCCATCTCTTACTCTAGGAGCCATTGACCCTCTCCCTAATTAGGAGAAGTTAGAAATGAGGACCAGCAGGCAACAGATGTAAAGACTCAGTCGAATCTGCTTTTCATTTTTCCGGGCTCCCTACCTCACATCTCTCGGCATGTGACCAGGAGGGATTCTTTCACCACTGCTATATTGATATTTCTGTGGTTCCCCATCTGGGAAAGCAACTTTTAAACTTTATTTCACAAGCACACTTGTGGTTCCCATTGGGTCTTTAAAACACAAGCTACATGTCTGTGAAATCTACAGCTAAGAGCTTTACACCAAGGTTTAGGAAGTACTGTTGGGAGGTTGGCTTACTTCTTCTTCTTGTATATTCACAGAAAGACACCTAGAGTGGACTGTCAACTACCAGAGAACGCGTTGGGGAGAACACCTTGCTAAAGAATGCACTCCAGTCACAATCTCAGCTCAACCGTTTCTCTACCTGGCAAAGCAGGCAACTGCCAGTGTGAGGGTGAGGATATTAATCTGTTTTCCATCAGTGCTAATAAATGATTCGACCTTCCATGCACTGAATGAAGAATAAAAGGCAAAAATATTGTCTTGTGCATTTTGGAAATTACTCTGAGGTGTACAGTAGTCATAGTCATATCGGTGACTCCGTCTTAAAGAACCTTTGTTTGCCTTGTGTTTTTGAAGCCTTCTTCTCTAGAATCAAATGAGGAGTTGGAATTTTGCTCTGTGTTAATGAGAAATTCCCACAAGAAAGTCGGAGTGGCTTTCCCACGTGTGTCTTCCAGGCAGGACTGCAAATACATCAAGCCAAAATTCTAAGAGGAAGGCAGGAGAAGGGAACTAACAGTTTGTGAGCTTTTTGTGCTCCAGGCACTTAATATACATGCTTATATTGAAGCCTAAACATGACCCAGTATGGTGGGAATTGACTTCATTATACATAAGAGAAAAGTGAGACTGAGTTATTTGTCTAAGTTACATATCACAATTTAAGTTAAATAATTTGTCCAAGCTAAGTGTTTTGCCATGATTAGTTGGAAGTGAGGGTGGACAGCTAATAAGGGTAGAAAGGGGCTTGAAAATTAATCCAGCCTATATTCTTTATAAGAAATCTTAAACTGAGCAAAATACTATTTATTGAGCATTAACTTTGTGCCTTACACTGCTATGAGCTTCACAGTTTCTTATTTAAATTATGAGAAAAGTTATTACCCTTGATTTATAGATTAGGAAACTGTTCTTTCTAAATCTGATTCCAGCTGTCCTGCCCAACTTTTTATGAACAGGTTTATGAATAAAACAAACACACACATACACACATGCACCATTCTAAAGTGGCCAATATTTTAACAGATCTCACTAAGTCTTTGAGTTGAGAGGCCTTTGGGCTGAGAGCTCTTCTTAATCTATGTGTGCTATTAATAAATACTTTCTATCTCTATAGCCCACCTCAGTTTATGAAATGCTTGCATAACCAACATCTTTTTCATCCTCCCAACAGCCCTATCAGGAAGGAGTTATTATGATCACTTTGCAGATGAGGCGCTAAGGATTTGAGATGCTAACTGCCTCGAAGTCCATCAGCCAATAAAGGCAAAGTCAAGGTGTTACAGGAGGTGTCCTTCATACCAGGAAGAAACTTAACACCTCCATTGAAACAGAAAAGTTCATATGGAACTTTGATCAAGTGATGAAGTGTATGGTAAGTTTGTGTATGTTCTATGATCATAACTATCTGAATGTATATAATCTCACAAGCTTTTATGAATGAGCCTGATGACAAATAACACTGTGGTAGATTGAATCACATACCCTAACAAAAGACGTTTTTCATCTTAATCCTCATCAGTGTGGGTGTGAACCCATGTGTAAATAAGACCTTTTGAAAATGTATTAGTTAAGATGTGACCAAATTGAATCAGGGTGGGCCTTAATCCTTACTACTGGAAGTCTTTTAAAGGAGGGAAATTCAGATACAGTTAGTTGTAGAAGTCATGGAAGCCAGAAGTCAGAGAAAGCCACAGTAGAAGACCAAGGGCATCACATTTGATGGAGGCAAAGATACCAGTCAAGGAACCCAAGTATTGATGCAAGCCATCAGCAGATTGCTCCAGAAAGAGAACATGGCCTTAGTCATTCCCTGATTTGGGATTCTGACCTCTGAAACCATGAGCTAATAAAGTATTGTTATTTAAGCCAACCTATGTGTGATATTAGTTGTAGCAGCTCTGGCAAACTAATACAAACACAAAAATGCATATGAAAATTTTCTATCTCATCCATCTGGTCACAGAACATTTATCCAGCAAACTATGAGAGTGGAAAATTCACAGAAGTTCAACACTGGGGGAGAGGAACAGGTAAAAGAGAGAAGGCCATGTCTACCCTATGGCTTTAGTAGCACATCCACAGCATGGAGGCTCTTTGGGATTACCTGAGTGACATGACAGTGAAGTGGTTAGTGCATTGGACTCTGAGGTCACACAGACCCAGGCTCAAATCCTAACTCACCCCTAGTTAATTGTGTGATCTTGGGTGATTTATTTAATGACTCTCAGTCTCAGACAAAGATGACCAACTCACAAAGACAAATATCTCACATGTATGATACACGCAAAGTGTTAGAAAACAAGAGCGCTTAATATAATGAATATCTCATCTTCTTGTCCAAGAATGGACAAGGAGACCTCCTTCCCTGCCTGTGGCAACTGGAGCAATGCCCCATTCTCAGCTCACAGCTCCCTGGTCTGGTCCTGAGGAGATCTTATAAGGGAGGAATTGCCACCAAAATACAGGCTCAATCAAGAGCATCAAAGGGTGTTTCCTTGGCTGCAGGAGCATTTCCTCGTTTCTGCAAGCACACCCAAACCCAGGCTCCACAAGATAGACCACATCGCATGAAAACTCATAACCTGTGAAATTGTGTTTTGATTGGGTACACCACATATGCCCAGCCTTATCTACCCAAGTCCCTAAGGAAAATTATAGAACAACTTTTTTATTCTTAGCCCCCATAGGAAAAGATTCAGTTATTACATTTTTCAAAATTCAGGGCAGGCATAACCATAGCTAGCTTTGACATTTCTGAACAGAGCTGAATTTCCAGGGAAAGTATAACTAACACAACCAGTGTACTAAGGTCTATTTTAGAATATAGAATATATCACAGAAAAATCAATATTTTCCTTTGAATATCTGAAGCAGATGAACCAAATATTTAAATGATGACATGGTTTATTCAAACTCGCGCACCTGGTAAAACCACTTTTTCAGTGGCTTTATGCATCATGTGTGCACTGACTTAACAGGTGTCAGATAATCCTTTAGAAGATGTTACCTGTGAAAAAGATTCTAATTCTCACATAGTTACCTTTGAATGAAAATATTTTCCATTTTAAAAGCAACCTACAGAAAAAATTATAAACACGTTGTACTTTAGGTATTCTGTCCTAGCTCCAATGGGGGACATATCCCCTTCAATCCCTTCATCTATAACAAGATAGAGTATGTGAAAAACGTTTTGGAAACTCTAAAGCCTTACAAAAATATCAGTTGTTGTGTTGGAAAGTAAACTTTATATTTATCTTAGACTCAAAACAACTACAAAACTTCAGAGTTGGGAGGAAACCAGGAGGTCACAGAGTCCAACCTTCCAGTTTCAAGTGGGCCCCTCCAAATGAAAACCAGATGACATTTAAAACAGACCACTTCAAATTAAATGTCAACTGCATATGATGCAACCTAGAAAACCATAAACTCTTAGAACACAAACCTCTTCACCATTTCCTCTAAGAGATCGTCAAGGCCCACATAGAATTCATATATTTATTCTAGTAAGTCTATAAAGGTATATTGCTGGGTGCCTCTTGAGGAATTCATCTATTTTCATGGCTTTGGCAAGCACACTTTAAGATTATATTCCTTCCACATACTTTTAAGAGTCACCTTTGTAATTCTACTCCCCATATTATTTTTTACTCATAGTCAACAGATATAAAGCATAATAAAGCAACTTAAGCCCAGAAACCCAATAGCTCTTTGGGAATTTAAACCTTTGGCTGCTAAATATCTCCACAGTGAAAACTGAAGTGGTTTACTGACCTTGAAGGGGTTTGTTGAATGGAAGGGAAAAGTCAAGAAAATCACACAATGGGTGGGACTGAAAATGTCAGAAAGTGAAATGGAAAAAGAGCAAAGAGAAGTAGATTTTGCAGGAAAAATCAATTTACAAAATTGACCTTACTCATTAAAGTTATTTCATCAATTAAAAAGCAAAACCATATTCTAAAGAGTTATTTAAAATATATAAATTAGTTAATTTACCTTTATGCACTTCAACAAGAATGGGCTTAAAATTACTTAATATACACATTTATGAAGGCACTCAAGAATATTTTAGATACAAACTATAACTGACATTTGAATAAAAGCTTCAAATTTACAAAAACTTTCACAAACATCATCTCATTTGATACTTTCAGTAGCAATTTTTGGGCAGCAGACATTAGCAAGATCTCTGCTTGGAGAGATTATCAAGATCACTGCTTAGAATCACATTTTTTAAAGCCAGGCCCATCCATCATGTTAAAGGTGCAATTCAGCTAAGATGACAGGTCTTAGAACTGGAATTCCTGGGTTTGAATGCAAGCTCTACAACTCTCAGGGCCTCGTTTCACTACCTGCAATATAGAGCTACTGCAAGGATTAAGTGAACTAATGTAAAGTTGGCAAAGCCTAGCCCATGGGAAGTTTATAATAAAGAGAATCTGCTATCATTAAACTTAAACAAAAAGAAAATACTGGAAAGAGGAAAAGAAGTTCTCCCATAATCTCATCACCCAACCATTTTCTTTAGTATACTTTTTCCTATCCTCATTTTTTAGCATACTTGCAATTACGTAGTATATACAAATATGGACACTATAGTGTTTACTTAATATAGCATAAACACTTTTCTCACAAACACTATGATCAAAGTTTACATCTAGTAAATCGATTATTAAAAAAGTAATCATCTCCTTAGTTTTTTCACAGTGAGGTTGTTTCCAAATTTAGTTTATCAATAATACTATGATAAATGTCTTCATGAATTCGGTATTTTTCCACATACTGGATTATTTACTGAGAATGTATTTTTTTTTCCAGGTATGCTTCTAAAGGGCAGGAACCATGCCTGTCTTCTTTATCATTAAGTACTTAGAAACTAGAACAGAATTTGGCTTAGGAAATATTTGAAGGATGGGTGGATGGATGGATGGATGGATGAACGAGGGATGGATGAAAATGAATGAATTCAACAGATTCTTTTATGTTAAATAGTGGGTATAAATTCATTAAAATATGAATGCCAAGCCCTAAGCTACATGTGATACTCATCTTATACATTATTTGAAGTTATTGGCAATTGATATTAAAAAGCTATCACATTGTTATTCTTTAAACTTGTACTCTTTAAAAACTAAAGGGTTTTCCTTCCCTAAATAGGAGTGATCAGTGGGCACCCAGCAAGCCACAGGTACAGAGGTAAAATCTAAATTCTTTATTCTTCCCCATTTCCTTGGATGCCCCACTTCAAATTGCTTGACCAATGACTATGAGAACATCCTTTGCCTAAAGCTTTGTTTACATTTCTGCAGTTCCACATCTGGAAAAGGAACTTTTAAAATTTATTTCACAAGAGCACTTGTGGCTCCCTCATGGTCCTCTACGCAGTAAAGATATTAATGCTTTGCCTGTTATTCTTCTGGGTGTTTTTCTAATTCTTCTTTTTAATGGTGTAATTGAGATACATTCTTGAGGCACAGAAGTTTTCAATTTTTAAGAAATCAAATTGGTTGACTCTTTGCATTCAAGAAAAATATTCCCCAGGACTTTTCTTACCCTGAAACATTTTGTTCCTGACTTCTTAAAGCTCTGGTTCAAGGTGCTACTTCCCTGCTCTTGTTGATGAGTTTCTTCACAGCATCAGTACATTTTTCAGAAACCCCGGAAACATCTCTTTTCCCTAACCTATGCTGCCTAATGTTTTCTTCCACCTCTATTCATTTGATCTCAGGCTTGATACTGTCTTATACATTCAAAGCAAATGGGATGTGGTCTGTGGTTAAAAGGTACAAGAGAAAAAGTACAACATATCATGTTTCTGCTAATGGTAGGTCAAGAGCAAACATCCATAAACAGAGGTCGCAGAATCTACCAACTAGTGGGGAAAGTTCTTTCTGGCTCTTTAAGACTCAATAGTGTAGACACACCCAGTGGAGGTTTCAGGCTCTGCCCCAGAATGGATGGGTGCTTACAGCAACTTCCTCAGATTTGGGAACCCAATTTTGCCATGCTACACTTGTAGGAGTTCTACAAGGTCTACAAGTGGCCGTCATCCTGGGGTCACTGAAGATCTAGAGGTACTAGTGAGAGAAAAGTGGGGCACAAGGATGTGAGGGGATCCCCACTTCCAAGTTTACACATTGAGCCTTCATATTAAAAACCAGCTTTGATAACCACAGCAGTCTGACAACCACTGTATAGTCTGCCGAGCAATGATTCTAAGGCCACCCCTGTTTCCTGTGAGCATTGCTTTTTAGCCCTCTCAATAACAGCCTTCCCCATCAAAGGAACCCCAAACAGCAAACGGTACAGTTCCGTTTTCTCTCTTGCCTTCCTTCAGCAGGCACAAGGACCTGGCACAAGTTAGATGTTCAATAAATGTTTGTTATGATTGCTAATATTAGGCATAATATAGGCTATTTATAACAAAAAAACAAAAAACAAACAAAAAAAAAAGGTTATCTGGGATCCTACATCCCCTGTTTCTTTTTCCAGCAATGTTCTGTGACAGCAATAGCTATGGGTAATAAAAATAATATCAATAATAATAGCAGTTTATTGAATACCTCCTATGGGCTAGGCATGCTGCTAGGTGATTTGTATTGAATATCTCATTCAAGCCTCAATTTTCAACCAAGGTAGGTATTTTTAGTCCTAATTTACATATGAAGGAGCCAAGTGCCAAAGAAGTCAAATAGTTTGCCCAAGAGGAAATAAGCTAGTAAGTAGCAAGGCCAGATTTTAAGGTCAGGTCTGTTGGATCTTAACTCGTAGTTTTCTACATGCCACATTGTCTGTAAGACTTTGGCCGATTCTTGATATCCTTCATATTGCATAAATGCACTTGCTTTGTCGAGCAGCTGTCAGTGGACAGATGAAGCACGTCACCTGTAATGTGTAAATCCATCAGGATGACTAACTGAGCTTTAATAATTTCAAACAACTAATGGCTCAATGGTTGCAGGTTTTATAAACAGGAAGCAAAGTATATTCTATCTTGACTCTGCAGTGCTTTTGATAAGCTAAACGATCAAACTCTCTATCTGAGACTGCTGCATTTTAACTTACAGGAAGTGGGGCTAAAAATTCTATCTATATATTTTTTATGGCCAAAGTAAATGGAAATCAGATCTTTGAAGGATGTTTTGTTACCTTCCATAGTAGTTTGAGAAAGTATTTCTAGAGCTATGAAAGCCCTGAATATGTAAGTTTTGGAAACATTTATATATTAAAAAATACGGAAAGCAACCACGTGTAAACATTTCTAAAAGCAGGTAGGAGATGACACATTTGCCGTTCTAGACCCACCAGAGCTCTTTATTAATTCCATCATGCCATTTACATGAAAACGGGTCTTCCCTTTGTATTAAGAAGCTAAAGTCAAATCACTTGGACAACGCAAATGAGTCAGCAAACAGTGCTTTGTCGTAAAATTCTACCATTTTTTCCAATGGTTCTGTGGATCTTTGATATCAGTCTCTATGGCATTGACAGTCATCAACTGGGTGTTTGAAAAGGTACATTTCCCTGATGTCTAAATAAAACAGATGTCACTTTGATGTGTTTTATACTGAGAGCGGGAGAAAAACTTCACTCTCTTTGGACTTCTCTACTTTTGGAGTATGTGTCTATCTTTCTCTTTTCAATTGACCTCTCTCTCCAAATTTGAAGAGGAAAAGCTTCCAATTAGTTGGGCTCCAGTTCCTGAAGAATCACCTATAAAGGTCTTTACAACAAGATAAGGGAGGGAATAACGATGTGGAGGGCAGGGAAATGTCTTCAAAATAAGGAAGACTCACCTGATAAATGGGCAAAAGCAAAAACAGAAACAAGAAAATTTAATCAATATCACACATGAATATGTGGTTAAATATCCATTCTACTATTAAGCCCTAAAATACAAATGAGGATATCAATGCAAAACGTTTCTTGACTGTGAAATCAGCAAATGTTTCTTTTAATGGCCAGGGCATGGTCAAATAGCCACTCACATGAAAGCTACTAAGAGGATCCATTGCACACCTGGTAGGAATCACTTTGTAACTTGGTATGCAGAACCTCAGAGACGTCCCCTCTCTGACTGTGTGATACCCTTAAAGAGGTTACCCAAATTATGGTAATGGCCCTACAATCCAAGATGTTTGCCATAGTGGTATTGATAGTAACAATCATTAAGAACAACTAAAACTCTAGCAACAAATTAAGCTATTGTATTGACTGAAAGAAACACTTGTGTGCACTATTTACGAAACCTTTTAAAGTAACATTTTGAAAAGTTTATGATAATACAAATAAAAAAATAAAATATACATATGTGCAAACGCCACCCTTGTTTAAAAAAAATAGATGAAAGGAAAAACACTGAAAAAAATAAGCCAAATACTTAATTGTTAAAGTCTTTGCGAGGTGAGATCCTGGGTGGTATTTATTTTTTAATTTACCTAATTTTCTGTATTTTACATATTCTCCACAAAAAGAATACCTTACATAGAAACTGCGGAAGGAGGGAACTATAAAACGACCAAAAAAGAATTATGTAAAGCATCTGGGAGACAAGCCATCTCTAAAGGCTTGGCACTTTATTCAAAATTAAGGCATTAAACACAAATGCATACAAAGTATTTACATACTCAGCTTGGAGAGGCTTATGTATACACATTAGGATCTAATTAATGACATTCTGCCCAAACTGATTTGAAATTTTAGTTGTTTTTTTATTAAACAATGTCAAAAATCTTGGTATTTAAATATTTGGCAAAACTTTCTGCTAAGACACCAGATGTGTTCCATGTGTTTCCAGAAACACAAGAATGTACACATGGATGGAAATTATAAGAAGGCAGATTCTAGTTTAGCTTGTGGGAGAATTTTTCACCTTTAGAGGCATCCAACAATTGGATGAGGATCCTATTAACTTCCTTCAACATGGACAGGATTTTAGCAGAAGCTGCAGGGACATGCACTAGAATGTAGGAGAGGCAATTACTCCTCCCCCAAAGTCCCCCCCCCCCAACAAATTTTCTCCCACATCCATCTAAATAACCCCATCTCAGTATATGGTAACAATGTCCACATAGTTTTGCAGACAAAATATTTGAATCTTCTCTTTCCTTCGCCATCCACATCCAGTTCATCAGCAAAACACATTGCAAATCCACCCCCACAGCAGTCCCCTGTTCCTAGCCCATATTGCATCTCTCTCACTGGAGGAGCCTCCTAACTAGTCCACATTCTTTTACCCATTGTAATTAAGCCTCCGCACGGCCACATGAATGATCGATTTACAGCATAAATAAGCTCATACTATTCTTCTGCTTGTAGCCTTCCAAAGGCTTCCTAAAGCATCAAAATAACGTCCAAAATAAAAACCCCTATATTCGGTCTACAAGGACCAATAAAATCTGGCTCCTGACAACCACTTCAGTCTAACTTCATGCCATTTGCTTCAGGCACATTGATTCCCCAGCACCCCTCTTTCTCTCTCCGCCCTTGCCCTTTGCTTCTGCCTGGAACAGTCTCCCTCAAGTTCTCTGCACAACCGGATTTTTAGTGCATTTAAGTATTTGCTTAAATATCAGCTCCTCAGGGAGACCTTCCTGATCACCCCATCTAAAGTAGCCCCCAAACATATTCTGACCCATGACCTTTATTTTTTCCTGGCACTTAGATCACCACTTAATATTTTTTTATTTTTTGTAAAATTGGATTTCAGCCAACACAAGCTTCATGGGAAAGGGACCTTGTCCATATTGTTCACTGCTTCATCCAGAATACCTGATGTAAAGCAGGCATTTAATTTATACAGATAGAATGAATGTTTGGTACACTTTATCATGACCAAATTCCACACAAAGACCTTTTCTAACGAGCCTGCTAACCACTGGAAAGTCTTCTTAGAGAGTTGTGTTTCTTCCTTCCTCTCCCTCTAGCCCAGTTGATGGACTAACTCTTTAGGAACCATTGTACAGTACAATGACCAATGGAGTCTCAAAATAACACTTCATGGGATGACTATTTCCTGCCTGTATTAGTCAGCCAAAAGGGCGCTAATGCAATATACCAGAGATTGGTTGGTCTTTATTTGGGGTAGAAGTCCACAGTTACCAGGCCATAAAGTGTAAGTTTCTTCTCTCACCGAAGTCCATTGCCACGTGTTGGAGCAAGACAGCTGCCGACGTTTGCCAGGGTTCAGGCTTCTTGGGTTCCTCTCTTCCCAGGGCTCTGTTTCTCTCCGGGCTTAGCGCCTCTGTTTCCTCCACAAGGTCAGCTGTAGACTATGAGGCTCTCTAGGCTTTGCCTCTCTCCACAAGGCCAGCTGTAGACTATCAGGTGAATGGCTCGTCTCTATCCTGGGGCCTTCTCTCTAACATCGAAACTCCAACAACCAAACTCCAACTTCAGAACTGCTCCCTCTGTCCTTTGCCTTGCCTTTTATATTTGATTCCCCCAACCACCAAGGGGAGGGGCTCAACGCCCTACTGACGTGGCCCAATCAACGCCCTAATCATAACTTAATCATGCCCAGATTAACAGATCAGTTTACAAACATGATCCAATTATATTTTTGGAATTCATAATCACATCAAATTGCCAAATGGCTACACTGCCTATTTTAAAAAGTCACATTCTCTGAAACATAGCTATTGAAAAATATCCATCTATAACACAGGGACACTTGCTCCTACTCTCCTTTCATCCTTTGACCATTTCATGGGTAAAACTCTTGTCCCTACAATTGAGTCAGTGCCTTGAGGGCAGGCACCATCTCTTGGCTTTATATCCGGTCCCTCTTCCATTTGAAGCATCCTACTGCACAAGCTAGGCACACAGTGGCATTTACATCTTAAACAGAACATTTATAAAACCAAGTGTTTACCAATGTTCACCAAGAAGGTGAAGTCCTTTCCACCTAAACATGCCAAAATATATTAATGAACTTTGCATGCATCGAGGTACTTTCATAGGTGATATGCTGCATAGGTCCTTTTGAGGGCAAGAAACGTTTTGGGAGTGGGAGAGTATAAAAGTAGCACTAGGGAGAGTGCAGCCCTCAAGAGCTATTATGCAGAGTAAGAGTGGGAGACCCTCTGAAAATCTGCTATCAAACTTGCCACAGAGTGAGTGAGTGACTTTCCCACACATGGACACACTTATCCAGAGGCATGTTGGGTAATGGAAAGGTCACAGCCCTAGTTGTTTGATAGGCCTACTCAAATCCTGGCTCTATCAGCAACTCACCATCCTTCCTGGTACAAGCATTATTCTGAGTCTTAATTTCCCTTGTAAAAAATTTTTGATGGTAATTTCTACATCATTGAAATATTCAGAAGATTAAGCTACCTTATGTACAGAAAAGCTCTTAAAAGCCTTGGCATCTAGAAGATATTTAATTTATATGAACTTATTTCTTTCCTTTCCTGAGTACAGAGGAATATGCTATTCTTACTACAGAAATTCCACATGACTTGATGATGTCAGGCTTCCCATATTTCAGAAATTTGAACAGTCTAAAGTATCAAAAAATCATACCACACCATCAGCCCAAATAATCATTTCCCTCATGGCATCACCCCAAGAACAAGCCTGTAGAATGACAGTCTCTTTTAACAAAGTCCTCTTGGGTCTAGCATGGTTAAGAAGAAAGAGGTCACAATAAATCTCTGGATTAGGTAGAAATTAGATGGTGGAACCATCAACTGAAAGAGGGACACAGGAGAAGAAGACGATGATGAGCTCAGTTTGGGACCTGGTGAACTTAAGGTACCTGTTTAACATCCAAAGGGGCAATTTCAGGAGGTGTTAGGATAAACAAGTCTAAGATTCAGGAGTGTGTTCAGGCTTGGAGCAGGAGTTCTGAACAAGAGGGAAAAACTTGTTCAGAATGGCTACTCAAGGGAACATCCGCATTGATCAAGAGGAAGAAGCAGTGGTGTGCTGGGAGATGTTTAACAACCACCTCTCAGGGACTTGGTTGTTAAATTTCCGTGCTGTACATACTTCCACCATAGGGACGGTCACACAACCAACATGATCTCAACTGACTCATAAAATTCTTGAAAAATTAACAATTGGCTCTCAAGTGCAGGTCCAAGTCAGTTCCAGTGTACCAAAGGGTAGAAGAAGGAGAGGGTGAAAAGGACAGAATGAAAAAATGGGCAGGGAAGCACAAGGAAAAAGCTAGGAGAAGTTTCATGAAAACCAAGAAACTTGAGTTTCTCAATAGGAATCATCAGAATCACAACAGCAAGTTTCAGTAATTAAACACAAAAATTGTCATTCGGATTTGCCAAAATGCCAGGGATCCCTGTGGGAAACAGATTCAGAGGAGGGCAGGCAGCAGGGGAAGTCAAGTTGCAAGACTTTAAAGGGGGAACAAATGGAGAGAAAAGGAAATGGGTTTAGATAATCCTTTCAGACGCTCACTTAGAAAGGGCTGGAGGGAAAGAAGGTTATGTGAACATGGATTGCATTGTGTTCCCAAAATAAGGTATGTCCAAGTCGTAACCCTTGGTAACTGAATATAACCTTATTTGGAAATAGGGTCTCTGCAGATGTAATCAAGCTAAGATGAGGCCATAGTGAATTAAGGTGGGCTCATCCTTTATGACTGCGTCCTTATAGAAGAAGAGAAGAGACACAGACAGGCAGGGCAGACGTCTATGTGAAGTTGGAGTTGAACATCAAGGCTTGCCAACCACCACTAGAAGCTAAAGACAAGAAAGAATTCCTCTCCTAGGGCCTTCCAAGTGAGTTGCTGACACCTTAATTTCACACTTCTAGCCTCCAGAACTGTGAGAGAATAAATTCCTATTGTTTTAAGCTACCAGGTTTGTGGTGCTTTGTCATGGCAGCTCTAGGAAATGAATAAAGTGAAGCTTGTGCGTCATCCAGGATGCATGAACCAGTAGATGGAAAAGGGCACAGCAGCCCCCAAATTGTGGAGAACAGTGGCCACCCATGCCCACCAGAGAGGAAGCAGTTCAGGTGGTAAGAAGCGTGACGGCTGCTAGAGAAAGAAAGAGATTTCTGGGAAACTTTCCTCTGTTGTTACTATTTCTAGCATTTAAATAAGTAGCGGCAACCCAGCTTAGCTTCTGAGGTCAAAGCAAGCTGCGATCCATCTCAGTTCTGTCATATTCTAGCTTTGTGATCTTGGGCAAGATTCATTTCTTCAGCTCCAAATGAAGACAGTAATAATTCACCTCACTGGGTTTTAAGATGATGCAATTATCTTAAACTTGTAAAGGAAGCCATCAAAGTGCCTGGCAGAGAGCAGACCCTAAGTACCATTTAGTTTCTTTACTGCATCCTTTACCAAGAGCATTAAGGCATTTCAACTAATTTTTCAAAGTATCCTGCACTCTGCACATGACTGGGAGGAAGGAAGTGTTCATTCTGCTGTGTAGGTGATGCAGCTTTGGGCACACGAGGGGATAAACAGGATGGACCTTTCCTGCCCCGTCACATACATCTACAGTGCAATGAGGTGGTAAAGTTTCAGACAAACGGGCTGAGCTAGGTACTGTCACATACGGGGAACTCCACTCTTCAAGCACTTGGAGAATCATCTGGATGAAAGATGTTACATGAATATCTATGATCATTGTCAATTACATGTTCCATTAGCATGAATCATGGAAAGACAGAGCATGTAGAACTTCAGAAGATAATACCTAGGAAATTAACTTGCTCTAGCGTTTCCTAATTTGACATTAGCTATTTTTAGGATTTTATGAGCTCATTTCTTACGTAAACTTAATACAAGAGTAACATTTGATTTAAATCCCTTAAATAGTTCCTTTGGGGTTGAAACTTTAACATCGTTTATTTTCCTATGGTAAATATAAGAAAGTCAGGTAGTTACAAAGGTGTAAAAGTCTGTCACTCATTTAAATCAAACAAACCAATCCTAATATTTTAAGTAACAGTGGTTACTGTACTCTAGATTTCATATAAATATTGAATTAGGTTTATTTATATTAGTTGGCCAGAATTTGGAAAATGGATAAGGGAAAGGTCACTTTAGGTTTAGTGAAACCTTCGGCCCATATCTCCACATCTCCCTAACAGGATCAGCATCACCAAAAGGAAGTTCTCCAGCTTTCAGAAGACAAGATTTCTTCTTTCCAGTATGTAGTACTGTTAATTCTTCCTATATTTTATGTAATAGGAAAGTTTCCTCACATGTTATTATGCTTTAAGGATTAAGAAGCCATGTTACTATAATTTTTTAAAGCTGTTCCTTTAATTTCTAAATTCCTGAAAATATTATCCTTGGAAAAATTAAAATATCACAAGTAAATCAAAAGTCACAATTAATATAACTTCTTCTCTCCCCGCCCAAAATAACAATTGTTATTTTAGTGTGTATCCTTACAGATGTTTTCCTGTGTACTTAAATATATGCATACACACACACACACATATATATATATATCTCAAATATACAAAACTGTTTTGTGTAGGGGTGGGGGATTGATTGGTAATATATTCTACATTTTCTAAAACTTTTCTTTTTTCCCCTTCATTTCTGTGGGCCTTTCCATGTTAGGCCATTCTCTAGCGTCTGTGCAATGTGATATCCCATGTGATTACGTGTGGATGCACATAATTATTTAGCCTTTTCCCTATTAGTGAAAAATTAAAAGCAATACATGTATCAAAGATCACTATTCTGAATATATATACATCACTTCTAAAAATCAATAAGAAAAAGACAATCCAATAGAAAAATAGGCAAAGGATAAGAACGGCCAATTTGCAGAATAAGCAGTTTTAAAGAAAGTTCAACCTCAGTATTATGCAGGGCAGCAGTTCTCAAATGGTCCTGAAAACGAATTCATTGTATACATGAAGTTGATATTACTTTCATAATAAGGCTAGGACATTATTTGCTTTTTTTCTCTGTATTAACATTTCCACTGATGGTGCAAAAGCAATAATGGGAGAAACCGGGGGCTTTAGCACGAATCACAGTAGGGGCACCAAACTATATAGGAGTCATATTCTTCACTGCCATGCATTTGAAGCTAAAAACAATCCTTGATGAAGCAGTAATAAGTATAAATTGTATTAAACTTCTACTGTCAAGTGCCTGACTTTTTAATAGTCTGTGTGACAAAATGAAAAGTATGCATGAAATAATTCTGCTGCAAGCAGGAATGTGAAGGCTCTCTCCAGGAAAAGCACGTGGGCAATTGTTGTAAGCTAACGTAGCTATTTATTTCATGGAACATAATTTTTGCTTGCGAGAACAACCGACAAGCTAAGTTTATTCAGACATGTGTATTTGGCAGACATTTTTCTCAAAAATGAACAAAATAAACTGATCACTTCAAGGTAAACAATTGACAGTATTTGTTGCCTAGGATAGACTTTGAGCTTTCAAGCAAAAATGAAATAATGGAAAGCTTAGATCAGCCATTGTGAACTTGAGAAAAACCCCATACTTAAAAACTTTTCTGATGAGATTGATGGTGATACCAATAAATGTGACTTTTTGATTTTGCATAATGAAATGTGTCACATTTGGAAAATATGCAAAACTTGGTGAACCCATACTTTCCAAATAACCAATGCATGATATTACAAATTCATGAGTGGGTAAATTATTCATTCAAAGTGCAAGATGGCACTAACAGATTTTAATACTTCAGATTTTAATACTACATTGATATGGTTTCAGATTCCAAACTGAAACTAAGCTTTAGGAAACTACTTTTTGTCATGTTTCAGTGCAGGCTCAAAGAAGAATATCCACAATTATCTCCCTTTTCCAACCAGGACTCTGTGTGAGGCCATTTTTTTCCAACCAAAACAACATATCAATAGATGGAATGTAGAAGAAAATATGAGACTCTATCTATCTTCTATTAAGCAAACATTGAAGAGATTTGTAAACCTGTAAAACAATGCCAATCCTCTCACTTAACTTCTAACTTTGTTTTGGAAAATATTGTTTTCTAAATTAAATATATATTACATATGTCAATATGTAATGGGCTTATTATTGTTATTTTTAAATAAATAGCACTTTTTTTTAATTTCTCAGTCATAATTTCTAATATGGTACACCTCTATAGCTATAAACTACAGAAACAAAAACTCTTTGAGGTCCTCAAAATGTTTATGAATTTCAGTGAGTACTAAGACCAGCTTTGAAACTGCTGGTTGAAGTGATGCAAATTAAAATTAGAGGTCATTCTTCACCCATCAGGTTGACTAAATTTTTAAAAATTAAGAATATTGAGTGTTGGCGAAGGTGTGGGCAAGTAGATATTCTCACATTCTGATTGTTCGAAGTAATATAAATTGGTACAGACACTTTGAAGGACAATTAAGCCATGGTAATTAAAGGGGTTTTATGAAGACCAGATGGCAAATATCTTCTCAGGTTTTGTAGGCTACACAACTCTGCCCATGCAGTACAAAAGCAGCCAGAGACAATACATTAATGAATGGGTATGTCAGTGTATCAATTAATCCTTAGCTATGTTTAAAATATGTATACTCTGTGACTCAGTAATTCTTCTCCTTAGAACCTCTTCTAGAGAAATGCTTACACATGTGATAACAGAATCACTTAGTAGTGTTTAATATGTGCTGGGCATTGTCTAATCTCTCTGTAAACATTAACCCACTGAATTCTCATAACAGAGACAAATACTATTATTTTCTCTAATGTATAGATAAAGAAACTGAGACCCAGAGTGGTTAAGCAATTGGCCTAAGGTCACAGAGCTAAATCACGGAAGCCCGCTGCAGCATTATTTGTTATAGCATAATTCTAGAAATAACCCAAATGTTTAGAGATATTAGACAGTTTATTTGATCTGGTTGGTGACTTTCCTTACACAGATCTCTCAAAACTGGGGAACAGATGTGGCTCAAGCCATTGAATATGCGCCTCCCACATGGGAGGGCCTAGGTTTGGTTCCTGGTGCCTCCTGAAAAAACAAAAGCAACTCAGGGAAGCTGATGTGACTCAGTAGTTGAGTGCCGGCTTCCCACACATGAGGTCCAGGTTCAATCCCCAAACCCTCGGTACCTAAAAAAAAAAAAAAAAAAAAAAAAAAAAAAAACTGTATTCCTGCCTTTGCTTCTTTCCCTATTCAAATTTTCCAAAACATATTTGAAGACCCATATTGTCTTTAAAATTTTTGTTGACAATTTCAGCCCATGATGATCCCTGATCTCAAACCCCATAGAACATTATCTCTGGTATTTATGTTCTCAATAACCACATGTTGTAAGTGTAGGGGTGTTACAAAGTCATTTACTATTTCCTTGACAATTTTTTTTTTTTTTACCTCCTTGTAGTCCAGCAGTTCTTTAAGGATTGGAAATGGATCTTGTGCTCCTTTAAATTTTTACAGTCTGTTGCCCCCTCTACAATTTCCAATACTACCACCCCATCCAAGGTATTATCTTTGCTTGTCTGGACTGAAATAGTCCTCACACTCATGTCTCTGCTCTCATTCTTGCCTGCTACAACCTATTCTCATTATAAAAGTTAAATCTAGATCAAGTCACTCTTGAGCTCAGAACCCTCCAGGGACTTCCCAGAGTACACTGAATAAAATCACAAGTCTTCACCGATGACCTTCAAAACTTGACATGAGCTGACCTTACCTCCTCTCCACAGCTCTCCTGGCTCACTCTGCTCCAGGCACCCATGTGTCCTTGCCATTCCCCAAGGGGCTGAGGCATTCCTGCCGCAGAGCTTTTTCACTGTCTGTTCCCTCTGTCGGAGATACTCTTCCCCAAGATGATGGTCCAACCCAAACCCGTGCCTGAGACAGTGCTGCTCGGTAAAGATTTCTTCAATGAATGAGCCTCAGTTTCCCAACTTGCCAAATGGAGATGATGTCCCTTGCAGTGTTGCTATTAATGGTTACTATTATTTATTGTATCATTAAAACATAGCAAATAACATCAGGTGCATTGCTACACATTTGCCTGCATTGTGTCATATAATCCCGGTAGTAACTCAATGAGATCTATAAGCTCATTATCTCCCACTTTATAGGTGAGGAAACTGAGGCCCACAGGGGTGACTGGTAATTTGCCCAAGTTCACAGGCTGCAGTGAGTCTAGGAAGTGTGAGTCAAAGTTGGCCCCATTGCTAAATGAGCAAGCACACTGAAAGCATAGAGCTCTTTCTAAATGCAGGGAATTACCAGATATTTACATTGCAGTTCACAACAAAGCCTGTGCCCGGTGATAACTGCTCTGGAGATGGATGTGTGTGCCTGTGTTTAAGCTCTGGGGAACCGAGACTGCTCGTCACTGCTGCTCCGAGGGACTGCTCAGGTGAAAAGAGGACTTTTGCTCCACAAAGGGCTTTTCTTAAACACTGCTAGGGGAGGGTGTTTGTTAAGTCCATTTTCTGATCAGATAACAACTTGACACCAATTCTTCTATTTTCAGCTGGCACCAAACCCGTCCAGTGACTTTATCGCCCATTGGGTATCTGTGTCGCCTGGAAGGAACTCCGGGTAAGGTACAGGAAAAAGGTGGGGTATTGTTGGGGCTTCCTGCTGGCCAGCACACTGGTGTATTGTTGGGTTTATTTTTTTAGACTATCACAATTATTTCGGCAACATCCTTTTTCCATCCTGGACTTGATACAATATTTATTGAGCTATACAAACTGCGTCAATACACAATTCTTTCTGGATTATTGTCCAAGTTCTTTAGGACATCTTTTTTTCATAATCCATTAAAAGATTTTGCTAATTGCCATGTGATCAGCCAACTCCCCAAACTTGAAATTATACATTTTTTTTAAACAAAAAGAGGCCTCAGCTAGAACTTTACTCAAAACCTACATTTTCTTTTAAACAGATAACAAAATAGCATTCTTGAGATTTCGATGTTTCAGAAACTGTACTAAACTGTGTGTTTCATCTGCCACAACCACAACCCATGACTGTTAACATCTGCATTTTACAGGTGAGGGTGAGGAAACAGAGCTAAGCAAAGTTGTATAGTTACACTCCCAGGGAGTCACAGATCTGTGCTCCAGAGCAGCTAAAAACACTGCAGGTAAGTGAAACGACCTGTTCTAGAAACATTTCACCACTTTGACTCCTGTTCAGCTGAGCTCTGTGAGTAAGGCCTGTTCCCAGCATGGGCCCGTCCTTGCCGAGGCTGGTGGTTTTCCCGGGTGAGTCATCCATGTGCCGCCTAACAAGGGGCACCTAGATATCCAATTGCTTTTTGACAGCTATAGCAATATGGTGATATTGAAGTGATCTCCTCCTCCTGATTATTTCTGTGACTATGGGAGCAAGCTTTCACAACAGAATTAACATCGTGAGAACGACCCTTTGCATCAGGGAAAAGGGTCACTTTCCTCTACCTTTCTCACTTTGGATTCTGTAACTGTGGAGAAATCAGAGTCACAGACTCTGAGACTCATCACAGAGAACTTGCAGAGCTGGGAAGAGCTGTCTTCATTTCATTCCAAACGGGAAGAGAGGCCCAGAAAGGATGGTGCCTTCGAGTGGGCCACAGAATCATGTGGTAGCAGAGGAATTACTCAACAGAAAAAAAGAGAAGTAATATTTGTTGAGAACTTACTATGTGCCAGACACATAATAATAGCTAACATATATTGAGTTCTTGATATGAATATTTGCCAGGCACTATGCAAAATGTTTAATGTGAACTTTAAAAAGTTTAATCCTCACCACTTTGGAGGCAAGGACTATTATCATCCCCTTGTGAAGAGATGAGGAGACCGCTCAGGGAGGTTGGTCAATGATGGATGCAGGGTTTGGAGACCGAGACTCATCTGGCAATGTGGCCCTTGCTTTATTTCCCACCTGGGCATACTGAGGGCTACTCTCTCAGGCTCTAATCTAGCCAAAAATTATCTTCCTAAGTATAAGATTTCTACTGAGACAAACACTGCAAAAGACAGATGGATTTGAGGAGCCTGGAAGGTAATATAATCTGCCAGCCCCACAGCCACTTGCCTTTATCTACATTTTCCTTACTTTCTCGTAGCATTTAAATACTCAGGGGAATTTTTAAAAATGCATCAGAAAAGCATTTTTCAGTCCAATTCAGAGCCTTGGAATTTAGGGATAAAGAGTCCCCATGTCACAAAGAAAACAAAGTGAATGAGCAGATAGGCAATCCTATCAGTTCAGTGAGGATGGCTGTGTCAAACCCAGAGGTCCCTAACTGATTCACCTTTGATCAAATTGGAAGACAATGTACCCAGTCATCTATGAATACAAAAAGCCAGCAGGCCACAAGTGGTCGGGCCTTAGATTCCTACAACCATATAAACAGAGCCTCCACAGTGCCATCCATCAGCTGTGTGACCTCAGACAGGGCACTCAACCTCTCTGGTCCTCAATTTCTTCATCTGTGAAAACAGAGGGTGGACTGAACAAAATAGATGGTCTCTTCCATCCACTTATTCTATGATTCCTTGATAAAGTGTTCTAAGATGAGCTCATTCAATAAGCACTTGTTTCATGATCACCTTATTCAATGAGACACTCCAATGCTGAAGCAGTACTGGTGGTGAACCACATTTGTGGGCTAAGAGATAGTTGGCGAATTTATCTCCCAACCAGCAATACAATGGCTTCAGCAACACCATGGATCTTTACAACACAGATGATCCCTACCTGCCCGGTGAAAAACCTGGATGCCCCAGGGACACTACTACAGCAACAAAAAAATCAATCTAAAATCATTTGCCAAAAAAAAAGTCACACATTAGGATTCTGTAGATTAAAGATAACAGAGATGGCAACTGAAAGGGCTCATCCTCAAGGCCGTTTGCTTCATTAGGGTGTGGAGGCCTTCCCCATGTTGGACCGTGAGCCTGTAAAGGATATGGACATTACACATAGCCTTTGGAAAGCTCGTGGTTGTTTTTCTATCACCGCATTCTTTCTACTGTCTTCTTACATCTAGTTTACAGATGAAGAAACTGAAACACGGACTCACTAAGCCAATCAGAGGAGAGAGAAAAAGCATGTGGGGATTGGGATCTGCAGTCACCACTCAACCCGTTTTCCCTGGTCGCCGTAGGCGGGGGTTTCTCCGCCCTGGGCACTGCTGACGTTGTGCGCCAGGTCGTTCTCTGTCCTGTGCATTGCTGGATGTTTAGAGGCCGTCCTGCCTCCACCCACGAGAAGCCAGCAGCGCCCTCCGCCCTCCCCAGGTAGCTGAGTAGACTTTGCCAAATGTTCCCTGAGCGCCCAATCGCCCCCGGTGGAGAGACAATGATGTGGCCATTTTTCTAAGAACATGGGGTGGACAAACTCTCAGGCACCCCTGAGGACAAAAGCCTGGTGCACGCCCTCGCCGCTTCTCCCCAGATGATTCCTTTTGCTTCTATCCTTCTTACCAGTACGAGGCCTCCTGCCAAACCACAGGTATTTTCATGCTGGACCCCTATTTTTAAAAAATAACTTTATTTCAAATTAAAAAATAATAATAATAACAGAAAAAGATAGCTCAACAAGTTATGGAAGCACTACTCCTAAAAAAGCTCGGTCCAGGCGATTTTATCTCATCAAATTCCAGCTACTAACTCAATTGTTCCTCTCAATTGTTCAGAAAGATACACAGACAAACACAGATTAATGAAATGACATAATCAATGTCTCCTTGGTAATGAAAAATGTTTAATTATATTCATATTCATGGCTCACAAAATGAAGCCCCATATTCCTTTTTTGACCTTTAGCATTACTATAGTACCAACTTTGCTTCTGCTACAAAAACATTACAATGTTGTAGTTGACTATAGTCCAGAACTTACATTAGTTATATTTTCCCATGTATCACCACGTTCTTAACACCTAGAAGAACATTCCTATATTTATATTATTAACCACAATCCTCATCTACTACAAAATCATTGTTATACATCCCCTATGTTATTCTCTAGCAGTCCTGCAACCTACATTCATCTCCCTGTTTTAAAGCCCTTAAGTCTAATTCCCGTTGGCTACAGAGTCGTATTTGCCAAGGGCATTTAAAATGCGGCCTCCAGCTACTACTTCAGTCTCAGCCCTGGTGCACCAGCTGAAGTTCTTCAGACATGCTACGCCAGGAATTCGTAACATTTTTTGTTCCACAGACCCCTTTGCCAGTCAGGTGAAATGAATACTACTGTAACTTAGTTATTGCATACATTCATAAAAGAAGGAAATGCTAGATATCAGTTTGAGGTCAGAGAAAACAAAGATAATAAGTTGATTTTTTTTTTTTTTTAATTAAAGCTCACAGACCCCTGAAATCTTAACCCCTGGTTAAGAACCCCTGTGCTACACATTGCCTCTCCTCCTTTGCACATTCTGTTCCCTGTGCTTGCAATGCCATCCCTGCCCTCCCTGGTAGATTGTGCTAATTCACCCCTCCCCCCCATACACCTGCTGAGACCCCTGCAATGGTTCAAGAGCTACCAGTAGACCTCAACTGACTCCTTGCTTTGATGCCCCAGCCCCTGACCTCAATCGAGTCACCTAAGCACCTAGCCTTCAGTCTCCTCATCTGAAAGATGGGCACGATGATCCCTTCCTCAAAAGGCTGTTACGAGAAATAAAGGACTTCAAGGACCTGCCATGGACGAGGCTCTCAATGAAAAGTCCTTTCCTCTTGCTGTTTTTACCAGCCTATGGAAATTGTTTCATAAGAATGGACTTTCTCTGTGAGCTGTAATATCTACAAGTGTTTGGCCAGCAGAAATAGAATTTAAAAGTTTAGAGTCTCTTTCTTCTGAATCCTGAGTGATATTCCATTTTTGATCTTGAGATTTTTTCCCCCTAAGTACTTGGAGAGAGGAATACAAGTTTGATACCAGTGTAACTATAGAAACGGCCAGACCTTGTGCCCTCCAGCTCTGGCTCTGGGTGAATTCTTGCCAAACAGAACTATCTGCGACCCACACTGTTTGCAGGCGTCAGTAGTTTTTAAAAGGCTTCCAGTTTCCCACGGGAATATAAGGAAATCGGAATTATTAAACCAAGCGATAAGAGAAAGAGGAACAAAGCCACAACTCTCCGCCCCTCAAGTCCAGCAAATTTGAAGTTCTTCGTGTGACGTTTATGAAGACGCCAGGCCCCTCAGAGATGGGTCACCGGTAGAAGGAAGGGGACGAGGAAAAGGAAGAGGAAAGCAGGGTTACAGCCCGCTGAGCAAAGGAGCCATCCATCAGCCATCCCCGGCGCCTCCTGGGCAGCCGGCACATTTCCAGTCACTGAGGGCACCAGCTTTGGCGGGCCAAGGACAGAGGAAAAGAACAACACGGTCTTGCCTTATTAGCTAAGTGAACAGAGTCCTTAAGAGTATTGATGTATTGACTAATGATTCTGACATCCCGCGTGCTGAGTGCTTACATGCTTAAAGGGCAAGACTTACAAATCAACAAGTTATTAATTTAATTTCTCTTTGAAAAGGTGCCAAAGGTAGGGGAAGCAGAATGAGAAGAGCATGTATCATGCTTACTCCAATATAGCTTCACCCTCTGCTTTCTGAGCCAGTGAATCTTAAACATCAGTGTTTTGGAAGCATAGGCTGGGGGCTATTATACATGCAGATTCCTGGGCTCCTCCACATTCAGAGATTCTGTTTCATTAGGTCTTGGGAATTGGCAAGGCATTTTGCATTCTTACTGACCATACCACCCACACCAAGTGACGCAGTTGAGCAACACTACCTGCCAGAGCCAATATCTGTGTTCTCTCTTATGTGACAACTGCTCATAGGCTGCATTTTCCCTCCCCCTTGCATGGAATTGGAGCCATCTGGAACGGATGTGATATGCAGCACATCCAGGCCCGGTTCTAAAACCTTCTGCCCCATCGTCACATGCTCCCTTTTGTCGTGGGTTGACAGAATGAAAAGGAACGAAGGGAAGCCCTGGGCAAGGGAGCAGGCAGAGTTGCTACATGGGGAGCTCTTTCAATGATTAAATGGAGCAAAATCCTGCCCCTACCCCGATCACCCTATACCTGACTCTAACATGAGAGGAGGGCGGGGAACTTTGTTTTATTAGGGCCCTGAGATTCGTGGTTTTATCTTACAGTACCTAGCCTAACCTGACAAATACATATCACTTTCTTCTATTCTACAAATTAGTTAGATCCTCATTGCAAATATCCAGGGTAAAAGCTTTAAAAGCAAAATTGGGGAATAAACAGAGAAGATCAAAGAGTGATACATCACATCAAAATCCATAATTGCCCTCAGATATGGGAATGAAAATTCTTTGACATCTAATAGGTCTTTTGGAATTTCTTTGCACATCCAACATTATGCCTCAGATCTCTACCCACGTTTGGGGGACGAACTTATACAGTGAGTGTTTAGGTTCATGCGAAATTTAAAGGAAAGACTAAAGATTTGGACAGGAATGATGCCACGGTGTTAAAGGTCCCTTGAGGGCACCAGAAATCACAAAGGAAACCACCACAGAGGCAGGAACTAGAAAACCATAATCCTTTCGTGGGAGATGGTTCATATTTAGAACTTTTTGGACCTTTGTCTGTATTCAGGAATTACTGCCCTGAGCCCTATTGTAGGAAACCCTGGCATTTTGCATGGGAAGGAAAAATGAGCCTGGAACTCTCTGCGAGGAATCTGATTTATAAGAACTAGAGACTGGTGTGACAGCAGGCTTACGCTGGAAAATCCACCCGGGACTTCCTACCAGCCAGCTTCTGTGATAACAAAGATGCTACAGGCTCTTAGAGAACGGCCATTGTCCATCTGGCAAATGTCATCTCGGCTGGGAAGCCAACTCTTTAGCTGAAGGAGAAAGCAGCTCCAGCTTCCCTGCTCTTCTTTCAAAGCAAATGTACATTCACTCCAGAAGAGCAGACGTAGAGTATATGGTTCATCACTCCACCATGGTGGCCCACAGTCATTCAGAAATTATCCAGTTTGATTTGTGAAAAGAGAATGTATGATCCCAAAGAACCGAGAGAGTCCACAACTGCAAGAGAATCCCATCCATCTGCACATGGGATCAAAGCCCCCTCTCAATTAGAGGTGGAGTGGGCATCACCATCCCAGAATCCTCAGGATTGGGGAATGAATTATGGACTAAAGTAGACTTACTAGTATTCTACTATAGACTTATTGTGATTCTAGCAATGGAAGAAACTATATCATTCATATGGAGGCAGTGGCCACTAGAGGATCTGAGGGCAGGAAGAGGGAAATACAGGTGAAATATGGGGGGCATTTTGGGGACTTGGGAATTTTCCTGAATGACATTACAATGACAGATATGGGCCATTACATATCTTGCCATAACCTACAAAATTGTGCAGGAGAAAGTGTAAACTACAATGTAAACTATAACCCATGCTTAGTGGCAATGCTCTAAAATGTTTTCATCATTTGGAATGAATATACCACACTAATGAAAGATGTTGTTAATGTGGGAAAATGTGGGAAGTGTAGGAAGCGGGGCATATGGGAATCCCCTATATTTTTATGTAACATTTATGTAATCTAAATACCTTTTTAAAAAAAAAATTTTTTTTTTTTAATTAAAAAAAAAAAGAGAAGTTATGGGCATCCACCTCAGAGAGCTCAGGGGTGGGATCTTCAACTCATACTTCTGGTCACACTGGCCTTCTTGTTGTCCCATGAACACACCAACTTCATTCCCACCTTTGTGCCTGCTGCTCTCTGCCTGAAAGTTTCTTCCCCTGGACCTTCCTGTGGAGCTCACCTCTACTCCCTGCAGGTCTCTGCTCCAGTGTTCCCTCAGAGACTTCTGCTCAGCGCCCTCTGTGAACCAGCTATCCCCATTCCAGCTACTCTCTAACCCCTTGCCACATTTTATTTTTCTTCTAAGTCCTTATCTCCAGAAAAACGTATAACAATTGTTGCTCTAGCCTGACAGGATATCTACAGAGGGCAGTGATAAAAGCAGGGGACCTGGAGAAAAGGAAGGTGACCACACAGTCATTTGTTTTTCCTAAGGGCCATTTAAAAACTGTCAATACACAAAAAGACATCTATGTGGAAAATGCACATGATGCAAGGTTATGAAAATGTAGGTTACAAAGTAGAACACTTCACTTGCAAGTATATTCAAAAGGACTGGCATGAAATAGTCAAATATTAGGTTATGGTGAGGAATAGTGTGCAATAATCCTTTACTTTTCAAACTTCTGAACACTACTTTATATTACTTTATTAACTTTATATCACTTTTATTAACTTTAAGTTTGTGCTTAATAGAGTAACTCAAATAAATAAATTAAATACTGTAACATTCCAGAAAAGACTATGTGGCCTAACATTCATTTGACAGATGAAATTAAACCTCAAAGAAAACGGAATTGCCCAAGATCACACCCAATGTTAATCAACACAGAGACAGAATGAAAACCAGAATTTGGACTTCAGGCCCAGTGTTCTCCCACTGCATTATATCCCATTGTCAGTCAAAGAAAGGAGTCAAAAAGGGGGCTGGAGATAGAAAAAGAATCCTTTCTCCACAGATATGTCAATTAAGATAAGATATAAAAATTTCCTCAGTATTAGTAACATCATTGGTCCTATTATTTTTTGCCCTATATTGATCAAATCAGAAAAACCCAGAACAAAATGGCTCTGTGTGACTTGACTAGTATTGTAGATAGTATTTCCCAAAGATGGCCACACTACTATGCATTCCATCTCTTGGGGATTGAATCTTTTACCCCACAAAAGACATGTTCTTGGTCTTAATCAGCATTCCTGTGGGTGTGAAACCCTTTGTAAATAGGATTTTGAAGATATTATTATCCGTTAAGTTGTAGCCAAATTGAATCAGGGTGAATCTTAATCCATGTTACTGGAGGCCTTATAAGGAAGAAATCTGGATGCACTCAGAAAAGCCAGAAGATCTACATCTTCTGGTTAGAAGGCAGAAAAAGCCACCTGAGGAGACCAAGGACATCACCATGTGACAGAGACAGAGATGCAAGTCAAGAAACTCAAAGAACTGTGGGAAGCCATCACCAGAATGCTACCAACCCCAGAAGAAAGCATGGCCTTGCTGATGCCTTGATTTGGGATTTCTGGCTTTTTAAAATAATGAGCCAATAAATTCTGGTTGCCAACCCATTGTGTGGTATTTGTCATAGCATCTCTGGCACACTGACACCATCTCACATGCTCTTCTTACAATGCGATGTACACATTCCTACATCAGGAGGTAAGCCCAGGCCACATGGAGAAGCCATGCTGGTGTTCTGGTCAACTGACAGCCCAGCTAAGGTCTCAGCCAATAGCCAGCATCACCCTTCAGATATGTGAGGGAACAGAGCTTCATCTGACTCCAGTACCCAGCCTTGGAGCCATGCCCAGTTTATACTGAGTGAGCAAAGCCCTGCCCAAATCACAGATTCATAAGTAAAATAAATGTTATTCTCTTTAGATCAGTCACTTAACCTTTCTTTCCTTTTATGGAATGATGATGTTGATAACGATGTTGATGATAATGATAATGAAGATGATGATGACTGGTGCTACCATTTGTCAGTCACCCTGCTATGTGCCTCAGTGTTTTATAAAAATTGCTTCATTGAATCCTCAATGAAACTTTGAGGTGGACATCATAATTACTATTATTATATCCCATTTAATCAGGTGAGGAAGCGAGGCCTAGAGAAGTGAAGTAACTTGCTGGAGTACACACAAGCAGTAAAGGGATTCAAATTCAAAATCAAGCTCAGGCAAGACAGTTCCAGAAATAGAATTCTAGTATGCAAATGAAAACTATTTCACAAATGCCTGAAGTTTTGGTAAAGCTAGATTAGGCAATGCTGAGCCCTCTGAAATCAAAGTGGCAATATCTGCCAACCTTCTACAGAGAGGGGGTTATTCTAAAAATAAAATTAAATCATAGATGTGATGGTGCTTCTAAAACTACCATATTATATGAAGACTGTAACAGTATCAGTTCATCCAGTTTGAATAGCACTCCAACAAGGTACTTATTATTATCACTTCATATTTAAAAGTGAAGAAACTGAGGCATAGTTAGGTAACTTGGCTGAGTTTACACAGGAAATGTCTGGCCTGGAATTTAAATGTGGACAGTCTGGTTGTAGAGCCTGAAATCATAACCACTAACCTATGGTGCTTGGAAGAATTATGATTAGTGAAGGAGAAAGTTTCTATATCATAAGAGTATACAGTTCATATGATTTATCCCTTGAGCTTGGAGCTGTTGATCACCAATAGGTAGATATCCACTTTCCCCAATGATATCTTTGATCATTCTCTACCTTAAGCATCTAAAGAATACCCAGCTGTTTTTTTTTTTTTAGGTTCTTAATTTGAAAGTAATCTAGGAGATCCATATAGATATCGATGGAGAGCTCTCCGTAAGTCCCTAAATCTATTTGCCTACTTGCAGCCACATCTCAGTCAGTCATCTAGGCCTTTAAGGATTTATTTGTTCAGAGTGATAGTGACATGGCGTTGGTGTGAGTGGCTGGCCAAATTGGAAAGCCATTCAGCAACAACACTGGAAATAAATGAGGCGCTACCCACCTTCCCCAAACCCTTAACTGGAGAAAGTCACTGGATTTTCTACAAGACAGCTGCTGGGATATGTTGGCAAATTCAGAGGCAGGAAAGAAATGCAGACATTTCGGTGGACTTCCAGTGCTTGAAAGGCTAACTCAAACCATAACAACTGGGGGAAAATGCTCAGCAAGCCCGGAAGTCTCCTACATAGAGGCAACAGGCAGCAGGACCTACGGCCTTCACTGCAAGGAAAGGATTTTGACGTCTTATCCAGATTCACAGATTGTTAGAATTGGATTGGAAGGAAGCTTAAAGTAATCCAACTTCCTCATCTTTCAGATAAGGAAAATGATGGTGAGGAGGCTAAGTGGCTCCTTCAAAGCAGCAAAGCTGATTAGGAGCTCTGTGTTTTAGTTTGCCAAAAGGCTGCCGATGCAAAGTACCAGAAATGTGTTGTCCTTTATAAAGGGTATTTATTTGGGATAAGAGCATACAGTTGCAAGGCCATGAAAGGTCCAAACCAAGGCACCATCAGAGATGCTTTCTTACCCAAGTCAGCTACTGTTGATCCTGGCGTGTTGTCAAGCAGTGAAGCAAGATGGCCGCCGATCTCTGCCCAGGTTTCAGCCCTGCCCTCTGGGCTCACCCTTTCCTCTTGAGCTGCTCCACGGGCCCAGCCTCTTGGGGCTTCATGCTTAGGTGATCCTGTAGTCCTCTCTCTCCTGGCATAGGACTTGCTTCTTTGCAGGCCTCCTACATCAGTCTCAGCTGTTCTGCTCTCTTCCCAAGGTCTGCTGTGAGCTATCAGGCAAACAGCTCATCTCTCCCCGGGGCCTCAGCTGTTTGAGTCTCTCCTGTCTGTCACACGGCAGGACCAAAAATGGCAGCGCACTCTCTTCCTGTAGCTGTCTGTCTGAGTCCATTTATAATCAGACCCAGCAAGGGGGTGGGGACTCGACCTGAGTCATGCCTCACTGTGGTACGATCCAAAGCCCTAAAGCAATCTTAGCAAGTGATCTAATCAACGGCCCCTCAACTGAACTTAATACAATCAAAGGGTATCACACCCAGAGGAACAGATTAGTTTACAAACATAATCTTGCTCTTTCTGGGATTCATAAAATAATTTCTAACTGCCACACTCTGCAGTTCTGCTGAGGGTGTATGTGTGAAAGGAGGTTGGCCTCAGCTGGAGGGCATGGAGCTCTCTGGGTCACCCCCAGCCACCTTCAAATGACCTCTCCACCAGGTACTAAGACCCTGCTGAATCTGGCCAGACTGTCGCATCAGCCTGCTTTCCCCCTTGTCTGCCCAGCACTCACAACACTGGCCTTTCCTTTGGCATATCCAGCCTGTCCTTGCTTAAGAACCTTACACGCCTTGCTCCCGCTGCCTGGAATGCTTTGCCCTCACATGTCTACATGTATCACATACAGCGTGCTGGTGCCCACTCATATTGGTTATCTGCTAAGTTTTCAAGAACTTTGTGAGCCTGTTGCTACCTTACAACTAAATAAATTATATTAAAAACAAAGGTAATAAATACTCAAAACCCATCACTTCCTAATTACTATATTCTAATACTATTTGTACTCTCGAGGCTATTTGTTTCTATTACATTTGCACAGTAGAATATTATATAATGGTGTGCGTCTCTTCTCAGCTTGACGTTCTATAATGTCACATTGGTAGCTTGAAATCGGCCATGAAGGGAGAACTAACACCACAGAAACTGGCAAATGCTACACATCAGGACTTGATTTAATTTTTTGTTGATTGTCTAGACTTTAAGAAAGTGATAGAGAAAATCTTAACAATTCAGAATAAGCTTACAAATGTGTCATGTCTGCAGCATTACATTGTAAATAGCAAACAAAGTTTGAAATTTGAGGAAAGATCCTTCCAGTATTTGAAAACTATTAACCCATTTAACTAAGAAGTAGCTTACTTTCTTTTTACTTGTTAATGTAAAAGAAAATATCAACTAACATTCATGTCAAAACTATACATTTTCACCAGTGAAAGCCATAGTTTGGCTATAAATACAAGATTCAAATCATTTTATTAATAATAAAAGTATTGTATATTTTATTGTTATTACTCATGAATTGTGTACTAAATTAATGTCTATATATATATATGCATAATTTTTTAGAGAGCCAGTTGTTGGACATTTCCCAGCTTATCCATGGTGCCCCACCTGTACTTTACCTGGGTCTCTGCTTAAATGCCATCTCTTTAGAGATCTTCTCAAATCACATTATCTAAAATAGCATCCCTCATAAGTATCCCCTGACTCCAGTTTGGCTTTTCCTCATAGTGTTTAGCACTGCTTACTATTACAGTGTGTATCTATTTGTTTATGTCTGTGTTATCTTACTTTTCCACCGGATTGTAAGTTCTATAAGAGTAAAAGAATGGTTTTGCTCACTGCTTTTTCCCCAGCACTGAAAATGGATGCCTGGTTCATAGCAGGTGCATAATAAATATTTTTGAAATAATGAACGAGGTAAAAAAGACTTTCTCAGATTCTCAGGAACATTCATGGCACCTTCTAAGTAAATGTAGGCAAGACTCTAGATTGCTATCATAGTGAGGAACATTTGCAAGTAGTCTGGAAATCAGTATAAGAAGGGAAAAAGGAACAGAAAAGACTCCACAGCATTTGATCAGTGTTGTGTAAATAGGCTCTGATCATAACTTACTTTTTCATATTGTCAGAAGAAGATGACAAGATCTACAATTACGTGTCGTATAACTCATGCAAGAAAAAAAAGCAGGGAAAGCAAAAAAAAACAGCAGGTACTGGCCAGCTCACCTGTGGGGTAGTTTGCCTGCTTCTGAGGTCCCATTCTAAGTGTCCCCTTGACAAATCAGCACACAGGGAAAGCATTTGGGTAAGAGAGATGTTCACCGTTCAGTGGGGGCTCAGACTCAGGCCTAGAGGCTGAGAAGGAGGAGTCTAAGCAAGTCATCCCCCCTCACCCGAAAAACAGCAGCTCTGGGCCCATTGGCTCCCCGTGTTGGACAGTCCCAGGCTGTCTTAAGGAAGAGAGGGTGAACTTGCTCCCGACATGTCTACAGCACAGAAGAAGAAGACCCGTGATCAAAATGGACGAAGAGACAGAATTGAGTTTAATTTTTAAAATTCCTCTTAACAACTGGAACTCCAGTAAGACAATTGAATGAGTTGCCTCCAAATGAGGGTGGGCTGTTCACCACCAAATGCACTGGAGCCGAACTCGGGATTGGCAAGGGATGGCAGAAAAGTGTGGCTGGCACTGGGCCAGTGGCTAGTGTTCAAGCTGTAAGGGGCTCTGCACCTGGAAATCTTCTGATCAACAAAGCGCTTTGGCCTTAGATATTCCACACTCCTATCTTACACTGTAAAAAAAAAAAATTGCTTGAGTTCTAAAACAGTTTTCTAAAACAAAGAACAGTCATAGCATATTTTTAGTTAAAACTGTGTTCTGGGAAGGCAGCAGTGGTAGCAGAATAATTTTTTTCCCAAATGATTTTATTAAGGTATGATTTATATACCATCAAAAGCCATGTGTTTTAAGTGCAATTCAATAATTTTTAGCAAATCTACTGAGTTGTACAACCATCATCGCAGTCCAGTTTTAGCACATTCCCATCATCCCGATAAGATCCCACATGCCCATTTGTAGACACTCTCCTAACTACACCCCCCTCCCCATCACAGGTAACCACTAATCTACTTTCGATGTCCATGGATTTGACTTTCCTGGACATTTCATATAAATAGAGTCAGGCAGTAGGTCTTTTGTGACTGGCTTCTTTAACTTAACACAATTGTTGAGGTTTGTTTATGTTGCAGCATATATCAATGTTTCATTCCTTTTTATGGCTGAATAGTATTCCATTGTATGGATATATGACATCTCATTTACAACTCACCAGTTAATGGACATTTGGGTTGTGTCTACTTTTTGGCTGTTATGAATAAAGAAAGCATCGTTTTTCTTAAATCTCTCCATCTCCCCACATAAAACAGACAGAGCTGTGCAAAACCAAACTTTAGAAGACATTTATATTAAAATTAGGAGACAAGACCATAAGAGATCAAGTATATATATCATGGCAATGCATAGGCTGGAAAATATCTTAATGTTCAGTTTTATATAATATTTGATGAAAAATGTTTAGGGTATGTTTTATTTGAGAAAGCAGGTTACACAACAATAAGTGCAATAAAATCCCAAATGTCTATATAATTTCATTAATGCTAAGACGCACATTTGTTCCCATATTAATGGCTCTGGGCTCAGAAATCTCAATCAGTTTATGATTTAACATCTATGTTAACCAGGCAACAGTCCAGCCATCACTGTCATTGCATGTGTGCCAATATTAAAATCAGACGCATTACAATTTGCAGACTGGGTGTGAATGGCTTGGAAGAAAATGAGAGATAAAAGTAGATGATTATTTCTTCAGAATCAAATGGTTGAGGGTAAAAGTCGGAGAAATTATGCATCCAACAAGTTTAGCTACATTCCTGAAGATGGAATTCGAAATTAGGCAAGTTCTACATAACACAAAGCCTTCTTCAGAGTCCAGTATCAATGCTTCTTTTTTTTTTTTTTTTTTGGTGGGTTATTTTGTGGAATGCCTGCCTCACCAATGTTTTTGATAGCACAGAGGGTATATACGTGTAAAATCACGGACCGCTATGAGTCAAAGAAAAATTCTGTAAAGTTAAATCCTGGAAAGTTATAGCCTTGTGATTTTATACCTTTTATTTCTGTACCATAATTTTCCTGGGAAGAGTTAGAGTGAAACATGTATGCTAATCCACCATGTTTATTTAACCCAGAAAACCATGCCCATTTATAGCTTTTCTTTAGACTCATCTTTCACCATTCTAGAGTTAAAAAAAAAAAAAAGTGGGCATTATTTTCATTGTTTTAGTGTTTCAATGTTTTTAACCACAGTTTTTAGTCTTTTTTAAAGTTTTGGGGTTGTTTAAAAGGTTTTACTGGTGTTTTACTGTCAAGGGGAAAAAAGTTCTGTTCTCAAAAAAGTGCTTGAAAACCAATGGCCTGAATATGAAGAATCTTAGGAATATTTAACCAGTTTATTTCCCTTATATTCTTGTTTATGTATGTTTAAGAGTGATACTTAATTTTTAATTGTCTAAATTTAAAAAAGCTCTTTAAGTGTAGAATAAATATTTTAGGTGGTATGGAAAAGTGACATGAACACCAAAATATAAGGCAGATACCGACACATGACAAATCGGCAACAGCCACAAAACCTGCCTATTTTCAGCATTTGTGCAGGAAGAAGCAGAAGGAAGAAGCTATGGCAAATCTGACTGACCAGGAAATAAGAGAATCAAAAATAGCCTTCAGGTATTCACTGGAAAGTGAGGGGGGCCAATTTGGGACTAGCAGCTGAAGATGGGAGGGGAAACAGGAGGCGGTTAATACCAAAAGAGCTACTCAATACTACACGAGGAGGTGGGTTGTTATTGGGACAGGGCTTCCGAGCCTGCTGGCAACATTCTGATGGGGGCGAGGCGGGGGTGGGGGCAGAAGGTGTTCACCTTATTCTAACTCCTTCATCTATACAAAATTGGTTGGTTGATTGATTTTAAAATAAATTTTTCAAGATCACCATGGTTACTCGATAACATGCAGATCCTGTGCGTGGCTCCAGACCTACAGAATTTGAGAGGGAAAAGCCCAGGACTACTAAAGAGAATTCAAATTTATGGGGGGTCGGGGGGGTGGGGTGGAGTACGACGACTTCTGATTGATATTACTTAAAATCATTTTAAACGTCCGCTGCATTTTAGAGTGAATCAGGTTTAGTCACTAGCAACATGTCTTCCAATTTTATAAGGGAAAATTTTTTTTTTTTTTTTTTTAAAGATAATTTTTTTTTTTTTTATTATGGGTAAAAATCAAAATTCTCACAATACATACAAACATTTGCATAATGATATATAAATATATGTGCATATATGTGTATTTGCTTACAAAAATGTTATTTATATATATATATATATATATATATATACATATATTTTAAGAGGTGCTTAGATTACCTAAAATATTACACGGAACCCTTGTCTAGAGCCATGTCCTGATCTAGACCGGTACGGAGGGGGCGTGAGTGTCTGGGCGCTGACGCGGCCTGGCCACGGAGCAGGCAGCCAGGGCATGGCCTCACTGGAAAGCAGCTTCTTCAATAGCGATGCCACCGCGCACCCGAGCGCTTCCGAGTCCAAAACGGGCTCCGCATTCTCCTCCTCCCACTCCTATTTGGGAGCCCCTCGGTGGTAAGCAAGGAAGTCATTGAGGGAGGAAACGAAAATCCAGCGTCTCCTGCTCCAGTCCTACCACCCTCCCATTGTACCCTTCCACACCCTCTTGAAAAGCACAAACTCATCTTGCATTACTGCGTTTTAGAGCCACTAAAGGTTTGGGTCATCTGACTCTGCTCCACAGAAATTCTTAAGTACGCTACGCACAGTGCACCAATTTTCATAAGCATTTCGTATTCTGCATCTATTTCTTTCTCTGCAACACCTACCGAGTTGATTGATAATTTATGCACGGGTGATGTTCCGCTGGATTTAGATCGGGGGGTGCACACCTCTGCCCTGAAGCTGCCTCTAATTTTTCCTACTTTATTTGCCTTAAAGGAGGCAAAACTTGGTAGATAGAAAAGAGTCCCAACAGCTAAAGCCTGCAGTTTAAAAGGTAAATAGTTGCTAGGGTCACCCTAACCTACCCATATTGCACCTGTTCTGTATAGGATTTTTCTCTAATAATGGACGATGAAATGTAAATCCTAATGTACATTCCATTTTGCGTGCAATATGGGTTAGTTACTGTTGCTATGGCAACCTTCACTTTTGCATTTACTGATTTTAATTCTGTGACATTTGCTGACTTTAGTACAATGTAAAGTTTATAAATACAACATACAGGTTTGTGGAATTTTTTTTAAGTATTCAATTTGCATAGCTAATTCTCTCACAAATCTCTAGGTACATTACCAGGAGAACGAAAAAAGAAAAACCTTAAACTGATGCCAACTAACAGTAATCAGCAAACAGCCTATTTTCAGAAATAGCTATTTCCATCTATCTTCAAAATCTCTTTCACTAACCAAATGCCCCAACCATTGAATAAGACCCTTATCCATTGATTCAGTGATAATTTCCCAATGTGGAATTTGTACAGTGCTTTTATTTTTTTCAAAACACTTTCAAATGTATTACCAATTTTGTCTTTAACAGTAACCTGGAAAGAGAGGTGGGGCAAATATAGTCTGGAGAAAAAGAATGTCCTCACTTCAGAGACTACTTTCAGTCTGGGACAAACAACCCTTTGACTTTCAGATAGAAATTCAAGCGACTCATTGCAACAAATCATCCTATCTCCCTTGTTTTACCCTGTCTTAGTCATCTTTGCATCTTTGGAAACGAGTACAGTTCCTGAAAGGGAATGAATGCATTTCTCTTTCTCTAAAAGTCCCAAAAATTGTTTGACTCTCTGATTATTGCTACTTAACAGGCATAGAATGTTAGATCCAGAGTCATTAACTACCTAAAATCACCTAGCAATGAATTGGGAAAGTATATGCATCAGTAAAAATCTATTGAACCTGTTAGTAAGCACCCAGAACTTTCAAGGGTATTTCCACAGGCATATGTGAAAATCCATCTCACTGCTGTGGAACCATAGAGGAGTAAATAATTTTGTGAGTCTCCCAGGGGAGGCCTGGATTCAGGTAGACACACACACACACACACTCACACACACACATATATATAGATAAAAGAAATCATGTACAAGAAGCATTTTAAGTGGTTCCATCAAAGTCTGCACATTCAATAAAAGGAACAAATTTAACCAATATTTATTGAGCCTGCACATTGTACAGGACATTGCTTAGCAATCTGGAGCAGCAAAATGTCTACACTTGTATCTGAAGAAGAGGAAAGGGGATGAAAGAAAACCATAATGCCGTACTTAAAGCTTATAGGAAAAAGGAAGACAGGCCAACAAAACAGCAAATGGGCTTAAGAGAATCAGAGAGCTTTTCAAAGACCAGAGGCACTTGAAAGAAAACAGGACCACTAACAACCAGGAAACAGAATAATGAGGGCTCAAAAATGGGGAAAAGAATGAACTCTTAATCAATCTTTGTATAAAAAAAATTAAAAGAGAATTGACCAAACTGATAAATAATGGAGATGTTGTAAAAGCAGAATCTAAGCAAAAGCAGGTAAGGGAAAGAGGCTTGAGAAGTCCACAGCTCAGGGGAAGCAGAGAAGGCTATGGAGGCATTTGATGGGCTGAATGGACACCGAGGGTATGCTGTGAGCGATTTCACATGGGTTCTGGGAAGCACGTGGAGTGAACATCATTAAAATGTACGCTGAGATTGGGCTTGATGTTGACAAGAATGGCTCCAGATGGAGCCTAGGGAGTCCTTACTGTCTATTCTAGGCACCCTGGCGTTATGCTGGACAGCTCCCTGCCCAGCCCCATCCACGGTCAATCCAGTGCCAAGCACTGTCCATTTCATCTCCAGGGATCTCCATGTACCTTCCCCTTACTGCCTGGACCAATTCACCATCCTCTTTCGCCTAGAAAACTAATAGCCTTCTCTAACAAGTCTTCCTGCATCTCTCATTAAGTCCTTCCAAACCATTCTCTACTCAGCAGCCTGGATCATGTTTTCAAAATGCCATTCCAATCATGTGCCCTCTCTCAACTCCCCATCAAAAGAAGCTCACTTCTGATTGTTCTTAAAATAAAAGCCCAAATCCTTAATATGGCCTAGCCATGGTCAATCACGGTCTAGCCCCAACCTGTAACGCCAGCCGCAGGTTGTGTGCTGCATCTCTTCAATTCTCCCTGCACTCCAGACAACCTGGCCCCTTCCTCCCACAGGACCTTTCCACTTGCTGTTTCTCTTTTAGATGCTGTCTTGGTGGCCTACCTCCCTTTTCCTACTTAAATCCCATTCATTCTTTAAAATCTCAGCTGTTACATCACTTCCCTGACCACTGCTCCCCATCAGTCTAAGTCAGGTTCCTTTATCTCATGCTATAATAGATACCTGCTTGATTTCTCCACTGGACTTACAACATCGTGTTACTTGGTGTACATTTTATCCATTATAGCTATACATTAATTAGTGTGATTATTTAATTGCTATATATCTCCCTTACTTGATTTTGTTTCCTGAAGAAAGGCCATACCTGTTTTAAAACATTATTTTATGGAAGCACCTGATCCCATGCTCAATAAAAATGCATTGAATGAAGGAGGAATAAGATTTTAATGCTTCTGCTCAAGAACATATTATGATTCCCTATAAGTAGTGAGTCCAAACTTCTCAACCAAGTATTCAGGGTCCTCCAACACCAGCTTCTATTATACCTGAGAAGAGAGAACTTTGGCAGGGAAGTGGGTAGTAAAAAAAGACTGACTCCCCAGAAGCCCGATCCGTGAATCTCCATTCACACTGCATTCTATGGACATGGTGCCTATGGGATACAAGAAGAGTGTTGCCCCCTTCAGGTATGCAATTGTCTTCACACCTGCAGAGGTTTGCTCTGCCCAGAAGTCAGCCAACCCTTCCTTTTTCTGCCCCAGACCTGTTTGTCCAGAGGCAAACAGACGCTAGGTGTCTAAATTAAATACGAACTGGCTTCCTTGTACTGTTGGGCAGTTTCTACACTCCAAAAAGGCAGCTGGCCAAGGGGGTAAGAGGAGGGAGCTGAAATCCAGAACACTTTGCCAAACCCCGTGGGGCCAGTGTCTGCCAGGAGGACCTGAAGCTTTTCCTTTTCCCTAAAGGGCAGTAGGCTCTCCAGGAGGGAGCACCATTTTCCAGTTCACGTAAATGTGTCCCATAGGCTGTTGTGCCTGGAGAAGAAAAACACTGTCCTCGTCTGTGTGGAGCTTATACTTAGTTGTCTTGCCAACTGTGTCAAAAAAAAAGATCTCTAGAGGGTCTCTTATATGTAACTGGCCCTGGGGTCAGTGCTGCTGATACAAGCACAAACCAGGTGTGGTACCTGACTTCAAGAAGGTTACTGTCGTGTGGAACCCGCAGGGTCCGACACCCACAGTGGATTATCAGCGTGCACAGGCTGGCTCCAGAGTTGGATGTGGAGCCACTGAAGAGCCAAAGACATAGCAGTCAGCCAATCAGAAGTTTTCATTCGTGGCATTATCCCTGCCTCTTAGTATGACCTAAGGCCTGTGCTTTTGAGGCAGGCTAGTTAGGGAATAAAGAGACAAATCTGCAACCTGGCAGAAAAACTGCCACCGTTAAACACATGGCCATGGATAGCCCACAAGAGGGCTGTTGGAAGAACCTTCAGAGAACCCCCATTCAGAACGGGATTTCCTCCGGAATCAAGGAGAAGCCTGGATATTCTCCAGGGGCCTTATCCTTGGGCCTTCCGGCGGGGACTGAGGCCTGGAGCAGTCAATCAGAACAACAAACAACTGGGATTCTTCCCCCTATGTTAGCAAAGGGGCAGAATAATTAATGGTTTAAAAAGCAAGCTCAAAATCCAAACCCGCCCTCGTCCTGCCTTTTCTCCCCTGCCTGGATCAGCACGCAAGCAAACCTAATCTGTAATCTGTAATGGGAGCTTGTAGTCTGTAAATCAGCCCTCTTTATCTCTTTTCAGCCCCTTTCCTCTCTACCTGGGGCTCATAATCTGTTATTTTCTCCCATTTCTCTTCCCTCAGTTCTTTAACAAATTATTGGCCTAACTAAACTGCCTTGCACTTAAAATTCATTTTTTGTAGTTTAGCCAAGAACCTAGAGGAAATCTAGCAACGCTTTTACTACCCCAGGCCTCAGTTTCTTCATCTATAAGGTGGGATACTGCTCGCAGAGGAATAGAATTGAGGGGTAAAGAGCACAGCTCTGGACTTGGGGGCATCCAGGTTCAAGGCATAGTGTCCCCCTTGCTCGCTGTGAAACCCTGAGCTAACTACTAAGCCTTGCTCAGCCTCACCTTCCTCAGCTGAAAAAATGGAGATAATACTCTTACTTTCAGTGCTATGTGTAGCTCACCCGCGTCCCAGTGTAAAGCACATAGCTGTGGGCCTGGTATGCAGCAAGCACTCAATAACTGTTCCCTACATTGATACCCTTGTTTTTGCTCTAGAATTTTTGAGATTCTGCTTCTCCTCCTCTATCTCCTTCAGTTTTATAGATACCTAACCATTCAAGGCTTTCCATGATCTGTTTTGTTTCTGAAGTTCTTTCAATATTCTCTAACTATATACTCTGGTTGGGGGAAGAGGGATTTATTTATTTTTCCTTCTTTTTTTCTTTAAAGATTTACTAAGTAACAAACTAGAAGTTTCACAAAAATGACTGTCAATTCCTGAGTAAGGATGAAATTTTCCACCCTATACTCAAACGACTTCTCATGGTCTGGGGAAAAAATAGGATTATTTTTTGCCACATCTTGGTTTTTAAATGGGCTTAAGAGAAGCTGGTTTTTTTCTTTCTCTCTTACCCAAGGTTTAGCAGATAGTCAGTTATGTGACCTGCTCTCAGCCTTCACTGGGGCTTTTATGCTTCCTGGTTTTATCCCCCTGTCATTGACTATTTAAGCAGTTAATTCCTGTAAAGATGGCCAGATACATAATGCCATCAAAAAGTCAGTGGTTGGGGGGATGGATGTGGCTCAAATGGTTGGACGTCCGTCTCCCATATGGAGGGACCCGGGTTCGATCCCTGGGACCTCCCGGTAAAAAAAAAAAAAAAAAAAAAAAAAAAGTCAGTGGTTGGGAAGCAGATGTAGCTTACGTAGTTGAGCACCTGCTTCCCATATACAAGGTCCTGGGTTCAATCCTTGGTACCTCCTAAAAACAAAACAAATGAACAAACAAAAAAACAAATCTCACTGGGGAGCAGATGTAGCTCAGTGGTTGAATGCCTGTTTCCCACGTATGAAGTCCGGGGTTCAATCCCAGGTACCTCTTTAAAAAAAAAAAGTCAACCGTACCCTAGATTAAAAATATGAATGTTGAATGTTTGGACCACAATTTACTACATGACATAAGCAACTAAAGCGTGTGTGTGTGTGTGCACGTACATGCATGTGTATGTGTGTCTCAATAAAACAACCCAGCTGGGATAGCTTCCCTTCTCAGTGTTCTCAACAGCTGGTCGCACCCATATAATATTTATGGTTCTTCATCAAAACTAGATGTTTCATTGGGTGGCTCCCCCCACTAGGCAATGAGCATCCTGTGGGCAGGCTCTCTCTTCATCTTCCTTCACCAGGCACATAATAAAAACTCAGCAAATTTTGAGACATGAATGAATCAATGCAATCCCATCACAGCCACCACAGGGTGCCACAGTGAATGCTACTTTTAAATGATTTTAAAATCAAAGCTGGAATAAAAGTAACAGCAGAGTTCTTTCTTCTCCCCTTTTCCCCAGCCGCCATAAAAAAACTCACAGGAAATATAGAATTAGGAATGGAAACCATTCCCCTTCCGCCCCTCCCCCCCAACTCCCTCCATTCTCCTTATACCAAGAGTATCTGGTGTCGCTTTGAGGAGGTCCCTGGAGACCTGGTAATATTACATAGGGCTGAGCTCCTTGGAAATACAATGGAGTGAATTAAGACTGAGATTTTGGTTTCTAACTATAAATGTCTTGACATATAGTCCTTTCAGACAAACACCTGGAAATGTAATAAACGATATTTTAATGTTTATTTGTTTCAAATACAGTATTTTTTTCAGCAAATACAAAGTCTTGAGTCCTGAAAAAAATAGGTTTAAATCACCATCCCAGCAAGCAGTCTTTAAAATAGTACACACAAGTGATCATTTCAAAGCAGTTTAATGCACTTAGCCAACAGGCATTAACAGTCTTTTTGGAATAACCTAACACCTTAAGCTTATTTTCTAGTCTTGGTCCAAATGAATTTAAATCTTAAAAAAAAAAAAAAAAAAATGTCAGTACAAGATACCCATTGAGCTCTGTAATTTTAGTACAGCCTGCACTTGCGTTTTGAGGTTCTTTTAGGATGACAGGAAAAAACAATCACTGGCCTTCTTTTATGTGCAGGTCTTAAGACAATGGTGATCGAAGCATTGAGGTGAAATGTGGTCCTTCAGCTACTGCCGGATTGCATGAAAGAGCAGGACTCTGGACTCAGCAGGACCCTCTCTCCAAAGAAGATGGTAGCCCAAGAGCAGGGGGAGGCTCGGCAGAGATAGTCAATACACATTATTTACTTTGATTTTATTTATAACGTGGCAGAAACAATAAATCCACCTAATTGGAATCATAGACTTTTGGGGCTGGAAAAAAAGAACTTTGGACTTCTTGTCTAGCCAAATCCAAAGATGTCTGAAGAGGAAATAGGGTCAGGAAAAGGAAAGGTTTACCCAGGGCTACAGGCTCAAGGTTAGGGAGGAAAGAAAGCATGAGAAGGTTCAGGAAACAAGCATAAAAAGAACAAAATCTATGGGCTTGGATGTGACCTGAAGCAGCATGTGGATAGGGGAACAACCACTACCAGATACCTACACATCAGGTCGTTCTGTCTTCGAGAGGCTTCTCTGATGCTATATTGTTGTCCCCATTCTACCAGTATGGACACTAAGTCTCAGAGAGTCAAGTTACACGACTTGGATGGGGTAGGATTTCAACCCTGTCTGTCCTCTTCTCTCCGTCCCAAACAACTGTCTCACTTGACTTATTGCCACATCATTGGGGTCCTGGGGCCAAGCCAGGAGAGGTGTTCCAGAAGCCACTGCAGATCACTTCTGGCTTCCCATACAGGTCTCAGTTCTGTCAAGGCAGGAAGAAGAGCCAGGGCTAGAGAACCTGGGACCTGCTCTCTAAAATGGCTGCTATAAGGATCTTGGACCAACTCCTGGGCCCCACTGATGGACAAATAAAATGTCACCAGGCAAGTTACATAACCTTGGCTTATGGTAATTTTGCATCTTTCAAAAAATGCCATAAAAATCCATCCTTTGCTTCAGACATACTAGGCTAAAAATAGCTCACTCAGTTAGTAAGTGTGTGTAATTTTCCCTTTTGTGCCTCTCCCCATCCTCTGATTCCTTGCTCTCAGCAGACAAACATGCCCCAAAGAAGCCACCAGTTCACCCTCCACAAAGCGACCAGAAAGTTTTAGCTAAAAGGCAAATCATATTATTTCTCTCTCCAGGCAAAAAAAAGCAAAAACAAAAAACCAAACTACCTTTATTGGTTCCTTTCTCCCAATAGTAGGGCACTAATGTTGACTGATTCTTACTACTACTAAGTGCTGGCTTAAGGCCTCATCTCATTGAATTCCTTAAAACAACCCTACGAGATGGACTCTGGTGTTGTCTCATTTTCCAGATGAGGAAACTGAGGCTCAGAGAAGGTACATAATGATGCCAAGCCCCAGCTCATGAGGGTGCCGCCGGAATTATAGTCCCTAAGGGGTGAAAACCATGGCCCTGACTTGACGTACCGAAGTCTTCACAATCTGACCCCCACTCTCCTCCAGCTTTATCTCCTCCCACCCTCACCAACTCCCACCCTACATATATACATATGTGCCAGACCCTAGTCCTGGCCATTGCTAAGTCCTCACCATTCCTTAAATGTGGCATCACCTTTGAAGGCTCTTTGCATGTGTCATTTCTTCTGCCTAAAATACCCTTCCCATGACTCTCCCCCATTTGGCAAATTCCCACTCACCTCTCAAGACCATCTTTCTCTGTAAATCCTTACAGTGCTCTCACTATGAGCTTTCAAGGCAGGGGCCATGCTCTCTTCCTCTCTAGTGCAATAATGGCACCCAGGGTAGGTGCACAGTAGCCATTAAATGAATAAGCCATAATAATAATAGCAGTTAATACTTTTTGGGTACAGGCACAATGCTAAGTCCTTTATAAGAATTACCTCACTCAGCCTCACAAAAAACCCAAGGAGATATATACTATCACCATCCCTACATTATCAATGAGGCCAACCCAGGCTCAGAGAGATAAATTAACTTACCCAAGGTCACACAGCCAGTAAGTAGACAGATAAGTCTGGATAACTCCAGAAGTTAAGCACTTAAAGCTTATGCTTTGTGATAGGGGACAGTCTTATTGAAGACCACTGTGTTGTAACAGAGGCATCTGTGAAGGAAGCCGATTTATAAAACGCATGTTACCCATATAAAAGCAGTGATAACTCAGAAACTAGTTATAAAATGTCTGTCTCTGGGAAAGGTGCATCTAACCAAGGCTGCTATTGGACACAGAGAATGTCAATTGTCATGAAGGACACAAACCTGAAGAAGACAGTACTTAACTCCAAGGCTCTTTGACCTCGTGAGGAAAACCAGGTGGAATTGCACACGACTCATTTACACTGCTTTTTGAGAAAACACCCTCTTCTTGAATCAAAGATCTGTCTTTCACAAGGTGTCATAAATTAACTTGCTATACCTCAACCTACCAGCTCTAGAGCAACACTTGGTCTTAAAATTAATTGAAGCTCCCTCTTCCCCACGTAACTTGTGCACACACAAAAAATCCTTTGATTTTTGGGCCTTATGCAAACATGTGCTAGCTACCTCTTGACTCACAAATAATATGAGACAGAAAAGTTAAAAAAAAAAAAAAAAGGCAAAAGGATCCACCCTCAAATTGGAGGGATAAAGCTTCCAAAGGGGAGACAAAGTCCTGGATTCAACATTTCTGAGCAATATTAAATGATAATGGTAATAACAGTGGAGCCCTTTGTAGAGTACCCCTCCTTCTTACTAGAGGAAAAGATTGTTAAGAATACTGAACTCTTTGAATTCAAATCATGGTGCAAAAGGGCCAAATAACTTAATACAATTCCATAGTGTGCATTTTTAAAACATAAGCCGATATATGAACAATTGAGGTAGCTCCAAATTATATTTTAAGAATATTTAAAGACACAGTGAAATACTCAAAATATGATTTTAGTTAAAAGAGTTGGATTCAAAAGGGGACTTCAACATGCTCCTAAGCATGTAAAATTGCATGTGTGTGTGCATTAAAATTATATATTAGAATGTTAGCAGCAAGTATAAAGAGCATTTATTTTAAAGTATTTATATAAAATTTATAAAGAGATTTATTTTAAGGAATTGGCTCATGCAGTTGTGGGGGCTGGCAAGTCCAAATTCAGCAGGGCAGGCTAACAGGCTGGAAACTCCTGTAAGAGGGACGTTGAAGTCTCAAGCCTGATCTCATTAGGAGAGGCAGTTTTTGTATAATAGAATTAAAACAGTTTTTATTCACCTCTTTACATATTGCTGCATTTTACAAATACTCTATGTTGGTAATGTACTAACATTAACTAACATTGGTTTTAAAAGTCAGAAATATATACAAATATTTTAAATCATGTGCAACATTATTGTAAATGAATTGGAAAAGTTGAGAAAACAAGCATAACTTCTAAAACAATCAAGGTGTGTTTTTCAACATCTGTAGCCTGACGCTAAAGATCAATACTATTTTAAGGAAATTGGAGAACTGAAAAAGGAGAAAGGGAATTAGAAGTAGAAATTAGTGGCCAGGTGAGTGTATTTGGATGTGGCCAGTTCATGGTGATCATGTGGACGAGAGGCTCGTGATACAACATAGGAAACCCTGGATCTGCTTCTGACTCTGCACCCCGTTTCAGGTAATCGCTGCCTGTGTCTGCGGCTTGCCTTCCGCACCCCAAAATCAGGTTTTGGGGCTAGATTCTCTCTAATGTCTATTCTAGGATTCAACTAATTTGAAAGTGGTAGACTCCGCTAGATTAGAACCTTTCAAAGGGAGGTAATATGCATCAGTTACTTAATTTCAATTCCAAGGAAGAAATTTCAGCACCTGCAGGGTAGTCATGTTTAAAATTACAAAGGATAAGGACTGTTTTCTGTGTGTACTGCCAAATGGCCAGCCTTGTTTATTGGCCTAGCTTTTGCTTGTCTGCACAGATTTTCAGTATCAAGATAAAATCCTCCCGAGTCCTAAGAAATGACCTACATTGCAAAGCAAAATTTAACAAGCACGTACCCTGCCCCTTGCCAAAAAAAAATCTGCAAACAATTTCGTGTTTGAGCTATGCAAGGTATTTCAAGAAAGGATGATAAAAAAAGTATTATTAATGCGAAACTCTAAATTAAATCACAGGTGCCCAGTTAATGAAATGAAGTGTAAGAAAGTATGCATAATTTAAAAGAATGCAATATGAAAAACCAAGGAAGCTCTACACTGAAATTCGTGGGACACACTCAGTGCACTGCCACTCCAGCTGCCCCTCTGGGAGAAGCAGAGACAGACAGCCTACCTGCCCATCAACCTCATCCCTCTGGCTAGAAACATACCACAGGGTCCCCTTTAGCTACCGCCGGTTCTACCCGTGTGTGCCTTTCCACTGTGTTAAGGAGTAAGCCACAAGGTGTCACAGCGGATCAGTTGGCAGAGCTCTTCTCAGTCCAGACACGCAGGTGGCACTCCAGACTTCCACCCAGCGCTGACACAGCTCCCTTGGAGAAGTCGGTGCTGGGCTGCATATTGAGAAGCAGACCTCTTGAAAAGAAAGGGCCAGTCAAAGCCAGCAGATGTGTGCTCCAGAGTCCTCTCCTGAGGTCCCTAATTAGGAGACCCTGCAAAGGCATTTGCAAAGGGTAGCACTGCAATATTCTCTTCTCTTCACTGAATGGTTCTTAGAACAAACCCAGATCACAGCTTTGTCCCAGCAGAAGTAGCATGTGCGTGGGCCTGTACATTGGAAACTCTTAATATTTACTATAGGTATGTCTAAGGGATCGCTATAACCTGAAGTTTGGGGAAGATCGTGGCCACTCTGCCAAACCATTACTCTCCCACAAGAAGGTATATGATTTTTATTCTCATGCAACAGTGAAAAACCCTTATGGTATTATCAAATAATATAACATCGAATCCACAAGTCCTAGAACAAGTTATTGTGGGTTTTGTTCATTACTTTGAAATACACTAGTGCAAGCTGTGTAAAAAATATATATATTAAAATATACTTTTAAGAAATCAAGCAAAATTTTCCATTACATATGCAATTTAATTTGCTGATAGAATAGAGAATAGGGGGATCATCATCGTCATCATCATGGTTCCCTCTTATTGAGTACCTACCTACTATATACTAGGCATTTTACATGCATTAGCCCTTCACTTCACAATCTAAAATCCAGGCTAAGAAAACTAAGGCTCAGAAAAGTTAAGAAACTTTCCTAAGATCACACAGCAAGGAGGAGGCAAAGTCAAGGTTTGAACCCAAATTTGTTTTATCGAGTCATATGTGAAGCTCAGGACTTTTTATTTTCAAAGGAAAAAACACTGGTGGAATAAGAATTGTACATATTTCCTAACCACAGGGCACACACACACAAGCAGAATCTGATTGGGACAAGTATCTTTCCCTCTCTCTCTTTCTCTCTCTGTCACACACACACATGACACAATCAGTACACACGAAGTTATTATATACCACAGTATCATATACTAATATAATTTGCCATCTTTTCTGCACAAATCACTTCAAATAAGCTAATTAATGGCCCTGAAAGTTCTTTCCTAAATGGCAAAGTGTGCCAGGAAATGTAAGGCATTATCATGACTTGTACCATAATTCATGGCCATGAATCCAGATTGATCCAAAGGGAGAGGAGAGGTGGAAACATCAAAATAAGAAGAAAAAGAAAAAGGAAAAAAAAAACCCACCAGGATAAGAACAAATATTTTTAATCAGCAGCCAGGCACTTCCCAACAGATTCACACTACCTGGAGGGCAAAATTCTCAGGTCAACACCTGCTTCACAGAAGAAATTCTCCTTTCCCAGGGCTTGTTTTTCAGGACTGTCTGAGCATTCTAGGCAGTGCATGCTCCCTGGGTTATTAAACTCAAAGGTTCTTCTCCAGCTGGAACTGTAGACAAATGTGCCTAAGATTTGGGGCAAATTCTAGTGTCATCCTGGACACCTTGGACTAGTGCCGGCACAACTTACTTTCCTGTATTCAACAGATGTATTTTGACTCTAAGCTATGTGCTATCTGGTACTGGCGGTACACAGTAAACAAGACAAATTAGGTCCTGACCCTCATGGGCTTACATTCTATTAAGGATAAGCAGACTCTTAAGAAATAAATAAGAAACAAGAAAATATCAGCTAGCAGTCAGTCCTGTAAAGAAATTAAACAGAGCATGTGATAGAAAGTGATGGGGGGGTAATTTTAATTAAGGTGATCAAGGAAAGCCTCTTTGTGAAGGTATTTAAGTTGAGTGCTCATTATCATTATTTTCTTTGAGATAGCTAGGTAATGATTAGCTGCAAGTAAAGTCAAAACCATGCCAAATTCTAATTCACATTAGATCTCCTAATACTTATATAGTTTATTATGGAGGGAGCCATCTACCCTCCTCCTCCTCCTCCTCCTCCTACTGAGGTCAAAGGCCCTGAAATGGGAACAAGCCTGGCAAGTTAATGGATGGGAAAGATCCATGTGGCGGAGATGAAGATGGACCACAAGGGAAGGAGCAAGGAGTAAGGAGTTTGGAGCTTATCCCAGGTGTGAGGTGAAGCTGGAGAGGCACAGGATCTGATTTGTGCTTCAAGAATATAACCTTGGCTGCTTGTAGAGACTGGATTATAGGGTGGAAAGAGTGAGCCGGGAGAGCAGTTGGGACACAATCCCAAAGGGAAAAGACGGGGGCTTGGAATTTCCACAGAATAAGACCCTCTTCTTCAGGTGCTCTGCCAATTCTTTAATGCTAAGCCTTCTGTTCTTAATTAGTAGACTAAAACTTCACGTTAGGCTGGGAAAGAGTGCTACTATGTGATGGCAAGGTGTGTCTGGCACGTCCTCCAATACCAAGTGGGCAGCTAGAAGGTAAGTTTGCCTCAGCACCATGCTTTGGGAAAGAACACAGAGTTGGGAAGTTAGTAGATCAGCAGCTAGGGAGTCAAATCCCAGGACACCCATGTATGGACTCAGACAGTCTTCATCTCTCTGAGCCTGGTAAGTTTTTAGTATAAAGACAATGGCCACTCAGGTAGCTGAAGCAGGCCGGAAAGTGGGAAGGAAAGTCCAGCTCCCACATCACAAAGACCTTTTGCAGAGACACAGGCTGTGGGAGATGGCCTCTTAAAAATGAACCAAATGAGGAAAGGCAGAAGCCAAAACATGCGAGGACTTCTTTTCCCTCCATGTCTCTACCTTCTCTTAGACTTCTAATTGCTTACCTGCAAAAAAGCAGCCAATATTATGCCAAAATCTAATTCTGATTTAATCTCCTAATACATGTATTGGGTAATATTGGGGAGGAAATGTCAAAAAAGGATTGCTTTTATACTCATCCCATTACTGTTTAAACAATCAAAACACCATCTTTCACAGAGTCCAGCCCAGAAGAGTCCAGCATTGCATGGAAATCTAAACATTTTTAAATAAGAAATAAAGCCTTTAGATGATTATGTATAATATTCTACAACTATTCCAGTAACTCTTCAGGTAACATGAGTGTATTGAGTTGTCCTCATCGGGGAGTGTGATTTGGGTTGTATTTTCAATATGCAGAGCAGATTTTCCATCCCTGGCTCCATCCCTTGCCACGTACAAGGGCCCTTTTGATAGTAAATCAGGAATTTGAGGGATAAATAGTAGAACCAAGTTAGGTGGATGGGGTCAATTTCCAAGCCACCTCCAAGTTTAGCTGTCCTAGGAAAACAATGTATTCACAGAATTAAGGTCTACCGGCAAAATAAGAATCCTAGCTAGTTTTTCTTATTTCCAGAGAGGAGCTATGGCAGAGTACTTAAGAGTACAACCTCTGGAGGTAAACTACCAACTGTGTGTGACATTGGACAACATTCCCTTAACCTCTCTGTTGTAGGTTTCCTCTTCAGTAAAAATGTGGATGTTAGTATAACCGACCACATGGGGTCATCAACGAGAGTGACATCAGCTGATGTATCAGAATGCACCTACCCCTATGCCTAAAAATGCCAGTTATTATTATCATTACTACCTATCATATATACGTCCTTAATATACTGTATAATCCATCATGATGGCTTATTGTTAAGATTGGTTTATACGTCTCCTTTTACAACCAAATTGTAAACTTCTTGAGGACAGAAAATGTTTTAATCGTCACTGTATTTCCAGGCACTGAAACAATCATTGCCTGGAGTATGGAAATTTTTGTAGGAATGACTGAATTTTCTTTTAAGAATTGGCTATGTTCAATTGCATGCTGCCAGAATTTAAATTTTAAAAATGTAAGCTCAAAATAATAAGACCAAACAAAACAATACCCTAACCAGATAATGACAAAGGTATATATATAGTATCTACACCAGCTGAACTTTTAAAAAATGTTCTGTTCTCTGACACTTTAAAAAGAGATTGTTTTTCCCAAATCAATTATATTTTGAGACCCACCACCCAGTCCAGAGAAGTAAGTTTATGAATCTTGTTCTTGACAATTTATAAAGTCGGATGTTTGGTTTTTTTTGTTTGTTTTGCTTTGTTTTGTTTGTTCAGAAAGGAGGTGTTCTATGTTCCTTGTGAAAAATGAGTTGATGTGGACAATTGTAATAAAAGGAGATTTATAGCCCTGTTCTCCATACAATTTAAATTAATTTCTTTCTGAGACCCAAACAAAAAGTGAAATGTTTACAAAATGCATACTGTTTAAATCCTATATCATAATTAACACAGCAAAAAGGGAGAAATTTCAACTTGCATTGATTTTAGACTGATAAGAATCTGTGTTGAAAGCAAGTTGAGAGATTTTTTTTTTCCTTCTTGGCCTCCTATGAATACTTAGTTTGCAGCAATTTTTTAATTAAAAACAGTTCCCATAGAAAGAAAATGAAGGGAAAAAAAATACTTCAGGAAAATAAAATCAGTGCAAGAGTTCTACAATTTGTTTCCTGAGACCATGCAGAGATCTTGAAAAATAAGAGTTTGGAAGTTCTCCTTTTTAAAACTGCACTTTTGGTTTCATTTAACATTTTCAAAATAGCTTTCCTTACCACTACCAAACCCCTCCCCCTCTCCTCACTAACCCCCTTCGAAAAACTTGGAAAGTTCTGTGTTTAACACTGAAAATCATTCATATACCTCAGAGTAACAGCAACATTTTTCTTTCTAAATTTCGAGAGAAAGAGAAACACATAAGCTATCAGAAAGGAATTTTCTTCTCTTCCACCTATCCAAAACACCAAATCTCATTTTAACTAGACTCCATCGGAACATCAATGATATTGAGCTATTCCATGAATAAACATGATGTTACAACATGAAACCCTGTGACCGAAGTATATAAAAATGTAGCTGAAAGAAAAGAGGACTAAGACTTCCCCACCCCCGCTTACCCCCTCCCCAGGAAGTTTTAGAGTTGAGCTGAAGAGGGGTGAAAAGGAGCCGATTTAAATTTCAAGGTGTTCAAAGGTTTTTAACATTCATATTAAATCCAGTAAAACTAAAAATTGTTTTAATTCCAATAAAATCTTCCTGTGTGTGGTTCCAATTGAAATCACAATTTTCACTTTTAGAGTGGGATGTGTAATATTGATTTTTAGAAATCTTAAAACAGAAGAAATGCATAAGGGAACCCCTACTTTCCTAGTGTTTATGATAATTTATTAAAATTAGCATACAGCCAAGATGGGAAAAAATATTTTTTAAAATTTCATTTGAATAGAGACATTTCTGTTCATTTGAACGAGGGGACAGGGTACGGAAAAGTTAGCTACAATAACAAAGACTTTATAACTTCACATAATAAGCTTTCTTAAATTCTATCATAATCCAAAATTACTTAAATCCCTTCACTTGAAATAATGTTCACTATGATGTTTCATATTTATTCTACCTATATTTTCATCTCAAATCATAGACCTCAGAAATTAAGGAAAATACTGTTTTTATTATCATAGAAGATTTTACAAAACAATTACCAAATTCTTTAGAACCAAATTCTATATCCTGTCTAACTATACTCTCTGTGTAATGTTAAACACATAATTGTGCAGTTGCGTTCTTCCAAAATACATTTGGGACAGCAAGACCATTCAAATACATTAATTTTAGAAGCCCTCAGGGTCAATTCATGGTAGCGTTCATAAAACAGAAAATATAACCACCCCTTTCTGTGGACTGGGAATTACAGTGAGCAACAATGGTGATGCAAAGCTCAGTTTCTCTTAATTTCATTTAAAAAGGGGCGGGGTCGGGGGGACACCCATGCATTTCTTTATGAAACTCCCCTGAAACTCTGATGTTGCAAAGAGATTACATTTCCCAGAACAGCCAACAGCATTTAAAACATGTTTTTGTCACTGTTTGCTTTTTGATGTTTTGGTATTCCTTTCCAAAGAGGCGAAGTCCCAGACTCTCTTAGACACTGGCTTTCATTTGCCACAAAGACTGGGGATCTAAATGACCTCACCTGGTATAATAATTGGGGGGATGAGCACTTTAAGGGGAGTGGGAAGCAGATGCCAGAAGCAGCTCAACTCACCAGGAGGCACCATCACCCTTATGAGGCATTAGAATTGTTTCTCAGCGAAAGTGCTAATTTCAGTGACAAGGTTCTCAACCTCTCTCTTCTCCTTTCTCTGCTGATTAATTAACTGGCTAGCCAACGCATGTTTATTGAGTACCTACTTTGTCCCAAGAACTGTTCCAAGCAGTAGCTTCAAACAAGACTGACAGGGTCTCTGCTTTCAAGTTTCCTCCAGCATTATTTCAGTACCATTTGTGCTTTTGAACTGAGTAATACGAGCAAAGAAATAATGTCTGTGCTCATTGCTCTAGTCCAAAATATTTTCTCATATTAAGAAAACCCAGGGCTTTTGTTGACTCAGAATTTTCACATCGAATGGGACGTTGCAGGTATTTTGCCGAAGAGGAAGCGAGATCCACACCAAGTAGTTATGGAACAAGAGATGAGTTAGAAACAGGATTACCTCCCAATCCAACGCTCTTTAAACTAAAACTACCCAGCTTCGGAAGAGCTCTGATTTGGTTTAATTGGAAGAAATGCATCAGCCCCAGGAGAGCAGGTCCTGGATGTCAGGCAGAAGCAGTGTATGGAGTCCGTCATGTAGGGGAAGCATTGTGGTTCTTTGCTACATTCTTTCCATAAAGAAGGAGGTTTCTAGGAAATTTCTACAAATTTTATTACTGTTAAGTCACACAAACTGACTTGCTACAAGTTTTATGCTCAAAAGTCTTTGCTCACAAATTCCAAAAGGAATGTATTGTTGAGAGCTTTGTCCAGGTGTGTGTGTGTGTGTGTGTGTGTGTGTGGTGTAGTATAGGAGGCAATGAAATAATACTACATATTATGGGAGTGGGAGCCAGAAGAGAGAGGGAGAAGCAAAGGAGCAAACAGTTGGATGCATTGGTTAAATTCAAAAAGTAATCGCTCAACTATCTTTTATTTTGTGTGTGAATAAACTGATAACTCTTGCTGTGTGTCATTGTATTTATTCCAACTAATTCCCCCTGGGGCTCAGATAATAAATCTTAGTAAAAGAACAGTGTGACTTTTTCATGGAAACTTATTTTTTCTAGGGGTTTTCTTTTCCAATTATATATCATCATCAAAATTCAACATTTAATGCTAACATTTAAATATTTTAGAAACAATGATTTGATTGACTTTTCATATGAAATGATAGCAAATGTATGGTATTGAGTTTTAACAGCATTTACTGTTGAGCAAAGGAAAAGGAGGAGTCGGGGCAATTATTTGGATAATTTTTTTTTTTAAAAAAAGGTCTAATCAAGGGGGAAAATATTTGGGGTTTTTATGCTCTGGCCTGGCTCTAGAACATACCAGAATATGGTTCATGGTCCTTTATTATCAGTCAGAGATGCTTAAAAATATATTTAAGGTACTGTCATAGCAAGCTTTCCTGTCCCAGTTCTTGAGCTCTGAAATAGTTTTTATTTCCCCATACTCCAAAGTTAGGAATTGCTGGGTATTGTTCACACAAAAGATAATGTGCCATTTTAAAGAAATATACTGCAAACTTTTCAAAGGTCTTCTCTCAAATGTGAAACAAATGTAGGGACCTCATTGTGTCTTGCAGATTTTACGAGGGTCAGAGCAAGAAAGTCTCCCAGCTCAGAACTGGCCAAGTAATAAGTGAGGAGCACAAGTGAACACAGTTATCCGAGAAATCTGCCTGAGTGCCTAACCACAGCACTATGGGAGAAGAACCTCTTCCCACAACTCCTCAAAAACTTTCTAAAATGTAAAGTGGATGCAGCTTATTTTTAAATCCTGTTGCTGGTAAGAATTGAACTATAATAGTCCCCAATTTCTTTTTTTAAAGGAACCATATTTGAAACACTTTTTTTTCTTTCAAATTTTGTATTGAAATCAATGTGTGCCTAAACTATAAGACATTTTTCTGTCCTCCCAACTCTGAAGGCAGGCTACTTCAACCAATAGTTTATGCAGTAATTTAAGATTCCAACACACAGTTGCAAAGATGTGAAGAAATAAACAAAACTAAAACACCCACGCAAAACAACACACGCAAAAATAATTTACTGCCAACAGCTCACCATCCTGTGCAAAACAGAATGAACACTTCTATAGAAACTGCTGGCTTCTAGGGAGAGCAACAGTATCATCAATTATATTTAACATCTATGGTGTAACATGTAAAGTAGCAGTGATCAAACAGCCCAGTTTTTTGTTTTTGTTTTTTTAAACCTCGGTCATTCTCCAGAAGTTAGCCAATCAGGAAGCAGGTCACAATTTGTGAGCTGTATTAAATATTTTTAAATGTCATGAATTCTCCCTGGCTCATCTGACAATTCATACATGTGTGCTTTATGTTATAATACAACCTTAATTAAGTCACTTCAGCATTGAGAACCAACCTTTGATCTAAAATTCCACCAAAGCTATTCCCTAGAAGCTTTTCGCCATAAGTCCTCTGGGTATTTGTACTCTGTGGAGAAGACCACATACATTCCCAGTGACTTCCTAAAAAGACTTGGGTGCACCTATAACAAACTCCTTTTAAGAATGCTTTAATACAAAGCTCCAACTTACAGATACCTGAGCAACGAAACACTAGGACCTGCCAGCCAAGGTAGCACAGCGGAAAAGTCAACTGGCATTAAATATTTAAATTGCAGGAGGCAAGTCTGGAGTTTTGCATTTAGAAAGTTCTGCAAGTCCTGTTCTCCTTTCCACTCCCAGAGTCGCTCCTAGAGGAGGCTGGGCTCCCTCTCAGGCAGATCAGAAGTATGCAAAAACTAGAGCTCACAGGCAGGAGCCAGCCCCCTGGGAAGGTAGCCTAAGGAGGCACTCCCAGCCGCTCTAGGAGCAAGTCAGGAATCCCTTTACCTAAAGCAACTGGTTTCTGAATTTAACACGGAATATAAAAACATGTGTGCCTCCGGGGTTAGTTCGGAAAAGTATGAGGGGTTATACTTCTGCTCCCTGTACCTCAATTTTAGATGACTTTGAAAAGCAAATGCAGGTCACAGCCGACTTCCTCTAGAATTTGTTTAAAAAATTATTTTGCCGGATGCAAATAATATCTCTCTCTCTCTCTCTCTCTCTCTCACACACACACACACACACACACACACACACAGCCTTGAAATTACATCTCCAGAAACATTAATAGGACTGACTCAGAGACGGCAAACAGCAGAGTTCTGGGAAAGCAGCATTTCTAGAGACCCGGCAGGAGAATCAAGTCCCGGGCTGTGTATGTTGAGATTCCGGCGAAACTGTCCCCTGCTCCGAGAGTTGCTGGGCTTGGAAACGCAGCGTTCAAACTAGTGGATGCACCCTGGCGCTCATTTCCACGTACGTGTTAGTATCTAGTGGGACACTTCCCACAGAATCCAACCTGAAACCTTCGGAAAAGCCCATGCACAGTTTCCAAAAAATACACAAACACACCCCCAAGGTTGAAGTACTTACCTCTGTGCGAGACTGCAGTCTCTTGTTCATCTCATAGATTCGGTACTCTGGCTGTACCATGTATGGTGTGTGTCTCCTATAAAATGGGCCGAAAGGAGAAGAATAGAAGGGGTCATGTGGTGTGCTGGACATCTTGCCTGCTTGTCGAAAATCAAGCTAAAGAGAGTATCAGTAATGTCCATGCAGAGCACATGGACTGTGTTCTCCACAGTACAAACTAGATGCACGCACACACGCTCACACACACACACGGCAGGCAGGCAGGCAGGCTGAGCACACTGGCTGGAACTGCTGTTGGAGCCCTCTATAGCGAGAGGAGAGGGAGCGCGAGAGGAGGGAGGGAGGGAAGGAGGGAGGGAGGGAGGGAAGGAGAGAGGGAGGGAGGGAGCACCGGAGAGGAGGGAGAGGGAGAGCAGGCGCTCAGAGAGAGAAGGAGGGAGGGAGGCTGGTAGGGAGGAAGGGAGGGAGAGAGAGAGAGAGAGATTGGATAGCTTTAGGCATCACTGCTTGTTTTTAAAGAAGCAGTTTGTGGAGAGGTCATTTCCTGTCCACACTGTAGACTAGTTCAAAAATATAATTCTCCTCACAGTCTGACAGAGGGCGAAGGTTTGGTTTTCTTTTTTTTCCTCCAGCCGGGACCCTTCCCAACCTGACTGCTAAGCTTGTTAGCATATAGGTGGTTTAACCACTGCCTGAGCCACTGGCCCCTGACTGCCACACTGTTGCAATGTATCAGAGATGTGATTGCTACAAAATACAGAAACGTGGGGCACCGTGGGGCCCCCGCCTTGGAGCTGGTGATTCACTCCCTGCGAAGATTTCTCTCTGCACCAATCTTCCATATAGAGTTTTGGCTTTACTTGCATAGTTCCAAAAGCTTGCATATTCTTCACATTCAACTCTTCCTAGCTCCGACCCCTCCCGAAATCACTCCCCTTCAGCCCTCTCCCTCTTCTCCCAAGACTATATGCAAGCCACTAAAAGGCAGTTTGAGGGGGCTGGATTCAGGTTACCTGAGCAGTTTCAGGTAAAAACAATCTTTCTGAATGTGGACTACTTACATCCATGAGTAATGTGTGTGTGTGTGTGTGTGTGTTAACAAAGAGGAAAGAAAACTTCTAAAAGCAGACCTTCCAATAAGAAAGGAAAAGCAAAGAAGGAAAAAAATACTCCCACAAAAAAATAGCCATGGAAAATTTGGTTGAATAGGAAACTGTAGATAATTGAAAGGATCATCTCCAAATAGCATGTCCAACTCTGGTGGAGACAAGCTCTTTATTTCCCAAGACTGGTAACATATATAAATCTTTTCCCAACTCTGGTATACAATAACTGGAAATGAACCCAAACAGTCCATGGGAGAGAAAACAATCTCTGTAAAGAATCTGATGATCTATATGACAATTAAATTCTGCTGGAACCAATGACACCAGACTCATGCCACTTAAAACCCAGCCCATAGAAATTTTAAATGTTTTGAGCTAACACCCAGCCAGGACTGTGACAGAAGGCAAGAGAGCCAAAGACCACAAAAAGCATGATGCATGCAAGGCCTGAATGTAAATGCATGCAAATGAGACATTTATTCTTTTTAATAAGCAGGTTAATTAACGTTTTGCCCCATTCATAGCTTGGGAATCTCCAAGTCACTAGTCAACAGGGGATAAAGTATTGCTAACTCTGCAGTTTACACTCTTAAGAGTACTCAGGTGCAGACATGCTCCCAAATTGCTGGCTTGGTCAGTCCTTTCCCATAATTACATGACATGTTTGCAGAGTCCACCCTGAACTTCCAGTGTACCCCAACCCAGCATGAGATTGGGAGAGGTATTCCTTGAAGGCTTGCTTGGAACTTGTGCAAGAAGACCCCAAGGCAGGCCAGTGTGCTTGGTTTCAGGTTTCATTATAAATCCAAAAGCTGGACAAAATTTGCTGCAAGGTTTGTCAAAACACACAACCTCATAAAGGAAGGATTTCAAACAAATTTAACATGATTTATGTTTTGGTATGGCAGCCACTGCAAAACCCAGCGGTTCCTTGTGTTTAAATTCCCAAACTAAAGATGGTCCAAGAACTGGTGTTTATGTGGCTGTTTCAGCACAAGAATCAAAGTAACACCTAGCAAGCATGTGTACCCAATATTGATCAAAAAGTGGAAAAGCTCAAAAACCCATTTTTTGAATAAGGTTAAATTTTGCTCTCACTAATTCTGGCAAATCTTTCCAGGTTATAATCAAGACTGTTTCTCGCTGGTGCCACCTAAAGACTCCACATTCAGAAATATCTGAAACTCTAGAATGCTTGGTCCACATCATTTCGCACCTCGGAGCTACTTTGGCTCTAAGTGGTCTCCCCTGCTTTCAGAGTCACACTTCTTTTCTGGCTTGCCATGCGTGCTTATTGTTGTCAGAATGTTGATTGTAGAAGAATGAAACTCATCGTGCGTCATGTCTTTCCCTGGTGCCCACAAGAAGCTGTCCATGCTCCTCAGCATGGCAAGCGGGGCTAGTTTCAACCTCTCCGGTCCCTGGGCTCCTCCCCAGCCACCTCTTTTGATTACGCATCCATTAATCCATTTATTCGACAGATGTGCAGTTCACAATGGATGCGAGCACAGGCTTAGCACAGACCCGACTACATTTCAGACTTGCTTCCGCCCCTTACCCACTGAGTAAATTCGAGCAAGTGACTTGGCCACTCCTGTGCCTCAGTCGTCTCCTTTGTGCAAGGGACATAATGACAGTAACTGGTCCAAAAGATTGTTACATAGGATTAGACAGGGTATTCTAATGTATCAGAACCCACATACAGATGCTCGATGAACGTTCATTATTATTATTGGGTATCTGGTACATGCTTAGGTGCTAGGGGAGTAGGGCGGCCAAGGTCGACATAGAAGACAGGCTCCCTGCCTTCCTGGCCCTTACAGTCTAGTGGGAGTCAGGGAAGACGATGGAGAAAAACAAGTGGATATTTGGGATTAAAATTGTAGCCTGTGCCATGAAAACAAAAGGAAGAGATATAGAACTTGATTTCTCCCTCTGTGTCAACAATGTGCCTTCTATAATATTCTGTCAGAGCACTTACATCAAAAAATAGCCACTGCTGTCACTTATTAAGTACTTAACTATTTGCCAAGATAGTGTGCCACGTGGTTTATTTATAAATCAATTAATCAAAAAATCGAAGTGATCGATTTGATTACTATCCCCACTGTACAGATTATGGAAACTGGAACTTTGAGAAGCTATGAAATGTCTCCAAGGTCAGACAGTTAGGAAGTGGCAAAGCCGAGATTCCAACCAGGTCAGCTTGCCTGCCTGGATCTTATGCATTTTTCTATTGGAAGCTGGGGCCCATCCTCAGCTTTAGGGAATCTCTGTTCTCCGTCCGCAGCGGCCAGTGTGGTACCAAGCCCACAGTAGGTGCTCAAGGCATATGGGCCTAATTAATGGCAGGAAAGGCAAGAGGATGGAGTGGCTCCCAGCACCTGGATTTTATTCTTCATCCTGTTTAATTTCAGGTTCCCATTGCCCCCTCCCCCCAACTCCTTCCTCTTCTCCCTGAAGCCTTGCTAAAAGAGTCTTGCCTTGCCTTTCTTCCAAAATCTTCCAGCACATACTCCCAAAGCCACACCGTTAGGTGTTTAATCCTTGCCATCCACTGGTTACCTGGTTAGTTTGGTCATTTGTCTGTCTGTCCTCCTTCCCCTGCTTCTTGGAGAACCAAGTATGACTTGTCTTCTTCTTGCCCAGGGTTAAGCCTGAGAAGGGAAGGATATGAAGGGCTCATTTTCAGCCTACAAATCAGCTCCTTTGGAAAACCATGGTGAAATTCAAGTACACAATACCTGTATTACCATAAAAGAATGAACAAGCCTACCCTCAAGTGGGACTGTGCTGTTACCCCCAAAAGATTGACCTAAGTGAATTTGCATATTATTTTGCATGTTGAAAATTAAATAAGCTCCCACAATCCTTGCATAGACATTCAAGATGCTCTAAAAGCTAGCCTGATCTGTAAGCTAAGGGCCTGATCTAGCTACATTCACTTTAGTGGTAACCCACAGAGTGTCTATTTTCCCTTTAATTTGAATTAGTCACTACTGGGAAAACAAACAAACAAACAAGGAATTCCCATAAAATGCAAATGTGCATCTCTTCTGGAAAAATCATAAGCTCTGGCAATACCTGGCCCCATCCCTGCCTACACGACAGCAATTAGCGTGGCCTGCGTATTGTTGCCGATTCGCAGCAGTCTCCATCACTATTGCCATCACTGGCCAGTATCCCCAATTTCCATTGACCTGCCTGGCCCCTGTGGGTACTTAAGCCATTGTCCCTTTCTTTAGTCTGTCCAATTGCAAACCCCTCCCAATTCCTTCTACCAAACGCCATTTGCCTGAGATGGCCAGTTTTCTTACCACTCCTCAGATCTTGGTCTGCCCTTTCTCACCTATTCTGTACCCTATACTTTTCTCTCTGCGTCTCCGTTCACTAAGCATTTAACCTACACCTATGTGCAAGGTACAGTTGGGATGGCGGTGGGAGTCGAAAAACAAAGACATGTAAGGCCTGGTCTCTGCCTTCAACTCACAGACACACGAGTTTGTTTCCTTCAGGCAACATGTATATATTAAGCTCCTTCAAGGTAGTAATCACTCTGCTGGGTGTTGGGAAAATAGCCACCGGAACAAAACAAAGCTAAACATAGAATGACACATTTAACCCCCAGTCTTTACCATAGAGAGGCAGTCAAGAACAATGCTTCAAAATGCAGACTTTGGAGCCTCACTGACTACTTGGCTTGAATCCTGAATCCTGCACTTAGTTGTATGACCTTGGGCATTTAACCTCTTTGTGCCTCAGTTTGTTTGTTTGTTTTCACCTGTAAAATGGGGTTAAAAATAATCCTAGGGTTCTTATGAAGATTAAATAAAATAATACAAGTAATGAGAACAGTGTCTGGCACTTAGTAAGTGCTCATAATTATGTTACTATGTTTTTTGTTGTTGTTGTTGTTTGTTTTTTGGTGACTCTAGGTAGGATTTTATGTACACTGAAACTTAATTATAGATAAGGCACTTTCTGGGATCCACATGCCTTCCATGGAACTACTTGGCTTCAGGATTTTTGTCTCCAGCCTCAAGCCTGAGACTTTCAGGAGGCTGGCAATAAGCAGGAAAAGCTTCCCAGGGGCTATTGAAGTCGAACTTGTGGAATTCTTGGGACAACTCCACTGGCTCGGCTACCACTCGCTTCACCTCCTCATCATAGCGTAACTCAACGTAGCCAGACAGGGGGGAAGTCCTTCCAGAAAGGATGTCCCTCAAAACCATAGTCTGTCAGGATCCTTCTTAGGTCAGGGTGGTCAGCAAAGAAGATTCCAAACACGTCCCAGATCTCTCTCTCATACCAGTTGGATGCCTTGAACACAGAAACAGTGAACTCAACAGGTGTCAGCTCATCTGTATAGGTCTTCACTTGGGTTCTTGAGTTGAAGCGCAGAGGCAGGAGGTTGTAGACAAACTCGAAATGGTTCTGCCACGTTGGGACATCCTCTGCTGTCAGCCAAGGATTTGAATTGTGCGTTGGTGTGATCCCTGAAGAAAGTCAGCACAGGAATGACTCCATCAGGATGGATACAGATCTTTAGTCATTGAAGCAGGACACCTGAACTTGTTGGACGTACTTGGGTAGGATTTCAGCCACATATTCTCCAAAATCTGAGAGCTGCTTGTGAGCCATATCATTCCATGATCTGACATGGGCTAACCAATCTCAGAAGAAAACACAAAGTGACACTGTGAGGGGTGAAGGGCAGCCTGGGTTAGATAGTAAGCACTAACAGTAGAGCCAGGAGAAATGCAAGGCATGGTATGGTAGGCCCTTCGAAATTCAAAGAGCAATGCTGATTTACAAAGAGCCTTGAAGGAAGGAGGGATTAATGCAAACCAGTGAAATCAAGGGAAGTTTCAAAGAGGAGTCAGCATTTGCGTGTATCCTTGAAGGATGGATCAGAAATGAAAAGATAACGTCAAGCAGAGGGGGACGCCGAAAACACAGACATGTCTGATATCAAGTAAGTCAAGAGCGTTGCAAAATTAGAGAAAGAAAAAACACATTGAAACCCAATTCTAGATCGTAAATGCCGCTTTAAGGAATTTGAGGTTTATTGCGTGGGCACAGGGGAGCCAGAGAAGGACTCCATGGGAGCTTTGTTCGAGGAAGATGATTTGCAGCTGGGAGGACGGACTAGATTCACACAGACCTGAGAATAAAGCCAGGCTTCGGGTCACTTTAAGAAGCTGGTTTCACTCATCCACTGCTGGTGGGACTGCGGTATGGTCCAGCCACTGTGGAGGACAGTTTGGCGGTTCCTCAGAAAACTAGCAATAGATCTTCCGTATGATCCAGCAATTCCACTGCTGGGTATATACCCAGAAGAACTGAAAACAAAAACACAAACAGATATATGCACACCAATGTTCATAGCGGCATTGTTCACCATTGCCAAAAGTTGGAATCAGCCCCGGTGCCCATCAACAGACGAATGGATAAGCAAAATGTGGTACATACATACAATGGAATATTACTCAGCTGTAAGAAGGAACAAAGTGCTAACACATGGAATAACGTGGATGAATCTTGAAGACCTTATGTTGAGTGAAGCAAGCCAGGCACTGAAGGATGAACAGTATATGACCTCACTGATCTGAACTGAGGAAAGTGAGCAGTCTCTGAGAACCATTGTCTGAAAGATAGGTTAACAAAGGAGAGTAAGAGAAGAGCAGGCTTTGAGCCATCACCCATATGGACATAATCTATGGTAAAGGGATAGAGTGTGGTTGCATGTTGGGGGATGGGGCAGATGAGTGGTGGTGTTCCTGGGTTTGGTGGTGCAGCACTAGGGGGTGGGTGGATTAGGAAGGGCAGGTTCAAATCCCCAGGGCATGTAACTGTGAATCTTGACATTCCATGGGTAGGGAGAGGGTGGTATCATGGGCCCTGGGGGGCTGGGGGAAAGGGAACAGTCAAGATCTAAAGGGGTGTTTGGTGGTCATGGGAAGGTTTTTCATTACCTTACAGTAATGGACACAGGACATGGTAAATATCATCAAAATTATTAAACTGTATCATCTAAATTGTAAACTATACTGTAAATCATTGACAATGTTTAGTTGCTGTATTTTGCTATCTGTATAACAGTTATAACAATGCTAACATTCAAAAAAAGGGGGGGGTCAATATGGGGTGGGGAAGTTGGGGTGGTTTGGTATCTGGGAGTCTCCGGCACTCCATATGTGACTTTGCTGTGACCTAAAACTTCTTTGAAAATCAAATGAAAAATTGGGAGACAATGGGGATTGAGAGGGGGAAGGTGTCACGGCACACCAGACATCCGATAACACAGTGATAAAAGGAAGGAAAGAAAAAAAGTAGAGAACGGAAAAAAGAATGAATTTATATATATATATATATATATATATATTTTAAAGGCATTTCCTTTGCCTTTTCGCCCATTTTCTGAATGTCCCAATCCGCTAATTATATTTTATAACGTTTTGTTTTTTGTTTGATTTGTTTTTTTTTTTCCTTTTCTTTTTTTTTTTTTTCCCCTGAGTTTCCTTATGTTTGTCTCTTGCATGTAAGCTTATCATACTTGTTTCTTTTTCCTAGTAAGTGTATTTGATTATTTTATGGACTACATGTTCATGGAGGATTTGGATCACAGAAGGGTTATAATGGGTACTGCAGGGGATTATTGGTGGGAGGTGTCTGGGAGAGGGGTTTCATGGGAATTAGTTCATCCAAATATACATGAAAGATATACAAAATCGATCAAAAGATCAAAAGATGGGGCATGGTCACTATGGGTGGACAATCACACAACAAATGAGGGAATCTGAATTTCTAGCCTGGAGAGCTCTGCCACAGTCTCCATGGGAGCAGCAATAGTCCTCTGAGTGCAGGGACAGTGTCTGTCAAAAGAGGATGACCCACTGATGTGTTCTTTTTATTGATGATTACCCTTTTGAGTCTTTGCTCTTGTAACTGAGACTTAGCCTGCAATTGTGGGGTGCCTAAGGGTTGCCACCTGGGAGCCTCCTTGTTGCTCAAATGTGGCCTCTCTCTAAGCCAAACTCAGCATATGATTTCATTACCTTCCCCCCAACGTGGGACATGACTCCCGGGGATGAGCCTCCCTGGCAACGAGGGATTAATACCAAGTACCAACTGGCAACACAACTGGAAAAAGACCTTGAATTAAAGGGGGAAAAGGTAAAGACAAATGAGTTCAAGTGGCTAAGAGACTTCAAAGAGAGTTGGGAGGTCATCCCAGAGGTGACTCTTACGCACACCTCACTAGGACTCATAGAACATCTAAGTGCCTATCACCCCACATAGAGGGACTCCTGAGAGCTCTGGAGACACCCAGGTTCTATATAAGTGGGGTTAGACCCAGAGACTGATGCCTTATCAGTGGGCTCTATTTTGGAATCTGTGCTCCTGAGAGTGACAGAATTGGACTCAAACAAGTCCTCCCTGCACATGGTTCATCAGTCCCTTCTATTCAAACCTATATGTGATGCTGAAGTTCTTAGGTATACTTCAAGAGACTGGAGCCTCTGGCCTACCTATTTGCCAGGTGTGCATGGAATCTCAGTGGAGCTGCAACTCCTACCCTACAGCTCAATGGACTCATTCAAGTCACCTGGCGAGGAGACAACGATGGGCAATGGCCATCCCAGGGAATGGAGAGTGCCTGCATCTGCAGGCAGGATCATCCCACCCACCATATCCATGGGATACAAGCCCTCTCTCACTTGGAGGTGGAGTGGACATCACCATCCCAGTCCCCCAGGATTGGGGGAAGAACTATGGACTAGAATGGACTTGATGGTATTCTGTTGTTCACATATGGTGATTCTAGTAATGGAAGAAATTATAACAATGAGGTGGAGCCAGTGGCCACTAGACACTTTTGGGACAGGGAGGGGATGAGCAGTTGAAATACAGGGGCTTCTTTGGGATTTGGAGGTTGTCCTGAGTACCTTTGTGGCAATGGATGTAGGCCATTTTAAAATAGCACATACCACTAAGAACTGTGTGGGAGAGAGTGTTGTCTACGGGGTGAACTGTGGTCTATGGTTGGTGGCAAGGCCCCAGGATGTGTAAGTCCATTGAGGGTGGTGGGCCACACTTGTGGGAGATGTTTGTGTGGGAAGTGGTGGGAGGTGTGGGAGGTGGGCAACATGGGAATCCCAGTGGGTTCCGTGTAATATTTTGGGTATCTAAGCACCTCTTAAAATATATTTATATATATATACATAAATAACATTTTTGTAAGCAAATGCACATATATGCATATACATTTATATATCATTTTGCAAATGTTGGTATGTATTGTGAAAATTTTGATTTTTACCCACAATAAAAAAAAAAAAAAAAAAAAAAAGCTGGTTTCAGCCATCAGAATTCCCAGCTGACTTCCCTCTTGGAGCCCAGGAAACAGAAGGACTCAGAACAGAAGCAGACAAAGCTCTCCCATGCCTCTCGGTTATCACCTAGAATTAAGATGTTTGAGACTTTGTAGAATTCTTAAAGGCCATCACAGCACCAGCTCATTGCTCAGAGGGCAAAGTTTACAAGTGCAGTCCATGGTTGAGGAAGGCATTGTTGAGTACATCAGAGTACCATGCGCTTTTGGAGGTAACTTGGACTTCCTTTCCTGTGGTATTCACTATCATTCCCTAATCGCTGTTTGCTGAATCAAATATAATAATTAATTCTAATCACTCAGGAAGGCCATCGCCAGCAAGAATGGCCCATTTGCCATGTATCAAATGTAAAATCCAACCCCTAAGCATGGACTATTCAGCATTCATTTAATCATTTGACAAATGTTCCCTGAGTGCCAGTGATGTGCTGGACCCTCCTCCTGATTTGGCTCTTTCCTACTTTTCCAGTCACAGTACGTGCTATCTCCCCCTCCCAACGACACCCTTACCACTTTGTTCCCAGGACACAACAATCACGTTCCTCTGAATTCTAGAACCTTCCTCTCCTTGTCCCTGGCATGGCTTGCTCCTTCTCAACCTTCAGTCTAGCTCTGGATATTACCTCTTTAGAGAGGCCATCCATGACCAAGTTATCTCAATAATCTATCCATGCCCCATCTACCACTGGCTTCTGCTTGTTATGTCTCTAGCACTGATTTCTGCTTGTAAACACATCATCATGAATTGTTCAATATCCAAAAGATCTCAGAGCTGCCATTGAGGTTTCTGATATCTACTTCTGACCCATGGGAAACCATGTGGCCAATTGGTAAGGACACTGCAGGCTGGATACTTCCTCACTGTGTATGTTGGGCCAGTCACATCACTGGATTTAGCTTCGGTTTCTTTACTTTTAAAATGCAGATAATAGCCCTAATCTCGCAGGACCTTAATAGGAATTAAGGAAGAGTATTTTCTGCTCAGTAACAATAACTTGCCCTATATTGCTGCTGCAAAGTATCGGGCAATGCTCCAAATACTTTGCAAATATGACCTCATTTGGTTTTTACAGCAACCCCATAATATAAGGACTATTATCATCCCCATTTTACAGATGAGGAAACAAGGCACAGAGAGGCTAAGGAATTTGCTAAGGTTTCTGCAGGTAGTAATTGGTGGAGTAGGAACTGAACCCAGGCAGTCTGGTGCCTGCATGTTGATTCCCTAAACCAATATGGTCCACAGCTTCTGGTACCTGTCCATCTTCATCCTTGATTGTGACCTACTTGAAAGCATCCCTTTCCTATAGTCTCCTAGATAGTCAGTCACCACACCTTCAAACGAAGAATAAATGTATAAACGAGAAGGCTGGTACAGTGTCTCATTCAGGACTCTTTTCGCTTGCCAATAAAAGAACCGTACTTCAAATGTCTTAAGAAAAAAAGAAATGAATTTATTCTGGCTTGTATAATTGGAAAAGCCAGAAGCTTATGAATTAAGGCACAGTGGCATCCAGGGACTCAAATTATGTCACCGGGACTTGAACTCTGTCCCTTCTCCTACAGACTTTACAGCCAGGTAGGCTTTGTCCTATGGTGACCACAGGCAGGGCTGAGCGTGCAGTCTCCCAATTTCGCCCAAAGGAAAGAGAAGATGTAGTTTCAGGGGTGCCAACAAAACTGCGGGCTTGGATTCTCATTGCCCAGTTTGGACATAAATGCCCATATTAAGACCAATCCCTACAGTCAAAAGAGTAGCCTTTCCTGGGTCCTGTGCTCACCCTTCCAGCCAGGGCCAAGGTTGGCCCTCCTAAATCCAGGGACCTGAGAATGACAGGGTCCTGTTAGCAGAGGCGGGGCAGCGGATCCACGAGTCGGCTCGCAAAGCCGCCATCGTCTGGCCCTGACGAGGGTGCCCAGCTCTCAGCAGCGTGAACGGGAAGGAGCCCCTGCCTACTGTCTTTTCCTACACTAATAACGATAATCTTAATAATAATAGTTGTCGTTTACTGATTGCCTGCTGATTGCCATGCTGATGTGAAGCCTGATGCTGTACGTAAAATTATGTCCTCTGAGCATCGCATCCCCCTACTGGGTTGGATGTACCTTCCTTTACGCACGAAGGAGCCATCATTTATAGAATATGGTCCTTTTCAAATTACCTGTACGATCCCTGAGGGCAGGTTCTGGATCTTACTAAGCTTTATGAGACACATCCTCCCCCCCCCCCAAACACACACATGCACACACACAAACACACACCCTGCACCATACACTGCCACACCACTAAACAGAGTGGGTGGCAAATATTTCACAAATGAATAAATGACCCCTGTGGCAGTTAGCTCCTTGGCTGTTACAAATATTTTTTTATTCTCCACCTTCCTGAAACTAGGTTTTGCTTCTTGGGTTCTGTTTTATCAAACCTTTCTTTTAGCCACCTCCCCATCTGCCAGAACTAGCTTTAGCCATCCTGGCTAGCCTGCCGTCTCCCTCCTTTAGAGCTTTACAGGGAGAAGAGGTGATTGGCTCCTGACATCAGGACTGGCAGCCGGAAGGCTGGAGGAAGGACAGTTTTGCTGCTCAGTCTCCCTGCTACCTGCCAAGGACAAACTTCCACGGAGAGACTTGAACCTGGACAGTCATGCACAAGGCATGACTTGTGCCCTTGCCCACTCGGGATTGACTGTTTAGTCCCCTTATTATTGGAACTGACATCTGAAGCGTGTGTGTGTGTTTCTCTTTCATAAAAGCCCTGCCTTAATCCAAGATCAAACAATTTATTTTGGAAAATAACTGTCCAGAATGGTACACTTTCCAGAAGTAACCAGGATCCCCCCTGCCGTTTACCATTGCCTTTGAAGTGTTTAATCGCAGAGGTAACTTGGAGAAACTGCTGTGTTGCTGAAAACTGCACTTACTGTTGCCACCGTTTGCTAGGGGCTTACCACTCACCCACTCCTTTTATTAGCCCTCTTTTTGCTTTTATCTGCTTTGTTTCCCAAGTGAATTGTCATTCCATAGTTTTTTGCACATCGATTTTAAGGGATGTGGAGGCTTTCCTTACGAGGATAAACCTTCACTGATCTAGCTGTCCCCTCCTGTTGATATTTGCATACTTCTAATATTTCACTAATCCAACAATCCTTGAGTCAATATTCTTGTATCTCTTTGTACACCCACAAATATTTCCTTAGGAAAAAAAAAAGCTTTAAGGGAAATCATTTCAAGGTAAAAGGTATGCACTTTTATAAAAATTTTGCTGCATATTGCCAAATCACCCTATAAATGAGTTTTACAGATATAGTCCGCTCTAGAAATTTTTTATTTTGTTTTTGTTTTTTTTTTATGTTGGTTCACCCAATACATACTCATGAAGGAAATTCATGCAATACTTCAAACTATGAAGAACAATATATAGCTCGCCTGATTTTCTCTATCGCAAACAGTATGCGCTGGGGGACCAGCAGCCCTGGAAGCCTGAGTGTGAGCCTTCTGGGAGCCACACCCTGTCAGGGGAGCCCACTAGCCACTGGAGGGTTTTTTCACTTGTCACAATCATAAGCAAAAGGGAAGTGAATGTCTGCTGTTCATCCTTCAGGTCTGGGCTTAAATGCCGCTTCCTCAAGACTCCCCAGTCTATATTTCAACATATTCTCTCTCTAACCCCCTGTTCTTTTCTCTTCTCATACCCATACTCATAACATGCAGTTATGCATTAGTCTCTCTGTTTTTTAATGCCCATGCCTGTTTTTCTTAGTAGACATTAAGAGAAGGTCATATATTCAAACTACTATTCACACAGATCACTACCTGGAGCATAACGGATGATAAACACATAGTTCTCAAATAACATATCTCTTCCAAACTTCAAACTATCTACTTTGAGGAAATTGATTTTTTTAAAAAAAGAATAAATGAGTTAAAGGTATTTACATATGTGATTTTCCAGATTATTGAATTCCCATTCTGTCCATTTGCCTTGCCTCTTTTTCTTTTGGAATATTTATTTTTCATCACTGATCTTTAAGAGCTCTTTATGTAGTAAAAAAATTAATTATGTCTTCAAAATTATGTAAATTTCACCTTAATTTCATTTCTTATATTTAAATCTATGATCTGTCTATAATTTAATTCATGGTAAGATATAAATTAATGATGAAAATTATTGTTTCTGCAATTTTTTCAGGATTCTTAATGCCATTTATTGTGTATTTTATCCCATTTATTGAGCACTTAGAGCATGTCAGACATTGCCTACATCATCTCATTTAATTCTTATAACCATCCTGTGAGGTGGAAATTATTACAGATTAGACTCAAACTTTTACCCAAAGAGATTAAATAATTCAGTAATAAGTAGCTGAAACAGGATTCAAACTCAGGCCAGTCTGATTCCACAGCTGACACTATCGCCTGCATTATCATATGGACTTTATCAAATGTTCGTTTTTTATATGTTCTTAGCTTTGTTTCCGAACTTCTAGTCCCTTCCACTGATGTGGCTCTCTATTTTGGACTAGTGAAATGCTATTCTACTCAATCTTTTTTGATGCCTTTCAGTATGATTTCATAACTTTTTCATAAGTTTAATCAATTATTTTAAAATTTATTCCACTATTTATTTGTTCTATTGTAAATTGATTCATTATATTTTCTGGTGATTTCTGTTTTAAAAGAAAGCAATCAATTTCTGCATATTAATATTGTAACCATAAGCTTATTGAACCAATTGTTAGTTGTAAAGGTTTTCAGTTTACTTTGTGGGGTATTTTAGATAGACAATCTTACCATTTGCAAATAATGATCATTTGTTTTCTTCTATATGGTATTTATGATATTCATTTGTCTTTCTTGTTTTGTGACTTTGGCTACAACTTCTAGAATAATGCTAAAAGAACTGAGGTTATACAAACTTTGGATGTCATTTTCTTATTCCTGAAAATAAAAATTATTATTTATCATCTCTAATCATTTATTATTACACAAGATTTTACTCTTGGGTTGAGATATTCCTTATCATGTTAAGGTTGTATTCTACTATTCCTTCTCTACACAGAGTTTATTTTTCCCTTTTATCAGAAACTGATATTGAATCCTAAAATATTGACTTCTCAGCATCTATCAAGATGAACATATTTTTCTTTTGCATTAAATGAACTAAGAGATCCTAATCCTTCTGCACAGAAATAGCACTCACATAGTATCTTGTACTAAGAACTTTATGGCAAACTAGGTCTGGACAGATTTATTGATATGTAGCAAACATTTCAAAATGTTTTGAGATTGTATTGTCAGTTACAGCTTAGTTTCAAAATAAATCAATAATTCATATACACAATGACTTGTATGCTCAGTTCAATTGAACAAATATTTGTTGATCATCAGAATGTATCAGGTATCAGGCATATGTTGGGTTAACATCTAGTAGGGGAGATATAATACATAGGTAAATAATTGAAATATAATAACATATTGGTAAAATTGAAAACAAATAGAATAGTGAGAGAAGTAATTTCACTATCTCTGAATATCAGGGAAGACTTGAAAGAATGAGTGACAATTGAACAAGGTTTTGAAGGATGAGCAGAAGCTTATAAGGCAGATAAGAGGAAATTGAGAGCCCACTCAAGCCAGAGAGAATGGAATGGGCAAAGTCATAGGAGAATAAATCAGCATGATGTGATGTTGAAGAATTCCTGAAGAAATTTAAATCAAAGAGTAGAAGAGGCAGAGACGATTACTCCATAAAATTCCTGGTATGAAATTACAGAAATGGTATGAAACCAAATATGAAAACCATTCTTTGGATGAAAAAATATTTAGGATGGCAAATTGGCAAATTGGTAATAGATAATTCAGTTCTATGATCAACACCATTACTGAGTGCCTACTGTGGGTTAAAGTCAAGCTCTCAGTGTTTACAGTGACACAAACGTGAATGCCTTGAGGAGGTTACAAGCTAGTCTGTGGGCCAATAATATGATTCACAGTGAGAATTGCTGAATGAGATGGATAACATTTGAGGGTTGTGGGAGCATAGGCTGATTGGTTTCAACCCCCTCCCTCCCAACCTGGAAAGGAAGAAGTTTTCCCAGAACAGTGAGCAAGACTGTGTCTGTCATTACACATTGGGTATTATATTACACTCTTTGATTGACTAGTTTATACCACTGAAATGCAACTCTTTTGTTGAAAGTGTTACACAAACCTAGTCAAGAATTACCAAACAAATCAAGTCTGAGATCACTTAAAAACGGAGTGAATAGACTTGAACAATTAAAAACGGAGTGTAGCCCAGTGGCTGAGCGCCTGTTTCACATGTACAAGGTACCAGATTCAATGCCCAGTACTGCCTAAAAACAAAACACAACAAAACAAAAATAAAAATCCTACAGATATATCTCATAATTTATATATTTACACGAGACTGATGAAACAATTTCTCTATTTTAAATTGTGTATTTGTTTTATCCAGATGTAATTGTAATAATGATCACTATAGAAACTTTTTAAATTAAAAAAATTAAATGAGAAAAAAGAGAAAATAAAAAAACCAGTAATTCCATCACCCGGGGGGCGGGGGGGAAATCACTGCTAACATTTTAGTGTATTTCTTTCTAGGATTTTTAACATAATTTTAAATACTGTATAGTTCTAGTTTATTGTGGCACCATTAGTGAATTGACCATTTCCTTATTGGATTTGAAGCGCAAGAGATTTTCAGGGGAAGTGCCCAAGAATCAAAAAGGGGGAGGGAGCAGGGGTAGGCTAGGAGAGCTGTTTGATGGAGATGTGGACCTGACCCTTCTGTTGGAAAGAGGGACAGAAGGAAGGTTGGGTTGAGGACTCAGTCTGAAGTGCAGTTCTGAGAAAATTTCCACAAGTCCAATGTAGACTTTCAAGCCAAAGTCCCCCACTGTTGGAATCTCACATCCCCCAGCAATGTGCGTGCCTTATTGTCCCTGCTCAGCTCTGTCATTGGCTAGAGAAGTCAAAAGGAAGCATGATTTTGGTTCAAAAGAAGCCATGCTGATTTCAGAGTGCAGCAGCTGGAACTACCAGTCAGTTATGCTCGTTGCATTGGAGACATGCCTGTAAATTGGATCTGGGTTCTAAAGGCTAGAACCAGTTTTAAGGTTTTTGAATAATACTACAAATTGCTTTCTTATCTGATGAATATTCTAACTATGACAACATAGATCAAAAAAGCATTCAGAATAAATAGGTATTCATATATCTGTCACTTGACTTAAATCAGGAATCTGAAGCTAGGCATGTTTTAGAATTAATATCACTCTGACCAATTTATGAAAGTACACACAAGGGCACTGACGTGCACATGAACAGAAAAGCATTTTCACTCCCATCATGAGGTCGTCTTTACTCAAAACCAGCTCCTCCTCCTGGTTTTTCCATTTCTTTTTATGGAACAGAGTTCTTTCAGTTACTCAAGTTGAAAAGCAATGAGTCATTCTTAGTATAATAGATGCTCAATAAATAAAAGTTAAATTCACAAGTTAATTAATTCTGCATCTTAACCCAATTCTGTATACTTCACAGTGTCTCTAGTTTCCAGATCTTTTTTTCTTTCTTAGAGATCCTTTTCATTGTTGGGTTTCTGAAAGGTCTTATGAAGATCTTTACAGACATCTCCTGTCTATTCTCCCCACTTCTAAGCACCCTATTTTGCAACCTACTCTATATTCCAGAGCCAGGATCATTTTGGGAAAGCTCAATTCTAACCATGCCACACCCCTGCTCAGAATCCTTGTAAGGGTCAATTAAATATAAACTATCAACATGGAATTTCCACAATGTAGGCCTAATCCAGATTCCCAAACATCTCTGATTTTTGGGATGTTGTAGAAAATTCCTCCAGGTCACAGCAAAATGAAAAAGGATGATAAAATGGGCTTTAAGTAAAGCTAAATGTATTAAATTTAGAGGATTATACTTTATTCTAACATTATATCATTCCTATCCTTTTAGTATTGAATGTTCCTTGTTTTAGTAAATCATAGTGATGGTAAATAACTTTTTCAAAGGAAAAAATGAAAAGTTGGCCACTTTTTGAAATATTTTTGAAATTTTACTTATTAGTGAAACATGGACACTGAAGTCTTTTGATTACACAGCCTGTGGTAGTTTGGAGCTATGTATCCACCCAAAAAGCATGTTTTTAAACTTAATCCATTCCTGTGGGTGTGAACTCATTGTAAGTAGGACCTTTGGGTGAGAGTACTTCACTTAAACTGTGGTCCATATCAATCAAGATAGGTCTTAATCCTCTTATTAGAGTCCTTTATAAGCAGGATGAAATTCAGACAGAGAGAGAGAAAGCCATGGGAAGCAAGAAGCTGAAGGTCAGTGGAACCTATAAGAAAATGGAGAGGACAGGAGGGGCCACCATGTGCCTTGCCATGTGACAGAGAGCCCAGGAGCAAGGATCACCAGCAGCCCCAGAGCGGCAGTCTTTGGGAAGAAAGCATCACTTTGATCGTGCCTTGATTTGGGTTTTTCCTAGCCTCAAAACCATGATCTAATAAATTCTCATTGTTTAATCTAACACATTGCATGGCATTTTCTTGAGCAGTCAAAAAGATTAAAACACACCCTTATTAGGGAAACAAATTGAATTAGTGCCCACAAAATGTGTTTTATTTATTTTTATTTATACCTGAATATTAAATATTCCCAATTTAGGAGTTTTAAAGGATTAGATAAAGATGAAACAAATAGCATTATTTTATTTAATTTCTTGATATAATTTGGGGGAGATCTTAATAAAATTACTTAAATAAATATTAGTGATAGCAATGGATTTGAGCATCCTTCACTGTTTTGGTAAATCATGATTTAACAAAAGGATATAGCAATTTGAAAAATAGATTCTAAGTTTTATTTGTTTCATTACTTGATTTTCATAATTACCATGGTTGAAAACTTACCTTCGGAAAGCACACGCCTTGCAATATATACTTATGAAGAAGTTTATGGTTATTGATAATGGATATACAAATTCATATTTAAAATCGCATTCTTTATAATATTAAATTTGGAGTTGGGCAATTCTATTATTTTAAAAGCATATATATTTACATTGATATATAATCTGATGAAGGGTCCAGTGTAAATCCAATCAAATACTACTAAAACTAGTATTTAATAAGCAAGAAATAAAACCTTTCTCTTACTTCTTGATAAAAAAATATGAGTATTAGAAAACCATCTTTATCCAAATAGTTCAATCATAATTGTTGCAGAAGAAAAACAGTGATGGGTGCTAGTCAGGAACGGTGTGATGAGATGAGGCTATCTGCATAGTCTAATCATCTCTCCCCTAGATATACTGTTTAATCACTGAAAGAAAAATAGTAACTTTATGTTGGACCTGGAAGACACCACTTAACATATAATCAAAATTAATACTGACAATAACAAAATGTATCAGCATCATGCCCCACCTGATATGAGGTACAGAGAAGGACACAGCAGCTTTTCTGTGGTATTCTTGCCCCCAAATCCATGACTTCAGTCTATTCATGAGAAAATATTAGACAAACTCAAACTGAGGAACATTCTACAAAATAACTGGTTAGTATTCTTCAAAAGTGTCAAGATTGTAACAAGCAAAGACTGAAGAACTATTACAGATCGAAAGAGGCTTAGCTTAGGAAATATTACAATTGAATAAATGTGGGTTCCCGAACTGGATCCGGGACCAGTAAAAACGACATAATTGTAAAACTGGATTAGAAAGTGGTATTATATCAATGTTAATTTCCTGGTTTAGATCGTTGTGCATGGTTATATAAGAAGTTAACAATAGGGGAAGCTGGTTGAAGGATATACAGAAACACTTTTCTGTAATTCTAGTAGTATTTCAAAATTAAAACTTTTTAAAAATCCTAATAGAAATTGTATTATTCTCATCCCATGTCAAGCATATACTCTTCTTGCTCAGTCAAAGCTAGGGAATGTTTTAGTTTGCTAAAGGCTGCCAAGGAATATATCTTTGAATGGGGATTTATTAACTTATATTTCTGAGGCTGTGAAAGTATCCACATCAAAGCATCATCAGGAAATGTTTCCTCCCTGAGCTGCAGCTGTGGCAATCTGCCAGGCTCTGCCTTCTCTTCCAGATTCCATTGCTTTCAGCTTCGGGCTGCTCCTTCTGTGGCATTCTCTCTTCAGGGTTCCAATGATTTCAGTTTCTTGCTCCCGTGGCTTTCTCTATTAGCTTCTGTGTCTTTTCTCTCCTCTCTGAAGCTCCCTCTCCTCATTTTTATCCCATTTATAAAGGACACTGCTCCTTGGGTCATGCCCTACTGAAGTAATCTAATCAAAGACACTTAAATGAAACGATCTAATCAAAAGGACCCATCTTCAACAGGTTCACACCAACAGGAATGGATTAGCTCTAAGAACATGATCTTCTGGGGTCCACAAAGCTTCAAACTGTCTCAAGAATTCTGTCCTAAAATTCCCCAAACTGTGCCTTGTGCTCCAAACTGTGCTTCTCAGTGGTCTGTCCCTCTGCTTTTGTTCAATCCATTCCTACCATCAGGAATTCATTCCATAACTGATCAAGGGCTACTGTGTGTAGAGGCAGCGAATGGAATGATGTCATTACCACTGTGCTTATCATGTAGGTTGGTGAATATCCTTCCAAAATGCCCTCTCAGAGGTGAGATAATCCTAAACTGATCTTTTTCTTTTTTTTTTTTTTTTTTATGGGTAAAAATCAAAATTCTCACAATACATACAAGTGAAGCAAGCCAGGCACTGAAGGATGAACAGTATATGACCTCACTGATCTGAACTGAGGAAAGTGAGCAGTCTCTGAGAACCATTGTCTGAAAGATAGGTTAACAAAGGAGAGTAAGAGAAGAGCAGGCTCTGAGCCATCTCTAAACTGATCTTATCAACAGCCCGGAGAAGAATGGAAGAGGCCATATTCTAACATTTGAAGTTGAAGAAACAAATTCCAATATGTCAAATGATTAGCATGCTTTGAGTAAGTGGGCTCAAACACATCTGCTGCAGACCAAAAGGAGCATTAATTCTTTCCCCCCACTTTAGCCACAGCCATAAATTTAGGTGATACCAGGAATCTTTCTTTGATGAATTCAACATTTTGCCCAAGCTGAATTGTTTGTCCATGCTGAATGAAAGAGTATATGAAATCTTTAGGGAAGACTGTGAGTAGATTCTCACCCAAGAGCATTCTCTAGAAGTAAATTGTCCTATGTGTCCTGATGTATATTCCCTTGTCATTTGCCTCTTTCTCCCCAAGGTCATTTTGGTAAGAGGCAGAAAGTCAACACAGTCAGGATATTTTCCAAGTCTTTTTATACTTGCCTCACAATGCAAGTACACATCTATTGATTAACTTTGAAGCTTCTTCTTGAAAATACAAAAAACATTTCAGCATGCAATGAAATGACTGAAATATTGACTAAAGTACAGTAAATATGAATTCCTCTTGATATATCAGAAAAACATAAGCTAAATACCTATCTTCTACATTTGGCATAAACATTGCTAGCCATTTTTTTTTTTTTAATTTTTTATTGTGGGTAAAAGTCAAAATTTTCACAATACATACCAATATTTGTAAAATGATATATAAATATATATGCATATATGTGCATTTGCTTACAAAAATGTTATATATATTAAGAGGTACTTAGATTACCTAAAATATTACACAGAACCTACCGGGATTCCCATGTTGCCCACCTCCCACACCTCCCACCACGTCCCACACAAACATCTCCCACAAGTGTGGCCCACCACCCTCAATGGACTTACACATCCTGGAGCTAGCCATTTTTAACAGAGAAATATTTGTTTCTCCTCTTTATTTAAAAATAAATCTGTGGTTGTTTACTTTTCCACTTCAAGGTGTGGGTGCTGTATTAGCCAAAAGGGTGCTGATGCAAAATACCAGAAATATGTTGGCTTTTATAAAGGGTATTTATTTGAGGTAGAAGCTTACAGTTACCAGGCCATAAAGCATAAGTTACTTCCCTCACCAAAGTCTATGGCCACGTGTTGGAGCAAGATGGCTGCCAACGTCTGCCAGGGTTCAGGCTTCCTGGGTTCCTCTCTTCTTGGTGCTTGCCTCGCTCCAGGTTCAGGCATACTTCTCTCCACAAGGCCAGCAGTAGACTATCAAGAGAACCGTTCATCTTTTTTCCCAGAGCATTCTTTCCTTCCTCATGACAAAGGTCCTCTGTGTGCTTACTTCCCTGGGCTCCAGCATTAAAATTCAGCAAGAGAACTCCAACATCAAAACTCCAACTCTGTCCTTTGCCATGTCTTTTATCTTTGATTCCCCACCTACCAAGGGGTGGGGCTCAATGCCCTGCTGATGTGGCCCAATCAAAGTCCTTATCATAATTTAATCACACCCAGAAGAACATACCAGTTTACAAGCATAATCCACATCTATTTTTGGAATTCATAACTATATCAAACTGCCACAGGTGGGTTACCACCTCTCTCCCAGTCATTCAGTGACGATTTTGCCTTTGGAGTATTACTATAGCAGTGAATTTCTTAAGGCAAGTAAAAAATTTGGGTATCTCTTTCCTTCTGTGCCTAAATGGCAATGGTATGGTCTTAGAATTTCACAATGTGCTAAGCTTTGGTAGTCCACATCGTCAGGGACTCAGACCTTTCATCACTTCCTGTGAGAGGAAGATATTCCTCTGAACCTAAAGTTTTGAAGACATTTCTCTTTTGCCTTTGAGGTCTTCGTATCAGTTCTTTTATGTCAACTTTTGCTACATTAAACTTTAAGACATAACCCAAAGTATTTTGCAATAAGTGAATTTTGATGCATCAGTTTTAGCAGTATGAAAAATAAGTTCAAACTGGAAGCTGGTGTGATTGCACATTTTTCTATCAATGTGTTTACTGTACAGAGATAAGAGCCATGCATTTTTACTATTTAAAGAATCCTGTTTAAGTAATCATGAAACTAAACAATTACACCAGAACCAGGTTGTGGGGTTTTTGGAGGTGGTGGTGGTAGTGGCAAGGGGGATTCTGCTTTGGAAATATTAGGTAGAAACTCGAGGGGGAGGTGACTTTGATCCTGCAGGTTGGTGTGATCAGTGTGTGTTAAACAGAGAGTCACCCACCCAACTCGATATCTAGACTACAATTGCCCATTTAGAATTAAACAATTTAAAAAATCAAATGGATTGCTGAGCATATAGAAAGAAACTGTCAATCAAAAAGGGAAGGCCTTAACCACAGGATGAACAGCTACCATTTGACAGTGTTTGCCAAGAGCCAAGGGTGTGCCAAGCATGGCGACAAACTTAGCAAGTTGGTTCTGCTATTCTCACCGTCCTTATCTAGCTGGGACTCTGATAGGTTAACTCGCTTGCCAAGGTCACAGAATTATGAAGTGGCTGGGCCACAACTTGAGTTCACTTATCTTATTCCAGTACCTGAGCTCTTAAGCTGTATGCTAGGTGCTACCAGCAGCCAAGAAATTCCCCATCCATCCAAGCAATGCCAGCAGAAAGGGTAGCCATTCCCCTCCCCCAAATTCATGTTCACCTGACAGCTTCCTCAACTATGAAAGCCAGAGCCTGTTCCCATTATTCTCAAGCCTCTTTGATCCCCAAGCATTGGACTGACAACGTTTTGACGTCCAGTTTTGTTTGACTAGAGGACAGACGTACCAGGACATCCAGCCTGCCTGTCAGATGGAGTTCTTGTTATACTTTGTACATGGTCATCCTGGCTTAAGGACACCAGTCTCTCCTGAGGTGGCCATGAAACTGATGTGGCCTTCCAAGTTTCATGCCTTGGAAGAACTGGTGAAAAATCAAAATTCTGACTTTGCTGGGCTATGGAACAGATGCCTTGAGAAATTCACCAGTCTCTGCCACCCTGTGACATTTGCGTGGCCACCAGGAGCCAGCCATAATGCACGGTAGTCTAATGGAGTGTCTTTCTTTCAGAATTCTTCAGTTGTTACTAGAAAATTCTGTTACTTCTAGATAAATTTTTATCTGTGAAAATCAGTTTAGGGCCCACTTTTTATAAATTAGACAAAGTTCTTGGCTCCTTTCCTTAATTAGACACTGCCTGCTCCCCTCTGGACTTTCTTTCCTTTTTAAGCTGGTGATAGCCTAAATTGAATCTGATTTCAGTAAGAATGTAAAAGGGGGAGCTTCTAGTGTGTGCCCCACCGCTCCATGCCTCCCTCTAGTGGCAGCTTTGGGGATGGCAGGTGCAGGAAAGAAAGTTGCACATCATACCACATGGTCGCCTCGTGTCCACGTCGTTTAGAATAAAAGCCAACTACGTAATATGCTTTATGAGGCCATGCATGCTCTGGATCCTGCCCACCTCTCTGACCGCTTCCATAGCTTTCCTCCTCACAAGGCTTCGGCCTCCATGCCTTTATCCTGACCTCAAAGGTGCCAAACTATTGCAGGTCCACTTAGGATCTTTCTATTTGCTTTTAAGAATTCTTTCTCGAGACCACTAAAGTCTAGTTTCTGTTCATCATTCAGCTCTCAGCTTCGATATCACCTCTTCAGAGAAGTTCCCCCTAACCACCGCACCCACAATCATGTTGTCATGTTCTGTTAGTTCTTCATACCTAATATTTTTTTGTTTATCTTTGTGTTTACTTCTTACACAACTTGAATGAACTTCACTGAAAGAACATTGATTCTTTTGTTCAGCACGATATTCCCAATGTTTAAATGGGCGCCTGGCACAGAGTAGGGAGGGGTTTCATCTGCATTTATTGATGAATTGATTATGCCACTCTCCCATACAGCATTCATGGCAGAGGTAATTCATCGATTGTAGTGCTCTTTCCACTATGCCTATAGCATTGGGAGGGCAACAGGCTATAGACCCTGAACTCACCCTACATTCAAAAATGAATTCCAGACATGGAGCTACATGTAAAGAAATACACAGATGATATTTAAGAGAATAGTCTTATAATATTACAATGGAAAAAAAAAGTCTCATTGGAAAAGTTCTTCCAAAGTTAAGCACAAGATCAAGAAACGAATAAAGGATCGACAAATTTGGCAATAAAAATGCTCAATGTTTATTTGACACTATAAACTAAGTTAAAAGGCAAATGAAACATTTGATAAGCATATTTGCAAATAAGTGACCAACCTTAACCAACTTTAATATTATTTTTACCTTCACAAATCATAAGAAAAAGAAAACAATCCTATAGAAAATGGACAGAGTATAAATGGCCAATAAGAAATATGGACAGGCATTCAATCTCACTTATAATCAAGAAAATTAAAATCAACATATCAAGATTTTTTTTGCCTATTAGATTAATAAAACAAAAAAGATGCAAGGTTGACAGTGGATGTAGAGAAATGGCCTTTGTTAACACTGGGGAGAATGTACATTGGTACTTCCCTTTGGAATGCAATTTGTCAGTACCTATCAACATTTATAGTGTACACACACAATAATTTCACATTTACAGAAATTGAAATTCCTTTTAATGTAAGTGAGCTTAAATACTTTTTATGTTAATTGTTCATTTATATAGTTTTCTATTCTGAACTTGCCTGTTTATAGCCTTTGCCTTTAGATTGCTGGCCAAGATTTGGATATGCAGAGATGTGGAAGGAGGACACCAAAATTTACTTTATCGTGCAAATGGGACACTCGAACTCCTTTATCATTTCACTTTCAATAGCTGAGTCAGTTTTACTGAGACAATAATATGATAACAATAGTTTCTTAGCAGTGGCCACAACCTCAGGAGCTTGCCATCCCTCATAATTTGTTAAAATGATGAAATGCTTTAAATTTTGAAAAAGAAAAATGTGATTCATCATGCATTCCTTAATTGAGTTAGCAAAGATTTATTGACTATCTCCATTTGCCAGGTACCGCTTTAGCCATCCTCCCTCAACCCCTTTGCCTGCTTGTACTTATAAAATATGCACAACCCCTTAAGAAGCCCTGGCAGGGGAAGCCAGGGCAGCCGTCACAGTCCTCAGGAAAGATGCTCAACTTTTCACAGTTGCAACTCAGCCAGAAGGCAAATTCTGTTATTAAATTTTAAAAACAAAATATAGGAAACTTCAATGGCTGATTTGGGGCTTGTTTGTTTTTAACATTTTCTATATATTAGGTTAAAAAAAAAGTTAACAAAATGCTATATGTATTATGCCCCACTTTTGCTAAAAAAAGATTATGCAGCATGTATGTGTGTATGTACATATATAGTCTATATGTATATGCGCATATATATACATTCTCATATATGCATATTTACACACATTAATTTGGACAAGAAAAATTAAAACTTAATTTCTTAGAAGGTAGAACTTCAGGTTATTTTCCATTTCTTTTTTCCTTATTTTTGTTTTCTAAATTTTCTGCCACTAATAAATACTACTTTGGTAATCTTTAGAAAGAAATAAATTTCTTTGTATAATAATTACAAGTGGGTTCTGCAACCAAATGATCCAAGTCCCTTTCAGTCTCTGTCAATTCTTAACTTTAGGAGATAAAAAGTTACTTTTAAAAGTTATTTAAGTAGGTGAAGCCTCAGTTTCTTGACCTGAAAAGAGAAATAATCAGTAGTAACTGCCCCCATAGGTTCTTTGCATGGATTAAATGAGATCATGAAGGAAAAGCTCTTAGCACCGAGCCTGACACTTAACACTCTTGAGATTAGCTAATTTCCCCCCCTTCTTCATCTCCTTCTTCTTTTTTTTAATTATTTTTATTACACACCTCCCCCCAGATGGCTCCCTCCTCTGTCTGCTCGTTGTCTGCATGTCTTCTTTAGGCGGCACCAGGACTGAACCTGGGACCTCCCATGTGGGAGGCGGGCGCCCAATTGCTTGAGCCACCTCAGCTCCCCTCCTTCTTCTTCCTCCTCCTCTTTTTCCTCTTCATTCTTCTTTTTGCTGTTTCTCTCTCCTTCTCCTTCTTTCTCTTCTTCTAGGGACAAATTTGTAAAGTCAACTGAAAATCAAGGAGTCTATAAAACCTACAAACTGTACACCCAGGAGTTGCCAGCGCAGACCCAGTTTCGAGTATTTCACCCTATTGCCAGACCATCTGTGCTAATTTTAGATTTAGGGTTCATGGTTTTCACCAGGCCCATGCTCCTTTTGCATTTAATCACAGTATTTCATGTTTTTAGTCCTTGTTATGTGCTATCCTATCTTCTAAAATGAGAAAAATAGCTCTGAAAGTCTGCCACAAAGTTGTCTCTAGTTTCAAGCCTCATTTGTAGCCAAAATCTCTCATGCAAAGTTACTTGGTTAATGGGGATGTTATTCATCTTCCTTAAGTGAAAGGCAACTTTAGTTAATTGTAATTGGTAAAGCATATCTCAATAAATATGCATTTTAACCCAAATAAAACTAAGAATTAATTTTTTTTTAAAAAGAAGGAAAAGTCCCAACTATATTTTATGAGGTGACTATAGCACTGATAGTAAAACCTGACAAATATTGCATCCAAAAAGAAAACTATAGACCACATTTATCAATATTGATGAAAAAATACTAACAAACAGAATCCAACGTCACATAAAATATATACATTTTAGCCAAATGGGCTTTATTTGAGGAATTGAAAGGTGGTTGAATATTAGAAGTTGTATTTTTATAATCCATTATATTAAAGACATGAAGAGAAAAAATCATATGATTATCTCCATAAATGCAGAAAAGGCATTTGATAAAATCTAATACACATCCATGTAAAAAACACAGAATAAAATAGAAATTGATAGACATTCTCTCAAGATGATAATATACAAATATACACACACGTACAAAGATGGAGACTTTTCCACTAAAGTCAGGAATAAATCTGTGATATCCACTATGTCCTTTAAAAGACATTCATTAAATCCACTCTGCTGTAGCATTTTGCTGGATATTTTATAAGTAAAAGCAGGCAAAATGGTTGAGGAAGAATGGTCAATGCAATTAGACAAGGAAAAGCAACTGAAGGCTTTTTCCAATAAGAATTGGAAAAGAAAATGTAAAATTCTTTTTATCTGCAGATGGCATATTATACATCTGTAAAACCCAAAAGAAACCATTAAAAATTGTTACAAAACAATAAGACAACTTAGAAAAAAGCAAGTTATAAAATTAACATGCAAAACCCAATCACTTTCATATATTAAAACAATACTAGAGAGAAAACAAAATGGAAAAGAAGACAGCATTTATATGATAGGAAAAAAAAAAAAAAAGAAATTCCAAACTGTAAATTTAATGAGTTTTCTATTAAAAAAATTCTGTAATACCCAAAGATAGACTAAAACAAAAGCAGACACACCATATTTCTTGATAAAAAGATTCATATAGATTGTGCATTTTCCCCAAGCTAACTTATATATACGGCAATCTCAATAAAGGTAGTACCAGATTTTTTTTTCTCAAGCTAGACAAGTTGATTAAAAACTTCATTTGGAAGTATAAAGAATAAGAATAACCAGGAAACCATGGATAGAAGAGAAAATCTAGGAGGAACACTAGTTCTATTAGGTATTAAAACATACTGCCAAGCCTATATAAATAAAAAGGGTGGTATCACTGATGAACAGACACTCAAATCAATAAAACGGAAGGGCCAACAAAGAAATAGACAAAACTACAACCACAAATTTAGTATGTGATAAAGGTGCTTCTCAAGTCAGGGGAGAAGAGGGACTTTTTGATAATGTAGCATTGGGATAACTGAATAGTCATATGAAAAATGTATCTACTTCTCATATACACACCAGGATAAATTCCAGATGGATGAAAGATAAAGTATAAAAAAATGAAAACATATAAGTACTAGATTAAACCATGGGTGAATTCATCTATAATTTAGGACATAGAATTTTTCTTATGATTCAAAAACCAAAAGAATTATGACATGGTTAAAGATTATTATAAAGAAAAAAACCAACTTTTACATAGAAAAGGACATCATAAGCAAACAGGAACATAATGTCATACTGGAAAAAATAGTAGCACTTTCTATATCAGTAAATTGTGTCCATAAATATTCCTAACATATATACAGCTTCAAAAAATACATACCTACAATCTTATGGAAAAATGAACTAGAGAATGAGCAGAGTTCAAAGGAAAATAAATTCTAATGACCCTTAATCATGTGAATTTTTGCTCAACTTCACTCATAATGAAAAAAATCTACTTTAGATAGAGATTCTATTTCTCATCTATTTTACAGCAAAATTCAAAATTTCTTGCTTCCTCAGTTAGCAAAAAATCCTGTTATCAAGGCATTAGACACATATGTACTTTCAGATTTTGCTGATGGAAATACAAAATGGTATGGCCCCTTTAGAGGGGAATTTGGCAATATCTAACAAAATTATATTATGTGTGCATTTAACCTTTGACCTAACAATCCCACCTCTTAGTAATATATCTCAAAGATACATTGGGTAAGAAAAAAAGGAAGGAAAAAGGGAAAGAAGGAAGGAAAGAAGATGAAAAGAATACAGTTTCAAGGCTATTTATTGCAGGATTATTAATAATAGCAAAAATCTGGAAGTGACCCAAATATCCATCAACAGGGGATGGGTTGAATAAATAATGGTACATTCACACGATGCCATGCAGATTTATAAAGTAATAAAGAATAACTTTATCTACATATGATTATAGAGTGATACCCAGAATATATTGCTACATGAAAAAAGCAAGGTAAGAAAAATATAAATAGTGTGCTATTTTTAAGGAGAGTGTGAATATATTTATATATTTGCTTATATTAATAAAATCAAATGATGGAAGGATTAACCCTAAAATTAAAATAAAATGTCTACCTATAGATTGGTTATTTGTACATTTGTCTTTGATAGATTTGATTTTGGAACAATGTAAATAATTAACAATTTTAAAACAAAATTAAATTTTAAAAATCTATTACTACTAATAAGAAGTAAAATGAAACAGATGAATTTCACTATGTATCTAGTTTGTGGCAAACCCACAATGAGAGGCAATATTCCAAATAATTTTAAACACAGTCACTGTTTATCCCGAGAGGGATGTGCCATAAGGGTAAGAGAACTGTCCCCAGCCCCTGAAAACTATTTAAGCTGTTTTCTATAAGTGTATTGTTTATGGCAATGTTGCTGTTGTTTAGAGACTATTGTCTGTTTTATTTATTTTTATCTTTTATTTAGAGACTATTGTCTGTTTATTGAGAAGTAACACCAGTGAGTAACGACCTGAAATGTGAATTTTATGATTCCTGATGATGGTGCAAACCAGGATTCTCCATGTGAAGAAAGGAGTTTCTCACATAGATGAGTTAGGTAGAAATTTTACAGTTCTGATGAATTGGAAGAATCCGTACAAACTCAGAATATACTATATCTTGAAAAAAACCACTGGCTTTGGCTCTGGCCCTGAAAATGTCTAGAAACAAAGATCAAAGCACTAACAATGAGCATTTCTAGCACACCAATTGTGGTCTTGAAATACTTTATCCCACCAAAAAAGAATCATGGAAAAAGAATGGATTCCAAGAAAATGAGCCTGGGACATCTTGTGTTAGCAGACAGGAAGGAGCCCATCATAGACCTAAGGTGTCCTATCAGAAGGACTCAGAAGCCAACTGAAGAGGTCCCACCAACAACAGGTGAGGGACGTGGGCACCGATACTGAGATGCTTGCAAATCAACTTGTTATTGTGAAGACTGGCAAGTAAATACAGAGAGAGATTCAAGCATTTATCTATCCTATTATTCAAATGTTACTACTGGATGACCAAACAGTAGATGAGAGAAATTTCTCTTTGTAGAAGTGGCCCTAGCTAATAAATGAAAGAGGAAGGATAAGATTAGAATGTCACCATTTTGCAATTCATGATAAATTATGGATGGAGGCAATGATATCAACAACTGCTAACATGATAAAAAGAAAGATTAACAAGCATTATGTGCCTCCTGATTAAAGACTGAAACACCACTGGGAAGTAGTCTGGCCATAAAAACTGGACCCAAATCTGATCAAATCTCCATACCCAATTACCAATTTTCAGAAAATATAGAGAACAAAACTATGTTAAATAACATCACAGGAATGCAATCAGCAAAATCCAGGCTGTGAGACAAAGGAGTTATTTTCTTCACTAAACAAATTGTAAGAGAGAGGGAACCTATTGATTAAAATAAACTTAAAATACCTATCAAACAAGTGCAACATATGGACCTCATTTGAATTCTAATGCAAACCAATATGATGTTCTTAATAAGGTGACATTTATGAGACAATTGGAAATTTGAGTAAGACTGGAGACTTGATGATATTGGGAATTTATTTGTTTATGATAGTAATGAAATTGGGGTTATGTTTTAAAAGGAGTTCTTACCTTTTTTACATACATATTGAAGGACTTGTGGATGAACCAATATGCTAGTGAAGATTAGCTTCATAATAATGAGAGAGGAAGTGAGTAGGAATATAAATGAAATAAGAGTGACTATTAGTGGATAATGATTGGAATTGAGTGATGAAGGATACATGAAGGTTCATTAAATTATTTGTTGTATTTTTCTATTTGTTTGATATTTTCCAAACTAAAGTAATAATACCAACATTATTCTATAACAATGAACAGAAGAACTGAAATAAGATTTGTAAAAAGGGATTTACAAGATGAAACTAAAATCTGAAGGAAAAACTGGGCTTTATGAATCTGTCACTTTAATAAATCGTATACTAATTTTTTAAGCCAAAGTAAAACTTTTCAAGAGTGCTTCCTATGCACGAAAGGTAACTTGAGGACATTCAAAAACCAGCCTTAACAATAAAGATCCTGGGCTGTGGAACTAGACAGCTTGGACTCAAATTCCTTCTCACCACAAACTCGAGTTAGTAAATGTAAAGTATTTAGAAGAGTACCTGGTGCCTAGGTAAAGCTCAATTAGGATCAGCAATCACGATTGTCATCAGCATGAGCAGTGGAAGGAGAATGCATCTGGTTTCAAATCTTGGCCCTTCCACTTATGAAATGGTGACAAGTTATTTGGTTTGAATAAACATGTATATGAAAACACCTTCTAAGTGCTAGGTTTTATGGATACACAAATCTGAACGCTGGGCCACTGCTCTTACGGAGGTTACATTCTACAATTTAAAGCAAATCTCCATGTCTCCAATTCTAGTTATCCTAATAATCACAGATCACAGTACCGCCACTGAGTTGGCATTAGAATGGAGTGAAACAGGTTCCAATGATCTAAACAGAAAGATTGCCAAAGTGGAAAAAATCCATATTTTCAGAATGCCAGCTAGATGAAAATAATCTTAAAGAGAATTGGATGATTTATTTATCCTTTTTCGCTCACCATGCTGATTGCTGATGTTGATTTGCTCTCTGAAATTGCCCACTGCCCTATGCTCAACTAATTTTTGGTGTTGCCTGTTAGTCCAGTAGAGCTGTATTTCAAATTCATAAATTACAATTTGGATATATAATTCAGCCCCGGCCCATTACATTAACATAAACCAAACCCCAGAAGCCCAGGATCCATTCATTTTTCATTCATTCATTTGTTCATTCATTCATTCAATAATATTTTTGAGTGCTTACTATGTACAGGCATTGAGCTAGGCCTAATGACAATCACTCAACTCACAGACAACACAGACAACAGGATTTATATGCTAACAAGGGAACAAAGCAGTAAACAAGATGCTTAATACATGAGTAAGTTACATAGTACTGTAGGCAGTGAAGTGTGCCATGGGAAAAAAATAAGAAGTAGGGAAGTATAAATTAGGTGTTCAATAATATTTACTGATTGATTATACTTTATATTTGAATTTTACTGACTCTGTTCATCATTCATTATCAACACCTTCTGATACTTCACGAACAATTGTTCCTGTTGACACCCATTTAGGATATCAATAAGCAAAGAAGAACGTGCTAGGAATTCCAGAAGAAGAGACCAGGGTGGGGCATGGTTGGTTTTGGAGCAGAAGAAGCCAAACTCTGGTCATGGTTATGTTTTCATTTCCTCGAGTTCATTCTTTGGAGCTTCAGATGCTGGGTGACAAAGAATTGGTAAGAGTTCATATCTGGGGTCAGAAGACCCAGAGTTCATACTATAATACACAGTGTCTTCAGTCTTTTGGCAAATCGCTATATCTATTGTGTTAGCAGAGTCCAACACAACTCCCCACTCCCTTCCTGGTTATATTCGGGAAATGTTTCTTCACAGAGTTCCCTAAAACTCTGGTGGATTGCACCTTGGGACTTTTTCATTTGTTTTCATACAGAGCACATGCTCTTTGCTGACTGCTAAAATTTCCAAACGAACTCTCAAGGTGTAGCCAGAGTTTTGCATTCAGGGCTACCAGGAGAGTCGGCAGCAGAGTTGGCAGGTGAGGGCTCAGTGATATGGTTTCTAGGTCTCTTCTCTCCAGCCAAGTGCTACTGAGGCACAGTTTATTGCTTTATGTGATCTACAGGCCAATGCTGGGCAACACTGTGAAGTCAGTATGTTTCTTGTTCTCAGTGGACTTTGCTATGTCGAATCTCGTTACTGTCGCAGCAGTTATATCTCTGTATGATGTGTGGCAAAGTAGAGAGGCATCCCCTCCTCCTCCTAGGCTGCTGAGAAGTTTAGTGCCCAGTGTCATTTCAGTCCATTCCACCCCTGCCTGACCATTCAGGTGGACTTTTCCTTGGTTTGGGTTAGCTAGGTTGTCTCCTACCTCAGTTGCATTAGAATCACCTGGGGATTTTGAGAAACTATTGCCTAAGTCCTACCCAGATTGAATTGGGTATGGGGAGTAAACCAGAGGCCAGGACTTTTCGGTGATGTTGTCCAGTCCCTGTCCCCAGCCTAACACCTCCAGCCAGTTTCTTCATTTGAGTCATTTTTACAGCTTTCCAAAAACTGGGGGCTTGCCACTTACTCATGATTCCTCTGAACATGTGACACCGTTAGTCCTCGAATCATTAATACGCAAATACATAGACTAAAGCTAAGACATTGATGGACATCGGTGAGCAGTAGAGGAGAAGCAAGTATTGTCGGCAGCGTCCACAAAATCACATGGCTCTTTTCTTCATCTTCTGCTGGATGAAGAACCTGAGCTGTTTCCATGGTTACAAAGGCCACTTCATAGGGCAAAGGGCAGAGTAAACACGACATTGGGGCATTTAAAATGCCAAATGTCAACTTTTGGTCTGGGGCCACAAGCTAAGTAATTGAAACAGGACTTGTGGAGTCCAGCTTAGGCTGGGAGGACAATTCCTGGTAACTCCGTTCCCAGTAAGGGACTAAGGTTTAGGTGCAGAGCTGAAAGTCTCCCTCCACTAAAATCCTTTCCAGGCCTGTCATTGCTAAAATGAAAGTCCCAAGTCCTTGATGTGGCCTAGAAGGCATTGCACAACCTGTTCCAGTGTTCATGTATCTCTTTCTTTGGATATTCAGGTCCCCAGCTTAGCATACCATATCCCACTCTCTCCCTCTTGACTGGCAAACCCTCCTTTTTCCCTCCAGACTCAGCCTTCTGCAGCTGTGATGCCCCATCCAAATTTATATCCCTATCCAAATCTTCCATGGAACTTGTTCTGTTATATCAACTGGTTTAACCTGTCTTTCTCTTCTACTATTCTATAAACTCTTTAATGAAAAGACTGTGACTTATAGTATTTACCTTTGTAACTCCCAGGACCAAAAACATGGTAGATACTCAAAAAATGCTTTCCAAAATAAATGACACACCTATATTGTATTCTTGTTTTAAAAAATATACATGAACCTGAGTCTTTTAGATCTACCTTCTCATTTAAAGAAAATATAGATATGTAGAAACAAGCAAAATGATACTATAGGGAAACAATCAGATTCCTGATGTGGATTCTATGGACAGCTGATGTTTCTTCAATAATTCAATTGCATGGAAAATAAGGGAGAGGGGAGATGGGGATTTCTCTGGAATAAAAGACACCTGAAAATATATTATAACCAAATGCAATGTGTAAACCAGTTGCAAAGATATTTTTGAGACAATCAGAGAAATCCGAGTATAAAGATGGTATTAGATGACATGAAGTTATTATTGCTCATTACATGGAAAATAGTATTTTGGTTATGTATGACATGCTCTTTTTTAAGGTTAAAATAATGTAATGTAAAAAAATTCCTTTAAAATACTACAACAAAAAAATAAATAAACAGGAAAATAAATAAATACACCAATAAGGCCTCTTTGAGGTAATTATGATAAATGTTGATAATTGTTCATTTGAATCTGTGAGATAGCTACAAGGGAGTTCATTACACTGTTCTTTCTTCTTTTGTGGAATGTTTCAAAATTTTCCTAATAAGTAGTTCAAAACTTTAAAAAAAGAAAAAAAGGAACCCTTTGCAGATTCATTTGTCTTTTCAAAGACAATACTTGCAGATTTTAACCATCTTGGTGGGATGTGCTTTTAGTTTGAATTTCTTTGATGACTACTGATGTCGAGCATCTTCACATTTACTTATTGGCCACTGTTTTTATAAAGTGTAATTCCAAGATATTTCCCCAAAGGAAATGAAAACATCTCTCTACAAAAAAGACCTGTCCAAGGTTCATAGAAGTTTTATTCATAATAGCAAAAAATAACATAAGAAAAAGGGAAACAACCCAAATGTCCACTAATAGGAAAAACAAATAAATTGTGATGTATTAGGCAATGGACTCTTAACCTTAAAAAAGAACCAACAATTGTTACATGCAACAGCATAAATAACTCTCAAAAGTGTTATGCTGAATGAAGGAAGCTAGATATAAAAGAATGCATATTGTATGATTTCATTGATAAGAATTCCGAGATCAGGCAAAACTAATCTGTGGGGATAGAAATGTAAACAAGGGTTTGCATACATGAATGGAAAAAGACAGGAAGAAACTTTCTCTATCCTGACGGGCCCATTGGTTACACAGTTGTGCACATTCATCAAAACACACCAAATTCAACACTTAAGATCTGTGCATTCTATTGCATGAAATTATACCTCAGTTTAAGAGAGAGAGAAAATACTTAACACAAAGAAATGTGATATTAGTAGAGGAATTTCAGACGTTAGCCAGGGAGCTTTTTCAGGTGAAAGGGCATGACTTTCTAGTCATTCTGCCAGGTGGGAGCCTGTGACGGAGGTTCCTCTGCTCACCTTGAGAAGTCTGAATTTCCCTTTGCTTAGGCATTGGTGCAGAGCAGCCTGCCACCCCTGAGAACTGAGCTCCTCTTGCTGCAGTCACAATCCAGAATTCTTAGTGTGACACCATGGAAACGGTGCTCGCTTCCTCTGTAGGCCACACAAGTGACCCTGCCACTGACATCCTCCTTGGATGAAGAAGCAGAAATATTACTAGCGACAAGTGGGCTGTATTTGACTGCAAGGAACACAGTGGATAGACAGATGTTACTTCCCAATTCTAAGAGCTTATCCCATGGAGTTCAAGGCTCTCAGAGCTCATGCAACTGTTGGATTCCTCTAGGAGTATGTACAAAACCTCAGTAAGAAGAGGGCTAACTGTTTGTAAAAATTTGAGAATGTTGTTTATTTTGTTGTTTATGCGTTAGAAATTTATTATGTGAGTAAGAATTGTTTAGACCACAATGTATTGTATTAATCCTCTCCAGGAACAGTGAAGTAGGGATTGTGGTCCCCATTTGGCTAGGAAGGAAAATGAGCCTCAAAGAAATTAAGGGACTTGATCACAGCCATTTAGCTGGAAAGTGGTAGAGGTGGGTGTAGTAGACCATATTCCTCTGGCCTCACTTTTTAATGCACCCTGGTGGGCTGCCAGCTGCCAGCATCTAAATCTCATTACTGAAGCTTGGAAGGCCACTTTGCCTGCCTCTTGGAAAGAGGTGCCCAAATGATCAGTCCTAAGGAGCAGCCCCTGGCAGTTGTTGCTGGGGGTTGGAGTTATAAGTACCCCAAACTCCTCATCCTCAAAGGGGGAAACTCTGAGTTGCGCATCTCCACTAGCTTTCCTGTTTCCCCAGCCAGATTAAGCTTTAGCTGCCCTTCATGGTAGCTGACTAGGCAACATACCTTCCCTTGTCTGTTTCACTCCCCGACTTCCATCCAGCCTGTCCTTCACCTACCAAGTATCCCTTGAACCTTGAGTCCTTGTTTAAGCTCTGGTTCTCAGAAATTCAAAATAAGGCAAAGAAATCCAAACCTAAAGTTTTGGACATCAAAATCTGTTCTTCTACCACACTACAAATTAAAGGTTAAACTGTGCAATTGTGATAATTGACCATTTTTTTAGAACTACATATATAGGTAATAGTAGAAATATGTGTACATTTACATATACAAAAAAAAAAAAACCCAGAAAGATGCATGAATACAAAAAAATACATATGTGCACATCATATAAACATAATATGCTTTTTAAATGCAAAACATCTGTGTAGATTAGAGAACATGGCTTTGAAACAGAACTGGATTCCTGCTCTAGCTGTGCCACTTGCTAGCTGAAGAATCATTAGCAAGTCCCTGATCATGTTTCCTCATCTGTAAAGTCTGGATAATAAATAATAATATATAGAAGGTTGCTAGGAGGATTCAATTTGAGATGCATCTTGTGAAGCACTTAGCACTGTACCATGCACTTAGTAAGCACTCACTAAATGGTAGCTATTATTGTGCAAAAAAACACCACCACATTAATGAAGGGGCATAACAAGGAATAAGCCTAAAGTTGCATTAGTTTTTATTATATTTGAATTCTGAACTATGTTGCTGATTCAAAATGTAATCTCAAATCATGCCCTAATATTCCTTAAAATTAGTATTTCATAAATACCAGAAAGATGTGATTCTTCTTTATCAGCTCTGATAATCAATGTTTCTTATAAACTCTAACTCAGAATTCATCCAACTATAATTAAAAGCTCTTCCCTCTCAAATTGTTTTCTTTAGAATGGAGGAGCACTTAGTAACATTTCATAAAAATCTCTTTACAATTTTTAAAAAGTGTCCACAGTATTCTCTCATGGCAACAGATACACATACCCTGGTATAAGGAAATTGCTCTGGAGATCCTGAAGCAGAAACGAAATGATGACTTCCCCTTTCTGGTTGGTGACATGACCCTCTGCACAAAGAATGCTCCTCCCTTTTCTTGACCCACCCAATGCCCAATTGGTCCCAAAGTCCTATGGATTCTTCCTCCTTCTGTCTTCTCTCTCCTCACTGCCATTTTCTGAGTTCTCACCTTCAATTTCTCAGACCCAGGAAAACTGAATAATGCTCCTAATTGGTCCCAACTCTCCATCTTCTCTTCCCCCTCTAAGCCTTCCTCCCAATTCCACCCACTCATTCTTCCTAAAGCCAAAGCATTTGTGTCTCTCTTCATTAAATCCTTCCCTAACTAAATCCAGTACCTATCAACGAGCCTGGTGTATAGTTGGTGGTTATTGCAATGTCAACTGTATTCAGTCAATACATATTTACTGAGAACTTAGTATGTGCTGGGCCCTGTTTGGAAGACATAAATGACAGTGTGTCCTTAAAGGAATATGTCCTTTCTAAAAGGGAAGTCCTCTGCTCCCTCATCTGAAATCTATAGTCAAGAATTGCAATTCTTCTTTGTCCTTATAAAATAAATTTTGAACTCTCTTTTCAATGAATTTTCCATTTGGCAGAGATTTGAGCATTTCTTGGATCAGTTTCGTCCTTTTATAAATGAGAAGAGTGAGATACAGAGGGGAGAAATAACTGGCCCAAAATCACATAGTGGTTCACACAATTGTTAAAGATGGAGGTGAGAGGAAACTCAAGACCCACTAGCTGCCTTCTTTTCACGACACCAGCCTGCCTTCCCTTTGCTCAATTCTGAGTTTTCGATGAGTTTCTCAAAATCTTCTTAGGTTCCAGAGTCCCCCATACTTAGTGCAAGAGCCTGAATGTTCCTTGGTGAAATGCAGTGCACAGCTTACGGTCCCAAAATCCACAAACATTTATCCATGGAAAGTGTCTGAAATGGAGACAGGCATGCATTGATATACTATAATCTACCCTTAACTAGCAATGAGAATTGAGAAAAATTTCTTAAACTTTTGGGCCTCAGTTCCCTTATAGCTTAAATGGGACAACATTAAAAATAAGTATTGCTACAATAATGAGTTTACAGAAATAAAATGCCCAGCCTTAGGGTGGTGCTCAATAAATTTTGTTAAAACTATTGCATGCACTTTGTAAGACTATTCAATGAACTCACTAGATTTAATTCAAATCATATGGCACATATGATTTAAGGCAGGATTGTCCAATACAGGGCCCGCACACTATTCTCTCTCCTCCACAGAAATCTGCCCACTCAGGCAAAGGATCCTAGAGGGTCAACAACCTTCTGGAAAGAAGGGGGCAATATAATGGAAATAAGACACCAATTAACATTGCAACAGGTTATCCTGCTACTGTTGGGTCACAATTTGTGTCACCTTGTATCTGCATGCATTGCTTAATTTTGAGCCCTTTCAGAACGGGAATATGTTTTGTTCATTTTTGTATCATCCAAACACATTGCTTAAAGCAGTTCTTAATACTGAGCCTCACATCCATTGCGTACTAATACCTACACGGTAGAAGAAGGAATAGGTGAATGAATGAGGCAATGCTCGTCCCACTCCTGTGGCCCTGCCCCATTTCTCCTTTGTTTACTACCTGTGGTCTCTTTCGAGCCTAGAGGTCCCCGTGCCTTTCCAGAGCCACCTGCTTCAATCCTCTGTTGGGCAGTTTTTCTTTTCTCCCGGGATCAAACTACCGGCATTGAAGCAACACTTGCCACAAACAATCCAACCAAGCCATGCTTGGGCAAAGCATTATCTATGGCATCGCAGCAGTTCCCGGCTAAATAAAGCATATCATCCTTTTGACAAAAAAAAAAAAAAAAAAAAAAGCAGGGTTGTGACAATCTCAAGTCAGAGTGAATAGTAGGGCTTTAAGATATGAAGAATGGGGGAAAGAAAACCCTACTTGCATGCTGCAGACCATTAGGCTGAAACCAGAAAACGAGAGTGATCTGTTAGCATGGTATTTGACACACCAGAAGTGCCTGCTGTCAGTGAAACGTCCATCTTCAGATCAAGCTAGCAGTCCATGAGGAAGGCTGCCAAGCCCTGCCATCTGAGTCAAATCCCTGCTTCTGGGCGTCGTCACTGACACCTGGGTGCTGCTTTCTCTACTTTATGGTTTATGACAAAGTTTCCAATAAAAAGCCTCGAGAAGCTTGGGTTCTGAAGACATGTGTCTGTAATTTCTCTTGCCATCTTACGGGAAGAGAAGACAAATGTGGTCCCTGTCGGTTGAACTGAAGCAGAGCAGTCCTTTAAAGAGATTCTTCAAGGACCGAACCAGTGTTTACAGGCTCCTCATTGCAGAATTTGCCTACCTCCCTCCATCCTGCTGGGATCATTCACCTGCCATATTCACACACCTGGTATATGTCAGACCATCACATATACATATACATATATATATATATATATATATTTTTTTTTTTTTTCCAGGTCCTTGGGGAATTTTCTGGCTGTTCTGTGTCTATAGTTAAGAGTCAGCAGGTCTCACCTCTGCTGTCACTCTTCCCCAGAGCATCCTGAAGCATTGGTCAACAGCAGGAGTTCTTAATCTTTTTTGTTCCATGGACCCCTTTGCCAGTCAGGTGAAAACCATGGACCCCTTACTAAGTCCACACTATACTGTGTATTATTTAATAAATATATCACACCTGCACGAACACGTCCCCAAAAGAATGTTTTTTTGAATTTCAGTTCAAGCTCACGGACCCCTGGTTAAGAACCCTGGATCTAGGTGGTCTCTGGATTGTCTCGGCAGTGTGGGATATTGGGCATTGGAGTCAGGAGGGCCTGAATTCAAATCCAGGTCTAACACTAACTGCGTGATCCCAGACAACCCGTGGAAAATCAGAATTCCTTTCTGTACGTGTGTGGATGAAATAATTTGTCACATAACTGAATGGTTGGAAACAAGCCAAATGTTCCTAGGGACTGGTGATATGAATCATGGCACACCCAGACCATGAAGGCAGCCTCTTCCCCATTCATGATGTTTCCTTCAATGTGCGGTGAGCTCCACTGGCATCATCTCTATTCCCCCTAAACTCACTTGTTCTCCCACTGGAAAGGGGAGGCGGTGACTTTTCTAATTGGTGGCCAAGGGAAGACCGTGGCCTGCCTAGAAAACTCCTCCTCCAAAGGCTTTGTTCTGCATGGGGCAGGACTGGCCTGGGGCTGCCTAGGTGAGTCCAATTCAGGCGTTCAGTATTAAGGAGCCTACCAGTCTTCAGCTGTTAGCTGTGTCAGGGGTGAAGGTGATATTTATTTCTCAAATGGTTCAGAACTCAGATAAGAAAGAAGGTTACTATTTTAAGGATCCTCTCAAATGCCCAACAAAATACCATGGAATACCATGCTGCAAGTTTAAAAGGATTTAATAGATATCTACTTATTGATGTAAAATGATAGAATGGTGTTCAATGTATATTGTTAGGGAAAAAAAGACTATGAAATAAAATGTATGCTATGACTGTTTTTATTTAAAATACATATATATTTTAGCTAAATCTTATTTTTAAAGAAGGCTTAGATATCATAAATGTTACATAAAAAATATAGGGGATTCCCATATACCCCATCCCCTCCTCCTCCCACACTTTCTTCCATTAACAGCTTTCATTAGTGTGGTACATTTCTTACAATTGATGAGCACATACTGAAGCATTGCTGCTAACCATGGACTATAGTTTATAGTTCACAGTTTGCACAATTTTATAGATTTTGACAGAATATATAATGGGCTGCATCCTTAATTGCAATGTTGTGCAGAACAATTCCAATGTCCACATAGTACCCCAGGTCACACCTGTTCTTCCCTCTGCCTCCCCTCAGAGCCTCTGGTGGCCACTGCCTTTATAGCAATGATACAAGTTCTTCCATTGCCAGAATAATAAGTCTACTTATACCATAGTTGCATTCCACCTATGTTTATTCATTCCTCAATCTTGAGGATTTTGGAATGGCCATGCCCACTCTGTTTCTGATTGAGAGGGGACTTGGATCCCATGGGGCAGATGGATGGAACTGTCTTGCTTGCAATCGTTTTGGGGAGCGATGGGCATTCTCCATCATTATCTGTTTTGGGGAGCGATGGGCATTCTCCATCATTATCCTTTTGTTAGTTGTTCTGGGTGTGTCCAGTGAAATGGAGAGCAGGTATTGCAACTCTGCTGAGATTCAGGGCTCAACCAGCATATGAAGAGACTGAAGATTTAAGTCTCTGGGACATTTAATGAGTATAGTGCTAATTTGTCTGTGACATATACAATAGGAAAAAAGTCTGAAATGGTAGAATGAACATTTAATAGCAGTTATTTCTGGGTGATAGGTATTTTTTATATTTTAGATTATATGCATTTTTAAAAGCACCTACAATAAAAGTATATTCTTATTTTATTGATTAAAATGCCAAAGTTATTTATCTGCTAAAAAATAAAGTCATTTTCCAAATTGTCAAAGCTACAAATGCCTCACAATTACCTTTTCATGAGTTCATTGCTGGTGTTAGCTCAAGTCAGCAGTAATTATATATTTGGTGCAGACCATCTGGTGTCACTGATTTTAAATGGGCAGACTTCCACAGGCTGTAAATCACCTTTGAGTTTTAGAATAGCGTGCAGGAAGAAAAGCCTATTTCAAAATTTAAATGATACTATGTGCTTGGTATGTGTCAAATAAAAGGGAAGGATGAGTGATTAATAAACAACAGATCGCAAGCAAATGTAGAATTGTCTAGATTTAAAGAACCTTGGAGTTGCTCTACTAGCCTAGCGGTGGAAAACCATAGCATATTCCTTCCCTCTCCTTTCCCCATACAGACGTTGGTCATCGATGATGTCCCCTTTCTATATACTCTAGAACAAATTTCAATCTCATCTCCTACTCCAAGAAGCCACTATTAGATCCATTGGCTTTGGAAAGACCAATATCACCTTTTAGCCACCTATCCTTGAGTCTGAACCATTTATTTCATAAGTGAGCAAAGTCACGGAGGAGTAAAGTGACTAAGGAAGAGTCCCACACCTCAGGACAGAACTTGATACCCAATCTTTGGTTCAGCACAATCAAATTCCTTAATGAGCACTTGGCATGAGCAAATCAAGGATCTAGCCCTTGTGGAGTTACTTAGATGAATAAGCTATTCACCTGCCCTCAAGAAGATTATAATCTACTCAGAGGGACAGACATGTAAAGTACTCTGACATATGGCAGATGGGAATAGAATACATAACATAAAACTGAAGTACCAGGGAGAGAACAAAGGAAAAGAGACAGATTGTCTTTGGAAAGATTGGGAAAGCCAGTGATCCATCTACCACACTGTGATAAACTATACATTTCAAACAGGAGCTCAGTCTATAATAGGTGCTCAAAAAATGCCAATTGAATAAATTAATAAATGAATATTTAAAAGGATACCTATCATTTGTACAGGCTTCAAATAATTTTTTTAATAATGATAATTACCACAATATGTACCAGACAGAATGTCACTTGACTTTCTTAAATATTATGGGTTAGATAATGTTATCATTTTACAGATAGAACAACAAAACAAAAGTAGCTAAAATTTTATTTTATGGGATAGGCAATATTGAGTGGGTTACAATTTTCTAATTTAATTCTCAAAACCTCCCCTTGAAGTTGGTCTTATCATCCTTTACAAATGACAGAACTGAGGCAGAGAAGGGTCAGTTGACTTGTCCAAAGCCACACAGCTTGTAGGAGAGGAGTCTGTGGAGAAACTCAGTTGAACTCTGGTCATCTGGATGCAGAGAACTTTTTTTTTTAGGTACTGGAGCCAGGGATTGAACCCGGCACTAAGCCACATCAGCTACCTGCAGGGAGATTTTGATGAGCTGTACTGTGCAGTCTGGGGGTAGAAGAACAAATGAACACACCAACTAATACTACCCTCCAGCAATTTACAGGGGCACCGAGATGTGAGCCCCAATAACATCAACAGGACGGCTCTCAGTGAGGGGTGCAACAGTACCAGGCAGAGGTCCAGGGAAGAGAGCTCTCTGGAACGTGCTTGACTTGATATGAAACACCAGCACCAATTGCCTTCTGTGGCTCCTCTAAGAGCAGAGAAAGGGTGGCATTCAGGTTGTTTCTAGAGACTATGTGTTCTAGTTCGTTAGGCTGCCAAAAGCAATACACCAGAAATGGGTTGGCTTTTACAGTAAGAATTTATTAGCTTATAAGCTTACAGTTCTGAGGCCATGAAAATGTCTAAAGCAAGGCACTCTGAAGACAATACCTTCTTCCTGAAGACCAGCTGCTGGCGATCTGGACTCCTCAGATGCTTGGCAAGGCACGTGGCGGCGTCTGCTGGTCTCTCCCTTTTCTTCCGGGTTTCATTGCTTCCAGCTTCTTGCTTACATGGCTTTCTCTCTTTGTCTGAATTTCATTCTCTTTTAAAAGGACTCCAGTAATGCAAACATTTTCGCTGTCCTAATCTTGTGATAATCAGGGTAGGCTAAAAATTCGCTTTATTAGAAACCATACATGTGTCCCCAGAGCTAGTTTTTCTCCCTAGGTCTGGATTTTAGAATGCTGATGATAAACTAAGCCTGATTTATTATATGACCATCCTGTATGGGAAAAGACCGTAACTTTGGGTATCTTTGGTCAACCTTAAGAGATATAGCAGGGGGGAGGATGTGGCTAGGGTGGTTGGACATCTGTCTCCCATATGAAGGGAACTGGGTTCAACCCCCGGGACCACCTGGCAAAAATTAAAAAAAGAAATGTATAGAAGGTACATGGGCCCCCAGGCCCTGTGCATGGGTGCACCGCCAGGTCCCGTGAGTGGTTGCGCCACCAGGCCCTGCAAGCAGGTGAGCCGCCAGACCCCACAAGCCACACAGCAAGATGATGACGTAACAGGAAAGTGACACAAGGGAGAGCCAAGACAAGATGCACTGAAAAACCAGGAACTAAGGTGGCACAGGCGGTAGTAGGATGCCTCTCTCCCACATTGGAGGTTCCGAGGATCAAATCCCACTGAAGACAGGAGGAGAAGGATGAGAAGAGAGGGCAGGAAACGGACACAGAGAGTTGCCCAGCAAATGGACACAAAAACAGCAAAAAAAAAAAAAAAAAGGATTAAAGTAAATAAATAAATCCTTAAAAAAATGTATAGGGGAGGAAGATTCAGACTATAGTTAGTAGTAATACTTTGAAGATGCTCTTTCATGATTTGTTAACGAATGTTTCACAACAATGCAGGATGTTTGTGGGGGGGGTGATGTGTGGGAGCCCTGTATGATGTTATGCATGTTTGTTTTGTAAGATCACAATGTTTACTGAACACTTATAGTTTATTTATGTTCATGTATGAATGATATACTTCAATAAATTGTTTGTTTTTTTTTAAAAGACTCCAGTAAATGAATTAAGACCCACTCTGAATGAGATGGGTCACATCTTAAGATCCTATTCACCAAGGGAGCAGATGTAGCTCAGTGGTTGAGCTCCTGCTTCCATGCATGAGGTCCCAAGTTCAATCCCAGTTATCTCCTAAAAAAAGATCCCACTCACCAAAATATCCTACTTACAATAGGCCCACCTCCACGGGAATGGATTATCTTAAAGAGTAGACTTTCCTGGGGATACATACAGCTTCAGACCCTCAAACTATGTAAGTAAATGTCCTTGTGATTCAACAACATAAGACTTTACCTTTAAAGTTACCAGTGAATGGCAGGAGAAGCTAATGTCCACATCTGTTCTTCAGCTACACAGCTGGACCTGCCATGGCTGAGATGGGCTAGTTCGCTTAAGCAAGGCAGCCATGCTACAAAGGGAGTATGACGTTAGCCGTGGAAAGGAATTATTTGAGAGCCACCCATAGCAGTTGGGATAGTCCTTTTCACAACCCAACCAGACAAACTCTAAAATGCTTTTCCAGTGAAGATGGACAATTTGAGGCTGGGACAGACAACTGCATGAGTGAATGATCTTACTCCTGCGAGGGCCATGAGTCTGCTTTGGCATTGGCTTCAGACAATCTCTGTAACCACCAAACCTTTGATCATATATCCTTCCAATCAGCCACCGCATTGTCTTTAAAATCAAGACTACTAGGCATCCCTGCTGTTCCAGTTATATTGAGCATGCCATGTGCTTTAGTTTGGTAAAAGCTGCAGTATACCAGAAATGGGTTGACTTTTATAATGGGAATTTATTAGGTTAAAAGCTTACAGTTCTGAGGCATCAAGTGTCCAAATCAAGGCTCAGGCAAAGGTCTATTCCCGAAGGTCGGCTGCTGGAGATCCTGGGCTCCTGCCAAATGGCAAGGCACAATGGCGACTCTGCTGGTCTCTGCCTTCTCCAGGCTCACTTTCTCCCTGAGCTCAGCTGTAGACAGGGCATAATGGTTTTATCAGCTGGTCTCTCCCCTCTTCTTCAGGCCTCATTGCTAATTCTGCTTCAGGCTGCTCCATCTATGGCTTTTCTCTTCCCTGGGTTTGTTGATTTCAATATCTGGAGGCTTCTTTCTGTCACTGCAGCCTTTTTCGCTGTGTCTGCAGCTTTTATTCCTCCATTTATAAAGGACTCCAGTAAGAGGATTAAGACACATCCTGGGCTATGCTTTACTGGAGCAATGTAATCAGATTGCCCTTAATTGATCTAATCTAATAAAAAATTCATAAAAGGTTCAATTTATGATCATATTTTTCTGGGGTCCATGTAAAAGACTCAAACCAACACACCATGCTAGGTCTTGAATGATGAGGTAGATAGAACTGGGAGGATGGATAGCATTTCCATAGACAGTGAATTGGGGGAATAGGAGATATTCTGAGGAGAAAGAGAAGCAGAAATGAAAATTAGGAATCAGCAAAGTACAAGGTATGGTGTGGGATTTATGACTAACTTGGTGTGGCTGGAGCATCTGAAATATTTGGGAGGAATATGAGAAATAAGACTTGAAGGGTAGATTGTTTGGGCTATGGTAAACTTGAGAATCAGTCCAAGGAGTTTGTGGGTTTTTAGTGGCTTAATATATTGTCAGACATGCATAGAACAGTCGAGGATCTCAAGCTTGTTTAGGTGGCAGAGATCTTAAATATCATGGTGATCTTTGTGGGCCACCATGAAATACTACTGTATTTATTGAGTCATTAAGCCCCTTTGAAATAATCATCCATGAAAATAAAACTGTAACAAGTATCCAAAATAAAACATTGTAAGAAGTATATATATCAACAAAAGAAGAGCAAACATCAAATCACGTGTGATCACGTGTGATCATTTCTCTTTAAGGAGTGCTTGCTATTCTTCATTTGTTTGCTGTTTCCTAGTTCTCACTAGCCAAGAAGTTAGTGAGTAAATGGAGAATAACTAAACATTAAGAGAAATCTACCCACTAATTTATTTATCTTTTATAGACTGAGAAAATAATGTATTTATTCATTTTTGGAGGTGAAATAACTAAACATTTGCTTGAATTTTTTATTGATAGATAAAATTTTTCTTCAGAATATTCTTATTGTCAAAGAATTTCTGAGACTATACCATTATAAAGTTTTAAAGCTTTAGAGGTGTTGAAAATATAATATAAACAAGGTTTGACGACTAAAGAAAAAGTGTGAGAAAATACAAAGGAGTAAGAAGTTTTTAATATATAAAGAGCCTTTACAAATCCATTCAAAAGAGATTTATTTTTTTAAATATGCATATCCTAAATAAATAAAATAGCTGATGCTTATATAAAATATAGTTAAAAATAAACGAAAATTAAAATTATGAGTTATATATTTTTATCTAATCACATTTTCAATGATTAAATATTGCCCAGTATTGTTGAAGGTGCATCAAAACAGTCTTACATATTAGAGAGAGATTTGGCAATATGCATCAAAAATTTAAATATGCATACTCTTTGATCGGTAATTCTACTTCTAAGAAATTATCCAAAGTTATCAGTAAGACATGTTTAAAATGCTACTAGTAATAGCAAAAATAATATGGAACAATAGTTAATATTTATTGAACTATCTACCAGGCACTGCGATAAGCACTTTACATTCATTATCTGGTTTAATTTCTAAGACAATACTTTGAGATCGATGTTGCTATTATTCCCATTTTACAGTTGAGAAGACTGTTTCTTAGAGAAGTTAAACAACTCAGCAAATCTCCTTGGGAAATGAAACTTGTCATACCATTTTAATAAAAATAATGGTAAAAACCTGGGCATTACTTAGCATACTAGATGGTTGGTTAATTCAAGGTACATTTACACAATGGGATGTCCTTGTTGAAAAGAATGACGTAGGCATGAAGAGACAGCCAGGATACAGTATTAAGTGAAAGAGTAGGCTACAGATGGTGTGTGCATAATGGTTTAAATATATATGCATTTCAATGATGTACTTCAAAGTATCCACAGCATTTATTTCTGAGGGGAGAGATTATGAGGTCTGCTTTACGAAATAGGTGTTATTTTAATTAGAATAATAAGCCTGTATCACTAATTGGGTTCTCCTGAAAAGCACCCCTCTTCCCTACATGAGTCCTATATCAATTTTGAAATATGACAAAACAATAATGTTAACAGGGCCCCACATGGCATCATTACTACTAATGAAGTTCATACAGGAGAACATCATCAGGCAAGTGGGTTCCAGTCTCCCTCACTCCCCAGTCTGGGGACACAGACTTTAGGCTAAAATGACTGCATGGGAGGAGCTAACACAAGAAAACCTCTTTCTCCTTTCATACTCAGCAAGCAGATCTCCTGAACTGGGGTAGAGAGTGAGGATGCAGGGTGAGATAGGACTGACACAGGGAAGGAAGTTTAGGTGGGAAGGAAGCATTCCTACCGACCACCACTTAGGATCTATGGTCAGCTGAATAATGGCCCCCAAAGATAGCCAGGTCGTAATCCTTGGACTCTGTCAGTGCTACTTCATGTGGCAAAAAGGACTGTGCAGAGGAAATGAAGGATCTGGCTATGGAGAGATTATCCAGGATTATCCAGGTAGACCATAAATATAATCCTAAGTGTCCTTTTAAGAGGCAGACAGAAGGAGACTGGACTACAGAAGAGGAAAAAGCAATGCAGTGGGATAGAAGGAGAGATTTGAAGATGCCATACTGCTGGCTTTGAAGATGGAGAAAGAGGCCGTGAGCCAAAGGATGTAGACAGTCCTGAGAATCTGAGAAAGGCAAAGAAAGATTCTCTGCTCTGAGTCTCCAGAAGGTACCAGTCCCGCCAACAATTCGACTTTATCCCAGTGAAACTGATTTTAGACTTCAGACCTCCAGGAATGTAAGGCAATAAATTTGTGTTGTTTTAAGTCACTGAATTTGTGGTAATTTGTTCAAGCAGCATTCAGAAGCTAATACATGATCCTAAAAAATTCTATAAATATGTTTGCATCTTTACGCAAGGTATTTAGAGTCTTCTTTCAGCTATAATTTAATAGAAAATAATGCAAATACTTCTCCTCCCTTAGAGATACATAATGTTGTAAAGTCTGCTTAAATCAGTGATCTACTTCTATCTCAAATATATTGAGATGTTATTTACCCAGCATAGTGGGTAACGGAAAATGCATATAAGTAAATTGTTCAAATGTCAAAAATTTTTTTAACTGCCAAAATGTCAACATTTCATCATTTTGCTGTAAGCTTTCTTTAAATGAATTATATACTTCCAGTCTTCTTAAATACACCAGCCTGAATGGATTTGAGTTTGCACTTTTTTTGTAATTTACTCATAAATGTGACTCTATAAAATAGGTTCCGTGTACTAAAATGTCCTCAATGTATTGAGGGTTGTTAAATGTCTATTTCAAATTTCCTAGAACTGTTGTGGTGTATGAACTCTTTAGCCAGATTATTACAATTGTTCTCTCTCCTTCCTTGCTTCCCAGATGCCAGGTATTCCCCCATGCTGCTGCCGCTATGTCTGCTTTTAGCAAACTCTGTCCTTTCTTAATTGCCGCTCTTAATGGAGAACTAAATAGGAAATCAGAAAACTAAGCTTGTAATAATAGTTTCTGAAATAAATAAGAGCTAAGCTTTCTAGAGGCTTTCCTGTGAGTAAAGTACAAAGTGCTTCTATGTGAATTGGGGATCTATGTGTGGACTATTCCAAGACACAGTAGAATAATCCGGTGTCTGAAATTATCTGTTTTCCTGTCTGTCAGGCGATGAGCTCTCTGAAGGCAAGAGTTGTATCTTAACAATAAAAATGCTAAATAGCAATTATTTATTGTGCACCTACTATGTGTCAGGCACTGTAAAATGTTTTACATATCTCATTTTCTGCACACACTCAAACTCTGAGAGGTCATTGCTTGGTTTTCCAGGCTGCTATGATGAATATCACACAATGGTTGGCTTAGACAATGGGAATTTATTGGCTCATGATTTTGAGGTTAGAAAGAACCCCACATCAAGATATGGGCAAGAGTTGCTTTTTTCCAGAGTCTGTAGCCTTCTGGTGTTGGCTGCCAGCAATCCCTGGAATTCTTTGGCGTGCATCTCTGCTTCCCATCACAGGATGATGTCCTCTCTTTTCCAGCTTCTGTGACTTCTGGGTTCTCTTCATAAGGCCTCCAGTAATCCAGATTAAGACCCAACCTGGCTCAGTTTGCCACACCTTAACTAAAAATACTGTTTTCAAGAGGTCCTATTTGCCACGGTTCCCACCCACAGGGATGCTGCTAAGGAAGTCACAAACTTAGGTGCCATCTCCCAGCCCTCGCCTCCTACCCCCTCCTTTACTACTTTTGCTTGCATGTTTCTACTTGCTTGCATGCAGGTGTTTGTAATGTTTCCACTCTTGTTCCTGTGTGTGCAGGTATTTGGTATGTTTCTGTTTTGCAAGAGACCGCAGGCAGCCCCAGCTGCTTGCCAGGGCACAAGAGTTGCTCACTGAGAGATTCACCTTCCCCTGGAGCGTAAAACCCCTCATCACTCAGGCAGTGCAGGGGAGCCTCATCTCTGATGCAAAGAGAGGCATGGGGAGCTGCCCAGCACTTGGCCTCCTTGGGGGTCCAACCATAATTGGCCCCTTGTCTCTGACGCAGAGCGGGGCATGCAGAGCTGCCATCCACCAGCCCTGACCCCAGCAGCCGGCCTCCCTGGGGGACCAGCCAGGTGGGATCTTCCCCTTGCTCATTTAGACCACTGGACTGTGTGGTGAAGCAGTCACTTGCTAAAAGTGCCCGAGCCTGTGTTCCCACGACACATGGTACAGCCAACTCGCTCCCTAGATGTGGATTAAGATTAAAAACAATAACCACAGAGAATTATTCCATTCATCAATTATAGAAATGGAAATTGGGGTCAATAGATGTAGCAACTTGCCCAGGGCTGACCAGGAAATCAAACCAGAGGTATCTGATGTTCACCCCTGATCTGGTCACTAGCCACCCTGACACCTACGCCACTGACCCTGTAGCCCTGGTGACTAAAAGAGTTGCTGGTACTCAGTGGTAAATGGTGGTGACAAAATGAACGTGTGCCAGCTCCAGCCCTCTGCATTCAGCAGACTGCCTGGCATGTAATATCCAGCTCCAATGTTGTGAAATGAAAACCTTGAATCATGCCTGTCCCTCAAACCGTGCAATAAAAGGGCAGGGCAGTCACTGCAGATTCGTAGGAACAGAAGCCGCTAACAAATGTATCTTGTTAGTCTGCTGTCAGGAGCAAGATTTTTATCAGGGATGTTGTATTTCTGAAGACACCAGAATAATTTCCTCCTAATAAATTTCCATCTTATTCGGAGAACCTGAGATTCTGCCAGGAGCTCCAGGCCTCCTGGGGGTAGGGCTCGGGCAGCTTTGTACTGCTGGATTAGATGTGTGTGCACGTCTCGGAAGGGCCAGGTGAGCCCTGGCTGTAAAGGCACATTGGGGCATTAAAACAATAGCACAGCGACGCGTGCAGCATGAGTTCAGGTTCCAGGCACCCTTCTAAAAGGACCTTTTAAATGTGGTGTTAATGGGCTTCCTACCCACCCACCCCCCAGGCAGTGGAGGAAGTAGTTTGCCTGTATGTTCATTCTGCAAACAGGAAAGGAAATATTTTCCTATATCCATTTCAGATTTGATTCATGGAAAGTCAAAAGGCTGTCAGTGTTGCATTTTCTTTTCCATTTGGGGGTTTTCTTTTAAATTCTCCTTTGGCACTATCAACCACTCCAAATGTATCAGGAAAACACAACCAGGACAGGACTTTGTGAAGGCCATAATGGATTAATTCCTACAAGGGGTAGATGGTAGCTTTAATCCTTTAAATGCGAATGGCATCGCTTTAAATAGAGCAGAACAAGCTGTTCACAGCCTCTCCCCAATTCTTTAAGAAACAGAAGGAGATTCTTTTCCTCTTTTCACTGATCCAAGACTATATATAAACTCCAAGTTCTTTTCTTTGCCCCTTTCCCCTTCCCCCACAAGGATCACCCAGTCGGCTCCTCTACAGAACTAGTGAGATGAAGAGAAAAGTGTGGATTTTTTTAAAACACAAAAAGAATTACCATTCCAGCCCACAAACTAATTCCATTTGTGATTTAGAGGGGCATGGCACCTTTCCCCTAGAACTTCCCTGGGGAAAAAACTAATGGCCATTTCGATGCTGTGTAAAAATTAGGATCAAGTCACAAATTATTGGACCCTATTAGGGATTTCTCTTAAGTAAATTTAGGTTATCTATTACAGTCTTCCAAGAGACTTGGGTGCTTCAAATCTTCCACATTAAGAGAACATTTAAGATTTCCTGAAATCAATAGTAAATATGATTTGAAGATAAGGCCTGGTTGCTACAAACATGGCTTCTCTTTTGTGGCAGCCAAGCTTCAAAAAATAATAGAAATGAGATGATGGATCCTATAACAGAAGGATTTTCAGCAAAGAAAAGGGATCATTATTGCCAGCAAATCATATATCACAAGCCCACAACGGATTCCATCAGATTACCAGGAAATTTAGGAAACGATACTGGGGGGTGTGTGTGTGTGTGTTTTTCAAGCCACACAAAGGCAGATAATATTTCCTCCAGGAAGACATATCTGTGTTTATGTTCCATATCTTTATTTCTTCAGTAATCAGGTTTAAGCTGAATTTTATTGTTTTCTACATCTTTCAAGTAGCAAGTTGATATTAAACTCCAGTGTTCATGCAATACTGAGGAAATCTATACATGAATGCCTGCCTGGTGATGGCACAGTTTGCATTTTATCTTAAGTTAATAAAGGTTTTAACCATGTCTAAGTGGAAAAGATGTTTTCTCGGGGCAAATGCCTGCCTCCTGGATGTACTCACGCCTCCTCACAGACTCCCTTCCAGAATTCTAGAACTGTCTTCACTGCATCCTTTGCATCCCAGGCCACTCTCCTCCCTGTTCTTCTGTTGAGACAGTAAGCCAGGAACATGACTCTCTGTTTATAGTTAAAGCTTCAGATTATAAAGGAGGGAATATCACTACAGCTGCTCGTCTCTTGCAGTTATTATTTTAAAGCAAGGACTCTTAGCCTTTCTTTTTCCACAGACCCTTTGCCAGTCAGGTGAAAACCAGGGACCCCTTCTCAGAATGTAGTAGCAGATGGTTTTACAACACTCAACTAGCGTTGGGTCTAACAACTACTGTAATTTTAAAGTATGGATGAGTGTAAGCGATTTTTCAAGATACGCAACAACTGTATTGTGATATGAAATGAATACTATTGTAATTTATTGCATACATTCATATGTGAAGGAAATGCTAGATTTCAGTTCGAGGTCAGAGAAAAAAAGATAATGAGTTGATTTTTTTCAATTCAAGCTCATGGACCCCCTGAAATCTTTCCATGGACCCCTTGGGGATCTGTGGACCCCTGATTAAGAACCTCTGTTTTAAAGGGACAGAGAGAGGGTGAATGTAATGAAGTTGCTCTAGCCCTGTCTTCATCCCTTCTACACCTCTTCACCAATTAGAAAGCCCATCCCTCACATGCTGCTGCCCCGAACTGCCCCCCCCCCAATGATGTTGGAGGCCAAGTCCTAGACTGGGAGTAAATAGTCCTGCCTCACACTTCCAGCTCTGCTGTGGACAAGCAGAGCTAAACTCGCTGGATCTTACTAGCAGCTAGGCACAATGTTTAGTTCTCAAAATGTGTTGCCTAGTTTCATCCTTGTGATACGCTATGAAGTAGTTGCCACTATTAACCCCACTTCAGGTCATGAAACCGAGGCTAATAAAAAAGTTACATGACTTGCCCAGTGGAGGAGCTGGGATTTGAACCCAGGGCTTGGGACCCCAATGTGGATCCTTGCTGACTTGGAGTGAGGCCCCCACCAGCCCCAGTGTTGTCACCTGTTCAATGACAAGGTTAAGTGCACTTCTACATTTCCTTCCAGTACCAGTGTTTTAACATATTCTCTATCTCTTTCTCTAACTTGCAGGTCAAGTTTTAAAGATGAAGCCAAAGACGTTGTCATCTTTTGGTGAATGCAATTTCCTGCTGAGGTTCTGCCATGTGGTTCTCTGTGGTTTTAGCTGTATCCTTAAGCACAAGAAATTAAGTGCTAAGCAAAATGTAGGATAAAAAAAAAAATTATGTCCCACTCCCAGCTGCAAAATATTAATGGTGGGATTACACATGGTTTTGCACTTAATTGATGCCGGCCTGCTGAAAACACATGCCGCTTGTGTAAAATGTTATTTTTCTAAAACTTCTGTATTACAAAACTGAGTGTACTATGAATTCATTTTCTAAAAATAGATATATACCAAATTGTTGACTTTACATTTGGGTGGTAAAAGGCTTAAAAACCCTTTTTGTTGTTACTGTTGCTATATCTGATTTTTCCCCATGAATTTGTATAACTTTTGTAAAGAAAGAATAAAGAACAATAATTTTTTTAAAACATGCAAAAAACATTCCCTTTTCCTCCATCCAAAAATCACACCATTTCAAATCAAGGAAGAAGCATGGAGATGGGGGTATGTGGGGATTTCTCTGAGACTGACTCTAAATTGCACAGATTTCCAAAGTGCATAATTGAGGAACCTGGTGAAAGAGAGAGTCTTGGAAGTATTTTCTCCCAGGATTTCTCTCCAGAGGGTTTTTTCTTCAGGGCAACTGATGGCCTGAAAATGAGATTATACCTTTTTTTAGGGATACACTGCAGCTCTGCAATTCCTTCTCTGGAATTCTGAAATCCAAAATGCTCTGAAAATTGAAAATTGAAAGCTTTATTCAAAACTCCTCATTTGGCTGCAAACCCTAACATTTACCCACAGTCTTTATCTCACTTAGTATGATTATTAATATATTTCCCTGCAAAAATAGTAAGGTTGGATTACAGGGTGTCTCCCGCCACCTCTGCTGTAGATATCATATAACATACCCATTATGCACACTGATTTACCTTTCTAAAATTTAAATAATTCCGAAATCCAAAGCACATCTGGCTCTGTGGGTTTTGGCTGTCAGCTTAGTGACCTGAACCTAATTTAAGAGTCGGTGCTATTTAAACCTTACAAGAAAACGTATCTCAGTCACGGTGCACGCAGCAACCCCTCTGGATTTTCTTCTCTTAAGGCTATCCCTCATGACATGTATTATATTGGATTTGTGGAAGGAGGGAGGAGTACAACCTTGGGAGAGTGGACTGGGGGGGGGGTGCGGAGGGTGGGGTGGAGAACCTCTGTAGACAAAGCAACTTTTGAAGACCAGGTGAACAAAATAATTGCCAAATAATTGAATCACTTTTTCTCTCTATGCCCAGAAAATAGCCCTGCATAAAATTAGAACTGCCTCTGCATGTTCTTATTTCATATGTTTCTTTCTTGTTGGTAATAGTTTCCTTGGATAGGATACATATATCGGATGACAGAGTTAGGCATATTTTTATAGATAGGTGCTCTAACCTTTGTAAACATCCCACGTGATTACATTCACTAGGATGCCAGAAAGCACATCTAGTAGAGAAATCACCTTAGGCATCATAACATGGGTAAATGAGTCTCTTCTATCAAATATTTATTTTTTTCACCTTGCAACACAAATAATGTGGGAGAAGAAAGATGCTTGTAAGGTGATATCAGTATAGGACAGGCTGATCAAGGAGCAGGAGGCAGAAACTCACCTTAGAGTCAAAACCCTTAAGTTGAGCTACAAATTCTTTTTATTTTAAAGATTTATTTTATTTATTTATCCCCCCCCCCTCATTGTTTGAGGTCACTGTCTGCTCTCTGTGTCTATTTGCTGTGTGCTCTCTGTGTTTGCTCGTCTTCTTACGAGGTACCGGGAACAGAACCCGGGACCTCCTATGTGGTAGAGAGGTATCCAATCACCTGAGCCACCTCAGCTTCCTGGTCTGTTGTGTCTCTCATTGCCTTTCCTCTTTGTGTCTCTTTTGTTGCGTCATCTTGTTGCATCAGCTCACCATGCCTGCCTGCTGCTCCAACTTGCCTTCTCCAGGAGGCACCAGGAACCAAACCTGGGACCTTCCGTGTGGTAGGCAGAAGCCCAATTCGCTTGAGCCACATCTCCTTCCCCCAAATTCTTGTTGTTGTTTTTTTGTCCTAGCAGTTCATAAATCCATCAAAAGAATTTTTAGGCTGAGGCACAGCACCAGTCAGAACTAGCCTCCTGCTCACCTTACTGGCTGATGCTTTCTGTAGATCAAAACAGGTTTCTTTTTGCAGTAAGCAAAGATTCATTTAAAAGACCTGAAATTGGCCAAGAGGCCCATACCTTCAGAAAAAGATTCCCAATTGACTCTTTCACAGAGCACACTTCGGCAATGTGATTTCTTGAGAGTTTATAGCCTTGATTTTGTCTTCTGTATTGAATACCAAGTCGTGAAAAAGTTAGAAACAGAAACACAAACACCCAAATGACCTCTTAGCTCCTGAGCCGTATCTCCAGATTCATTAATGTCTCCCTTTGATTCAGTATCTGTGAGCCCCAGAGCTTAGTTTAAAATGCAAAGTATCAGTGCGTAGTTCAAGGCGAAGTTGTGCAAGAACAATATTATGGTGAGGAAATAATAAGTGGGCTGAGAGAAGACCGCAGAATAATAAGAGGGCCAAGAGTAGAGCACTGAGGCATCAAATGAAGAAGCATATCTAAGGAGAGAGGGCAAAAGCAGAAGCACTGAAATCGGGAAGGTTCAGAGGCCTGAAAGCTATGTGGGCTGGAGCTGGTTATTCAAATGCTCTGAGCAGTTTCCCCTTAGGTAAAATAGTGGCAATAAGACTTGCTCCGTTGATGTGAGGATTAAGTGGGATCATGTATGTAAAGTGTTTAGTGATGTGCCCGGCATGTAAGGAAGAGTGTGATAAATTATAATTTTATTATTCCCCTTAACATCCCAATCTTATCTACACCTCCCTTCCTGCCTTGCACTTTTAAGATGAAAGAGAGCCAAATCATAGTTTCAGGCTTGCATTTGCGGGTAAGCAGAACTATCTTTCCACTATTCTTGCAGAAAGCCTCACAATTAAAAACGAAAATAAAATGTTCGTTCTTTAGATTTTATTTTAACCAGCCCACAAATTTTTTTTTATCCTTCTTTCCTTTCAGAAACCCTGCAGCTGACGGCAGGGATGTCAGACGAGCAACCTTTGGAAGTCTCAGATTCTTGAATTTTCTATTGCTTATTAAAATTCTATCTCACCCATACCCTGATCCCACAAGCATCTGGCGGCTCAACCTGCAGAGCAGAGCCTGTTCTGGTTTTATTCATTTATTCATCAAACATTTATTGAACATCTTCTACCTTTCAGGCACTGCGCTAGGCTCTGGGACAGTTGCATGAATAAGATAATGTTTCTATTCTCGGAGAACCCACAGACTAGAGGAGAGTCCGACATGTACAAAAATAATTACAGCACAAGGAAGAAAACGCAATGATAGAGATTAACCAGGAAGCAGAGAGGAAAGGACTCGTGTTATCTCCCTAAAGGGTAGGGGAGGGTGAGTAGGAAAGAATGCTGCAGGGTGGAGCTTGCTTAATCTATGGCTAGGAGGGGTAAGATTTTCCAAAAGCCATTGCTTCAGGTACTGAGAATTCAGTCCTGCGGTACCCCGTGAGAGTCCTGACATAGGCAGCTTCTGAAAAGGCTCCCAATAATTCCACCTCCTGGTATGAACACCTGTTGTGGGTAGAATCCTACCCCACACCAAAGACATAGTCAAGTCCTAACCCCCATCCCATGAATGTGATCTTATTTGGAAATAGGGTAATCGCAAATGGAACTAGTAAAGTTAAAATGAGGTCATACTGGAGTAGGGTGGACCCTAACCCAGCATGACTGCTGTCTGCTGGGGAAGTCACAGACACATACAAACAGCCATCAACCAGCCTTCTCCTCCCCCTGCCTCTTCTTCTATCGTACTATTTCCATTCCACAACCTGGGGGAGATGGTAAGTCTAACGAAAAGAAAAGACCTGACCAGACCACAAACCCCAAAACCAGTAACAAGCAGCCACAGATGCTTATCAGGGCAGGAATTCTTAGTGGCAGTCCCCATCCCCACAAGGTGGATAAAAAACCACACCCAAACAGTATACATTTGTCTCTCTTCAGCATGCAGTGGGGTGTGTGGAGCTGCCATCGAGGGACCCCAACCTGGAGCAGTTTTTAGCGTCCCCAGGAGACCAGCTGTGATGGGACTTCTTCCCCTGCTCTTTTGAACTCTTTGTGTTGTGTAAGCAACAAAGAGGTTACTTTTCCTTCTGGACCCTTTATGCTGTGCAAGTAATAAAGAGGCCATTGCTGAAAATCCCTGTTGCATCCATGAGTCTGTGTTCCCATGACCCACTTTATAGCAACTTGCTCCACAGAGATTGGCACAGGGAGCAGGGTGCACGGGAAGTGTGGAGTGGGTTGATTTTATCTGGCCACTCCTTTCAACACTCTTGTGTTCCTTTTTTATGGGAGCATCTTGGGTAACACCGAATTCATGGCTTTGAGGGTTAAACTGAGAGCTTGCCCCCACCCTGCCAGCCTGGGTAGAGGCACTGACCCCTGGCTCCAGGACCTAGGGTGTGCTGTCTCCACTCTGAGGAAGAGGTGGTGATAAATGGGGCTCTGACAAAGCCCCCAGGAATGCCGGGGAGTTGACTAGCTGGCTCCATGCCAAGATCAATGGGGCTGGGGCTTCCACTGCCCGCCGTACTCCCCTGGCTCATGGCTCATGGCTCATGGCTTCTAATAACTGTTCATTCTGGAACAGGCACACTCAGGTACCTAGACTGATCTTGAGGTTAGTGTGAGGCCAAGCATTATTCAGGAGACTATTAGCACTGAAGATGGGGAACGGGGGGTGAACATGAAAGTGTGAGCTTTTATGGAGAAGGAGATGCAGGATATAAAAGATAGACATGGCCAGAAGCAGGAGACAACCTCCTATCATGGCCGTCCTGACTTTATGATGAGGGGGCGATGAGTGCCCTGGTCAACAGGCTACCTGAAAAGTCTCGGCCTCCTCACATCCAAGCCCATCCTCCAATGGACCCTCAGTTAATAAGAGCCAGGAGAGGAGGAAGCTGCCACCAAGGCTGAGCCTTGTCTAGGCATGGCATGACCCCAACCGTTGTCTGACTGGGACCTAAAGGGAGTCAGACGACCTTATCCTACTCTGGGTGACCTCCCCCAAATTCCAACTGAGCTTTGGTGTAGCAAGGAGGAAGCTGCAGTCACGCTGCAACAGCGGGGTATTGGCTTGTGGATATTCCACCCCCACCGGAGGGATTTAGCCTCTCAACAGATTCCTATGTCATAACAGGACATTGATGACTTTATTAGAAAGGGTCCCCCCTGAGTGGGGTGACAAGCTGATTTTGTTCCTCAGCCCAGGTCTTCACCTGGGCAACATGACTGAGCAGATTTACGGTACCATCCCGGCCCTCCACTCCCCAAGCTATGTTCTTGTGTTTGCTAAAGCAAGCGGTCTCAAAGGACACCACAGATGGGGTCTTCATTGGAGAACTTTGAGAAAAATATAAGCTAGAAGGAGGGCCACAGGCTTGACAGGGACAATCTCCCTCTGCCCAACCCTTTCCTCATAATACCCAGATCTGGGTGGTAGTGGAGGATGTAGGGTCTGCAGATATCCCATCCTTCCCTACAGCCCTAACTGAGGAATCCCAGGAGGGATCTCTCTACCCAGGCTTGACTATATTAAAATGGCTTAAGGGTGGAGCCAAGGGCCCCATCCACCCCCTGGGGACCAAAGGCCTTATGCCCCAGTGTGTGTGCAATTTGGGGGCAGTGAACAAACTTTTATGATGCTTTTGGATACAGATTCCGAGGTCATTGTGATTCTGGGAGAAACAGAGGGAAGGGGGCTGTGAACAGCATTGGGAGGTGTTAGGCTGGGGGGTGGGGATTGGTGGGTATTGCCACCTTTTGGGTCTATCCCCTTGGCTCTCTGGCCACCTCTGTGGTCATGTTTCCCTCTGGGAAATGCATTGTAGGAATTGATATCCTTCACTGCTGCACTTCCCAGCAGCTACTTTGGGATGTGTTCTCCCACCCCAGTGAATTCTGGCCGTCGCTATTGGTCAAGTGATAGGCCAGGCACACCCAGTGCTCCCACCTCCTTGCTCATTGTCCAGCAGTGGCAACACTGCCTCTCTGGTGGGGAAAGGACGTTACTGAATCATAAAGGACTTTCTATCTGCTGTGTCCCCGGCTCTGACATATCTGCTTATAAATAGCACAGTGTGGCCAGTGAAAAAAAGCAAGCGGATCATGACAATTGACTATAGACTATTGACGTTTGAATGCAGAAGTGTCCCTTTTGGCACCCACGGCCCCAGACATTGTGACTCTCACGGAAAGCATTATGGGCCTTACCAGTGTTTGGTGCACAGTCGTTGACTTGCAAAGTTCTTTGCCGCAGTCCCACTCTGGGAGCAGGACTGAGATAAATTCACTTTACAGTGGCAAGGCTGATAGTATACCTTTACTGTACTGCCCCAGGGGTGTTTAACACCACCGACCGCTCCCCCTGCTATCAGTGGGTAGGACCGGATTTGAGTAAGCTACCCCTGCTCAAGGGGCTCCAAGTGTTCCATTATGACACCTTGCTGGTTGACCAGGTGAGGAGCAAACCACCCAGAGATTACACACATTGCTAACTGGGCTCGGCAATCTGGTTAGGCCATAAATCCTGAACAAAATATAAGGTCCAGCCGAGAAGGTCACCTTCTTGGGTAATATGGGCCAGAGCCTAGCACCAGATCCCTAACCCAGTATGGAACAAATTATTGCCCCTAAAGTCCCCCACCTCCAAAAAGGAGGCCCAACAGTTGTTTGGGTTATTTGCACATGAGTGCTAGCATATTTCTCATCCTGGTTTCCCCCTGACATCTCTATCAGGTGACACAGAAAGCAGGCATGTTCTGCTGGAGAACAGAGAATGAGCAGGCCCTGCACGAGGTAAAAGTGGCCTTTCAGTCTCCTTACCTCTAGGACCTTTAGAGCCTGGATCTCCATTTGAATAGTTACAGGGTTCTGTCACCCAAACCCATGCCAAGTGGTCTCTGGCAGAAGGAGGGAGCAGCAGAAATTCACAGACCCTGGGCTTCCAGACCAAGAATTTCCCAGATGCACAGATGGAGTCCAGCACTATTACTCCTTTCAGAGGCAACTTCCAGCTTGCTCTTGGGTCTTGGTGGGAGTGAAGGGTATTGCTGAGAGCTCACAGGTCCTCTTGAGGCCAGAAATCCCCATCACATCAGCAAGGAGAGGCACCATCTCTATTACTCACGTTGATACACATGGCAAGGGCCCATATCATGATGAGCATCACTGGAATGACCTAGCAGATAAAGGATGCACGGAGCAGCTTTTCACATCCAATGAAGCTGGAGATCCTCCAGCGAGAGAGGCAGAGGATCATCCCTGACCTGAGGATGAAGACAATGACACTACTCTCAGTGACATCCATGGAATAGCTGAATCTCCCATGACTGCTTCTGCTGCCGGGTGGATTCACCGCCAAACGGGACATAGAAATCCCAACACCATGAAATTATGGGCCTAAGATCATGGAGCACCTCTTTCATTAAAAGAGGTCTGATCTGCTTTTTGAGAGAGATATCAACTATAAGCCAGAACCCAAAAAGGGCCTTTAGGAGCTATTCCCAGAGGGACCACACAAGGTCACTCAGGGCAAGTGAACTCTGTTGGCTCTCTCCTGCCATCCCATGGTATGTCCTATGCCTCGGCTGTGGTAGACACTTATTCCAGCTATGGCCTAGCCTATCCAGCTATCATGTAGATGCAGTACATACATGGGATACCTTGGAAAAGCAGCTCTGCCATCCCTTTGGCCTTCCAGGTGACACCTCCTCTGACCAAGGACCCCACTTTACTGTGCAATCCACTTAACAATGAGCCCTGACTCACTGAATTTGATGTGTCATCCATGTCACCCACCACCCATTAGGCAGCTGGCATTGTGGAGAGCTTTAATGGCCACCTGAAAAGGGCGATTTGACGTCTACATCCTGACAACTTTCCTACTAGATGGACTGTCCGCCTTACTTGGGCCCTCTGGAAGCTGAACTCAGCAGTTCCCTGGAAGGAAAACATGGTCTCATCCTGCTTCCTAGCACAGGGAGGGGATGAGGATAGGGGAGGAGCCCAGACTTTGCTGCCCTTCACCCATCAGGACGAGGATTAATTCCCAAAGGAGGACCAAGGTCACTCCACGGGGGACTCTCCTTTTAGCCTGCTTTTTACCCCATTTCATCCCTTCTCGTGGCACCCAGGTGGGGGGTGGGGTAACAGAAGCAGGTCTGGAAGTGCTTAACATGCATTATTACTACTCACTTCTCCCTCTCCCTTTATTTTCACTGCTGAATCTCTAGCACTTGAGAATAGTGCCTGGCAAATAGCAGATGCTCAAAATTTATTTGCTGAATAACTGAATGAGTAATGTTTGCATTGCAATTGAGCTATTCATTATACACACACACACACACACGCACAAGTACGTACATCTTTACCTGTAATGAAACCATGGAGTCTTGGCAGGCTGCTAATTTATAAACTGGTACATCATTAGTGCTCAATAAATGTGTGTGAGTTTGTTGATGAACTCATTTCTATGGATCAGAGTGGATGTTCTGATTCTCTTTAAAAGGCTGAAAAATCTTCTTTCATTTTGACCCCATGATTTAATTGCTAATAATGAAAACGGAAGAGAAGGATGAGATGGAAACTAACATTGACTAACCACGTCCTTTGTGTCAGTCATTGGGCCAGGGCATTTTAAGAACTATTCAATTTAATCTTCACTATAATCTGAGAGGGGTATTAACATCCACGTTTTACAGATGATTAAACTGAGGCTCAGAGGAAGTTTTAGTGATTTGTCTGATATCCCACACCATGTCCAGTGGTTACATGTCAAATAATCAATGTTTGCATAACAATCTTCCCTTCACTGAACACTTCCATATTTATTTCATTCATTCCTCTTAGCAATTCTGTGATTCAGAAAGTTTAATTTGCCCAGTGTAATGTGTGCTTCTTTAATTAAAAAAAAAAAAAAACTATTCAATTCTGCTACAGGAATTATGAAAAACTAAATATAAAAAAATTGTCATTTATGAGACATGTTAGACATAGATAAAATAGAATACATGTGTATTAAATATAGATAAAATAGGTGGAACAAGCAAGAGTGTTTCTTACAGATAGAAAGGGATTGAAAAACCTAGTCATAAGGTACCATCATGACTGCAGTAGGCTAATAGTTTATGGCATCCCTAAATCAACCCTTTTGCCCATTGTTAATATCCATTATGATTGCGTTCTGGCCCTATGTATCTCTTGTCCAAGAAATACAGATAAAACCTGTGACTGCACAATAGATCGTGGACAAGCTATAGCTCTTGTCCAGGCATACTTGCTTTTAATCTCACCATCCCTTCACCTTGCATCCCTCCAATAGAACAAGTATTGCTGGTTCCATCTCTCATGTCTCTTGTTAAACCTCAGTTGTAGTCCTCTAATCACAACATCAGTGGGAAAGGTGGGTGCAGGAGTGAGGGTTAGAGTGGGGAAGGAGAACAGATGAAAATCGATATACTCCACTTGACCCTATCCTGTGTGTGTTAGCCCATCCCATCTCTTTTCCATTGCTTCTTGCTGAAGTTTTTTAATTGATCCAACAAACTGATTGGAGTATCCTAATTTGGTTTCTGAGACTTCCTGATGATCTCCTGGATATTATGCTTGATATTGTACTTTGAGCCAAAATTGAATCAAGGTAATTTCATACACAACACCTACCATGATGAATCTGTCTAACTCCAAATCCTTTTTCAGCATTACATTGGACTCTATCCCCATGTGTACCTAGTAGAAAAGTAAACCTTTCAGAAAGAAGAAACCTCTCCCTCCCTCCCAAAATAATCTCTGCTAGAATTTTTGGTTCCATACAAAATCTAATTCTGAATCTTCCTTTATGTAAAAAATGTATAAGCTTGAGTCAATGTTAAAGTCACAAGTATAGAGTGAACTACATTGAAAAGTTGTCAAAATGATATGGGTCCTTGCTCTATTTCTAGAGCTCCCTAGTTTTGCATTCAGCTAAGCACCTTCTCTTCTGTAAGCCTGTTACCTTATCTCAACCCAGGAGATGACTTTTATAACACCTGGCCCCTGCTAGAGTGGTTTTGAAAGCAAAAGAAAAAATTGAGAGTTCTCTAGGAAAACAAGTGATGGGATAGATAGAGAAAGAGAAGGGGCAGGGGGAGAGAGAGAGACAGAGAGAGAGAGAATAGGCATATTATGAAATTTATTATAAGAATTGGCTCACATGACTGTGGGGATGGGCAAGACTAAATTCTGCGGGCAGGTCACAATCTGGGAACTCTGATAAAGGTTTTTGATGAATTCCCCAAGAGAAGTTGGCTGGATGAAGTAGAGATGGAAATTCTCTCTTCTGACTGTAGAAATCATCACTTCTCTTTTTAAAGCTTTCAACTGAGTGGATAAGACTTCTCTCATTGTTGAAGGCAATGTCCTCAGTTGATTGTAGATGTAATCAGCTATAGATGCAATCCATGAAATATCCTTACCACAACAATCAGGCTAGTGCTTGCTTGACCAAACAACTGGACCCAATAACCTAGGCAAGTTGCCACATGAACTTAACCTTCATAATATTAACTTCTTCTATTGCACTGTCTGGTACTCTTTTAATCCTTTCAATATCCTTATGAGGTAGGCACTAAAATTATCCTCATTTTACACAAGGACACTGTCACAGAGAAGTTAAGTGGCTGGTCCAAGCTCACACAGCGGGCTATGGGAAGAGCTGGGATTTGAACTTAGAGCAACATGTTCCAGAGCCCATGCTCTTACATACAACCCAAACTTCCTCAGTTCTCTGAAGGGAAAAGGTTTGTGCAAGTGTGATATAGTGGTAATGGATGGACCACTTTGACCTTCCTAACCTTTTCTCTGTGATTGCTTCTTTATTGTAAGATGTCAGAACAGGTGCAATATGAAAAGTATAACAAGGCAGATAGAAAAACCTAAGGGAAAATTTTCTGAACAACAACAAAAAATGGATATGTAAGCAGCAAACCAGACAACACAAGATCTAGGAAGAAATACTACCTTTGCTAAGATGAGCCAAAGAGACTTTTAAGGAAAGATGAAAATAGAGCATGGTCTTCAAGAATGAGCAACATGAAGGAAGAAAGAACTCTATGACCACAGAACCTAAGATTCCACCATTAACAAACTCACTAGTAGTCAGCCTCCTCACTTATTCCCTACCACACATAGTCTAGGTTCACTGCTCTCCTTGTAGCACCTCAAGATTAGAAGAAGACTTGGCTTCCAACTTTATAGGTAAAGCGAGGCCTTCAGATAAATACCTCTCCAGTTCCTGCTTTACCTCCCAACTTGACTTCTACTACACTCACCTATTGTACTTGACTCTGTTATGGTGGAAACAGGATTTTTCTACCCATAGAGAATTGCTTTTCCTCTGTACTAGAACCTTTCTCCTCAGCACTTCCTCAAGGACTTCATGTTGGTGATCCTTATGCTTCTTTCTCAACCTCCCTCTCTTCTAATGTTCTACAACCTCCCCTGGCAAGTGCTTCTACTCTCCATGCTTTGACCTCCATTCATGTTGTAAACAATCTCCAAATCTACATCTCCCTACAGTCCTTTTCCCTGAGACCCTGACCATCTCTATCTGGGGTCATTATTCTCCCTTTAAATCTGATTTTCTTCCCAGTAGTCCTTATCTTGGGAAAATTATATCAATTTTATCTTTTAACTGTAGAGGAAAATCTAGGCATCATCTATGACTCCTATATCCAACACCTAGTAATCGTGACAATGTAAAATCCTAACATCTCTTGAATCTATCCTTCCTCTATATCAGGAGTTAGCAAACTACAGCCCATAAGCCACATCCAGCCTACCATATGCTTATGTAAATAAAGTTTTATTGGAACATAGAGAAGCTCATTCATTGACATATTGTCCATGGATACTTTGGAACCAATTGGACAGAGTTGAGTAGTTGATCCTGAGATCACATGGACCTGAAAATCTAAACTATTTACTATCAGGCCCTTTACAACAAAAGTTTGCTTCTTTATATTCTTTTTATTCTTTCTGGATCTGCTCTCATTGAAGCTCTTGATATCCTTATGCACCTTAGTCATTTATCTAACAAATATTTATTGACCTTCTACTATACCCCCAAGACACTGTTCTACAAGCTGGGTTTATACAGCAATGAGCAAAAACAAACAAGGTACATGCACACCAAGCCCATTCCTGCTCCAGGAGATTTTCACTTAAGACTCCACCTGGCTCTCACACTTTCTTCAGATCTTTCTTCAGGTCTCTATTCAAAACCTTCTCTGCCCAAGCTATCCAATATGGAGCCCTCCATGCTCTTCCCCCATACTGTTGACTAACTTTTCTTCTTAGCATTTTCACACTTAGTGTATTATACACTTTTGTCTGTTTCCTTCTCACATTTGCTATTAGAATGGAAGCATCATTAGTGCTTGGGTCTTGCTTGGTTTTCACCTCATTCACTCCCACCCAAGATTCCAGAAAAGCTGAGCTGCCCAGACTTCTTCAAGCCATGTGGCATCAAGTGAGGATGGGGCAGATATTAGCAGGGAATGAGAGGCAACCCAGGACACATTATGGAAATCATTATATGCCAAACTAAGGAGGTTGGTTTTAAGGAGAACTTCGGAAGGCATCAAATATAAAATGTACCTAAATCCACAGCTTTACCAAGAAAAAACCCTGGAGACCAGGAGTATGGAAACTTGGCATCTAGTCCTAGTTCTGATTTCAAATACTTTGAACCAGCACATCACTCCAGGTTTCCATTTCCTATCTGTCAAGGGTGGCCAGATTTATAAATGCCCTTCTAGCTCTAGTGGACCTTCTTCTCTGGAGGAAGAATTCATTTACTGAATTCTTAGACAGATAGAAGAAGTTAGAGTGTATAACACAGAAAATACAAATTGACCATGGACATTTCTTTCCATATCACTGTCCTCCCACCAACTTTGTGCCCTTGGTCAAGTTACCTAACCCCTTTTGCCAAGTTCCCACAGCTATACAATAGGGACAATAATCATCTCTAACTCAGGTCAGTTATATGAAACTTATATGAAAATTCTACCTAAAGCTTGGAACCTCATGTAGCGCATAGTTAAGTCTTCAGGAAATGTTAGCTATGACTATGATTACTGTTAATTGTTAAAAATGTACCTCCCACCATATTCATTTTCTCTTCTCTATTCTCCACTTCCTAACCTCTCCTTCCATTTTGAATGCAGAAAAATTTAGCTCTCTCATTTGTTTTCTCCTGCTAATCCATGCCTTCAGGGTTTCACCCACCCAAGAGGTTTATCAAAGGATTTTCCTAAAGAAAGCTTGATCTCCTTGAGAACAGAGAAATTCAAATGCCAGCTGGTAAAATAATCCTTTTGTCCACCCAGTTACATGGCATTTTTATAAATGCTATTGTTTTTCTATGCACATATCTGCATTGTTACATAAGGTTTGGCTTCAGTTTTTCCTCTCAGAAGAAAGGTAAACATCTTAATCTTGTGTAGCCTATTTGAATCCCTCTCTATTTCTGGAAATTTCTAGTCTGAGGTTACAGCAGGATTTATCATTCTGTGTGGTCCATGCAGATTTTTCCTTTTCTGCTGTAGATGTGTTCTAGTCTTTCTCATCTCTTTCCTGCTCCATTAGAAGAAACTGGGCTGTATCTAAGCAGTTTGGTAGTATGATTTGAAGAGTTCTAGGTGAGCCCTTATCCTAAAGATCTCCTCTGAAGATGCTGCCACTTCATCTTTAGTATTCATTTCTTTTTAAGAACAGCAATTTCACTTGGAAGCCCCTTTTAAAACACAAATATTCAGATGTGTGTGCATCTCCATCCTTGGCACTGCAGCATCCCAGCAGCCCCACTTCTCATTTCCCAGGTCAGCATGCATGGCAAACAGCTCTTCTGGGTCACACCAGTGGGGTTTCTACAATCAGGTGTTTAAGTCTGTGACTCCTAATTCAGTCCCCATCTATCTCCAGCTTCCATTGTCTCTACTTCCTGCCTCACATTTTTGAACAACACAGTTTGGGATTTCCTCCAAATGTTTCTTCATCCTGAACATGAACTTTGTTCATCCATAGCACTTAGAACAATTACTTTGTCTGCTGACCCCACTGGAGAAAGACCTCTGGTCCCCACCCCAGGCAAGGGCAATATCTTAGTACTTTCTGTAGCACTAGAACATGGCCCAGAGCCAAGCACAAAGTAATAATTGGAAAGTGTTTTTAGAAATAAACTAAACTGAAAGGGCTAACACAGCTAAGACAGCTAAGACATTTACATGGATTTATATCATCTCTTAGCTTCTGAAGAATCTGCGCTTTCAACCAATAACATCATACTGTCTTCAATTTCAGAAGAGTCTGCGTTTGGGGCAAAATCAAGTTGAGTTCAAACTCCAGCTCTATCACTTATTTGCAACCTTAGGATACTTACACAATTACTTTGAGCCATTTGTGGGGTCCAGTGGGTCCTAGGGCCTGTCTCCCCTTCCCTGAGGAAGCAGCCACTTTTTAAAAATATATAAATAAAAACAAGTTTTATTGACAAGTTTTATGTATCCAAAGCATAATAATAATGGGTACAGTTTGTTATAATACAGAAAAATGGACACCATCATTTCACTTAACTCACCTTCTAAGTGTTGCCTGTCATTCAAATTGATTGCAAATGTGAATCTATTTTTTTAAAATATGTATTTTTTGTTTTTTAAAAGATACTTAGATTACATAAATTTTACACAAAAAATATAGGGATTCCCATATGCCCCGCTCCCCACACCTCCCATACCCTCCCACATAAACAACATCCTTCTTTAGTGTGGCACATTCATTGCAATTGATAAATGCATCCTGGGGCTTTGCCACTGAGCATGGACCATAGTTTACATTGTAGTCTATGCTCTCTCCCACACAGTTCTGAAGGTTATGGGGGGATATATAATGACCTATATCTGTCATTACAATGTCATTCAGGACTATTCCCACGTCCTGAAAAAGCCCCCGTATTACACCTGTTTTTCCCTCTCCCTGTCCCCAGAGCCTCCAGTGGCCAAGGCCTCCACATCAATGTTGTAATTTCTTCCATTGCTCGAATCACAACAAGTCTAGAGTGGAATACCAGTAAGTCCACTCTAGTCTATAGTTCACTCCCCAATCCTGAGGATTCTGGGATGGTAATGTTCAGTTCACCTCAAATTAAGAAGGGGCTTCAATCCCATACAGCTGATGGATGGGACTCTCGCAGCAAGCAGCCACTTGCATGCCCTAGGACACAAGAGAAAATGTAACAGACCTCCCCACAGGAAAACAATGTATAGATGGTGTCATAGACAGTAATTTTCTCCAAGCTGTACACATCCTTCCTACAATAACCCCATTTGTGTAGCTCTATTATGAAATGTCTTTGTTCTGAGACCCTGTATATCATCCCTCATTTTCCCCACCTCTTTGTGGAATACTATCTTCATTCTCTGAACCACCACCTCTGGAGACTGTCTCCTGTCCATAAGTTCCAATTTAAAAAGCTTATGTCTGACAAATTACAGGTGCGTTTCTTCTGTCTTGCAGCTGCACCAACCTGTGCCCTTCAGGAGTTGGGTTGGAACAATTGGCAAGTGTGGCAGTTTGATATTATTTTTGTGAATACAAAAAAGAAAAAAATTATGTTTGTAAACTAATCTAGTCTTCTGGGTAGTTATGATAGCCTTTGATTGTATTAGATTCAGCTGAGATGTATTTGATTAAAGATTAGGGCTTTGATTCAACCATATCAGTGGGGTGTGATTCAGGTTGAGTCTCTGCCCCCTTGGTGGGCTGATATAAATGGACACTCGTTCAAGAAGACATACAAGAAGAGAAACAGTCTGTCATGGTTGATTCTGGGGCCCCAGGGAGAGATGAGCCATTCGCCTGAGAGTTTGAAGCTAAATAGAACAGAGCAGCTGAGCAGCTGTGAAGGCCCAGAAAGAAATGAGCTCTATGCCAGAGACTGATATAGGAAGCCCTTAAAGACCTGGTTGAGATTGCCCACCATTTTGCTTCAACACGTGGCAGCTGACTTTGGTGAAAAAATTACCTCTTATGGTACCTTGAGTTGGACTTTCCACAGCCTTGTAACTGTAAGCTTTTACCCTAAAAAAATACCCCTTTTAAAAGCCACCAGATTTCTGGTACTTTGCATCAGCACCCCTTTGGCTGACTTATACAGAGAGCCACCAGCCAGGAGACCAAAGGACTACCAGCAGCAGCAGGCACGAGCTCAGGCAAAGGAGAATCCACTGGGGGAAATTCCAGGTTGGCCTATAACATCCATGTGGGGAGGGGTGGCTGCCCTTCTGGATGAGTGGTGACCACTGAGAGAATATGGGGACACCCTAAAAACTCCAGCAGGTATGCTGGCTGTGCTACAGCAGGTAGCAGAGCAGTTGCACTTAAATAAGAAAAGGGAGACCACCAGCTAGCAGCAGCTATAGCATGGCCCCTTTTAGGAGCCTTGCAAGTGGCTATTGAGGCAGAACAAGTGGTAAAAGCCCCTGTGCAGCATTTAGAAAAAGAGTTAAAGTTAGAAAGAGGAATGCTCCTGGTACAGGCAGAGATGAAAAATTCTTTAAGCAATTGCCTGCACCAAGTTAATGATCAGTTAGAAATTTTGGCTTGTAGATATGCTTGGTCTAGGGGCTGCAGGCTGCCTCAAGTCCAGGTCCAGAGGATATTAACCACCACTGGGAGGGACCCTAAGGCATGGGACCCTATAGACTTCTCCTCAGATAAGGAAAAAGAGGAAGAATGGGAAAAGGGCTAAATGTAACAAAATAGAAAAATGTAAGTTTAGCTTAAAACACTTACCTACTAGGCCGGAGAATTAAAAATCATAGTTTGTCCTGTAATCCTCCAATTTAATCATTTTAACATCCTTAAAATGAGAATAATTAATCCAATTATCAAAATTCAGTAAGTAAAGAAAAAGTCCTTAAAAGCTATGGAGAGATCTTTTCTAAAACATAATTAAAGCAAATTAAACAATTATAATATATATTCCAGGACCTGACAGTCAGTATGCTTTTAAGGTTACTCATAATTTTAGAATTTTTTTTTTTTAAGTTTTAGCCTCCTTGGAGGAGAACAAAGAAGAATATTTCTTGCATAAACCATAATTGTTCCAATTTTATTTGGCCTAGGTGAAATCTCCCTAGTTTTATAGGATACTAATAAAATAAACTAGCATTATACGTATTAAATCTTTAAGATGATGAAAATTATAAGTTTGTGTTTAATGAAATATAGATCTGTGCTAAAGTAAAATGACTAGTTTTCACACGAAAGAATGAGGAATGTAAGACAAAACTTAAATGGATAAAAGTAAATTTCAGTGGTTGCTAATTGTAATTTAATAAATTTATTTAAAGATAAAAGTAACTTATGTTTATGAGAAGTTTGCAAAAGCATAGTCTACACTGAGATATTTAAATGGATAATTTCAGGAAGCCATTATTAATTAAAAACCTAAATTGATATTAATAACAAAAAGTAACTTCCTAACAGGGACATCTGTCAGAGGCCACCTCAATCTGAAAATTAAAGTGGTAGTAGGGGGGAAATAATCTTAAATTCCATTGGGAATCTTAGGTTTTCATAAAATAATGAAGAAAGTAGTTTTTTAAAAAGTGAAGTACTAAAACTAGTTAAGTTCATTTGATATATTATACACTGCATTGGAAGTATTTAGAAAGTATATAAAAATTAAAAGAGATAGACTTCAATCTTGCCAAACTGTCTTGTGCATTCAAACCAAGCCTCCAGTGCCCTGTATGGTGCCTCTCCATTTGAGTTATTGGCTAGGTCAGTCTCTACGACCCCTAAAACAATAAAAATAACTACCACATCTCTGGACATGCTCCTGAAGTGGATGGAAAGTATATTGCTGTTTTAGACTCCCGTTGCAGCTGGAAATGTCTCAACAGCATTGCCTCCAGACTGGCTATGTTTCATAGTGCCAAAGGACATTGTGCATCAGGCCAGTGGAACACTGGAAATTTCCTCCAAAGGCCAACAGTGCTGCAGCATGCTGGGTGTGTAAAGGACATATGAAGTAGAGTAATAATTACCAGAGTAATGTGAGTAGAGCTTAAACAAACACAATTGGTATTACATCCTTCTTCCATGGAAAGGAAACATGTATGGTGTTGCAAACCTGAAACTTAAATCCATTAATTAGAGCAGCTTGCAAAGGAACTTGTGCATTAATCATTGCATTGAGTAGTATTAATTGATGTACCTATATACCTAATGAATATAATAATATCTCTCTTATTCTAGATCATATGCAGAAGAATATTGAACATAGTAAATGTCTTTGTAAACTTAATTCATTTTTACACCTTCATTTTTATACCCTCTAGAATAAGGTATTAGTCATTCAGGGATTTCATCCAGTTCCAACCAAGGTGCTAGACCCACCTTCCCTCAACCTCAATAAAATAGTCAGAGAGTTTCACATCCCACCAGGCAAGGACTACTGCCACTGGCCAGCAGGAAGCAGCCACAGAAAAAATTGACCATAGCCCTTCAGCAACCCCTTAAGAATAAGGGTGTAAACTCTCTGATGAAAAAGTTGAGGCAATTAAAGTTGAGGCCTCCCCATTGGTTGCCTGAAAGCTGACAGATGAAGGTAGAAAGGCAACCAATCAGGACAGCAAATAGCTTGGGCCCATGTGTGTCTATGTGGACTCTTCTTATTCCTAAACTTGTTTTTAATGTCACAGTAGAAAACTAAGAGAATTTAAAAAGGGAAAATATCTGGTATTGGAAGCCTTCTTATAAAATTCCCCTTCCTGGTACTTTACCTACTAATGAAAATGTTGCTCATATACTGTTAGACCAGCACAATCTGTCCTGGACTGTAACTCCTGCAAATTGAACAGTGTGAAACACCTTGCTGGCATGACTGAATATAGCCCATTGAAAAGTTAAGAATAAGACCTTTTCCATCTTATAATAAGACTCATTAATGTTCAATGTTGTGTATATATTTCTGATCACTTTCATAGTGTCTCACAAGCTTTAAATCATATGCAAGAGCACATAAGTCATATTGATAAATTAGCTATTGATCCCTGTCTAGTTGGTTTAACTCCCTCTTTTGGCCTTGGTGACATGTCATTATAGGTTGACTAGCTTTTGGTGGAGGACTCATAGTATTCTTTTGTATGCTGTACTGTTGTAGATTGTGGATGTAGTGTGTGTCCTGCAGGCAACACAAGCTGCTGCCTCGGGGTGGATTGTGGAAGTCCAGCAAGTCCTGGGGCCTGGCTGCCCCTCCCTAAAGGAAACTCAGCCTGCAGCAAGCAACCGCTTGCATGCCCCAGGACACAAAGTAAAATGTAACAGATCTCCCCCACAGGAAAACAATGTACAGATGGTATCATAGAATGTAACTTTCCACAGGCTGTACACTTCCTTCCTATAACATCAGCAGACCCCTTTTATGTAACTCTGCTATTAAATGTCTTTGTTCTCTTCATTTTCCCTGCCTCTTTGCAGAGCGCTATCTTCATTTTCTGAACTACCGCCCCTGGAGATCCTTTCCTGTCTGTAAGTCCCAATAAATAAAGTTTATGTCTGACTCTGTACAGAGTGCATTCTTTGGTCTTCCAGTCACCCCTATCCATGCCCTTCAAGAGCTGGGTTAGAAAACCATAATTTTCTCTTCTTTCAGAAAGACAAAGCCCAGTCATTCCAGTCCTAAATATTGTGGAAACATATGCTGATGCAATCATTTGGATATGAATATTCATAGCAGCTTCATTTGCAACATCCAAAAACTGATAGAGCATGTCCATCAACAGGTGAATGGATAAGCCAACTGTGGCAATGGAATACTACTCAGGAATGAAAATGGACATGGATGAATCTCAAAATCATTATGCTGAGTGATGGAAACCCGTGACATGTACAATTCCATTTATGTTCATGTAAACAAATGCATAGTGACTAAAAACAGCTCAGTGGTAGCCTCAGGCCAGGGCGAAGGGAAAGATGAACCTCCTCTAGGAAAAGGGCTTGAGGAATCTTTTGCTGATGATGGAAATGATTATGGTGTTGGTTTCATGGTATATGCAATTGTCAACACTTATAAAATTGTATGGTATAAACAATATAGTTTATTGTACAACAATTATTCTTCAATAAATTAGAAAAGAAAAAAAAATATTAAAAACTTAACTCCTACGATGTTCAGCAGCATTTAATGGTAATTGATGGGATACATTTTATTTTTTCCCCGTGATTCTTATTTAAATGTCTAGGAGAATTAATATTAAGACCTGTTGCATTAAGGAAATATTATGTAACCTTATTTTTCATAACAATTGTTTGACATTCCTAAATGAAATCTTGACAAAGACCATTGTAATTTTAAATTTAGAACAAGAGATTGTGCACATACACACATGCATTTAAACTATACGTATGCAGGTATGTTTGAAAAGTACTTTATAAAAGCCTCGGTTGATGGCAAACAAAGGGGAAATCATAGGTCAGCCCTACTTTGTATGGTGGTTGTGTGGCCTAAGAGTCCGTATCACATGCAGAGGAGAAAAAGAGGAGGTCTTCACAAAACTTGCCCATCTTTATCAGCCTGTGCTTCCGATGCAGGCCTGGATCCTAGGAATTCTGATCACCAGTTCATCCTCGTTTTCTCTTCCCCACACCTGAGTGGACCTAAAGCAGACCTTTCATTTAGGTGTACCAGGAAAACTTCAGCATCACTGTTTCTCTCTCAGCTTTCAATTTTTCTCCAAGTGTCTAGTAGGCATGGTTTCTCTAACAAGGACAAAGAGAAAAGACCTCATACTAAAAGATAAATGGGGAAAGTTAGGGTAAGGTGAGAGTGGGCAGCATCCTTTATCTTACCAAATACCTGTCTCCCACAGTCTACTCCTAACCTTACTCAGCAATTTCATTCAGCTTTTTGATTATTATCTTAATAGTTATCTACCCACCATTTACCAAAATGCAGTAAGTGGGGTGATCATTTTTCTAAAGATAAAAATGACATCTTTATTCTCTTTCTCTCTCCCTCTTAAAGCTGATGCTTGTCCATTATTTTAATTCTAGCTCTTTTTGGTTGTCAAAGAAGGCTCAGGCCTCTGGCTTTGTCTGTAAAGTCTGGGGAGACAGAGAGTTAAGTCATCAACTAGAGACTTTGATCACCATAGAGCTATACTCCAGGTAGTTCAGCACAAATGAAAACGGCAGGCTTCTTAGAGCTTTAATTATATGTGTAATTACCTTAGTACAGATAGTTGCAGCCTCAGAATCTCAAAAGAGATGAGTTATTCTTTTCTAAATTTACCAGAGCCATTGTCTGAAACATTTATTGTGTGCCAACTGCATGAAGCAACTGCTCATTAAATATTAAGAGGCACACAAAAGATGCATATACATGCTACTCATAAAACTGGTGATTACCTAACTGCAGAAACAAGGTTATCAGAATACCTGATGTGTCCCATGCTTACACTACCTGCAAGGATACAAAGACTTAAAATATGTGGACTTAAAAGAATATATAATATAGTAGGGGAGAATAAGCAAACCAAACCAAAACAAAACAAAATTTGGCGATATAAGTGATCATTTTTGTGATAATGAATCATAAGTGTGATAGGAATTCACAATCATCATGGACTGGTAATGGACAAGCTCAAATGCCACACCTTCCATGAAGCCTTCCCTGCTTCCCAGTCACAAGGAATCACTCCTTACTCAGTGCTCCCAGAATATATAGCTGTAAGGCATTGATATTATTCTGTCCAGTGAGGGAAATTAGTTGGTTGCCAGTCTATTTCCATCACTAGGTCTTCCTTGAGGTTTACAAGCCTTGTGTTATGCACGTGTTTATCTTTGAGAACATTTATTATCATGACTAGTTTTAACAGCTCCCTATAAGAAAGGCTCCTTGTTCTGCCAGGCTGCTTTGACAAATACTAAGTAATGGTTTGGCTTAAACAACAGGAATTTATTGGCTCACAGTTTTGAGGCTAGAAGTCTAAAATCAGAATATTGGCAAAGCTTGCTTTCTCCAGGAGTCTGTAGCATTCTGGTGCTGGTTGCTGGCAATCCTTGGGGTTCTTGGCTTGTTTCTCTGCCTCCTGTCACATGGAGATGCCTTCTCCTTTCTGTACTTCCAGTTTTTGCTCATTTCCTGCCTCTCCCTGTGGCCTCCTCTGACTTCTGCTTCTATTTCTTCTCTTTATAAGTTCTCCAGTAATATGGATTAAGACCCACCCTGATTAAGTTGGGCCACACCTTAACTAAAAATAATATCTTCCAAAGGTCTCATTTACAATGGATTCACATCTATAGGGAAGGAAGCTTTATCTGGACACATTGCTTATTCCCTGGCAAAACAATGCCCAGCTGAATTGAGAGGCCCCAGCTTCCAGCCCTCTGCTCAAGGTACTCTTTAATTGTGCAAACAATTTTGCATCCTGAGCTGACAGATAATCATTTAATGATTTGTGGGTATATGAGAAAAGGAGTATCTAAGGGTTGCAGCCAATGTTCTGCAGTCCAGGTAGGCAATTCTTCTCCATGTTTTTATCCTTTATATTGTCCCATTTTAGGAAAGAAACTGATGGTGGACCTATGTTGACATTTAATCATAACTCTTTCCTCGTGCAGAACACTAGGGGCAAATTTTGCACAGTTCTGTAATAGAAGCATAGAAAACAAGCCAGAAGAATCTATAAACAAAGAGGGTTTGGGCAAAAAGTTTTGCTTCAGTTATATTGCTCTCCATCCTCAATATAGTCTAGCTTCTGGAAAGGAAAACACCAACTGTTTTGTAGCAAAGTCATAGTCTACTAATCCTGTTTTCTGTCTGTGAGCTGGAGGAATAATCACATGGTAATATTTATGGTATAGACCTGTAAGGAATTTTTCCCCAAGAGCCTTCTGTAACACAGACACTGAAGTACTAATTCACACTGAAAATCTAAGTTGTCCATTGGGCCACAGAGCCCATATCTTTGGCATACTCAAGGCCTTCTCTTGCTGTGGGCCAAACTTCAGGAGCCAAATCTTAATTAGAAGGTGCTGGATGAGCATGGATTGGAAAAAGATGAATTTGTCAAAACAACAGAGTGTTTTAACTGGATTATTCCAATGTAGACATCTTAAAATAAGAGTCATATTCCCACCAGGCAAATGTGGGAATTGGACTTTTATGAGAAGAGCATTGCCAATTTTCTTTTAGACTCCTTCCATGGTTCATGGTGGAACTTCTCAATTGCCTACTCATTCAATGAAGAGACAGATGTGTCTTGTGACTTAGAAGTCATTCTGTCTACTTAAGGAGAATTTGCACATTTGTGCTATATGATTTTTACCTGTTAATTTCATATTTGTCTTTCCAAGAATAAGTTTCTTTCCCTATGATGCGAGGTATCTCATCATAGACTCCAAATTCATAAAATTAAGAAAATTTAAAAAACATGCTTACCAAGCTCATGCTTGGATAGGAAATAAAGGTGTAATTGGAGCTAGGACCTAAGCACTGGCAGTGGCTGGAATATGCAGAGCTGGAGAAGAAGGACATTCCAATAGTGAAGTTAAAAATGAAAAATGTGACATCAGTAATGCAGATTTAATCAGCTAGACTTAACAATAGACACAGCAAATGGAGAATGTTTGGGTGCCTTTCCAATTTTGATGCATTTTATTTTCTTTTTCTTGCCTAATTGCTCTGGCCAGAACTTCCAGTACAATGTTGAATACCAGTGATAATGTGGGCATCATTGCCTTGTTCCTAACCTTAAAAGTAATGCTTTCAGTGCCTACACCTGCAAGCAAGAGAGTCCCATCTATCAGATGTATGGGATCAAAGGCCCCTCAATTAATGGTGGAGTGGGTATCACCATCCTGGAGTCCTCAGGATTGGGAATGAACTATGGACTAAAATAAAGTTACTAGTATTCTAAATATATATATATATATATGACACATATTTAAATGATGTGTGTATATGTACATGTTTTCACCAGAATTTTTAAATTTGTATAACAAAGTTAATAAAACTATCAAATGAGGAAATATAAAATAAAATAGTGTGGAGAGGGGAAATTTTTAAAAGGTAATGCTTTCAGTAAAATATATGCTGAAATCAAGTATAATGTTAGCTGTGGGTTTTATATAAATACCTTTTTTCATGATGAGGAAGTTTCTTTCTACTCTTGGTTTTTTACTGTTTTATTCAGGAAGGGGTGTTGGATTTTGTCAAATGCCTTCTCTGCATCTCAAAATTGCGTTTGATCATTTGCTTTCTTTTTCCTTCATTCTATTAATGTAATGTATGACATTAATTGATTTTCTTATGTTTAACACTGCATACTTGGGATAAATCCTATTTGATGATGCTGTATATATATTTTTAATGAGCTGTTAGATTTCAGTTGCAAGCATTTGTTGAGGATTTTTGTGTCTACATTCACAAAGGCTATTGGTCTGTAAATTCCTTTTCTGTGGGATTTCATCTTGTTTTGGTATTAGAGTTATTTGGGACTCATAGAATGAGTTCAGAAATGTTCCCTCATCTTCAATGTTTTGGAAGATTTTGAGCAGCATCGGTGTTAACTCTTGGAATATTTGCTAAAATATACCAGTGAATCCATCTGGTCTTGGGGTTTTCTTCTGGGGGGAAGTTTTTTATTACATACTCAATCTCAATGCTTGTAATTGGTATGCATGAGATTTTATATTTCTTCTTGAGTCACTGCAACTTCTTCATGAGTTTTTAGGTACTTGCCCATTTTGACTACATTATCAACTTTATTGGCATACAATCTTTCATAGTATCCTTTTATATAATCCTTTATATTTTTGTGAAGTCAGTAGTAATGTTGCCCATTTCATTTCTGCTCTTTGTTATTTGTATTATCTCTCTTTTTCATTGTCTGTAGAGCTAAAGTTTTGTCCATTTTATTGATGATTTCAAAGAACTAACTTTTTGTTTACTAGATTCCCTATTTCATTTATCTTCAATCAAACCTTTGTTATATTCTTCTGCTCATTTTGGGATTAGTTTGTGCTTCTTTTTCTAGTTCCTTTAATTGTAATTGTATCTTTGAATTTATTGTGAGTCTCTTGTAAACAGCAAATAGTTAGATCATGCTTTCTTATCCATTCTGCCAATTTCTGCTTTTTGACTGGAAAGTTTAATCCATTTACATTCAAAGTAGCTATTGATAATGTAGCACTTTCTTCTGCCATGAGTTTTTCTTCTCTTCTTTTTAAAATGTAAGCATTTAGAGATATAAATTTCTGGCAGCACTGCTTTTGCAGTTGGAGACTATTCTTTCCAATTGAGTGGTCTTGTCACCTTCTCAAAAATCAGTTGGCCATAAATGTGAAGTTTGATTTCTGAACTCTCATTTCAAATCCATTATACTATAGGTCCTTTCTTGTGCCAATGCCATGGTGTTTTGATTACTATGACATTGTAGTAAGCTTTAAGATCAGGAAGTGTGAATCCTCCAAATTTGTTCCTTTTTCTAAGTGTTTTTGGCTATTCAGGTCCTCTTATCCTTCTATATAAATTTGATGATTAGCTTTTCCATTTCTGCAAAAAATGTTGTTGGAATTTTGATAGAGATTGCAATGACTTTGTGATAGCCTTGGGTGGAATTGACATCTTAATAATATTTCATCTTCCAATCCAAAAGCGTGGAATGCTCCTCCATTTATTTAGGTCTTCTTTTAGTAAATTTTGTAGTTTTTGATGACAAATCCTATAAATCTTTGGTTAGATTTATTTGAAGAAATCTGATTCTTTTACCTATTATTATAAATGGAATTTTTTCTTGCTTTCTTCTTCAGATTGTACATTACTAGTATCTAGAAATACTTCTGATTTTGGGGTGTTGATCATATACCTTGTCATGTTGCCAAATTCATTTATTAGCACTAGGAGCTTTGTTGTGGATTTTTGGTATATAGAATCATGTCATCTGAAAATAGGAAATGTTTTACTTCCTCCTTTCCAATTCAGTTGCCTTCATTTTTTTTTTTCTTGCCTAATTGTTCTGACTAGAACTTCCAGTACATGTTGAGTAACAATGGTGACAGTGGGCATCCTTCTCTTGCTTTGACCTTAGAGGGAAAGCTTTCAGTCTTTCACCATTAAATATGATGTTCACTGTGGGTTTTTCATATATTGCCTATATCATGTTGAGGAATTTTCATTTTATTTCTTGTTTCCTAAATTTTTTTTTTTTAATCAAAAAGAGGTGCAGATTTTTTTCAAATATCTTTTCTGCATCAATTGAAATGATCATGTGGTTATTTTCCATTGCTATGTTAATTCATTGCATTACATTACTTGATTTTCCTATGTTGATGCATCCTTTCATACTTGGGATAAATTCCACTTAAACATGGTGCATATTCTTTTAATGTGCTGTTGGATTTGGTTTGCTAGTATTTTGCTAAGGATTTTTGCATCTATATTCCTAAGACATATCGGTCTGTCATTTACTTTCTTATGATGTCTTTATCTGGCTTTGGTTTGAGGGTGATTTTGGTTTCATGGAATGAATTTGGAAGTGTTCCCTTGTATTCAAATTTTTGCAAGTGTTTGAGCAGGGTTGGTGTCAATTATTGGAATGTTTGGCAAAATTCCCCTGTATATTAGTCAGCCATAAGGGGTGCTGATGCAAAGTACCAGAAATCTATTGGCTTTTATAAAGGGTATTTATTTGGGGTAAAAGCTTACAGTTACAAGGCCTTAAAGAGTCCAACTCAAGGCTGCTTTCTCACTAAAGTTTGTTGGCACGTATTGAAGCAAGATGGCAGGCAATCTCGGCCTGGTCTCTTCTTCCTTCTTCCTCTTAAGGCTCCGTGGACCCAGCTTCTTTAAATATCAGCTGTAAGCTGGCATAGGGCTTGTTTCTTTCTGGGCTTTCTTAGCACTGCATACTATTAGGCAAATGGCTCATCTCTCTTCCCAGGGCCACAGAATCAAATTTCTCTCCTCTTGTGTGTCTATGGAGCTCTCTCTCTCTTCCTGTGCCTTCTTCTGTATGTCTTCTTGAGTGTGTGTCCCTTTATATCAGCCCACCTAGGGGGCAGGAACTCAACCCTGAGTCACGCCCTACTGATGTGGTTGAATCAAAGCCCTAATCTTAACAAATAAATTAATCAAGATATGTCAGCTGAATCTAATACATTCAAAGGGTATCACACCCAGAGGAAGAGACCCATTTACAAACATAATTTCTCTTTTGGGGATTCATAAATAATCTCAAACTGCCATACCCTGCGATGCCATCTGTCCTGGTATTTTTGGGGGGGGAGAGGGTTTTGATTACTGATTAAATTTCTTTATTAGATACTGGTTTGTCGAGATATTTTATTTCTTCTTGAAAAAGTATATGTAGTTTATGTGGTTCTAGGAATTTGTCCATTTCTTCTAGGTTATATAATTTGTTGGTATACAATTGCTCATAGTGTCCTCTTAGAGTCCTTTTTATTTCAGTGAAGTTTATATTAATGTCTCCCTTTTCATTTCTGATTTTAGTTATTTATGTCCTCTCTCTCTTTTTTTCTTAGTCTAGCTAAAGATTTGTCCATTTTACTGATCTTTACAAAGGACCAACTTTTGTTTTTGTTCATGGTTTTGATTTTTTTTTTTTTTTTTAATTCTCTATTTTATTTCTCTCCTCTCTAATCTTTGTTATTTCCTTCTTTCTACATGCTTTGGGGTTAATTTGTTCTTCTGTCTATAGTTATTCCAATTTTGAGTTTAGGTCTCTAATTTGAAATCTTCCTTCTTTTTAAGGTAGGCCATTAGAGCTATACATTTCCCTCTCAACACTGCCTTTGCTACATCCCATAAATTTAAGGATGTTGCATATTCATTTTCATTTACCTCAGGAGATTTCCTAATCTCCCTTGTGAGTTCCTCTTTAACTCATTGATTGTTAAATAATATGCTTTTTGGTTTCCACATATTTGTGATTTTTCCAGGTCTCCCTCTGTTATTGATTTCTAGCTTCACTCTATTGTGGCTGGAGAAAATACATTGAATGATTTCAATATCTTAGGGTTTTTCTGAGATTTGTTTTGTGACCTAACTTTTGATCTATCCTGAAGAATGATGCATGTGCACCCAAGAAGAATGTGTATTCTGTTACTGTTTGGTGAAGTGTTCTATATATTTTTGTTAGGTCTATTGGTTTAGTATATCTCAAGCATTCTATTTCCTTTTTGTTCTTCTGCCTAGTCTATTCATTATCGAAAGTTGTGTGTTAAAGTCTCCTACTATTAATATAGAACTGCCAATTTCTTCCTTCAAACCTGTCAGTATTTGCCACATATATTTTGGGGCTCTGCATATATAATTTTTATGTCTTCTTCTTAAATTGACCCCTTCTTGTTAAAGGGACTGTCTTGGTCCCTCATAACTGTTTTTGACTTTAAGTCTGCTTTATCTGGTATTAATCTAACTACCCCAGCTTTCTTTTGGATACTACTTTATGGCATATATATATATATATATATATATATATATATATATATATA
>JAKSZT010052319.1:14195702-14221681 GCA_026826555.1 Tolypeutes matacus | reverse complement strand
ATCTCCATTCTTTCACTTTCAAGGTAATTGTATCTTTGAATTTATTGTGAGTCTCTTGTAAACAGCAAATAGTTAGATCATGCTTTCTTATCCATTCTGCCAATTTCTGCTTTTTGACTGGAAAGTTTAATCCATTTACATTCAAAGTAGCTATTGATAATGTAGCACTTTCTTCTGCCATTTTGCTATTTCATTTTATAAATCTCCTACCTCATTTTTTTGTCCCTCAATTCTTCCACTAATGCCTACTTTCATATTTATTTGATGTTTTTTTGTATTTTAGCATATTTAGTTCCTTCTCATTTTTTTCTGGGTATATTTTTTATATTTTTACCTTGTGTTTCTCATGAGGTTAATATATAACATTTTAAATATATAACAAACGTATTTGATTTCACAACGACTTCAAAGCATATACATTCTCTGTTCCTATATCCCTGCCTACTCTTACCACTTTTTTGTAGTTATTATAAATTATTATTTTTGTACATTGTAAATCCAAAATCATAGATTTATCATTGCTTTTCATGCATTTCCATTTTAGCCCCTGTAGGAAGTAAGAAGTGGAGTTACATATAAAAAATTATAATATAATAGTACTAGCACTTATAATTACCCATATAGTTACTTTTACCAGAGGTGTTTATTGCTTTACGCTGCTTTGATCCACTGTGTAGTGTCGTTTCTTTTCAGTCCGAAGAACTCCCATTAGCATTGTTTGTAGAGCATGTCTAGTGTTGATGAACTCCTTCAGCTTTTGCTTATCTGGGAATGTCTTAATCTTTTCCTCTATTTTGAAAGAAAATCTCACCAGATATAAAATTCCTGGTTGGCAATTCTTTTTCTTATCAATTTTAGTATTTCAACCCTCTGCTTTCTTGCCTCCTTGGTTTCTAATGAGAACTTGTCACTTTGTCTAATTGGGACTCCCTTGCAGAGAACACATTGCTTTTCTCTTGCAGTTTTCAGAACTCTCTCCTTATGCTTTGCATTTGACAGTCTTATCAGTTTTGACAGATCATATTTCTTTTCAGGTTTATCCTGTTTCATGTTCACTGGGCTTCTTGGAGGTGCATATTCATGTCTTTGGCCAAGTTTGGGAAGTTTTCTGTCATTGCTTCTTTGAATATTCCTTCTGCCCCTTTCTCTCTTTCTTCTCCTTCTGGGACTCCCAAAATATATCTGTTGGTGTGCTTGAGGTTGTCCCACAGGTCTCTTAGTCTATTTTCACTTTTCACTTATAATTTTTTTTATTTCTGCTCCTCAGTCAGCATCATTTTAATTGTGTTGTCTTTGAATTCACTGATTCTTTGGCCAACTCCAATCTATTCATGAAATCCTCCAAGGTTTTTTTCATTTCAGTTATTGTGGACTTCAAATCCAGTAGTTCTGTTTGATTCCTTTTTAAAATTTCTGTCTCTTTATTGAGATTTTCATATTGTTCATTCATTGTTGTCCTGATATCCATTGTTCTCTTTATTTTCCTTTATCTCCTTTTGCATACAGAATACAATTTTTTAAAAGTTTTTGTTTAGTACATCCACAGCCTGGTTGTAGCAGTTTGATATTATTTATGAATTCCAAAAAAAGAATCATTATGCTTATAAACTGGTCTGTTTCTCTGGTTGTGATCCCCTTTGATTGTATTAGATTCAGCTGAGATGTCTTTGATTAAATTATGTTAAGATTAGGTTTTGATTTGGCCTTGTCAATAGGGTGTAACATAGGGCTCAGTCTCTGACCCCTTGGTGGGCTTTATAAACAGACACTCAGAGAAGAAGATACACAGGAAGAAAGAGAGTGCTCCACAGACATGGCAGAGGAGAGAAAATTGATCCAGAGGCCCCAGGAAGAGAGAAGAGCCAGTGGCCTGATAGTTTGCAGCTTAGCCCAGAAAGAAACAAGCCCTATGCCAGCCTATAGCTGAGAGAAAGAAGACTGAACGCTCGCAGAGATTGCCCACCCTCTTGCTTCAACGTGTGACCACTGACTTGGTGAGAAAGTAGCCGTTATGATACCTTGAGTTGGACTCCTTAGGGCTTTTACCCCAAATAAATACCCTTTATAAAAGCCAACAGATTTCTAGTACTTTGCATCAGCACCCCTTTGGCTGACTGATACACTGGTCTTCATTGATGTTTTCTGGATCTTTATCCTATTCCTTTGGATTGGCCATCATTTCCTGTTTGTTTTTCTTTTACTTTTTCTCATGCACTATATATTTTAATATTTTAAAATGTTAACTCTGTGATTTATTCCCTGAGATGTCTGTTTCTTGTGTTTGTATCCAGTTAGTGCTATGACAGATATTTTCTTGAGTGTCAGGAACTAACAAAACCAAGCAAACCTAAGGAAAGAAAGAAAGAAAGGAAGGAAGGAAGGAAGGAAGGAAGGAAGGAAGGAAGGAAGGAAGGAAGGAAGGAAGGAAGGAAGGAAGGAAGGAAGGAAGAAAGAAAGAAGAGAAGAAAGAAAGAAAGAAAGAAAGAAAGAAAGAAAGAAAGAAAGAAAGAAAGAAAGAAAGAAAGGAAACCTCCCCCCAAACCTTTCACTGTCTCTGAAAATTGGCTTTGTGTTGGATGGTGCTCTCTTTCAGTGTTTAGCCCTCCTATTAGGAAGGTTAGCCTAAAGCAAATGCAGTGTGCATGGCCCTTCCTTTCTTTTTTGGGCCTGTGTCTTATCCCAGTCTTGTGTTTGCTAGTGGCCTTAGGAGTTTCACTATTTACAGCAGATTGAATGCCCCCTCTGCTTCCTAGGAAACAGAGCTACACCCTCTATTGTGTGTTCTACTGCAGGATTTAAAGCAGATAAGCCTTTGCCCTGGGCTACCCATCTCAATTGTTTATTATACTGCTTTCCTCATCTCAAGCTGTTTATTCCAGGAGGGCAATTTCTGGGCAAGTGGGCACCTTAGAGGTCTCAAGTTGGTCTTTACCAGCCAGAACAAAACCAGGGACCCAAAAGGGGACCACCAGCCAGTTCCAAACTGCCTTGTGGAGGAGATGAGGTATAATAGGCATTAAAATTGCATTTTTGTTACTCAGCACGGGACTAGCAGATGCAGGCCTTCCCTGGCTTTTGTGGCTCTGAGGAAGTATATCATCTTTAAGTCTCCTCAGCCACCTTTGTCTGGGGATGGCTGAACAATGGCCATACTCCGAGTTGGTTCCCCAGTGACACAATGTAGCTAATCAAAATCAGTGCCCAGTGATAGGACCGTGTTCTCCCTCTGCCCAGATCTTAGTGAACTCAGTTTTTCATGTTCCTCTCTTGCACCAGCAAGCTATGCCAGGGGCCAGATCCCAATGATACCTGCCACAAGGTTGGGAGATAGGTGACAGTAAACTGCCACACAGAGAGAGCAATTCACTGGTATTTACTGCATGTACCAGCCTCTTCCTCCTAGTCTTCCCTGAATTCTGCAGTGTTTTACTGAACTGCAGACTATCAAGATATTAGATTTAGAGAGTTTCTGCTTGTTTAATGGTTGTTCTGGTAGAAGGACTGATCCCTGGAACTTCTTCACAATTGCTTCCCCATCTTTTAAACAGTTTTTACTTAAAGTCTATTTTATCTGATATTAATATAGTCATCTCAGGTCTCTTTTAGTTACAATTTAATTGAAATATTTTGGTCTGTCCTTCCTCTTTCAACCTATTTGGTTCTTTGAATTTAAATTTGGGTCTCTTGTAAACAACATATAGTTGGGTCATTCTTTTTTTATCCATTCTCCCAATATCTTTCTTTTGACGTGAGAGTTAAATTCATTTACATTTAAAGTAACTATTGCTAATGTAGGAATTTCTTCTGCCATTTTGCTATTTGGTCCCTGTAAGTCTTACACCATTTTTTGTCTCTCAATTCTTGGGTTAATGCCTATTTTCATTTTTATTTGTTATTTTTATAGTATACAATTTTGAGTCCCTTCTTATTTCATTCTATATCTATTTTTGGATCTTTTTTTTTGTGGTTCCCATGGGGCTTAAATTTAACATCTTAAATATATATTTACATTTGATTTGATTGTGTATACTCCTCAATAATATACAAAAAGTCTGTTCCTGTATCCTTCCATCCCCTCTACCTTTTAGTTGTACTTGTTACAAATTATATCTTTACACTTTGTTTTTCCAAAACCAAAGATTTATAGTGACTTCTTATTCATATGCATTTTAGAACTGATAAGAAGCAAAAAGTTAAGTCACATAATAAAAAATGTAATACAATAGTACTAGCTTTTATAATTATTCATATGGTTACCTTGACTGGAGATTTTTATTTCTTTATGTCATTTTGATCCCTTGTCTAATACCCTTTCCTTTCAGACAGAAGTACCCCTTTTAGCACTGCTTTTAGGGAAGATCTCATGGGGACACACTCCCTCAGCTTTTGTTCACCTGGGACTGTTTTAATCTCTCAGTGAGAAAGAAAATCCTGCCAGATATAAAATTCTTGGTTCGCAATTGTTTTTTTTTCAGCACTTTAAATATTTAATCCCAGTGCCTTCTTGCTCCCATTGTTTCTGATGAGATATCAGCATTAAATGTTCTTATCCATAACATGTTGCTTTTCTCTTGCAGCTTTCAGAATTCTCTCCTTGTCCTTGGCATTAGAGCCACATGTACCCAAGGAAAACATGTTCTTAAATTTAATCCTTTCCTGTGTGTAGCCATTTGGCAGTTTGATGTAATTATGAATTCCAAAAATCTATATTAGATTATGCTTGTAAACTGATCTGTTCATCTGGGCATGATTAAGTTATAATTGGGGCTTTGATTAGGCCACGTCAGTAGGGTGTTGAGCCCCACCCCTTGGTGGGTGGGGGAACCAAATATAAAAGGCAAGGCAAAGGATAGAAGGAGCAGTGTTTTGATGTTGGAGTTTTGATGTTGGAGAGAAGGCCCCAGGAGAAGAGAAGCAAGCCGTTCGCCTGATAGTCTACAGCTGACCTTGTGGAGGAAACAGAGGAGCTAAGCTCGGAGAGAAACACAGCCCCGAGAAGAGAGGAATCTAAGAAGCCTGAACCCTGGCAAACGTTGGCAGCTGTCTTGCTCCAACACATGGCAATGGATTTTGGTGAGAGAAGAAACTTATGCTTTATGGCCTGGTAACTGTGGACTTCTACCCTAAATAAATACCCTTTATAAAGACCAACCCATTTCTCGTATTTCGCATTAGCACCCCTTTGGCTGACTAATACACTGTGGGTGTGAAATCATTGTAAATAGGACCTTTTTAATGAGGTTAATTCAATTAAGGTTTGGCCCATCTTAATAAGGATAAGTCTTGATCTTGTTACTGAAGAACTTTATAAGCAGAATGAAATTCAAACAGAGAGATAAGCCACATAGGGAGGAGCCACAAGCTGAACACCACTGTATTAGTCCGGGTTCTCTAGGCAAACAGAATCAACAGGAGATCTCGACCTAGAACTCTTCTGTTGATACAGATCCAGAAGAAATGTAGTAGACTGCTCATCTATTTCACTTCTAGGAACCCCATGATCTATTAGTCACCACCATAACTCTATGTGACTCAGATTATTTCAAGTGCTGCTCTGAATCTGACTTTCATTGCAGTAGCCATGCCTACCTTGTCTGTGGCGATTAGCTGCCAATACTTGACTTCTATTGGACCAAGATCTGATCATCCCTATAATGTTTAAGGATTCTAATTCCATTACACACCTCCCTACAGTAATATCTGGACTACAGAGAAGAACAACCACAGAGCTCTTCAGGGAAGATGGAGTTAGTTTTACAAATTTATTCCTCATAGTCGTGGTTAAAGGTATGTCCTCTGAACATTCCTGGGGTGGGTGGACAGGACTCAAATGGTAAATCCATTCTAGCATTCCAATCTCCCTAAGCCTTTGAATTCCCTCTTCTACTGTATACCAGGGCAAATTGGGCATCTCAACCTCAGACATGCTAAGCCATCGTTTGGTCCATGCTTCAGTCAGCCACCCAAACAAACCTAGAGCCCTTTCTAAACCCTCGTGCTACTGTGTTTGTGGCCATCTGGCAATTCGATGTAATTATGAACTCCAAAAATATAATTGGATCATGCTTGTGAACTGATCTGTTAATCTGGGCATAATTAAATTATGATTAGAGCGTTGACTGGGCCACGTCAGTAGGGCGTTGAGCCCCACCCCTTGGTGGGTGGGGAATCAAATATAAAAGGCAAAGCAAAGAACAGAGTTGAAGCAGTCTTTTGAGAAGCAGTTTTGATGTTGGAAAGAAGGCCCCAGGAGAAGAGAAGCGAGCTGTTCACCTGATCGTCTACAGCTGACCTTGTGGAAGAAACAGGAGCTAAGCCTGGAGAGAAACGCAGCCCCAGGAAGATAGGAACCCCAGAAGCCTGAACCCTGGCAAATGCCAGCAGCTGCCTTGCTCCAACACGTGACAATAGACTTTGGTGAGAGAAGAAACTTAATGCATTATGGCCTGGTATCTGTGGACTTGTACCCCAAATAAATACCCTTTATAAAGACCAACCCATTTTTGGTATTTCACATTTAGCACCCCTTTGGCTGACTAATACAGTGTTGAATCCAGAATTTCTGCTTAGTGTGCCCATATCAATAAATTCAGTCTGATCCAGGTCTCAAAGAGAAGAAGGGTGGTGGGGGTGGGTAAGGAGAAGGATTAAAAATGTCTTGCAAGTTATTGACCTTAGGGAATTCCTTTGCATTTTCTTCTGGTGAGACAGGATTAATCTCTTCAGGCAGGGGTTGGAAGGCAGATTCCTCAGGGTAGAATGGAGGCTGACAAGTGCATGCTGGAGTTTGGCTGATACCTGCCTCAGGGCAGGGAGGAGGTCCAGACTCCCTGGGGCAGGATGGAGGCTGGGTGATACAAGGTTGACAAGGTATGGTCTCCACAGGGCAGGCCATCCAGGTTTATCTGGTAAAGTCTCAGCAGAATTTAGGGTTCCAATGACCCCACCAATATTATCATCATCCCATAAGTCTCCATCCCAATCCTCTCGGTTCCACTCCTTTCTAAACAATGCCTTCACTTTAACTGCAGAAACCCTGCGGGGTTGAGATTTTAGTTTCCTTTTTGACTCTGATACTCAAACAATGAGAGTCTGAGTTTGGTTCTCAGATATCTCAAGTCTGTGGCTACAGGAGGCAAGATTTTCTTTCAGAGCACACAGAGAAAGTTTCACATCATTCATGCAGCATTTAAGTTTCAAATTTAAAGGCTTTATCGCATCTCTTCTTTTTTGTAACTGTATCCAGAGTATCTATGAGGAGCCAGCCAACATTATTATACTTTTTGAGTCCACAAAACTCTGTTAAGGTGTTGAAAACACTCACCCAGATCCTTGCTTCTTATAAGCATGGAAGTAGGGGATTCCAATGATGCTATCTTGCGTATCTCTATTGCCAACTCACACTATGGACTGTTAGCAACATCTTCATTATGGGAAAGGGAGTTATTAGTACCCTTGAGTCCAATTAGAGTAGAAAGCCAATTGCAAAACTCCCAGAACCACCTCAGGCATCCCATGTTTAAGTCTCTGTTCCTCAAGAACCACTTCCAGTACCAAGCTGTATTAGTCAGGGTTCTCTAGGGAAACAGAATCAACAGGAGATATCTGTCGATAATATGAAATTTTATGAGAGTCTCTCATGTGACCATGGGAATGCACAAGTCCAGGTTCTGCAGGCAGGCTGCAAACCAGGGGCTCCGATGAAAGTCCAATGAAGGTCCTTGATGAGTTTCTGGGAGACGTTGGCTGTGCAAAGACAAGCTGGCAAATTCTCTCTGAATGCTGAAATCACTTCCCCTCTTAAGGCATTCAACTGATTAGATAAAGCCTCACTCATTGCTGACAGCAATATCCCTGATTGATGTAGATGTAATCAGCTATCTATGCAGTAACCTCACTGGTGATTAAAGTCCATAAATGTCATTGTATTACAATTAGCCCAGTGCTTCCTTGACCAAGCAACTGGGCACAATTACCTGGTTGAGTTGACACATTAGCCTAACCATCATAATCAGTGAAACCCAGAAGAGAAGGGAGAGATCAGGAAACCCCACCATATATTTTGCCATGTGGCAAGCTAAGGACCAAGGATCACCAGCAGCCAGCCTCAGAACACCACAGAATTTACGAGAATGAATTGTTTTTATTATGCCTTTATTTGGAGTTTTCCTAGTCTCGAAACTGTGAACCATTAAATTGTCATTGCTGAAGCCAGCCCATAGCATGGTATTTGCTTGAGCAGACAAGGAAACTAAAACAGACCTTTTGAATATCTCTTGTAATTCTGGTCTTTTGGTAACACATTCTATCAGTTTTTGTTTGTCTGTGAAGACTTTGAACTCCCCCTCATTTTTGAAGGACAGCTTTGCCGGACACAGAATTCTTGGCTGGCAGTTTTTCTCTTTAAGTACTTTAAATACATCATACCACTTTCTTCTCTCCTCCATGGTTTCTGATGAGAGGTCTGTACTTAATCTTATTGATTTTCCCTTGTATGTGATGCTTTGATTTTCTCTTACTGCTTTCAGAATCTTCTCTTTGTCTCTGATATTTGTCATTCTGAATAGTAGGTATCTTCAGTTAGGTCTATTCAGATTTATTCTGTTTGGGGTGCATTGTCCTTCTTGGATATTGATATTTGTATCTTTCATAAGGTTTGAAGGTTTTCAGTCTTTATTTCCTCAAATATTCTTTCTGCCCCTTTTCATTTTCTTCTAACTCTGGGATACCGATAATGCGTATGTTTTTGTGTTTTGCATTGTCATTCAATTCCCTAAAACTCTGTTCCATTTTTCCATTCTCTTCTCTTTCTGTTCTCCTGTCTTTTCCAGTTCAGGTGTTCTGTCTTCAAAATCACTAATTCTGTCTACAAGCAATTCAAATCTGCCCTTATGTGTCTCTAATATATTTTTATCTCATCCATCATGTCCTTCATTCCCATAATATATGTTACTTTTCTTTGCAGGCTTTCAAATTATGCTCACCCAGTATCTTCTTAATATCCTTTACTTCTTTAGTCATATTTTCTTTAAATTCTTTGAAGTGATTTAAGAGAGTTGTGTGATTATCACTGATTGTCTTAAATCCTGTATCTCTTCAGGCCCCAAGCATTTATCTGCAATTCCAGAATCCAGAAAACTCTGACAACCAACTTTTTTTCATGTTTGTATGAAACTCACTGACTGACAAAATCACCTGAACAGACATTGGGCAATTGTATTCTTATCCCAGTGGGTACTTTTACATTTGACTATAGAAATGTCAATGTGTTTGATTATAGGTTTTACCTCAGATCCCACTGGAAGTGTTGATAACATCCATAATACCTCTTTTGGTAGATTGAATTATGTTTTCTACAAAGACATGTTCAAGTCCAACACCTAGAACTGTGGGTCTGATCTTATTAAAGACCTTTGGAGATCCTATTTGGATGAGGCCAAATTGAATGAGGGTGGGCCTTAAATCAATATGTCTGAAGTCCTTATAAGCAGAGGGAAAGGGGAAGCAGAGTAAGTAGAAACCAGAGTAGCAGACTTATAGAGACATGTTACCATGTGACTGAAGAAGATTCTGAGCAAACCACCAGAACACTATAGACTTTGGGGCAAACATGACCTTGCCGATACCTTGATGTTAGATTTCTAGTCTCCAAACTGTGAGCCAATAAATTCCTATGGTTTAAGCCAAGCAGTGTGTGGTATTTTTCATAGCATCCCTGGCAAACTATAACACCTATCTAAAACCTAAACATCTTGCCTTGAAAACATCATGTTGAATGAAATAAACCAGACAGAAAAGGTCAAATATTGCATGATCTCACTAAAATGAAATAATTAGAATAAACAAATTAAATAGAGTCAGAAACTAGAATATAGGTTACGAGGGACTGGGATGGGGTTAGGGAATAGGAAGTCAGTGCTTAAATTGTAAAGTTTCGAGTTGAGTTGATGAAAACATTTTGGTAAAGGATGGTGGTGATGATAGCACAACATTGTGGACATAATTAATAGGATTGAATTATATATTTGAATGTGATTAAAAGGGGGAAATTTTAGGTTGTACATATATTATTAGAGTAAACTTTTTTTCAAAAGAGGACTGTACATCACAGTGAACCTTATTGTAAACTGTAGACTTAGTTAATAGTACCATTATAAAAATGTTATTTTGTGAATTGCAATAAATGTACCATACTAATGCAATGTGTTAATAATGGAGTGGTATATGGGAACTTTGTGTTTTACACATGATTTTTCTGTACACCTACAAGTTTTCTAATAAAAAATAAATAAATAAATAAAACCTAAACATCCCAAATTCTGAAACTTCTCTGGCCCCAAGAATTTCAGAAAAAAGACCTGAACCTTCTATGGTAAATCTGCTCAAGCCTGTAGATAATCCCCTTCTTTTAAGGCATTGCATCTCTGCTCAGTTAGGTTAAGAGTTGATTTTATATATTCACTCAAGGATGGAAAACCTATTTCTCTCATTTCCAGCTACTTGGAAAGCAGCTCTTGGCTGTCCTTTACCTTAATATTTCCTTCATGGTGTGTTTGCACTCACTAATCAAGTGAAACAGGTTATGCTTAAAATTTTAGGCAGACTGTTGGGGGAAGGAAGGTTTGACATTCCATTCATTTGGGCTTCAAATGATAATATATTATAGTGTATAATTTCATTATTCTCATTAAATTCAAACAAACAAACAAAAAGTCTCTATGACTTGTAAAATGCCGCTGTCTTTCAGAAATCCCTCAATCACTGGGTACATTTATGGCCATGGGGGCAAGAAATGGATGACATTCAGTTCTCACTCTGATGCCTGAGACCTGGAGACATGTAAAATGGCAGATGAGTGAGTCACTTGCAGGAAGCACTCCTTTTTGCAATTTGTCCATGCAGAGAGGACATATTTTGTTGCAATTTACCTTAATAAACTAGGATACCTTAAATATTTTTATGTTTAAAGATAAGCCAGGCACACCTTCCTTCTTCAGGAAGCTTTCCTTTATTTCTGCCCCAGCCCCAACAAGTTCTCCTGGCTCTCCCATGCATCTTGGTTTTACACAACAGCTGCTCTTAGTTTACTTATATCTTAGTTTGCCAGAGTTGCTATCACAAATACTACCCAAGGGATTGGTTTAAACAATGTAAGTTTTTTGGCTTATGGTTTTGGGGTGAAAAGAGGTCCAAAATAAAAGATATCTGCAAGACTTGCTTTCTTCCCCCAAAAAACTGGTGTTCTGGTGCTGGCTTGTCAGCAATCCCTGGGGTTCCTTGGCTTTTATCTCTTCTTCCTATCACATGGCAATGTCCTCTCTTTTCTTGCTTCTGTGACATCCTGGTCCTCTTTATAAGGCTTCCATTAAGCTAGATTAAGATCCGCTCTCATTCAGTTGGGCCATATCTTAACTGAAAAGAACATCTTCAAAAGGTCCCATTTAAAATTGGTTCACAACCACAAAGATGCAGATAAGATAAAGATGATTTCTAAATTGGAGTACATAATTCAATCAACCAAAACTTGTTTTCTGCCTCCACTAAACCAAGATATTTTTGAGAGTAAGAAGCACATTTTATCTATTTCTTATTCCTGAAAATGGCAGTTGTCAATAGTGTTTAATAGTTGAATGAATGAATGAATGAATGAGTGAATGCCAAGTACTACTGGGATCTGAAGTCAAAATCAAACCTATATGGGACTCTGAACCATGAATACATCAAAACATCAAAATGAGACCCAGAAAGGGATATTTATCTAGCTAGCTAGCTAGCTAGCTATATTGTACACTAAAGAACATAACCTTGCCTCAGAGGAGGTCTGCCCTTTGCCCTTGACTCCTGGGAGGTAATCTCTAAGCTCTTAGAATGCCCTGCCTGATAAAAGTGTCTTTTTTTACCTGGGGGTCTTGGGCCATGCCAGAGAGTCTAACAATGTGACTAAGGGTGTGGCTTTGGGTGATGTGGTTTTAGCTCAACCTCCAGAAGAGCTGGAGACTAAGGTTACCTATACAGATGGTGAACCATGTTTACGTGATCAAGCCCCGGTGAAAACTCTGGACACTAAAGCTTGGGTGAACTTCCTTGGTTAGCAGTACTCCTTGTGTATTGTCACACATTGTTTCTGGGAAAGTAACAATGTCCATGATTTCACTAGAAGACAACTGCAGTCCCCTTGTTTGGAAGTTTCTTGGACTCTGACCCATGTGTCCCTTCCCTTGGCTGATTTTAATCTGTATTCTTTCAGTGCAATAAACTATAACCACAAGTATAGCAGCTTTCAGTGAGTTCTGAGCCCTTCTAGCAAATTAAAGAACTGGAGGGTGGTTTTGAGGATCCCTGAAATTGCTATTGGTGTCAGAAGTAAGGGGGTCTTGGATCCCCCAAACTTGCATTTGGTGTGTGTGGTTGCTTGGAGCTATGTGCCTAAGAAAAACATGTTCTAAACTTAATCAATTCCTGTGAGTATTAATCCATTATAAATACGACCTTCTGATGAGGTAACTTAATTTAAGGTATGGATGGGCCTTATTCTGGATTACTAGAGTCTTTTATAAGTAGAGTGAAAGTCAGGTGGAGAAGAAGCTATGGAGAACAGCCAGAAGCTGGAACTCAACAGAACCCAGAAGAGAAAGGAGAAGGCACTACCATGGGCATTACTTTGTGATGGAAAAGCCAAGGAACCCCAAAGATTGCCTTTCAGCCAGCTAGAAGATATTGACCGCAGGAGGAAGCAAACCTCTAGCCCAGGGGTTCTTAACCAGGGGTCTATGGATTCCCAAGGGGTCCATGAACAGATTTCAGGGGGTCCGTGAGCTTGAATTGAAAAAAATCAAATCGATTAGATGTCCAACATGATATGCATGTTGCCTTGTCAAATACTACACCACAGTTTAATGTTCTTATTCAAGATAAAATTTAACTTTAACATTCCCATATTTTTGATATATTGGATTATTGTTTAATGTGTTAAGAAAGAAGCACATATGTATAGTATTATATCATACTTTTTAAATTTTGGTAACTGTATTTCAATATATGTAACTGATTTCCTTTGTAATTTTATTTTATGGATTTAAAAACATTATTCTTGTGGAGATGTGTTGGTGCGGGTATGATACATTTATTAAATAATACCCAGTATAGTGCGCATTTAGTATGATTTTTATTTTGATGTAGCATGTTCTGAGTGCAGTGGATAACCTTCTGCAAAAATGTTGGTAAGGATGGTGGAGATGGTTTTATGACACCGTGGGATTTCTAAATGTTTGCTGAGAATGACCGTTTGAACCGATGTTGAACCGTGTTAGGTTATCAGGTATTGAAATTATGGGAAAGTTGTAAAACATGATTTTGAATTATCCTAAAATTTAATTTAAAGACATGCCAATGTTGAGTGTTATAAAACTGTTTGCAGCTACATTCTGAGAATGGGTCCATGGTTTTTACCTGACTGGAAAGGGGTCTGTGGAACAAAAAAGGTTAAGAACCCCAGCTCTAGCCAATAAATTCCTATTGTCAGGCAACCCATTGTATGGTATTCATTTTAGCAATTAGAAGACTAAAACAGTATCAGAAGTGGGGTGATATCGTGGACTGTCTCCAAACTTTGCAATATACATCCTGGCGGACACACCCAAACTTCCAAGCTTCTGGATATCTACATGAACTTTTCTCATTTGAAAACGCCCAAACACCAAAATGGAGCAAAAACACACAGGTGGCTATTACATTTAAACAAATAGAATTATTTTCTTTAATCCCATCTAAGATTTGGACTTGTTTTGGACAAAACAAACAACAGACAACAAAGCCTTGCTCAGACATGCCCAGAAACAATGAAACCTTCTGGCCCTCCAGAGCAGCCCATCTGCTAAAGACAGCTTCTCCCCACAACAGAGTTAAGGAAGCCAATAGGCAGGTTGGTCTGTGCTGAATTCCTGGCATGGGATGGTAGAAGGAAGGGCTTCTGCCGAGGATTCTAGGTTGCACAGCTGCTGCCATACTTACAGCTGCAAAAGCTTCCTCAGCACACTCAGGTACAGTCTTTGAAGACCAAGAACTGTGAGGCAGGATACTTCTCACGTTTAGGAATTCCCGTCTCCTAACACAGGAATTATATGCCATGTAACTATTTGTAAAAGAAGACTAACAGAAGTTAGTCTAGATTCTGTAGGTGTCAATACACCAATTCAGATCACAGTGTAGATTGTCCTTGATTGTTCATTCAAGAAACTGATATTGCTAATTTTGTTGCAGGAACTGTTAGAGACACTGGGGATTCTAGAGTGAACCATACAAGCAAATATCCCTCTGCCCTCAAGAGGCTCGAATTCTGGTGGGGCATAAAGACAATAAAAAATGAAATTGCATGGTGATAATAACAAAGGGGAAAAAATGAAACAAGAAAGAGTCTCTGAAATATCAGATGAATGTGGAGTTGACAATTAGCACTTAGTGGTAAGAGAGGGCCTCACTAAGAAGGTGACCAGAAAGCCACATGAATATCTGCAGGAAAATTGTTCCAAGAAGAGAAAACAGTAGGTACAAAGGACCTGAGGTTGAAATGTGCCTGCATATTCAAGGATCAGTGAGGACACCAGTGTAGCCAAAGAGGACAGTACGAGAGGGAAAATAGTAGTAGATGAAAACAGAGTGATTGGGGGCGGGATCATGTAAACTTTTGGGGATTTTGACTTTTCTTGGAGGAAATGGAGAGCTACTGGAGGATTTTGAGCAGAAATGGTGACATGATCTGAGTTTTGTTTTAACAATTCATTCTAGCTGCCACTTCAGAAGGAGGTTGTAGCAATAATCCAGGGAGAGATGGTAATACCTGGAACCACAAGGAAAGCAGTGGAGGTGATGAAAAGTGGTGGATTTGAATACATTTTGAAGGCAGTCAATAGGATTTTCAGAAAGACATTCATCTGAGTTCCTTGAGCCCCTGTCATGTTCTAGGAACTAAAAGATGAATGCTGTCCTGAGGCTGAAATATAGTTAATTAGGGGAGAATGTCATGAAGTGAGTCTGAAGCAAAAGCAGGAGTCAGGTCATACAGGGTCTTATAAACCATGTTAGGGAGTTTTGGTTTTGTCCTAAATACCATGGGAACCTCTGGAAGTTTTGCAGTAGGGTATGGAATGATCTGGTTTCTGTTTTTCAAAAGATTATTTTTGCAGAGGGACCATAGACAGAAGCAGGAAAAGAATTGGACAGGATTGAGATCCTTTTCAGAGTTAGAATCCACAGGTCTTTCCTGCTGTTGCATTAGATGTGAGGGGCCCAAGGCCTGAGGGACAAGGAATGAAGGATGACTTCCAGGTTCCTGCTTTCACTAATGGGAGAATGCTGGCACCATTTACTGAGATGGGAAGACTGGTGAAGGAGCAGGTGGGGTGAGACACTGGGTCACGAGTCTGGATTTGACATTGTAAGTTTGAACAGTTAGGTACAGAATGGTAAAACCCATTTTAAATTTGAGGACATTCAGGCTCAGAGAGAGTAATTTACTTTCTGAAGTAGATTTCAGAAGTGGCCACAAATTTTTTTCCAGTCCTGCACGTCCCCTCCTTTACAATGTGACTTTGCAACACCTCAAGGGGGGGTGGTCTATAGCTCTATCCTTGTACTCTGGGCTTAGATGTGTGACTTGCTTTGGCCAAATAGGACATTAGCAAATGTAACAAAAGCAGAGGCTTGGAAAGTCTTCTTGGGAATCCTGTGACCGGCACCACGGCAATCTATGGTTAGCCTGTTGGATCCCAGAGACATGTGGCCACGTCACCACCTTCACCAGCTGACAGCACACCAACCACCAGACACATGCATGAAGATACCTTGGAGCATCCAGCACTAGCAGAACCAGACCAAACCAGAATGTGAGAAATAAGAAAATACTTAAGTCACTATATCGTTTAAGCAATACCTAATTGATACATTCACTTCAGAATCAGAATTGGTGAGTGGCCAACTCAGGAATTGTGGCTTCCTGCTTCTAAGTTCACTGCTTTTGAATTATTCTAAAACTAGTCCCAGCATATATAGTTCACGGAATCAGGACCAGAACACTCCAGCTCTCTGGAGCCATTTCCTCCTGCTGCTGTCTTAAAGCAAGTGTGTATTAAAGCCCCTTCCATTTGCTAATGTGCAAGTCTCTTTCTCTCTCTCTCTCTCTCTGTCTCTCTCTCTGTTTCTGCCTCTGTCTCTCTCTCTGTCTCTCTGTCTCTCTGTCTCTCTCCTTCCTGATGAGACAATGCTGCTGTAAAAGCAACCAACAGAAATCCAATTCAATCTCTGTGGAAATTTTTAGTAAAAAAATCTTGCTATGCCAGTGCTTTTTCCAAGGCAATATGAAGCATATGGGATCTCAGAAGAAGCATCTATCACAATATGTTGCATTGGAGTACAAGAATTGGCATTTTCTCCAATTCCTCAAAGCACAGCTAAAAGCAAAATAAATGTAAAGGTACAAGGCCCAGTCTATTGCTGGCATGCCATTCCTTTCAAAGCATTCTAAAGGTTTAAGGAAAAGCAAAACAGAACAAAAAACAAACAAACAAACAAACAAACCTGTGGCCCCAAAAGGTAGGGGACCATCAGTCCCAGAGATTTCTAAGCTGAAACTCGAATCAAGAGCATATTCAAAGTTATAATAAGGTCAAGGGTTTCAGGCACTATAGCCCAGATAAAATACAGGTTAAAAAAAAAAAAAAAATCCCAGTCTAGCTTTAGAAATGAGCAGTCCTGGGCTCTAACTCATGCTTTATTGGGGGCAATCCACATCACAGCTCCAGAGGGATGACTCATTACGTCATCATCAACCATGGACACTTTAGCACAGGACTTATTGCTCAGAGCTAGGGGTGAGCAGACAGCAGTGCCCTAAGGGAAGGGGCACAAGACTAGTAAGTTTTGATGCAAAGGGGCGGGAGATATGGGAGGGTCTCCTTGGCCCCTGGAAATGGAAGGAGCCAGAGAACAAGGGAATCATATCTGGTACTGAAAAGGAGAAGAACTGTGGGGCATGGAGAAGAGATTTGCTATTGGTTGTGTCTTTTACTGGTGGCTTGTTCTCATTGGATTCACATTCATGCTGCCAGGAGATTTTACAGATTTCACCTTAGTTAGATATGACTATAACGCTGGAGTGAGGGCATAGGGACTATCACCCCCGACTGACCCTTGAGGAAACAAGAGGTATTATGTGACTTGCCCCAATCCCATCACTAGTAAGTGATCAAGCTTAGATTTAAACCAGTCTGTCTGTCTCTAAACCCCACGCTTTTATCATTGTAATATTCTTGGAATGTATAACAAAAACAATGTCTATAAATATTATTCTGGGATATTATGGAAAAGATAGCTTGGAGCTCTCTGATCGAAAAACAAATGGTAGTCAATTATAAAACACAATTTCAAGTCATGAAATGGATTCTTTGTCTTCTTGCTCCCTTCGATTGCAGCTCATGCAGCTTCTCTTTCTTCTCCTCTTCCTGCTACTGAGAGTGGGAGAAGCAAAGCATAAGGCATCCAGCGCACCGTTGTGGGGGGCTCAGGGTCTGAGCTTCCCGTCCTTAAATGAAACATAGCCTGCAGCCGTAGCCGCTGGCATAACCTGGACACTCACTAGTTTAAAAGTAACAGGCCTCCCCACAGGAAATACTGTATAGATGGTACTGCAAACTTTAATCTTCTCAAGCTGCACACTCCCTTCCTGAGATAACATCACCAAAATCCCTGTTTGCATGCTTCATGTAACTCTTGGAGAAACTGTTCTCATGCCTTATGGAATATCTTTGTCCTGAGACCCCTTATATCACCTCTCCTTTCCTCACTTCTTTGCAGAGCGTCATCTTCATTCTTCAACCGGCCTCCATCGAAGAGCCTCTCCTGTTAGTAAGTCCCAATAAAGCTCATGTCTAACCTTTGCCTGATGTGTTCTTTGGTCTTGTGGCCGCCCCAACGCATGTCCTTCAAAGTTGGGTTGGAGCAACCACCTTCCTGGCCTCTCAGTGACTGCAAGAGCAATGCTCAGGCCTCTACATCAGGGAGAGAAAAAGCCCAGAAATGGCTTTTTTAGAGAAGCGTGTTCCTGCCTTTAAATCACTTTTATCCAAGTTACATTCCCTAACTTTTAATTAATATTTGAGAGTGGATGATTTAATACCACCTATGTGTCTGTATTAAGTATCTCAAATTAAATTAAAATCAATGGAAACATTACTTGAAATACAAAGGCAGTAAATCCAAGCATTTTCACAACCAAAATTAGTTATTCAGTTTGTGAATGACCTCAGGATGTGTGACGAATGAGATGAAAGCCACTTGCTATCTACTGAAGGCCAGTCAGGAGGGACAGAGCAAGCCCTATCATGTCTTAGGCAGCGGGTTTCATGTTGGGAAGATGGGGAGCAGCAGGATGGAGAGCAGGTTGCCAGGTGATGATATGGTTGCCAGGAGATTCTAGAAAAGATAAGTACACACCTATCTCATAAGGTTAGATGATAATCCTAAGAAAACCTTTTCTAGGGGGCTCAGAAGAAGGAGAAACACAGGGAATTGCAGCTTTCCTACTTCCCAGACCTTTATGATTTGGGGCAACTTAACCTTCCTGAGGCCCCATCTCCTCCTCCTGACAATGGGAACAGTGGATTTTCACTTGGCATGGGAGGTCTAAGGGTCATCTGGAGGCTCCTCACGCCCCTTCCCTAAGGCTTTCAGGGTCTGGGAATCTGTTTTCAACCAGCATTCCAGCAGTGACATAACCAAGAGATGGGAGTTTCCGTCCTCCACTTCCTCCCTAGTCATTCCAAATCCACATGAATTATTTTCTTTAATTTGATTAATTCTTATTTTTAACACTTCACTTTGAAATCATTTCAGACATACAAAAACGTTGCAAAAATTCTATAATCAGTTGCCTAACTTCACTTAGTTTTCCCAACTGTTTACACTTTAATAACCACAATACAATGATCAAAATCAGGGCATTAACTTTGACACAATACCGTTAACTAATTCACAGACCTTACTTAAATTTCACCAATTGTCCCACTAATGTCCTCTTTCTGGTCCAGGATCCCACCCAGGCAAATAAATTCCCTATGACTTGCTTGCTATGCAGATGCCTCATCTAAACTAGTCCCCAATCACTCTTCTAAGCAGATGGGTGGCCCATCCTCCCTTCACAGGGTTATTCTAGGACAACCATCATACCCAACATGATTTTTATGACCAGGAAATTTTGGGAAACATTGAGATATTGGTTTTAATTCTCTAAGCACATGGTAGTATAATAAGTAAAAACTAACCCACAACAACAACAAAAAATCATATTCAGGTGAAAGGAAACAAGGAAAAAGTGATGAAAGGCATGCAAAGGCTTTAGTCAAATGAATTTGAGCAGAACCCTCTGGCCTTGTCCTGGCTCTTCCCCTTGAGCAAGGCCATCCCCAGCCATAACCACCTGGCACAACCCTACCCATCAGTCAAGGTACATTAAGTGAGATGATGCATATAAATGACATAGCTCAGTGAGTATACAGGGAGGACTCAATGACTCCTGCTTATAATTTCTTTTTACTTTTTCTAAAGCCACTGTCTTTTGGAAACCTCCTGATTCAACCCATGGAATTGTGATTGTCCCATTTTCTATCATCTTTCCTGTTCCTTGAGTCTCTCATCTATCTGTCCAGCTCAGAACATATCTTAATTTATATTGTAGTTATCTGAGTTATTCCTTGTAGAGGCTTCTAGGGCCTCATGCAGATAATGTAGTGAGTAGCCAGCTTCCCAAATGCACTGGGCCTTCAGCCTATAGATCTTCTGATTTAATTTATTCCCAAACATTCTAGGGTTTAAGCCGCCATTGTGTTCAACCAGGGGAAGTACCTGTTCTAAACTAGTCCTCCTAAGTCAAGTACTTTTCCCTCTTCAAAAAAACAGAAAATACCCCTTATTCAGGAGGACTGCTTATTGATAATGAAGATTTTGGGGCAACGTTTGTATTTTGGGTACCTCATCATGTGTAGGTAAAAGAGAGATAAAGAAAGTTTAACAAAGTTGATCATGCTTCTTAGAACGGTGGGTTCTTCCATTCTCCAAAGCACTTTACACAGATCATCTAATGGATACTTCATCGCACAGCAGGCAGGCTCCTCTGGGAATTTGAAGTCTCAAGGCTTCAATCCTGCAGCCAGAGACTTAAAAGAAGCTGGGTAATTTGCGGTTAACAATTGCATTTATGATTGTGCTTCCTAAAAGAGAGACAATCAAATCTCATGCTTTTCACAGAGCCAGTACTTACTGGATGTTTGTCGACTGACTGAATCAAACTGGTGGCAGATCATTAAAGGAGGCTCTTCCTCTGCCCTCCCTTTCCTCCAGGTCTGATCAATAAGACACAGGCCAAGTTCATTCTAGGGAAAGTTCTTTCCAGTGCTGCATTAGGTCACTCAAGGTAAAATGCTTAGGACCATGTTTCCTTTATACAATCTGGCGAAAGCTAGGGAATCTGTCCTTTGAAAAATGCTAATAGCACACATATACACTCCAAACATTTGCATGACTTTTTAAGAGCTCACTCTGAAACCCTAATTAAGACCCTCTGCTTTAGGTATTGTTTGGAGGCAGCAAGCTTAAAAGGGATTGCCTAAGCCCAGGTTTGGGGGAAATCATTTATTCTGCCAAGAACACTTTGGTTTCACTGGCTTGAAAGCATAATTTGGAGGTGCATTTGCCCTTTTCAGATTAGGCATCAAGAATATTTTTAAATGTTATATGAATATGTTTCCTTAAACATTAAACATAATAGTGTGCTTTCTCGTCGCAGCCATTTGCAGTGACCCCAAGGACTTGTTTGTCTTCTTATTTGGCTCATTTAATGACATATTCTCATATTTGGAGAAATAGGAACTGTAATGCCTGTCTTCTTGGTGAGGTGGATGTGTGACTAGGGAAGACTTTTCTGAAGAATTGCTGACAGCCTTGATAACTATATTAACTAAATTCTCCATAAATATCTCCCAACAGAGCTCAACAAATCGTGTTAGGAAGCACTGACACCCCAGCACCTAATTCCCAGTGTTAAGGATCAGGATGGAAAAGAGCTTCTCTTTCTAGGAAAAGTGAGCATTTTCAGAATGAGGCCTGCCAGTGAAGAGAAGGGATTAAAAGGAAGTTTGAAGGCCTTTAGGAGTGGCCCTCCAAAACAATAGTTTGCATTTCAATGACTGTCCTTGAAATGCAGAAATCTGAGATTCTAGGAAAGATCTGTGGTATTCACAACTGCCCAAACCTCAAAGAAGCGGAGGTAGGGTTTGTTGACTGTGAACACAATATGCTAACTCTTGCACTGGGGTGGGGGGTGGTAGATGAGTCCTCACTTGCCTGATTTATTTTTTTTTAAAGAAGGAATTAGCAAGTTTGGGAGGTGGGTCCATGAATACAAGCCAAGGATAAAAGGGTTTTCTATACTTCTCATCAACCGATGTGTTCATTTGCACTTCCCGACCCTGGTGTCTTAAAATGACTGTGTGGTCCAACTGTTTGAGATCAACAGAAACTTTGAAGTTCAAGTCTGGGATTCATAGCTAAAGGGTTCAGTTAAGAGGTAATGGAGGGGTTATCTCCTTCCTGGATTCCTGGTCAGGTAGGCTGGATTCCTCCTGACTCTTCCATTTCTTTCCTGGTTGAAATTACCTGAAACAGATCACTACCTGCTTTTTCCATAACCAAGAGACTCAAGCGGCACACAGATCAGGTCACTAAGGCTTGAGAACTCAGCTCATCTTTCTGCCCAGGACCATCCTGGGAACATTCCTTCAGAGGTGCAGTGCACATGTGGAAAAAGGCTGCTACTCAGTCATGTTCCTGCCCCATCCTGAACTTAAGTGTTGTGCAGATTTGCATTTGCCATCTCCTGGCTTTGTGAGTTGGGCAGCTTACTTAAATTCTTTGATTCTTGATGACTTTGTAAAAGAGTGTTACTGCTCCCAGTTCATAAATTTCTGGTGAGGACTAGGAGATATTTATTTAAGCATAACTTGCCTTGTTCCATGAAGGATTTGCAATAGGTCACACACACAGGCATACATGTTAAAATACAAAATAAAAAAGAAGAAATTAGAGTGAAGAAAACTAGAGGTTTACTTAAACTATACTTTTCATTATAAACCATATATACAATGAAATATTCATTTTTTTAACTTGAGGTTTCTGGAATGTTCATATTTTAGAAACTATTTTTATAAAGTTCAGAACAAATGCACAGAAGGTTGAAGAAAACACAAGATACAAGTTTCTCCAATTTCTATTTCCATAGACAGGAAGTTGAGGTCTGTCTTTCTGGTTCTGTCTGAGGTAAAGATGGCAACACTCAGGACAAGATGTAGGAGAAGGACAGAAAGGAGTTGAGGGAGAGTCGTTGCCCACAAAACCTCACTGACATCAGACTCCTCGCATCTGGCTGATGCTTTGTAAACTCTTATGAGCCACAAGGCAAGGGAATTTTTATACCCATGCCATAGATGAAGTATATGGGTCTCGAAGAAAAGAAAAATGGCTTCCCCACAGTCAGACAGCTAGTTAGTATTAGGGAATAAAGAGACGAATCTGGGACCTGGCGGGAAACCCACGTGGCCATGGATACCGCACAAGATGGCTGCTGGAAGAGCCTTGTGAGACCCCCATTTGGAATGAGATTTCCTACCGAATTAAGGAGAAGCTCCAGATATTCTCCAGGGGCCTTATCATTGGGCCCTCCCAGGGGATTGAGGGGTGGCATAACCAGTCAAAACAGCAAACAGCTGGGACTCCTCCCCCATCATTAGCAAAAGGGAGGAATAATTAATGGTTCAAAAAGCAAGTGTGGAAGCTAAATCGGCCCTTTTCCCTTTTTCCCCTTGCCCTGTCCTTGCTTTTCTCCCCCTGTCTGGATTAGCATGCAAGTAAACCCGGAGATCTGTAATCTGTAATGGGGAATAAGTAGTCTGTAAATCAGCCCTCTTTATCTATTTTCCACCCCTTTCCTCTCTACCTGGGACCCATAATCTGTTTTTTTCTCCCATTTCACTTTTCTCAGTTCCTTAATAAATTACTGGCCTAACTAAACTGGCTTGCTCTTAAAATTCAATTTTTGTAGCTTAGCCAAGAACCTAGAGAAAATCCAGCTACATTCGTGGGGTTGTCAGCACTCTATCTCAACCCCCAAACACTGCCTCCCTTGTCTCAGAGCCCACTCATTACCATGAAAGTTGGGGTTTCTACTTTGCAAGTTTCCCTTCCTTGCTCCCTGACCAGTTGTGGTTCCATTTGTGGTCCTGTTTCTTATGAATTATATCTCTACTTTATACAAAGATCAAGATATTAACCTCCTAGAGTGATTCTATCTAGCAACAAGCTGCAGCAGTGATTAGGAAAAACATCCTCATCTGTTTCTCAAGGCTTAGCTCACCTTCCTGCAGATGGATGGTGGTTTATGCCTCTTGGAAAGGTTATTTCTAATGATTGTTCCAAACATGTGAGCAATACATTTTGCCCATTAAGTAAAATTCTTGAATTCTGGCATTTTAATATAATTGAAAAGCTGAAAGCAATCCCAATGCTTTCTTTATCTAGGACAGAAGTGTTAAATCATGATGTTCAAAACTTCATACTACTATTCTCTTCTACTTCTGCTGCCATTACTAGTTGACACCAAAGGTTTACTCTGTGCTAGACACTGTGCTCGGCGCTTTATATGCATTGTCTCATTTAGCCTCGTCCTAGTCCTGTTAGCTAAGAGAGCTCATCATCTCCGTTTTACCAATGAAGAAATTAGGGCTTGAACAGGTTGTTATTCAAGGTTCTAAAAGTAGCAAGTAATAGCAGCAGGATTCCAAATGAAGAGTTTCTGACTCCGAAGCTTATTCTCTGCATCACTCCATTTTATTGCTTTCTCTGCTCCATAGAAAGAATCTATTCACAGTTCTAGAATCGTTGACTATATTTTGGTTTTCACAATACAAGGTTTTGGTTACAGTGAAGGAAATAGATAACATGGAGAAGTTTACCATTTTAGCCTTCTATTTGGAAAAACAAACAGCTTACTATAAAATTTATGTATTATATGTCAGGTCCCAAGAATGCCAAAAATGACTGTGGTAAAACTTTTTAAGAATTCACAGTCTAAAGGGAGGAAAGAAAAGCAGAAGATTATACCTTTACATAGGCGCTATGGCAGAGATACAATTACTAGGTTAAAGGAAGTAAATAACTCTTTCTGAGGAAAGGCTCCCCTGAAGAGGTATCTCTTGAGCTGGCTTCAAAGGATGACATCCTTCACAAAAAGGGCAGCGGTCTGCTATGCTATAAAGGCTTGGCATGTAAGGACGAGTGGGTAGAGGGGCAGACACGAGGCTGTGGAAAGATTGGTTGGAGTTGGATCAGGAAGGACCTCACTTATCCTGCATTTTTATATCAATTCCCAGTACAGCTCTTCTGTTCTGCCAGATCATGTGTCAAAAAATGGCACCCAAATTTTGTTCCCAGAAAATATCATTGCTAAGAAATGTGTCTTAATATGTTTTAAAAGAAGAACCCAAATTAAACTATCACACATCAGATAACCATTTTATTACTAATATTTATTCAGCAGAAAGGCAATGGGTGTGGTCGACAAAGAGCCTTTGGACCCATGCCACTGAACTCAAACACTGGTTACTTTCCAACGAGCTGACCTTAGGAAAATGAGCTCATGTTTCATAAGCTCAGTTTTCTTTATCTATAAAGTATGACCGAGACTGAAATTCAAAATATTTAACAGATTGTACATCTAGGCACCAGCAAATAAAAGAGAAGCCAGTCCCTTGGGGCTGTTCTAGTGTGCACCACGGGGGAAGGAACCAGCTTGCAGGGGAGAGGTGAGGATTAATGGTGCACAGCCTGGCCCACAGACGTGCTCAACAATAGCCAAACTGGGCAGGAACTCATCTTCTATCTTCTTAAGTCTTTGGAAGAGATGTCTTTGCTTTCTAGTCATGCTTACAAGGTTTCTCTTATTCTCCTTGCACCCTTGCCACACTTGAGAAGTAGCTCATACCTAGTAACTTAACCTGTATAGGCTCCAAAGGATTGCTATTGTTCAATACAGTTAGAGTGAAGTGTGTGTGTGGGGAAAAGGGAACGGGCAATTGGACCATAGTGTTCATACTTTAACAGAGGCAGCAAACAGAGAATTCCTTTTGTGAACATTTTGGCAGGATCTGGTACAATTAAGAATGCACACTCCCTTATGTGTGAGAGATTGGCATGTATTTCATCCTCCTTCCAGTTTGCCTTCTTGACAGCAGAAGCTAGAAAGCCAGGCATTTCCCATAATCCCTTGCATATAGGGTTCCAAATTAAATTAGATTCCATCAATCAAAAGTGCTGTATGAGATTCGGAAGACAAAAATGAAGCAAACACCATGATCCTGCTGTATCTGTGGTTACAAGCCTTGTGTGTATCAAAAGTCAGGGCATATAGAGCTTCCATTTTACTGGTACATGGCAATTCTGGATCCTGCAGCATCAGTGGCTTCCTGATGGTTCTTTATCCTGCTCTTGGTTCTTTCTGATCATGGCATTGTTCTTGTAGCTGACACCTATAGTGACAAATTTCCAACTAGGCAGTAGGTCTCTTGATGGATCAGTTTAAAAGTGTAATTTTGGGAGTCATTCCTAAAAGTTCAAACTAGTCTTTACCCCTGGAGTGGATTTAATTCTCTGCAACTAAATGCAGGCTGCTATATTCTTGAACCCATCTTCTGGGAAGGTAGACCACAGGTATATCCATAATCCATATGTGTACAAATATGCATGTATAACATTCACTGAAGCATTGTTTTGCATCAAGAAAGAGCTAGAAATAACATAAATGTTCCTTAACAGGGAATTATTCAAAATATTATGTTGCATCCACAAAATTGAACACTATGCTGACAATTGTTTTTAAAAAA
>JAKSZT010052319.1:14061640-14195302 GCA_026826555.1 Tolypeutes matacus | reverse complement strand
TATAAGATCAATGCTCAAAAATCAGTAGCATTTCTGTACACCAATAACCAGCAAACTGAGGAGGAAATCAGGAAAAAAAATATCATTTACAATAGTAAACAAAAGAATCAAATACCTAGGAAAAAAGTTAACTAAAGATGTAAAGGACTTATATACAGAAAACTACACAACACTGTTAAAGGAAATCAAAGAAGACTTAAATAAATGGAAAAATATTCCCTGTTCATGGATGGGAAGACTAAACATCATCAAGATGTCTATCCTACCCAAACTAATCTACAGATTTAATGCAATCCCAATAAAAGTCAACACTATATTTTTTAAGGAACTGGAAAAACTAACCACAAAATATATTTGGAGAGGCGAGAGGCCCCGAATTACCAAAGATATATTGAAAAAGAAAAATGAAGTTGGTGGTATCACATTACCTGACTTTAAAACATATTACAAAGCTACAGTGATCAAAACTGCGTGGTATTGGCACAAGGATAGACCTACTGACCAATGGAACCGGATTGAGAGTTCTGATACAGATCCTCGCATATACAGTCATCTGATATTTGACAAGGCCACGAAACCCACTCAGTTGGGAGAGAGTGGCCTCTTTAACAAGTGGTGCTTGGAGGACTGGATATCCATATCCAAAAGAATGAGAGAAGAATACCATCTCACACCTTATACAAAAATGAACTCAAGATGGATCAAAGATCTAAATATAAGAGCCAAAACCATAAAAACCTTGGAAGATAATGTAGGGAAGCATCTACAGGACCTTGTAATAGGAAATGGTTTCATGAATTTCACACCCAAAGCACGAGCAGCAAGAGAAAAAATTGATAAATGGGATCTCCTCAAAATTAAAAACTTCTGCACCTCTAAGGATGTTATTAAGAAAATAAAAAGGCAACCTACCCAATGGGAAAAAATATTCGGCAACCATATATCTGATAGGAGCCTAATATCCTGCATTTATAAAGAAATCCTTCACCTCAAAGTAAAAGGACAAACAACCCATATAAAAAATGGGCAAGTGACCTGAAAAGACACTTCTCCAAGGAAGAAATACAAATGGCTAAAAAGCACATGAAAAAATGCTCAACATCACTTGCTATCAGGGAAATGCAAATCAAAACTACAATGAGATACCATCTTACACCCATCAGAATGGCAGCTATTAAAAAAACAGGAGACACTAAATGTTGGAGAGGATGTGGAGGAATAGGAACCCTCATCCACTGCTGGTGGGACTGCGGTATGGTCCAGCCACTGTGGAGGACAGTTTGGCGGTTCCTCAGAAAACTAGCAATAGATCTTCCGTATGATCCAGCAATTCCACTGCTGGGTATATACCCAGAAGAACTGAAAACAAAAATACAAACAGATATATGCACACCAATGTTCATAGCGGCATTGTTCACCATTGCCAAAAGTTGGAATCAGCCCCGGTGCCCATCAACAGACGAATGGATAAGCAAAATGTGGTACATACATACAATGGAATATTACTCAGCTGTAAGAAGGAACAAAGTGCTAACACATGGAATAACGTGGATGAATCTTGAAGACCTTATGTTGAGTGAAGCAAACCAGGCACTGAAGGATGAACAGTATATGACCTCACTGATCTGAACTGAGGAAAGTGAGCAGTCTCTGAGAACCATTGTCTGAAAGATAGGTTAACAAAGGAGAGTAAGAGAAGAGCAGGCTTTGAGCCATCACCCATATGGACATAATCTATGGTAAAGGGATAGAGTGTGGTTGCATGTTGGGGGATGGGGCAGATGAGTGGTGGTGTTCCTGGGTTTGGTGGTGCAGCACTGGGGTGTGGGTGGATTAGGAAGGGCTGGTTCAAATCCCCAGGGCATGTAACTGTGAATCTTGACAGTCCATGGGTTGGGAGAGGGGGGTATCACGGGCCCTGGGGGGCTGGGGAGAAGGGAACAGTCAAGATTTAATGGGTTGTTTGGTGGTTATGGGGAAAGTTTTTCATTACTTTACAGTAATGGACACAGGACATGGTAAATATCATCAAAATTATTAAACTGTATCATCTAAATTGTAAACTATACTGTAAATCACTGACAATGTTTAGTTGCTATATTTTGCTATCTGCATAACAGTTATAACAATGCTAACAACCAAAAAAAAGGGTGGGGAGTTAATATGGGGTGGGTTGGGGGGTGGTTTGGTATCTGGGAATCTCCGGCACTCTGTGTGTGACTTTGCTGTGACCTAAAACTTCTTTGAAAATTAAATGAAAAATTGGGAGACAATGGGGATTGAGAGGAGGAAGTTGTCAGGGCACACCAGACATCCGATAACACAGTGATAAAGGGAAGGAAAAAAGAAAAGAGAAAGGAAAAAAAAATGAGTATATATATATATATATATATTTTTTAAAGGCATTTCCTTTGCTTTTTTGCCCATTTTTTGAATGTCCCAATCCACTAATTATATTTTATTTTATTTAGTTCTTTGTTTGATTATTTGTTTTTTTCCCTTCTCTCTTTTTTTTTTTTCCCCCCTGAGTTTCCTTATGTTTGTCTCTTGCATGTAAGCTTATCACACTTGTTTCTTTTTCCTAGTAAGTGTATTTGATTATTTTATGGACTAAATGTTCATGGAGGATTTGGATCACAGAAGCGTTACAGTGGGTTCTGTGGGGGATTATTGGGGTGGGTGTCTGGGGGGGGTTTCCTGGGGATTGGTTCATCTGAATATACATGAAAGATATACAAAATCATTCAAAGGATCAGGGGATGGGGCATGGTCACAATGGGTGGATAATCACACAATAAATGAGGGAATCTGAATTCCTAGCCTGGAGAGCTCTGCCACAGTCTCCAAGGGAGCAGCAATAGTCCTCTGAGTGTAGGGACAGTGCATGTCAAAATAGGATGACCCACTGATGTGTTCTTTTTATTGATGACTACCCTTTTGAGTCTTTGCTCTTGTAACTGAGACTTAGCCTGCAATTGTGGGGTGCCTAAGGGTTGCCACCTGGGAGCCTCCTTGTTGTTCAAATGTGACCTCTCTCTAAGCCAAACTCAGCATATGATTGCATTACCTTCCCCCCAACGTGGGACATGACTCCCGGGGATGAGCCTCCCTGGGAACGAGGGATTAATATCAAGTGCCAACTGGCAACACAACTGGAAAAAGACCTTGAATAAAAGGGGGAAATGGTAAAGACAAATGAGTTCAAGTGGCTAAGAGACTTCAAAGAGAGTCGGGAGGTCATCCCAGAGGTAACTCTTACGCACACCTCAGTAGGAGCTCATAGAACATCTAAGTGCCTATCACCCCACTCAGAGGGGTTCCTGAGAGCTCCGGAGACACCCTGGTCCTATATAAGGGGGGATAGCCCCAGAGACTGATGCCTTATCAGTGGGTTCTATTTTGGAATCTGTGCTCCTGAGAGTGACAGAATTAGACTCAAATAAGTCCTCCCTGCACATGGTTCACCAGTCCCTTCTATTCAAACTTATATGTGATGCTGGAGTTTTTAGGTATACTTCCAGAGTCTGGGGCCTCCTGCCTACCTATGTGCCAGGTGTGCATGAAATCTAGGTGGAGCTGCAACTCCTACCCTACAGCTCAATGGACTTATCCAAGTCACCTGGTGAGGAGACAACGATGGGCAATGGCCATCCCAGGGAATGGAGAGGGCCTGCATCTGCAGGCAAGATCATCCCACCCACCATATCCATGGGATATAAGCCCTGTCTCACTTGGAGTTGGAGTGGACATCACCATCCCAGTCCCCTCTGGATTGGGGGAAGAACTATGGACTAGAGTGGACTTGATGGTATTCTCTTGGTCACATATGGTGATTCTAACAATGCAAGAAATTATAACAATGAGGTGGAGCCAGTGGCCACTTGACACTTTTGGGGTAGGGAGGGGATGAGCAGTTGAAATACAGGGGCTTCTTTGGGAGTTGGAGGTTATCCTGAGTACTGTTGTGGCAACGGATGTAAGCCATTTTAAATCAGCACACAGTACTCAGAACTGAGTGGGAGAGAATGTGGTCTACAGTGTGAACTGTGGTCTATGGTTGGTGGCAAGGCTCCAGGATGTGTAAGTTCATTGAAGGTGGTGTGCCACACTATGGGTGATGTTTTTGTGGGATGTGGTGGGAGGTGTGGGAGGTGGGCAACATGGGAATCCCAGTGGGTTCCGTGTAATATTTTGGGTAATCTAAGCACCTCTTAAAATATATGTATATATATAAATGGCATTTTTGTAGGCAAATACACATATATGCATATATATTTATGTATCATTTTGCAAATGTTTGTATATATTGTGAGAATTTTGATTTTTACCCATTAAAAAAAAAAAATAAGCCTATACTAGAATATGATTGTCTACTCTAGTCCTTTGTTCATTCCCAATCCTGAGTATTCTGGGATGGTGATGCCCACTCTACCTCTAATTGAGAGGGGGCTTAGATCTCATGGGGCAGATGGATGGGACTGTCTTCCTTACAGTTGCAGACTCTCGCTGTTCCTTGAGATGATCGTTGTCCATCATCATCTCTTTGTTAGTTGTCCTGGGTGAGACCAATGAACTGGAGAGTAGGTGTTGCAATTCTGTTGAGATTCAGGGCCCAGCTGGCACACAAACAACCCAAAGATTTAAGTCTCTTGGACATATACCTATCAACTCTAGCACTAACTATAGGTTCAAATAGAAGGGGCAGAAGAGCCATGTGTAGGGAAACCACAACTGAGTCCAACTCTGTCACACTGGGGAGCATAAATTCTCAAGTAGGGCCTACTGACAGGGCACCAATCTCCTGAACTTTCTGCCCTGACTATAGTGTCTGGTTGTCTCTGCTATTTGAGGCAATATTTTCTTTGTCAGTCAATGAGATCCGGCTGGGACGTGCATAAGAGTAACCTCTGGAATGACCTCCCAACTTGCTTTGATGTCTCTTAGCCATATAAATTCATTTGTCTTTACCCTTTCCTCCTTTTGATCAATGTCTTTTTCCACTTGCATTGCTAGTTGGTGTTTAGTAGCAATCCCTCGATGCCAGGGAGGCTCATCCCTAGGAGTCATGTCCCACACTGGGGGGAAAGTATATGCTGAGTTTGGCTTAGAGAAAGGCCACACTTAAACAAAAAGGAGGCTTTCAGGAGATAACTCTTAGGCACCCTAAAATACTAGGCTAAGTTTCAATTTCAAAAGTAAAGCTTCAGGGGGGCAGATGTGGCTCAAATGGTTGGGCATCCGTCTCCCATATTGAGGGACCTGGTTTCGAACCCTGAGACCTCCCAGTAAAAAAAAAAAAAAAAAAAGTAAAGCTTCATAAGTACATTAATCAATATCGAGGGCTTGTCAATGTTCCATTCTCCTTCACTAGTCAATGCCCTATACTTAGGGGATTCTTGCTTTCCCAATAGAGAATGTGGCAGAGCTCCCCAGGATGGGAATTTGATATTCTTTCAGTTATTGTGTGAAACTCCACCCACCATGACAATGCCTTATAAACACTTGAACACAGTTTTATGCCTCATAGGTATGCCCCAGGTGAACCTCCTCCCATGCATCCCCGTCACTGACACCCTGCACCAAAGAACCACCCCTGCCATAGTTGTAACCCTTCTGTGATCCAAAACCTAAATAAATGGAAGAATACTCCATGTTCATGGACCTTCATTGGACTTTCATCGGATTAAAAAGGAGCAGAACCCGAGGATTGGGATGGAGACATATGGGATGATGATAATATTGGTGGAGACATTGATACCCTAAATTCTGCTGAGACTTTACCAAAGAAACCTGCAATGGCCTGCCTTGTGGAGACCACACTGTGTCAATCTTGTATCATCCAGCCTCAGTCCAGCCCTAGAAGTCCAGACCTCCTTCCAGTCCTGAAGGGGGTACCAGCCAAACTGAAGCCTACACTGCCCAGCCTCCCAGGCTGCCCTGAGCAATCTGCCTTCCAACCCCTGCCTGAAGAGATTAATCTTGTCTCACCAGAAGAAAATGCAAAGGAATGCCCTGAGGTCAGTAGCTTGCAAGACATTTCTAATCCTTCTCCTTATCCACCCCCACCACCCTTCCCTTCAAGACCTAATACTAGACTAAAATCACAATAAGCCCCCAAAGGTGAAATACAAAGTTTGACCTATGAGGAAGTATGCTATACTCCGAAAGAATTGCATGAGTTTTCCAACTTATATAGACAGAAATCAGGGGAATATGTGTAGGAATGGATACTAAGGGTATGGGGTAATGGTGGAAGGAATATAAAGTTGGACCAGGCTGAATTTATTGATGTGGGCCACAAAGCAGAAATTCTGGATTCAATGTTGTAGTTCAAGGGGTTAGAAAGGGCTCTAACAGTTTGTTTAGGTGGCTGACTGAAACATGGACTAAAAGATGGCCTAGCATGTCTAAGGTTGAGATGCCAGATTTCCCCAGAAGAGGGAATTCAAAGGCTTAGAGAGATTGGAATGCTAGAATGGACTTACCATTTGAGACCTGCCCACCCACCCCAGGAATGTCCAGAGGGCACACCTTTAACCACAACTGTGAGGAATAAATTTGTAAGACTAACCCCATCTTCTGTGGTTGCTCTTCTCTGTAGTCCAGATATTACTGTAGGGAGGTCTGTAATGGAATTAGAATCCTTAAACATTATGGGAATGATTGGATCTTGGTCCGGTAAAAGTCAAGTATCAGCAGTTAATTGCCACAGACAAGGTGGGCATGGCTACCACAATGAAAGGCAGATTCAAAGCAGCACTCAAAGTAGTCTGAGTTGCATGGAGTTATGGCATTGGCTAATAGATCATGGGATACCTTGAAGTGAAATAGATGGACAATCTACTAAATTTCTTCTGGATCTGTACAAGCAGAAGAGTTCTAGGAAAAGTGAACAAAACCCTAACTCAAATTACAGACACAGAGAATCACGGCCCCTTAATCAATTCCCAGACTTGAGAGGGTTTACAGACCCAGAGCCCCTTGAATGAGAAGAAGGCCAGATCCCCTTGTGGAAGGATCCTGCTAAACTGCCAAAAATTTATACTGTTAATCTTCCTGCCACCTTTCCCCAAGGAGACCTACGCTTTTGCCAGAGTAACTGTCCATTGGGGAAAAGGAAATGATCAGACATTTTGGGGATTATTAGACACTGGCTCAGAAGTCACATTAATTCCAGGAGACCCAAAATATCACTGTGGTCCACCATTCAGAGTAGGGGCTTATGGAGGTCAGGTGATTGATGGGGTTTTAGCTCAGGTCTGTCTCACAGTGGTTTGCATTCCTGCATGCAATGCTTCTTCCAAAACTACCATCCGTAGACTTACCAAATGTCTTATCTACCACCATGGCATTCCACACAGCATTGCTTATGATCAAGGAACCCATTTCACAGCAAATGATGTGTGGGAATTGGCATATGTCCATGGAATTCACTGGTTTTACCATGTTCCCCATCACCCGAAGCAGCTGGATTAATAGAACTGTGGAATGGCCTTTTGAAGACTTATTTACTGCACCAACTAGGTGACAATATCTTAGCAGGGTTGGGGCAATATTCTCCAGGAGGTTGTATATGCTCTAAATCAGTGTCCTCTCTATGGTGCTGTTTCTCCCATAACCAGGATTCATGGGTCCAGGAATCAAGGGGTGGAAATGGGAGTGGCACCACTCACTATTGCCCCTAGTGACCCACTAGGAAAATTTTTGCTTCCTGTCCTTGCAACCTTAAGCTCTGCTAGGCTACAGGTTTTTGTCCCAAAAGGAGGAGTGCTGCCACCAGGGAACACAACAGTGATTCCATTGAACTGGAAGTTAAGATTGCCACCTGGCCACTTTGGGCTCCTCTTACTTGTGAATCAACAGGCAAAGAACAGAATTACTGTACTGGCTAGGGTGATTGATCCTGACTATCAAGGGGAAATAGGACTGCATCTACATAATGGGGGTAAAGAAGAGTTTGTCTGGAATGCAGGAGATCCTCTAGGGTGTATCCTAGTACTGCCATGCCCTATGATTAAAGTCAATGGAAAATTGCAACAACCCAATCCAAGTAGGACTAACAATGGCCCGGAATCTTCAGGAATGAATGTTTGGGTCACCCCACCAGGCAAAGAACCATGGCCAGCTGAAGTGCTTGCTGAGGGTAACAAGAACAAGGAATGGGAAGTGGAAGAAGGTAGTGATAAATATGAACTTTGACCATGTGACCAGTTACAGAAAGGAGGACTGTAATACTTTCTTCCTTGTTTCCTTATGAGTATGATGGTATATGTACACAAAATGAATTTCTTTGTTTTCTTCCCCAACCTTTTCCCCTATCATATAACAAGTTGTATTAGTTTCATGTCATAATATTTAAGGATGTCACATTTAAGAGTGAATATTACCCAAAGACTTGCACCCTATTCTGTAGGGAATTAATATGTTTCCAGTTGTACACAGGTGAGTTGAACATCGTTAGGCAGAAATATGTATGTATGCCTGTCTGTTATTGCTTTTACTTAGAGCCTAAGTATGGTTTAAGGTAGTTGTATGTTTACTGAGTTGACAAGGGGTGGACTGTGATGGTTAGGCTAAAGTGTCAACTCGGCTAGGTAATTGTGTCCAGGTATTTGGTCCAGCAAGCACTGGGCTAATTGTAATACAAGAACATTTATGGACCTTGGTCACCAGTTAGTTTACTGTGTGAATGGCTGATTATATCTGCATCAACCAGGGAGATTGCCATCAGCAATGGGTGACACTTTATCCAATCAGTTGAATACCTTAAAAAAGGGAAGTGATTTCAGCATCCAGAGAAAATTTCCCAGCTTGTCTTTGGGCAGCCAACTTCTCCCAGAAACTCATCAAGGACCTTCATTGAACTTTTATCAGAGCCCCTGGTTTGCAGCCTGCCTGTGGAACCTGGACTTGTGCATCCCAATAGTCATATGAGAGACTCTTATAAAATCTCATATTATTGACAGATATCTCCAGTTGATTCTGTTTCCCTAGAGAACCCTGACTAATGCAATGGTGTACAGAAATGCTACTGATTTTTGCACACTAATTTTATAACCTGCCAATTTAATGAGCTCATTTATAAGCTCGAGAAGCTTTGTTGTAAATTTCATAGGGTTTTTGAGGTATAGGATCATGTCATCTGCAAATAATGAAACTCTTACATCTTTGTTTCAAATTTGAATGCCTTTTATATCTTTGTCTTGCCTAAGGGCTCAAGCAAGTATTTGTAACACAATGTTAAATAAGAGCAGTGGGAGTGGGCATCCTTGTATTGTTCCAGACTTTAGAGGGGAAGTTTTAGGGTTTCACCATTGAATATGATGTTAATAATAACTGGATTTTTCATATATACCCTTTATCATGTTGAGGAAGTTTCCCTCTATTACTTTCTTTTGAGGTGTTTTTATCAAGAAAGGGTGCTATATTTTGTCGAATGCTTTTTCTTCATCTATAGAGATTATCATGTGATTTTTTTTCTTTCAGTCAGTTTATGTGGCGTATTCCATTCATTGATTTTCTTATGTTGAACCATCCTTGCATACCAGTGGTGAAACCCACTTGGTCATGGTGTATAATTCATTTGATGTGTTGTTGAATATGATTAGCAAGTTATTTTGTTGAGAATTTTAGTATCTAGTTTCATTAGAGAGACTGGTCTAGAGTTTTCCTTTCTCATAGTGTCTTTGTTTGGCTTTGGTATTAGGGCGATGTTCGCATCATAGAATGAGTTAAGCAATGTTCCCTCCACTTCTAGTTTTTGGAAGAGTTTAAGCAGGATTGGTCTAGTTCTTTCCAGAATGTTTGGTAGAATTCACCTGTGAAGCCACCTGGTTCTGGGCTCTTCCTATTTGGGAAATTTTTGATGACTAATTCAGTCTCATTATATGGGATTCATCTGTTGAGTTAATCAATTTCTACTTTTGTCAATGTAGACCACTTGTGTGTTTCTAGGATTTGTCCACTTTTTTCTCTAAATTATCCTTGTGGTTGGCATACAATTTTTCAAAGTATACTCTTATGATACTCTTTATATCTGTGAGGTCAATGGTGATATCCCCTTCCTTGTTTCTTATTTTATGTATTTGCATCTTCTCTCTTTTTTTGTTAGTCTACCTAAGGGTTTGTCAATTTTATTAATCTTCTCAAAGAGCCAGCTTTTGGTTTTGTTTACTTTTTTTAGTGCTTTCTTATTTTCAATTTCATTTAGCTCTGCTCTAATCTTTGATATTTCCTTGTTTCTACTTCCTTTGGGGTTAGTTTATTGTTCTTTTTTCTAGTTCCTCCAGATGTGGAGTTAGGTATTTGATTTTAGCTCTCTCTTCTTTTTAAATGCAGGCATTTATGGGTATGAATTTCCCTCTCGGCACTGCTTTTGCTGCATCACATAGGTTTTGATATGTTGTGTTGTCATTTTTGTTCATTTCAAGGTAGTTACTGATTTCTTTTGCAATTTCCTCCTTGATCCACTGATTGACTGAGTTTGTTGTTTAACTTCCATATTTTTGTGCCTAATCTGCTTCTTTGCCCCTTGCTGATTCCCAGCTTCATTCCATTGTGGTCAGAGAAATTTCTTTGCATAATTTCAATCTTTCTGAATTTATTGAGAGTTGTTCTGTGGCTTAGCATGTGGTTTATCCTGGAGAATGGTTCATGTGCACTCAAGAAGAAAGTATAGGGAAGCGGCTGTGGCTCAATCAGTAGGGCTCCCATTTACCATATGGGAGGCCCTGGGTTCGGTTCCTGGGGCCTCCTGGTGAAGGCAAGCCCACCCGCACGGCGTGGTTAGCTGACCCAGCAAGCACAAACAGCAAGGGGGGGGATAAATGAATAAATAAATAAAATCTTAAAAAAAAAAAAAAAAAAAAAAAAAAGAAGAAAGTATATCCCACCGTATTTGGGGGTAATGTTTTGTACATGTCTATTAGGTCCAGATTCTCTAATGTATTATTCAAGGTCTTTGTTTCTTCATTGGTTCTCTGTCAATATGTTCTGTCTAATGGAGGTAATGGTATATGAAAGTCCCCCACTATAATTGTAGAAACATCTATTTCTCCACTTAGTTTTTCCAATGTTTGCCTCATGTATTTTTGAAGCACCCTGGTTAGGTGCATAAATGTTTATGATTGTTCTTTCTTCTGATAGATTTTCCCTTTTATTAATATATAGTGTACTTCTTTGTCTCTTACAATAGTTTTACATCTAAATTCTATTTTGCCCAATTACTAGTATAGCTACTCCCATCCTTTTTCAGTTATTGTTTGCATGTGAAATTGTTTTCCAAACATTCACTTTCAGCCTCCCTGTGTTCCTGGGTCTAATGTGAGTTTCTTGTAGACAGCATATCGATGGGTCATATTTCCTTATCTATTCTGCTAATCTGTGTCTCTTGATTGGAGAGCTTAAGCCATTATCACTCAGTGTTATTATTGTCAAGGAATCACTTATATTAGCCATATTTTCTTTGGGTTTTTGTATGCCATATGTTGTTTTTATTTCTCCTTTTATATTTTAGCTATTCTTAAACTCTCTTCCAACTCTCTCTCTCCTGCTTTTTCCTTTCAACCTGCAGAACTTCCTTTAGTATTTCTTGAAGGGCAGGTTTCTTATTGACAAACTCTCTTAATTTCTGTTTATCTGTCAATATTTTGAACTCTCCTTCATTTTTGAATACCAGCTTTGCTCAATAGTGAATTATTTGCCGGAAGTTTTTCTTTTAGCACCTTAACTATGTCATTTCACTGCCTTCATGCCTCCATAGTTTCAGATGAGGAATCAGCACGTAATCTTATCAAGTTTCCCTTGAATGTGATGGTTCTCTTTTCTTTCTGCTTTCAGTATTCTCTCTGTCTTGAGCATTGGACATTTTGACAAGTTTATGACTTGGGGTAGGCCTGTTAGAATTTATACTCTTTGGGGTGTGCTGTGCTTCTTGTACATGCATGTCCATGTCCCTCAATAGAGTTGAGAAACTCTATTTTTAGTCATTATTTCCTCCAACACTCCTTCTGTCCTCTTTCCTTTATCTTCTCCCTCTAGGATGCCGAAAATGCATATGTTTGAGTGTTTCATGTTGTCATTCAACTCCCTAAGTCCCTGCTGGATTTTTTCTATCTTTTTTAGCTATCTGTTCTACTATCTATTGATTTCAGATGTACTATCTTCCACATCACTGATTCTTTCCTCTGCCAGTTCAAATCTGCTGTTATGTGCTTCCAGTGCATCCTTGACTTCTTGCATTGTGCCATTCATCACCATCATATCTGTTATCTTTTTATATATGTTTACAATTTCTTTAGTATGTTCTCCAGTGTCTTCTTTTTTCAAACATATTTTTTATTTATTTTTAAAAGATACTTAGATTATTTAAAATGTTACATAAAAAATTATAGGGGATTCCTATATGCCCCATTCCTCACACCTCCCACTTTTCCCCACATTAACAACTTCTTTCATTAGTGTGGTAGATTCATTGCTTTTGATGAACACATTTTAGAGCATTGCCACTAAGTGTGAATTATAGTTACATTGTAGTTTACATTCTCTCCCACTCAATTCTGTAGGTTATGGCAGGATATATAATGGTCTGTATCTGTTGTTGCAATGTCATTCGGGTTAATTCCAAGTCCTGAAAATGCCCCCATATTACACATCTTTTTCCCCTCTCCCTGCCTTCAGCACCTCCAGTGGCCACTGTCTTCACATTAATGATATAATTTCTTCCATTGCTAAAATCCCAATAAGTCTATAGTAGAATACCAGTAAGACCACTTTAGTCCATATTTTATTCCCCAATCTAGAGGATTCTGGGATGGTGATGTCCACTCTACCTCTAATTGAGAAGGGTTTTGATCCCATATGGCTGATGGATGGAACTCTCTTGCTTGCAGTTGTAGACTCTCTCAGTTCCTTGTGGTGGTTGTCCATCCTCACTTCCTTGTTAGTTGTCCTGGGTGAGTCCAATGAACTGGAGAGTAGGTGTTGCAACTCTGCTGAGGCCTCGGGCCCAGCTGGCACATGGACAGCCCAGAGAGTCAAGTCTCTTGGACATACACCTACCAACTCCAACACCAACTATAGGTTTTAATAGAAGGGGCAGAAGAGGCATGTGTAGAGAATTCACAACTGAGTCCTACTTTGTCACACTTGGGAGCACAAACTCCAAAGTAAGGCCCACTAGTAAAGCACCAAACTCTGGAGCTATCTGCCTTGACTGTAGGACCTGGGTGTCCCCAGAACCCTCAGAAGCCCCACTATTTGGGGTAGAACCTACTTTGGCAGTCTATGAGGTCCTGCTGAGACGTGTATAAGTGTTGTTTCTCTGATGATCTCCCAACTTACTTTGATGTCTCTTAGCCCTATAAACTCATTTGTCTTTACTTTTCCCCCATTTTATTCAAGGTCTTTTTTCAGTTGCATTACCAGCTGGTGCTTGGGAGTAATCCCTTGGTGCCAGGGAGGCTCATTCCTGGGAGTCATGTCCCATGCTGGGGGGAAGGTAATGCATTTATATGCTGAGTGTGGCTTAGGGAAAGGCCACATTTGAGCAACATGGAGGCTCTCAGGAGGTAACTCTTAGGCACTCTTTAACATTAGGATAAGTTGCAATCCTAATTGCAAATGCTCATAAGCATAATTGTCAATATCAAGGGCTCATCAATGGAATATCCTTCTTCACTAGTCATTGCCCTTGTACTTTGGGGATTGTTGCTGTTCCATTAGAGAATGTGGCAGAGCTCCGGATGGGAATTTAATATTTTTTTCAGTTATTCTGTGAATCTCTACACAATGTGGCAATGCCCCATGAACACTTGAACACATTTATATACCTTATATGTATGCCCAGGTGAACTTCCTTGGATGTATTCCCTATCATTGACACCCCACATCAATGATCTTCGCCTGCCACAGTTTTAATCCTTCTGTGATCCCAAACTTCTTCAAAAATGAAGCCAAGAATATTGCCAAATACAATTAACAGGAAAATGAAATAATAATGATAGGTTTAAACATAAGAAGTAAAATAAATAATAATTTAGAAAAACTAAAGCTAAAATAAAATTTTTAAAAATTAAAAACTTGGGATATTAAAAAAATAATGAAAAATATTTTAAAAAATTATTTTAATGTTTTTGCCTTTCATCACTGTAATATCAGTTGTCCTGTATGTACAGTGGCATTTTCTTCCATTTATTCCCCAGTGTCTTACTTTTTTTCATTTTGTCTTCAAAGAAGTTTTAGGTAACAGTAAAGTCACATACAGAATATAAGGACTCCCATATACCCAACATCCTCCTTTTCCCCCCTCCCCATATTAATAACCTTTTTATATGTGGATGGTACATTTGTTACAACTGATGCACAAATATTGAAACATAGCTACTAACCATAGTCAAGGGTTTACATTATGGTTTTCATTTTAGACCATAGACTTTTATATATTTTTTATGAAATTTAACATGGCCTGTATCCATAATTGCAAGATCACACAGAATACTTCCATTGCCCCCTAAATATCCCCTCTTCCATCTATTCTATTCCTCCCTCCCCCTCCCCTCAAGGACCTCAGCAACGACCAGGCTTCACTCTTTGAAGAACAAGATTCATAGTTACTTGCAACAACACTGAGGACTTGAACTGGTTTGAACTCCACTATTAGGAACCACCCATGCTCTTGAAAGACACCCATCACTCTGTTTGAGAAAGTATCAGGCCTCCTCAGGATGGGAGTCCAACTCCTACCTGCTCATTATGTGAGTCTTCACTGACTGATACAACACACTATGACAAAATGATCCCTCACACATTCTCTAGATGAATGCCCCAGGTGTGCCCTTCCCCAAATGCTCCCCCACTCAACACCCTAAACCAGTAACCCTTCCCTGTCATATTGCCAAAAGACCTTTCTCAGCATTGTAGTTTCAACCATGTACCTGCCAATCCCCAGTGTTCACCTGCTCCCTCCTTCAACTCACCCCCGAGTTTCATGGACTGTCCAACCCATCCTTTCCACCCTACTCCCCTGTCAAGCTTGCACTGCCCAACCCAATAATACCACTACATCCCTGTCATGTCCTTTCACTACACAACTACTCACTTCCACCTTATCATAGATTTCACACATATGGGCATTGGCTCACAACCTTCTTCTGCCTTTCTATTTCCTGTAAATCTATCTTCCAGACTCTAGCTCTCTGAGTCTGCTCAATTTGCTTAATTCATATCAGAGTAGTCATGTAATATTTGTCCTTCAATGCTTGGCTTGCTTCACTCAACATAAGGTCCTCAAGATTCATGCATGTTATCTCATATATTAGACCTGTATACCTTCTTACAACTGAGTAATATTCCATTGTATGTTTATACCACATTTTGTTTATCCATTCATCTGTTAATGGACATCTGGATTGATTCCAACTTTTGGCAATAGTGAATAATGCCACTAGGAACATTAGTGTGCAGTTATCTTTTCATGTCCTTACTTTCAATTCTGGGTATATACCCAGCAGTGGAATTCTTGGATCACATGGCAGATCTATAGTTAGTCTTTTGAAGGACTGCCAAAGTGTCCTCCACAATGGCTGGACCATTCTACATTCCCACTACAGGGTTGATGAGGGTTCCCATTCCCCCACACCATCTCCAACACTTGCAGTCCTCTGTTTTTTCAATGGCCTCCAGTCTAATGAGTGTAAGATGATATCTCATCATAGTTTTGATTTGCATTTCTCTAATAGCTAGTGATGTTGAGCATTTTTTCATGTGCTTTTTAGCTATTAATATTTCTTCTTTGGAGAAGTATCTGTTCAAATCACTTGTCCATTTTTTAAATGGGTTATTTTTCTCTTTATTTTTGAGATATAGTATTTCTTTATATATGCTGGATATTAGGCTCCTATCAGATATATGGCTACCAAATATTTTCTCCCATTGATTAGGCTGTCTTTTCACTTTCTTGACAAATTCCTTTGAGGTGCAAAATGTTTTAATTTTGAGGAGATCCCACTAATCTATTTTTTCTTTCACTGCTCATGTTTTGGGTTGAAATTCATGAAGCCATTTCCTATTACAAGGTCCTGTAGATGCTTCCCTATATTATCTTCCAAGGTGTTTTTGGCCTGGGCTCTTATATTTAGATCTTTGATCCATCCTGAGTTGATTTTTGTATGAAGTGTGAGATGGTGGTCCTCTCTCATTCTTTTGGATATGGATATCCAGTTCTCCAAGCACCATTTGTTGAAGAGGCCATTCTATCACAGTTGAGTGGGCTTGGTGGCCTTGTTGAATATCAGATGACTGAATATGCAAGGATCTATATTAGAACTCTCAATTCTGTTCCATTGGTCTGTATGTCTATCCTTGTGGCAAAATCATGCAGTTTTGAACACTGTAGCTTTGTAGTATGTTTTAAAGTCAGGTAGTGTGATTCCTCCAATTTCATTTTTCTTTTTCAATATGTCTTTGACTATTCAGGACCTCTTGCCCTTCTGATTAAATTTCATTTTGTTAGTTTTTACAATTCGGTAAAAAATGCTGTGTGGATTTTTATTGGGATTGCATTAAATCTGTAAATCAGTTTGGGTAGGATAGACATCTTAATCATGTTTAGTCTTCCCATACTTGAGCAGGGAACATTGTTCCATTTATTTAAGTCTTCTTTGATTTCCTTTAACAGTGTTGTGTAGTTTTCTGTGTGTAAGTCATTTACATCTTTAGTTAAATTTATTCCTAGATATTTGATTCTTTCAGTTGCTGTTGTAAGCGGGATTTCTTTCTTGATTTCCTCCTCAGACTGCTCATTATTGGTGTAGAGAAATGCCACTGATTTTTGTACATTTGTCTTATAACCTGCAACTTTACTGAACTCATTTATAAGTTCTAAAAGCTTTTTTGTAGATTTCTCAGGGCTTTCTGTGTATAGTATCATGTCATCTGCAAATAGTGAAATTTTGACTTCTTCCTTTCCAACTTGGATGCCTTTTATATCTTTTTCTTGCCTAAGTCCTCAAGCAAGTACTTCTAACACAACGTTAAATAGGAGCAGTGATAGTGAGCATCCCCTCCCTTCTTTTTCCTGATCTTAAAGGGAAAAATTTTAGGGTTTCACTCTTGTATATGATGTAAGCTGTGGGTTTTTCTTACATACCCTTTATTATGTTGAGGAAGTTTCCCTCTATTTCTATCCTTTGCAGTGTTCCTATCAGGAAAGGGTGTTGTATTCTATTGAATGCCTTCTCTGTGTCTATAGAGATGATCTTGTGATTCTTTTCTTTCGATCTGTGTATGTGGTGGATTACATTGATTGCTTTTCTTATGTTGAACCATCCTTGCATAACAGGTGAAATCCACTTGGTCATGGTGTATATTTCATTTGATGTGTTGTTGAATACAATTAGCAAGTATTTTGTTGAGGATTTTAGCATCTAGATTCATTAGAGGGATTGGTCTGTAATTTTCCTTTCTTGTGGTGTCTTTTTCTGGCTTTGGTATTAGGGTAATGTTCACATCATAGAATGAGTTAGGCAATTTTCCTTTTAATTCTGTTTTTTGGAAAAGCTTAAGCAGGATTTGTGTTAGTTCTTTCCAGAATGTTTGGCAGAATTCAGCTGTGAAGCTGTCTGGTCTTGGGCTCTTCCTAGTTGGGAAGTTTTTGATGACTAATTCAATCTCGTTACTTGTGATTGGTCTGTTGAATTCATTGATTTCTTCTTGCATCAATGTAGGCTGCTTGTGTGTTTCTAGGAATTTGTCTATTTCCTCTAAATTATCCTTCTTGTTGGCATATAATTTTTTCAAAGTACCCTCTTATGATACTCTATTTCTGTGGGGTCAGTGGTGATATAACCTTCCTTCTTTCTTATTTTGTGTATTTGCATCTTCTTTCTTTTTTTCTTTGTTAGTCCAGCTAAGAGTTTGTCAATTTTATTGATCTTCTCAAAGAACCAGCATTTGGTTTTGTTTATTTTTTTCTAGTGCTTTTTTATTTTCTATATCATTTAGTTCTGCTCTAATCTTTGTTATTTCCTTCTTTAAACTTCCTTTGGGTTTAGTTTGTTGTTCTTTTCCTAATTCCTCTAGGTATGCAGTTAGGTCTCCAATTTTCACTCTTTCTTTTTTTTTTTTTGATATATGCGTTTATGGCTATAAATTTATCTCTCAGTGCAGCTTTTGCTACATCCCATATGTTTTGATTTGATGTGTTGTCATTTTCACTTCAGGGTAGTAATTGATTTCTTTTGTAATTTCCTCCTTGACCCTCTGATTGTCTAAGAGTGTGTTGTTTAACTTCCATATCTTTGTGCCTAATCTGGTTCTCTGACCCTTACTGATTTCCAGCTTCATACCACTGTGGTCAGAGGAATTACTTTGCATAATTTCAATCTTTCTGAATTCATTGAGAGTAGTTCTGTCACCTAGCATGTGGTCTACCCTGGAGAATGATCCATGTGCACTCGAGACGAAAGTATATCCCACTGTATTTGGGTGCAGTGTTCTGTATATGTCTCTTAGGTACAGATCCTCTAATGTATTGTTTAAAGTCTTTGTTTCTTTACTGGTTGTTTTTTAAGACATTATGTCTAATGATGATAATGGTGTATTAAAGTTCCCTGCTATAATTGTAGAGGCATCTATTTCTCCACTTAGTTTTTCCATTGTTTGCCTCATGTATTTTGAGGTGCCCTGGTTAGGTGCATAAATGTTTATGATTGTTCTTTCTTCTTAAAAGATTACCTCTTTTACTAATATATAGTGTTCATCTTTGTCCCTTAAAATAGGCTTGCATTTAAAGTCTATTGTGTCTGATATTACCACAGCTATTCCTGACTTTTTTGGTTGTTGTTTGTTTGTAAAATTGTTTTCCAGCCATTCATTTTCAGTCTCCTTGAAACCCTGGGTCTAAGGTGAGTTTCTGGTATACAGCACATAGATGGGTCATATTTCCTTATCCACTCTGCCAATCTGTGTCTCTTGACTGGTGAATTTAATCCTTTAACATTCAGTGCTATTACTGTCAAGAAATTACTTACACTAGCCGTATTTTCTTTGGGTTTTTGTATGCCATATGTAGTTTTTATTTCTCTTTTTTTTTACCTTACACTCTCCTCCAACTCTCTCTCTCATGTTTTTTTCCTTTCAACCTGCAGAACTCCCTTTAGTATTTCTAGAAGGGCAGATTTCTTATTGGAATACTCTCTTAATTGCTGTTTATCTGTGAATATTTTGAATTCTCCATCATTTTTGAATGTCAGCTTTGCTGGATAGAGAATTCTTGGCTGGAATTTTTTTTAGCACCTTGACTATGTCACACCACTGTCTTCTTGCCTCCATGGTTTCAGATGAGAGATCAGCACTTAGTCTTATTGAGCTTCCCTTCTCTTTTCTCTTGTTGCTTTCAGTGTTTTCTCTTTGTCTTGAACATTGGGCAATTTGACAAGTATATATCTTGGAGTAGGCCTGTTGGGATTTATACTGTTTGGGTTGTGCTACACTTCTTGGACATCTACATCCATCTCCCTCAATAGGGTTGGGAAGTTTTCAGCAATTATTTCCTCCAACACTCCTTCTGTCCCCTTTCCCTTCTCTTCTCCCGCTAGGATGCCTATAAGGCATATGTTTGTGCATTTTGTGTTGTCTTTCAGATCCTTAATCCCGCTTGATTTTTTCTATCTTTTTATTTATTTATTCTACTATATGTTTGAGTTCAGATGTAGTGTCTTCCACATCACTAATTCTTTCCTCTGCCTGTTCAAATCTTCTATTATGTTCTTCCAGTGTATTCTTGAGTTCTTGGATTGTGCCTTTCATCACCATCATATCTGTTATCTTTTTGTGTATGCTTACAATTTCTTCAGTATGTTCTCCCAGTGTGTTCTAAATATCCTTAATCTCTTGTTTCACTTCATTAAGTTGGTTCATGATATTTGTTTGGACAGCTCTGATTAGTTGTTCCATGTTCTGCATCTCCTCCTGGTTTCTAGATTGTTCATTGGACTGGTCCGTGTCTTCCTGTTTCTTAGTATGGTTTTTAATTTTTTGTTTGTGGTTAGGCATCTCTTTATCTTGATAGGTTTATTCAGTTGATTAGCTTCTCTCTCTAGTCTAGTGGTTTATTTAGTTGCTGTTTTGTGTATGTGGTAGGTTTTCTTTTTGACACTTTGTTCCTCTTTTTCTGTCTCCTTGCTGTTGTCTATGTTCCCTTGAAAGAAAAAGATTAGGGCCAGGGAAAGGGAAAGAGGTAAGAAGAGAAAAATAATAATTGTAATAATAATAGTAAAATGTAGAAGAGGAACCATATAAGACCTAGGAAACTGAATAATTAACTCATGTAAGAAGTGCAGAGGAATAAGAATAAAGAAGTGGGGGTACAAACAATGAAATGAAAAACTGAATAGAGAAAAATATCTAGAATGAATTAAAAGGCCAGGATGATAAGAAATGAGGGAAAGAGAAAAGACAATAAGCAAAATAAAAAAATTTTTAATAAAGAAAACAGAGAATAGAGGAGATAGAAATAAAAACAAGAAAAATTGAAGACTAAACAATGAGAGGTGGACTGTAAGAACAAAAACAGAAAGCAGAAGTTAGGAAGATGAAGGAAAAGAAATAGCATATGCAGACAAAATTGGTATACCAAAAAAAAAGGGGGAAACAAAGGAATGGGGAAACACAGCAACAAGAAACAAGAAAGCAGCAACTAATTTTAAAAAATGGGGGTGGGGGGAGAAAGAGGGAAAAAAAGAACAAAAAACAAATACTCAAGCAAGCAATCAAACAAAAACTTAGGAATAACAGCCTTCCCTCTTAGGCCCTTGAGGAGCTTCTCAGGCTGCCCGTGTTCATCAATTAATTATCCTCCAGCCTGCCCTCTGTAGGTTTTGAAGTGGACTTTAGCAAGTAAACTAAGTTAAATTTTTAAAAAAGGAATCTTTTTTTAAGAAAAGTAAGAGACCCAAGAGAAGCTAATACAAAATTAATCTTTGTGGGGTTCCTGTCCTAAATTATCAGCTGGGTGTTTGATAACCTGGTGGATCACTATTCTAAGGAGAGCTGGGATCGAACCAGGGACAGGAGTTCTGAAGCATGGCCCTTCAGAGTTGTCCCAAATGTGGAGCCTTTGGATCCCCACAACAACCAGTTGTAGGGTGTATGGGTGCCCCAGGATGGGGAGTGACTTTGGCTGCGGTGTTCTTTGTAGTTGAGGGCTGACAGCTTCGAGCTGCAATAACCTCCCCACAGCTGAAGGAATAAATCCTTCTGGCTTGAAGGGCATCTGGGGCACAGCAGAGCATCCACACAAATGCTTCCCCTCTGTCATGTGCTTGCTCATTCTCCCCACACTTTCTTCCACACCTGTTCTTGTAAACCCCTTTTAAATAAGACCATCAATGTCTTGCTGAACTTTTACCCATAGTTTTTCTCACTACTTATCAATGAAAAACCATGTGAGCCTGTCTGTGCCAAGTGCCTCACAACCATGATCTCATTTAATAGTTCCAGCAACCTTCATGGTCAGGTCTATACAATCCCCATCTCAGGTAGGCTAAATAACTTACTCAAGGCCATGACTGATAATAGCCATGTGTTCCTAAACACGGGAACACTGCTGCTCACAAACAGATATCAAAGGGGAGCCTCAAAGAGACAAGAAGCTGTAACAGGGCAGTCTGAGGGAGTCTGTAAAAGGGGAACGGAGCTGTTTTTTGTTTGTTAAAGGCTGCTGGGAGCAATGTACCAGAAATGTGTTGGACTTTTTTTTAAGATATTTATTTTATTTATTCCCCTTCCTGCCCGCCGCTGCTTGCGCTGTCTGCTTTCTATGTCCATTCGCTGAGCGTTCTTCTGTGCCTGCTTGTCTTTTCTTCTCGTCTTCTCTTTAGGAGGCACCAGGAACCAATCCTGGGACCTTCCAATGTGGGAGAGAGGCCCTCAATTGCTTGAGCTACCTCAGCTCCCTGGTTTGCCATGTCTCTCACTGTCTCTCCTCTGTGTCTTTTTGTTGTTGTTGTTGTGTCATCTTGTTGTGCCAGCTCTCTGCGTGGGCCAGCTCTCCGCGTGAGCCAGCTCACCACGTGGGCAGCTCGCTTTTCACCAGGAGGCCCTGGGAACCCGGGACCCTCCGTATGGTTGACAGGAGTCCAATCACTTGAGCCACATCTGCTTCCCTGTGTTGGCTTTTATAATGGGAATTTATTAGGTTAAAGGCTTACAGTTCTGAGGCCATGAAAGTGTACAAATCAAGGCATCATCAAGGGATGCTGTCTCGCCAAGTTGTAGATGTGGGCAATCAGGCACATGGTGGCATCATCTAATGATTCTCTCTCTCTCCCAGCTCAGTTGTGGGCGATCAGGAACGTGGCAGGGCACAATGCCAGTCCACTCATCTCTCCCCTCTCCTCTGGGCCTGAGGCTTTTCTCTCTCCCAGGCTTGTCGACTTCTGGAGGACTCTCTCAATCTCTGCCACTCTTTTCTTTGTCTGTGGCCTTTTAGTTCTTGGTTTATAAAGGGTTCCAGTAAGAGGATTAAGACCCACCCTGGGTCATGAAATCTAATCAAAGGCTTTTAACAGAAATAGTTTAATCAAGAGTTCCCACCTACAATAGGTTTACATGCACAGGAATGGATTAGCTCTAAGGAAATGATCTTTTCTGGGATCCACAAAATGCTTCAAACTGTCACAGGGGGAAAACAAAATGGTCATGGGGGCTAGGGTTATTTCCTTCCATCCCCATTAGCCACTCCTCAAACCACCCTAAATCACATAGGATCCAATTCAAAGCCAAAACTCTTGGTCATCTTCCTCCCTCTCCAATGAGATTACCGCTCCTATGTCCTTCGAATATAGAGATTGAGTCAACACTGGTCAGACTCATCCCTGCCCTTCCACCCATGGTTCTGAAGATTCTATTTTACAGAGGAGGTACCTCCAAGACACTAAAACACTGGCTGCAGATAGCTCAACTAGTTAGTTAGTGCAGCCCACATTCCTGGAGTACTGCACAATTTCACTGCCTTGACAATTCTCCCTTTTCTGCCTTGGGGGCTGTATTAGTCAGCCAAAGGGGTGCTGATGCAAAATACCAGAATTTGGTTGGGTTTTATAAAGGGTATTTATTTGGGGTAGAAGCCCACAGTTACCAGGCCATAAAGCATAAGTTACTTCCCTCACCAAAGCCTGTTGCTAAATGCTGGAGCAAGATGGCTGCCAGTGTCTGCCAGGGTTCAGGCTTCCTGGGTTCTTCTCTTCTTTGGATTTGCCTCTCTCCGGGCTCAGGCTTGCTTCACTCCACAAGGCCAGCTGTAGACTATCAAGTGAACAGCTTGTTTCTTTTCCCCAGAGCCTTCTCTCCTTTCTCACAACCAAGCTCCTCTGTGTGCTTACTTCCCTGGGCTCCAGCATCAAAACCCGCATCAGAACTCCAACTCAAAAACTCCAACTCCTTTGCCATGTCTTTTATCTTTGATTCTCCACCCACCAAGGGGTGGGGCTCAACGCCCTACTGACATGGCCCAATCAAATCCCTAATCATAACTTAATCATGCCCAGATGAACAGACCAGTTTACAAGCATGATCCAATATCTATTTTTGGAATTCATAACTATAATAAACTGCCAAACTGCTACAGGAGCTGTGGTAGATTGACTTATTTACCCCAACATCCACATGCTCTGAACCTCAAATCAAGTCCCTCCGGCTGTGAACCCATTGTAAAGGCACCTCTTGAAGATGTTATTTTTAGTAAAGCTATGGCCCAACTGAATGAAGTTGGGTGTTAATCCAGCTACCGAAGGTCTTATATAGAGGATCTAGAAGTCACAGAAGAAAGAAAAAGGAAAACATTGCCATGTAATGGAAGGTAGAGGTAAGCCAAGGAACCCCAGCAGCCAGCCCCAGAAGGCTACAGGTTTTCAGAAGAAAGCACTGCCTTGCTGACACCTTGATCTTGGCTTCAAAACCATGAGCCAATAAATTCTTCTTCTTTTTTTTTTTTTTAGGTGGTAGTTCTTTTTATTTCATCATCTGGGAGAAAGGTGGGAATGGGAAGGGGAGAGAACACAGGGCAGGTTCAGGTTTCCTGGGGGCAGGATTCAGGCCATCGGGGCCTCAGGGGCTGCGAGGGGCACAGCCCTGCCTGGCTCCTGTGGCAGGCAGGCTGCTGTTCCAGGGGGCTCTGGAAGCCCTTCTCAGGGCCTGCGAGGAGCTGGGCGGTCCACAGGCAACGAGTACTGCCCTCCAGCTTGCAGGGGATGGATAAACAGGGAAACACTGTACTTTCCTCACAGCCAGCAGAGAAAGCCTTGGTGAAGCCCGGGCGCTGAGCGCAGCTTAGACTGCTCCAGGGAGCCACAAAGCTGCGCGCAGTGTGTGCAAGTCTCCCTTCCGCAGTTGTCCAGCGATGAGAAACTCCCCGCTGCAGTTCTGGTACCCGCGAAAGTATCCCCAGAGGCTCTCCATGGCGCGGGTGTGAATGAACCGGATATCAGAGGCATCCCCCAAGGCGCTGAAGCCTTTGAACATCTAGGTCATCTCGATCTCATAACGCCAGTATAAGGTGGCCTGGTTGACTTCTGAGGTCCCCACAAACTTGGCCCTGATGAGGAGGAGCGAGCTGCAGAAGGCTGTCAGCGGGTGGCACAGGTGCAGGCTCTGCTGGGGCTGTCAGGCACAGAACAACACGATGCCAGAGGCCAGGGGCCAAAACGGGGCCAAGATGGATTCTCGGAAGTCCCTCTAGGCGAGGGGTCTACGCAGGGGGCTGCAGGCCCTGAGCCACAGAGGATAAATATCCATGCGAGGGGCGGGGGTGGGAGCGGCGGAAACCACAGGCGTCCAGGCTTCCTGGATGCATTACTCAGCGCCCACCCTCAGCGCCAAGGCCAAGGGGAGGGCCGCGGGGCTCCGGCGGTGCACCCTCCTCCTCTCCCTCCTCTCCCTCCCCCGCCCCGAGGCTCCGGCGGAGCGTTCCCTCTCCCCCATCTCCACGTGGAGCCAATACATTCTATTGTTTAAGCCCAAAAGAGTTGGTGGTATTTGTGATAGCAGCTTAGGCAAACTCAGAGAGGGACCATTTAAAAAAATATTACTATTAATTTTTTAAAATCAGGTAAGCTTCGTTGTAAAACTAGAATGTAGAGAAGAGACACCCCCAACTTGCCCAGTGACAGAGTTAAAGGGACTAAGGCAGTGATACCCACACTTTCTAGTCACTCCACTTAGGTTTTAAAAAGGGAAACAAGAAAAGAGAAGCCTGCATGATGTTTTTATGGTAGCTAATTAAATTTCTTCTTTGCTGCTACAGTGCATTCATTTTTGAGGATCATTACTTTCTTGTAGCTTCTTTCCAGAGCTTGGTTTAAGGTTTTAAGTTAAGGAAACCACAAGGCGAGCCTTGAAGCCACAGGTCACACTTCTGCCAACGGCAGGGTGAGTGTGGCTTGGGAGCACTCAAGGGAGAGAAAATGAACACAGAGCTGCTGTTTCTCCTAAACTATATGAACTGCAAAGAGAGGGAACGGCCATTCTTTTTATAGAAGGCAATCCAATGAGTTTATAAGTAGGGGTGAGTTTACATAGAGCCTTCAGCTAATGTTCAAAATCCAGGGTGTTCATCTCCTATTTAATATTCATTTACTCCACAAAAAGACCTGGATTGCCTTAGATGAGCCAGACACTCTGGTGTACATGTGGGAAATTGGGTAGAGAGAAGGTGGGGTTCAGAGACGGCTCCGGGGAGAAGGTGGCACCTGTTGTGTGGTGTGCTGGAGATGGCTGGCACTGGTGTAACCTGACTGTGTACAGCTCTTTCCAACATCATGCTCGATCACATTTTGCTCCTAGTTTGAAACTGGCCGTGGTGGGAATGTTTACACCATGGAAACTGGCAATCACTACAACGGGGGCTTCTTTGTCCTGCCATTTGGAAAGCCAGTTCAACAGCATCATATGGGCTAGACCCAACTTTACAGAAGACACCTGGTGTTCTTTGGTATTCCAGTAGACTGTTTGACACAGAATAAGTACTCAATAAATATTTGTTGACTGAGTAAAACAGAGACATTGAGATTTCTTTTCTCTTCCTCCCTAATTTGTTGAGAAAAATGTATGTGAAGTGTAAATGATAATACAATTATATTAAATGAAAATGTAGTTGCAGAAAGATATCTAAACCCTAGAAAACATAATACTGAGTGTTACTGGTGAAAATAAATTAACATATTCCACTGTAGCAGGCTTTGATTATCCTTTCTTTCTAATCAAATTAAGATACTTGAACATGATCCCTTCCAGATCTCCAAAGGGTGGCCCAGAGCCTGGAAGGCCATTTTGGAGTAAGGTTCTCCCATTTTGAGCAGCAGAAGACTTCATTTACTGCACTGTCTTTTCAGGTGCTGAACAAAAAGTTAATCCAAAGTGAAACTGATGCTCTCTACAGGTATTTAGGTAAAGGCCATTGGCATGAACTCAGTCCAATTTAAACAGAAGATACCTGTGTGTTAAAAATCAGTCTGACATTTGGAAATGTGCATTGACTAAAGTGAATAATTCCAAAAGTGTGTTTTCTATTAGAAAAAGCTACGAGTTGGATATGAAATTTGAATGATGACTACCCATATTAAAAACCTCAATTTTATTCTTACCTTTTTCAAAGATCCCAGAAAAAGAAGAAAAAAAGATATTAGTGATATAAAGAAACAAACCAACATTAACCACTCACCAGTACTATACAACAAATTCCAACTGGAATCAAATTACAAAGAAAATCCAATTTTGAACCCTCAATGTATAACTTACATTCCTCTGCCTACCACCCTACCCCTTTTCCCTTCCAACTCTAGTAAATGATATGAATGCTCAAAAGTCAAGACTGGGTTAAGAGGGGACCAAAAAGAATGTTTTAGATGAAATCAGATGTGACCCCTGGAATTAGGAACATTTGCAGGACATGGTTTTAATTATGAGGGCTCAGTTACCTTCCCAGTACCCGCTCTTGACTGCAGCTTTGTGCACCTCTGAAAATGTGCACAGCCTGCCAGCCTGCCAGCAGGATGGTTTTATGGTCTCGCACTCCATTAAAAAAATAAATAAATCAGAAGCCCCCAAGGCAGTTGCATGTTTAGAAGCAATGAAATTGCAACCTGTTTACCTCTTCTTAGACATTAAAATTCCCAGCCCAGGCACAGCCTTACAAGCTACACGAAACTTTAATGTGAAGGAATTAAAATTCTTTTGCTCTGATGCAGTCTGGCTTGTGGCATATGGCCCATAGCTGAAGCCCAAGGGCTCATCCTGTGTTGTCCAAGGTCTCATAAAATTGTCAGGCCCTAATGGAAGGAAAGAGTTTTGCGTCTTAAAAAATGTTTTAGTACTTCATTACAAGCTCAAGTTCTTTAAACGATGCAGTCAGTTGAACTATAAGAGCCAGGCCTCTTCAAGTTGCGAAGGAAATGAAGTCCATAAATGTGGGGGTTTGGGGCTAATATCATTGGGGGAAAAGAAAGTTTCTAACCCACTGGAAAAAAAAGACGTGAGACTGCTGAGGACTGAAAGCATGAAAAGTCACTAGGCCATCCATGCAGTGGGAGCGAGAATCTGAAAATATTTAGCTTCAAGGGGGAAGAGTACCAACCATCAAAATTCCCCTCTTCAGATAGTTGAAGTGTTGGTATGTGTTAAGGAAACAGGAGGGAGAACAACTGTTTGGAGGGTGCACCAAGCACTTACTATAATTTCCCACTCATCTCTTTAATCCTTATAAGGAACTTGCAAAGTAAGCACTCCCCCAAAACCGAGGCTTTGACCTTGCCCAGAATGATGAAGCAAGACAGGGGTGGCTTTTCTATTTGCACTCAGGCCTGTCTCTCTCCTAAGCCAATGTCCCTTCTAGGGCACAGCTCAACCTCCCTACAAGGCTCGTTCTGTGTTATTTCAGAAAGGAGAGCAAGGCCCTGTGCCTCCCAAGGGAACAAACTAGTCTCCGAGAGAGAAGCTCATCTGTAGGGAGAAGTTGATCTGAGGAGCAGTGGTGTCATTTTTGCTGTGTGCATCTTTTGACATATTTGTTGAGAACATCTGACTTGGTACTCCACTATATTTCTCCTTGTAATATCTACTTAGAGTATGTTGTTCTTGAAATTTTCTCTACATATGGTTTGTCTAGTTTGAGTTCCACAACTGGAATTTTAAAAACTCAAATGATTAAATTTCAGTAAATGCATATAATTAATATAAAAAATAAAAATAAAAAAATAAATAAAAAAAGTTCTAGCAGCATTCAAGGCCTTGGCTTCAGTGCTTTCTGAGGCCAGCTCCACTCTGCCTCTCCACTGCCAGGTTTGTGTTTGCCAAATTTATCAAGACCTACTTGACATACAATAAACGGAACATGTTCAAAGTGTACACTTTCATAAGTTTTGGCATATTTAACATCCACCACCTCAATCAAGATAATGAACATATCCAACACCCTCAAAAGTTTCCTTATGGATTTTTGTAATACTTTTCTCCCACCTACCTGTACTCCTGGCAGCAACCACTAGTATGCTTTTAATCACTATAGATTAGATAGAATGAATTTTCTGGAATCTTACATAAATGGAATCATATAGTATGTATCTTTTTATTTGTTTTTCAGGCTTTGTTTTGTTTTTGGTGTGTGTGTGTGTGGGGGGGATGTCCAGAATAAGTACTTGGAGATTTATTCATGTTGTTGTGGGTATCAATAGTTCATTACTTTTAATTTTTTATTCCTGAATGTTATTCCATTGTATGGATATACCACATCTGCTTATCTATTAATCTGCCAATGGGAATTTGGGTGTGTTTTAGCCAGTTACAAATAACGACTGTTACAAATAAAGCTGCTGTGAACACTCGTGTACAGGTCTTTCTAAGGATATCTGCAGGAGCGGGCAGGCTGTGGCATGTTTGATTCTGCCTGCAAACACAGCCACGCTCATTTGTTTACTCCTTCATTTATTGCCTATGGCTGCTTTTATGCAACAATGACAGAGAATGTGGAATCTGGACTTACAAAGCATAAAATATTTTATATCTAGTCTTTTACAGAAAAATATTGCCAACTTTTGCTCTTGTGTAAATACCTAGGAACAGAATGTCTTGACATAAGGCAGGTATATGTTTAGTTGTTTTCAAAAATGTTTTAGAAAGTGGCTTCTACCATTTTATATTCTCATTTGCAGTACTTGAGCATTCTAGTTGCTCCATATCATCTCCAAAATTTAATATGGTCATTTTTTAAAAATTAATTTTTTTTTATTTTTAAAAAAGATTTAGATTACATAAAAAATATAGGGGGTTCCCATATGCTGCACCCCATCTCCCTCCCACACTTTCCCACATTAACAACATCCTTCATTAATGTGGTACATTTGTTACAACTGATGAACATATATTGAAGCATTGCTACTAACTGTGGACTATAGTTTACGTTATAGTTTATACTCTGTCCCATACAATTTTGTAGGTTATGATAAAATATATAATGGCCTGTATCCGTCATTGCAATGTCATGCAGGACAATCCCAATGTCCTGAAAATGCCCCCATCTTACACCTATTCTTCCCTCTCAGAACCTCTGGTAGCCACTGCCTTTATATCAATGATAAAAGTTCTTCCATTGCTAGAATAATAATAAGTCTACAACAGAATAATAGTATAAGTCTACTTTAGTCCATCGTTTATTCCCCAATCTTGAGTATTTTGGGATGGTGATGTCCATTCTGTTTCTAATTGAGAGGGGGCTTAGATAGCATAGGGCAGATGGATGGAATTATCTGGCTTGCAGTTGTAGACACTCTCTGTTCCTTGGGATGGTCATTGTCCACCATCATCTCTTTGTTAGTTGTCCTAGGTGAGTCCAATGAACTGGAGAGTAGATGTTGCAACTCTGCTGAGATTCAGAGCTCAACTGTCACATGAGCAGACCAAGGATTTAAGTCTCTAGGACATATATTTAACAAGTTTGGTGCTAATTATAGGTTTAAATAAAAGGGGCAGAAGAGCCATGTGTAGGGAAACTAGAAATGAGTCTAACTCTGTTACGCTGGAGAGTATAAATTCCAAAGTAAGGTTCCCTGACAGAATGTTGAATTCCTGAACTTGTCTTCCCTGCTTACAGTGTCTGGATGTCTCCAGAGCCCTCAGGAGCCCTGCTATTTGAGGCAATATTTACTGTGGCAGTCAATGGGATACTGCTGAGATGTGCAAAAATGTAATCTCTGGAATGACCTCCCAACTCACTTTGAAACCACTTAGCCATAAAAACTCTTTGTATTATATTTCCCCCTTTTAGTCAAGGGGTTTTACTGGATGCATTGTTAGTTGGTGCTTGGTAATAACCTGTTGGTGCCAGGGAGGTTAATTCTCAGGAGTTAATCCCATGCCAGGGGCGGGGAAGGTAGTGTGTTTATATGATGAGTTTTACTTAGAGAGAGACCACATTTGAGCAGTAAGGAGGCTTTCAGGAGGTAATTCTTAGGCAATATATATTAATAGGCTAAGTTTCAATTTCACAAGAAAAGGTTCATAAGTACAACCATCAATATCAAGGGCCTGGCGTAATGGTCTACTCTCCTTCACTAGGCACTGCCCTTGTACTCAGGGGATTCTTGCCCTATTAGAGATTGTAGCAGGGTTTGTAGCACTGAGACAATGCCCCATGACCACTTGAACATATTCATATGCCATAGAGGCATGCCCCAGCTGCACCTCTCCTCACACATCCCCCCATCACTGACACCCTGCACCAGTGATCCTCCCCTGTCACAACTGTGACTCTTCTGTGATCCAAAACCTCTCCAGAAATGAAGCCAACAAAATAACCAAATAAGAATAAGAAAGAGATAATAGTTTTAAAAATAACAAATAAAATATAAAGAATAAAAAAGTTGAAATAATATAAAAGCTTTTTAGACATTGTGTCATTTATCACTGTAAGATCTGTTGTCTTACATGTATGGTGATAATTTCTTCCCTACATTCCCCCAGTATCGTATTTTTTCCATTTTATCTTCAAAGTTTTAGGTTACAGAAAAGTCACATAGAAATTGTAGGGGATTCTTATATACACAATGCCCTCCCCCTTTTCACTCTCCCCTATTAATAACATTTTACATGTGTATGATACAATTGTTACAATTGATGTACAAATATTGAAGCATTGCTGCTAACCATGGTCAATGGTTTACATTATGGTTTACATTTTGGACCATACACTTATAGGTTTTGACGAAATTTAAAATGGCCTTTATCCTTTATTGCAAGATCATGCAGAACAATTTTAATGCCCTAAATAGGCCCCATGTTCCATCTCTTCTATTCTTTCCTCACTCTCCCCTCAGAACCTATGGTCATAGTTACTTGAAAAAAATATTGAGGGCTTGACATATTGGTCTGTTTTCTTTTATTAGGCACTGCCTATGTTCTCAAAGGATTCTTGCCCCTCTAATTGAGAACACAGCAGGACTCCCCAGGATGGGAGTTTAGTATTTTCTTGTTTATTGTGTGAGTCTCCACCCACTGATACAACACACTATGACAAGATGAACATCTACATATTCCACAGAAGCCTGCCCCAGGTGCACCCTGTCCTGCATATCCCCCCACACCCAACGCCTTACACCAGTAACCCTCCCCTGCCATACTTGCCAAAAGAACATTCCCAACATTGTCGTTTCAACCACAGATCTGCAAATCCCCAGAGTACACCTGCTCCTTCCCCTGACCTTTCCCCCGGTTCCATGGATAGTCCAACCATTATTCTTCTTAATTGTAGCAATTCTAATGGGTATGTAGTGGCATCTCTTTGTGATTTTAATTTGTATTTCCCTGATGACTAGTGATGTTGAACATTTTTCATGTACTTATTTTTTATAAAGTGTCTGTTCAAATATTTTTCCTATTTAGGGAACAATGGGTGTTTTTTTTTTATTATTGAGTTTTTAAAACATATTCTGGATATAAGCCTTTTATCAGATATTTGATATGCTAATATTTTCTCCCACTTTGTGGCTTGCCTTTACATCCTCAAAGCAGAGTTTATCACAGAGCAAAACTTTTTTCTTATTGATGAAATCCAATTATTAATTTTTATTTTATGTATCTTGCTTCAGATGTTATATCTAAGTAATATTTCCTTAATTCAAGGCCATAGGATTTTTTTTCTGTTTTCTTTTAAGAGTTTCATAGTTTTGGGTTTTACCTTTTTGATTGATTTATTTTGAGTTAATTTTCGTATATTGTGTGCGGTATGATCAAAATTATTTTTTAAAAATTTATGCACATGTATAACTAATTGTTCTAGAATCATTCGTTGGCAAAATGATCTACTCTGTTACCCTGATCTATTTGTCTATCTTAATGCCAATTTCACAGTGCCTTTTTTACTATGGATTTGTAATGAGACTTGAGATCAAGTAGTATAAATCCACTAACTTTGTTCTTTTTCAAAATGGGCTTGGCTGTTGTATTAGTCAGCCAAAAGGATGCTGATGCAAAATACCAGAAATCTGTTGGCTTTTATAAAGTGTATTTCTTTGGGGTAGAAGCTTACAGCCACAAGGCCCTAAAGTATCCAACTTAAGGTACCATAAGGGGTATTTTCTCACCCAGGGTCTGTTGCTACGTGTTGATGCAAGATGGTGGGCGATGTCTGTGAGGGTTCAGTCTTCTTCCTCCTCCCGAGGCTTCATGGTCCCAGCTTCTTCCAATCTCAGCTGCAGGCTGGGACAATTCTTGTCTCTCTCCCAGGGCTCGTTTCTCTCCAGGCTCAACTGCTCTGCTTTCTCCACAAGGCCAGCTGTAAACTGTCAGGCAAATGACTCGTCTCTCTTCACAGGGCCTCTGCCGTGCCTAATGGAGCCTTCTCTCTTTCCTCATGTATCTGCTTCTCTGTGTGCTTACTTCCCTGGCTCCAAGATCAAAACTCTTTCTCCTCTGCCATGCCATTTTCTCTGTGAGTCCCTGCCCGCCAAGAGGGCAGGGACTCAAGGTCCTACTGACATGGCTCAATCAAAGCCTTAATTATTATTTAATCAAGTAAAAGTGAAACCTCTGAATCCAGTACAATCTAATGTACCCAGAGGAACAGACCAATTTAAAAACATAATCCAATATCTATTTTTGGAATTCATAAATAGTACCAAACTGCTCAGGTGGTATATGGGAATCCTTTATTTTAGGCATGATTGTTCTGTAAACCCACAAATAAATTTTCATTCAGCTCAAAATATTTTCTAAGTTCCATATTGATTTCTTATTTGACCCATGATGTATTATCTAGTATCCAATACTTTTGGGATTTTCCAGATATATTTCTGTTGTTGGTTTCTAATTAAAACCATTATGGTTAGAGATGATATTTTATATTAATTTAATCCAACTTTTAATCTACTCAGATATTTTTATGGCCCAGAATATAATCTATCGTGGTAAAATATTCCATGAACACTTGAAAGGAATGTTAATTCTGCTGTTATTGGGTAGAGTGTTGTATAAAAGTAAATTAAGTCAAGTTGGCTATTACTGTGGTTCAAGTCTTCTATATCCTTATTGATTTTTTGTTTAGTTTTTCTATCAATTATTGAGAGAGGAATGTTGAAATCTCTTAATCTAATTGTGGATTTGTCAAGTTCACTGTTCATTTCTATAAATTTTTCCTCATATATTTTAAGCTCTGTTGTTTTGTGCATATACTCAAGATACTTTGGTCTGTTCGTTTTAAAAATCAGTCAGAGGGGAATGGATGTAGCTCAAGTGGTTGAGCACCAGCTTCCCATGTACCAGGTCCCAGGTTCAATCCGTGGTACCTCCTAAAAACAAATGAAAAAACCAGCTCTCATTGGGGAGTGGATGTAGCTCAGTGTTTGAATGCCTACTTGCCATGTACAAGGTCCTGGGTTCAATCCCCAGTACCTCCTAAAAAAAAAAAAATGCCAGAGCATCTTGTGTTCCCAGCTTGCACACTCAAACATTGTTGACAATCCTACGGTCTTACCCTTTCCTACATGACTATGAATAAACCATACATCTCCCAAATGCAATTGCTTCAGAATAAATAACCAAAACACATTTTTTTTTTAAAAAAAAAAGCCGTTTATTTTCCTCTTTTTAAAATACTTGAAATCTTACTGAAGAAGCAAAGACCATGACATGATAGTAAACAATGCAAGTCCATTATTTATTAGTAGCTGTATCTGGTTCAGAAAAATTCTGCAGGATTCCAAAGGTGTTAGAATTCTTTCAGCACTGAGACTTGCCTGTTCTTTGCTTCTTCTTTCCACCCTCCCACTCCTTTTCCTCCCTCTCTATCTGTTTTCCTTTCCTTCTTTGTTTCTTTTTGTCTTTCATTTCACATCTGCTTTGTACCTAATGAGCATTCTTTTGTCAGGAAGGAGATACAGAGGTGATTCAAACAAGGTCTCTGACCTCAGAGTATATAAGATGGGATGTTGGCATGGAAGTGGGACTTGAGTTGGGCCCTGAAAGACAATAAATGAAGGACATATGCAGTATGATGTAGAATAGATTTGATACATTTACTATAACAGGAATGATACGGTTGTCTGTAAAATGTGAAACTTTCAAGACTTCTATTTAATTTACTTTAAAATTTCCCTCTTCTTTTAGATCTAGATTGTCCCCAGTTTTCCCTTATTAAAAATATGTGGCCAATTGATTTTTATGAACTCCTTATTTATGATTTTTTAAATTTTATAAGTGAAAAGAATTTTAGAGATTATCAAGTCTTACCATTTCAATTTTCAGACAAGAAACTGATAGCGTGGGTAATTAAGTTATCTTGAATTATGCTTTTCAAACTTAAATGTGCATGGGAATTACCTAGGGATCTTGTTAAAATATGATTATGACTCAATAAGTTTGAGGTGACGTTCAAGACTCTGAATTTCTGACAAGTTCCCAGGTGATGAGGATGCTATTCAAAGCTTGATCCCTGCACGACATGACCTTGAAGTTCTTTCCTATCCCAAGGTTAATGTTGTAGAAGTTGATATTGAATGCCTTGAATGTTTATCTTAACATATCCTCAGTATTTTAAGATTCAAGGAGTCATTTCTGACAGAAGTTGCGTTGCCAGGGAGAAAAACCAGATGAAATTAGTACCTTCATTTACCCGACTAGGTGGGAGTTACAGACCCACGAGATTGCCAGAGTTGTCACATGAAAGAAAACTCTCTTTCTCTGTATCTTTCTCTCTCTTTTGAGAAATAAAACCTCACATTTGAGAAATTTTCAGAAATATAATTTGCATTTGAAGAAAATGTCAGAATTATTGAACACAAGATGGGAAGCAAAACTGAAAATGTAAATGGTTGGGGTCTCTTTACTAAGTCTTCTTCTTGGTACAGACACATTTCTCTTTATGAGGTTTTCAAATGATAATGTTCTCCTTGAAACATGTTAAATGTCTGAGTCGTAAATTTCAAATTGTTACTGCATGATGAGCTCCAAGATGAGAGAGGAAGAAAAGACCGCTTGTTTTTCATGCAAGCTACATTTAAACTCCTGAAAATTCCTATTGTGCTGTTGATTTTACTCAAGTTTTCCAAAAACTGGAGACCCCGTTTCATGATAAGTATGCCCATGACAGAGACAATACTTAGAGACTCCCACCCAGGGAGCCCATGACTGTGACCAGCTTCCAGTATTCCCAGCTCACATTCCCAGTTGCCTGTCACACTTCTCCCCGTGGGCTGGACACCTGCTGCTCAGCCTGCCTAAAACCAAGCTCATTATCCAACTTCCCCTGCCAAACCTGATCCTCCTCCTGATTCTGAATAAATTATTTAACATCACCCTTCTCTTCTCAAAAGCACTAATCAGATACTAAACAGATTTTCCAATACCTTGCTCATCATCTTCCCATCTGTTGATTATTCCAAATGGTTAAAAAATTTGATTCCTACTGCCTCTGTTGTGACCTTTCTGATATATCCTTCACAATGATGCCAGATATTTCTTCCTAAAGCACTCCTCTGCTGGGTCACTCCTTGGATAGGAATCTTTGACTAACTACAGCCTAAAAGTCATATTTCCTCACCTGGCATTCAAGGCCTTCCATGAACTCCAACCTCCCCCCCCCACCCCCACCACCGCCTCAACTTTTCTGTTCGGCCTATCCCCATCTGATCTACAATCTAGCCATATAAGGGAATACATCATTCCCTGAGCACATACTTGGAAGATAGTTTTGCACAGTGGTTACAAGCACAGGCATTGGGTCCAAGTTCAAGTTGTTGAACTAAAGGTTGTTAAAGACCTTGGACTTTATCCTGGACTAGTTTCCTCGTTTTTAAATCAGAGGTACTAATAGTGCCCACCTCCTATAATCAGTGCAAGGATTCATTCCATTCAAAACTTAGAGCAGGACTTCTGGCTTGTGCTCAGGTATGTAGAGAGCTGGAAAAAGTATTATTCTTGATCTTATGGCAAAAGTAGCCAAATGAACTGTAAGCTCATGAATTTTTTTGAACCCATCAATCAATGAACTTAAAGTTAGGTCAATACAAAATATCCATACTGAAACCCAAAGAGAAAAAAAAGAGTGGCAAATAAGCAAAAAACAAACAAAAACACAGCACACAGCATTAAAAGAGGTGTGAGATAATTCCAAATGATCTAGCATACATGTAGTTGGAATCCCAGATGGAAAAGAGAGAATGGGACAGAAAAAATATTTGAGAAATAAAGGCCAAAAATTTTCCAATATTAATGACAGTCACCAAATTATTGACTGAACAAGTTTAGAGAATACTAAAAAGAAAACATAAAAATAAACAAAAAATCACACCACTTACCCACACACACACACAAAAGACCAACAAGATATATCATAATCAAACTGCTAAAAACAAAAGACAAAAATAAAATCTTAAAGCCTGAGCCTTCTCTCCACCACCACCCTCCAAAAAAAGTCACAATTTTAGAGAGGAACAAAAATAAGAATGACCATAGACTTCTCATCAGAATACAAAGAGAACCAAGTGTGTGCATGTGTGTATAATTAGAGGTTTGACCTTAGATAATTCTTGGAACTGATTAAGCAGTCCCAGTAAGACTGTTGTCTTTGTATCTGATGCTGGGTCTTGAAGCTTGCAAGGGCAGACAGTAGAGGAGAGCAAAAATAAGCTCGGATCCACAAGCACAATGTGAAACCCACAAGGAGAGATTGAACCTGTGTCAGTTCCCCCTCTCACCTCGATAGTATGTAATCCTGTACCTCAGTAGCAATGAACACACCTAGCACTGAAGGTTTTATTTCAAAACACCATTCTCCAATGAAAGTAATATTTTCCTTGGAGAAGAGGATAATTCCAGGGTGGGGCAGGGAAAACACAACATGATCCTGTAGTATTTTGTAGTGCCAGGAAGTAAAAAGGATAGGGACATGACAAAAAGTGCATAGGGACCAACCTGAAAGCATCCCCAATGGCCAAACCTGGAAATATTTGAGCAACCAAAACAAGGACAAATCATTATAATAGCATCAGATTATAACACATAAAGTATCCATGACTCTCTATTGACATACATAAATAAATAAATGAATGAGTAAATGGAGGAGAAGGGACAGCTCTTATAGAATTCAAATGAATAAATGTAGAAGGAATGTAGGAAATAGAAAATCATGAAAATAACTTTTAGAGCATGAGAGTAATAGTCACTGCAGGAAAAATTCATTGATGCATGCTGAAAAAGGTGGACAAAAGATTTTGGAGGAACAGGATCTAAAAGTATCTTCCTTCAAGATATTAATTTTTAAGAAAAGAAACATAGTAACTTTACATGGAGAAGCCTGGGATACAGTGACTTCACCAAGTGATCGGAATTGACATCACCAATAATAAGACATATTGGCATCCTGGATCCTTGATATCATGCACTGAGAAGGGCATTTCACATCTGTGGTGTTCTTGCCAAAACTGCTTAACTTCAATTCAATAATGGGAAAACGCAGAATCCCGAATTGAGGGACATGCTACAAAATAACTGAGTTGTACTGTTCTAAAGTGTTGAAGTCATGATACACAAAGACTGAGGACCAAGGTGCAATAACAACTAAAGGTAATATGGGATCCTGGGTTAGATTCTGGAACAGAAAAAAGACTTGAAAGGAAAAATTGGTAAAATTTGAGCAAAGACTATACTTTGGTTAGTAGGATTATGCTAATTTCTTAGTTTGTAACTATATGATGGTTATGTAAACGCTGAGTGAAGGTAATACCAGAACTCTTATTATTTTGCAACTTTTCTCTAAGTTGAACATTATTCCAAAATAAAAAAAATTTAAAAGAACTTAGTATAGTATCTGGTTTGTTGGAGGAGTTAAATAAATTGCAATTAATGTTAATTATCACATAATATAAATGTAATAACATAAACCATTACATACTATTGGCCTGAAGTGCCTGTCAGTCTTTAGTCCACAGGATTGCCAAAGCCCTTGTAGGAGCTCATTCATTGAATGGCATTACCAGAGGACTTTATTCCTTATGTTGGAGTAACATATTATAAAGGCTGGAATTCCCAGCCTTATGTTTTTATAGAGAGAGGAAATGGATGTGTAGCAATTTGTTCCTTTCCCAAAGGCACACGACAAATTTCTTTAGAGGTAGCCCAAAAGTCATGGTCTCCAGCTTTCTCTTTGGGTTCACTTCCTGGAGTTGGGAATCTAGACATGGATGTTGAAGGATTTATCATTTGTGGACTCATTTTATATGACTTACTGCTGTACTGTCAGTTAGATTAAAGTAGGAGTTAAAACCCCCATTTGACAGATGATTTCACCGAGGCTCAGGGAGATTAAGGCATGTACAAGATCAAAAGGCAGTATTTCTAAGGTGAAGCTGGGAAAAAATTAAAAATGAGGTAGGGAGGAATAGGGGAAAGGGACAACCATGTAGGGCTCTGTAGCCCTCCTTGAAGATCTTAGTCTTTATCCATAAGCAATTTAACACTGTAGATGTGTGTTTGAGAAGGAATATGAGATGATCTGATGTGAGTTTGACACTTCTTTTCAAATGATGAGTATCCTTTATAGTAGATTTTTATTGTTATAACTATCCAACATCTAATCCTTGATCTTATGGGAAGATGTGTGCTGGTTTGGTTTTGAGGAAGCTACAGTATTCATGGAACCCTAACCCTGCCCTTGGACTTCATGGGAGAAAAATATGCCAGGGCTCAGTCCCTTATCACGACTGGTTCAGTGTCCCAAGTAGGCCCACTCAGGGCTAACAAGACTCAGTCTTTAGGTTTTTATTAGGTTGCTGTTTTTATTGGACTCCCTTATCTGGCTTGGATGTTGAGATTACACAACACAGGAAGAAAGGCAGCTAATTTAGAAAAAGCCAAATCCAGTGATAATTTTGAATCAGAATCCAACCTTACCTAAAGTGGATCTATCCCTAGGACTTTCCAGCTTATGTGAGCAATAAATTCACCCCCTTCTTCAATCCCCCCAATTAATTTTTTCAGTTACTTGAATTGAGTTTTTTAAAACTGCAATGGAAAAATATTTCCGTATCTTTTTGTGCCCATAAAATGAGCAGAGTTGTGAAAATGATAGCAACCAACCTTTTGGCAAGAATGTGGGGAAATACACTCCCTCCTACACAATTTATGGAAGTATTATTGGGCCTAAACTTTACTGGTGATCAATTTGGCAACATATATATACACTTTTTTCATTTAAAAAATTTTATTAGAGTATTAAAGTATATCATTTATGCACAACCACATATACACAAACAACAAGTGTATAGTAAAAGTTGTGAACTTACAAAACAAACATGGATAACATCCTATGGAGCTCCCATACATCACCCACCACCAATACCTTGCATTGTGAAACATTTGGTACAAATTATGAAAGAGCATCAATCAAAGTATTACTATGAACTTTAATCCATGTCTTACATTTGGTGAATTTTTCCCCCAACCCTTCCTAATATTATTATTTTTGTTCATAAACCATATAATTACTCTAAAGTGTACAGTCAATTGCGTTTGACTGTAATAATCAGAGTTGTACATTCATCACTTCAATCAATATTAGAGCATTAAAAAAGAAAAAAAAAAACAAAACAAAAAAAACACAAAACACTATCATACCCATATGTTAGCACTACTAATTATAAATCCAATGATATGCTTTCACCATTTCTATTCATTTCCAAACATTTACAAACAACTTTTTACCAATTCTTCAGATGAAACCTCAGTTTCCCATTCTCAATCACATTCTGTTCTCTGGTGACATATTCTAGCTATTAACTCCTTGAGTTTTCTCATTATATTTAGTTTGTAATAGTGAAATCATAATATTTGTCCTTTTGTAACTGGCTTGCTTCACCAAATGTAATGTCCTCCACGTTCATCCATGTTGTCATATGCTTCAAGACGTCATTTCTTCTTATAGCTGAATAATATTCCATCATGTGTATATACCAAAGTTTGTTTATCCATTCATCAGTTGATGGACACCTGGGTTGTTTCCATTTTTTGACAATTGTAAATAATGCCTCTATGAACAATGGTGTGCATATATCTGTTCATGTACCTGCTCTCAGATCTTCTGGGTATATACCTAGTAGTGGTATTCCCAGGTCACACAGCAGATCTATATCTAACTTCCTTAGGAACCTCCAAACAGACTTCCACAGTGGCTGCACCATTCTACGTTCCCACCAACAGTGAATAAGCATTTCTATCTACCCACCTCCTCTCCAACACTTGTACTTTTCTGTTTTTTTAATAGTGGTCCTTTTAACAGGTGTGAGATGACATCTCATTGTAGCTTTGATTTGCATTTCCATAATAGCCTGTGATGTTGAATACTTTTTTCTTGTGTGTGTGTGTTTTTGTTGTTGTTTTTTGCCATTTGTATTTCTTCTTTAGAAAAATGTCCATTCAGGTTTTTTGCCTATTTTTTTGTTTTGCTTTGTTATTTTTAAACAAATCAATTTTATTGATACATATTAATAAAGCATATAATTAATATGTATAATTAATGGTTTTTGGTATAATCACATAGTGATTTTTTACTATTTTTTAATTAGGTCATCTGCCTTTTTATTGTTGAGTTGTAGGAACTCTTTATATATCAAAGATATTAGATCATTGTCAGATGTATAACTTCCAAATATTTTCTCCCATTGAGTAGACTGCCTTTTTACCTCTTTGCAAAGTCCTTTGAGGTTAATTTTGAGGAGGTCCCATTTATCTGTTTTTTTCTTTTGTTGCTCTTGCTTTGAGTGTAAGGGTTAAGAGACCCCCACCTACTACAACATCTTGTAGATGTTTCCCTGCATTATCTTCTGAGAGTTTTATGGTCTTGGCTTTTATATGTAGATCTTTGATCAATTTTGAATTGATTCCTGTATAGGGAGTGAGATAGGCATTCTCTTTTGTTCTTTTGATAATGGATATCCAGTTCTCTCAGGACCATTTGTTGAAGAGACTGTTCTGTGACAGAAAACTGGACTTGGTAGACTAATCAAAATTCAATTGACCATAGAGGTGTGGGTCTATTTCTGAACTCTCAATTTGATCTCATTGATCAAAGTGTCTATCTTTATACCAATACCATGCTGTTTTGACCACTGTAGCTTTATAATACATTTCAAGGTCAGGAAGCGTGAGTCCTCTAACTTCACTCTTCTCTATTAGGATGCTTTTGGCTATTTGGGACCCCTTCCCCTTTAAAATAAATTTTGTAATGGACTTTTCTATTTCTGTAAAGTAAGCTATTGGAAGTTTGATTGGGATTGCATTGAATCTATAAATCAATTTGGGTAGAATTGACATCTTCATGATATTTACTCTTCCAATCCACAAATATGGAATGTCCTGCCATTTCTTTAGGTCTTTTTTTGAATTATTTTAGCAGTTTTTTGTAGTTTTCTTAGTACAGATCCTTTGCATTTCTGGTTAAATTAATTCCAAGATATTTGAGTCTTTTTGTTTCTATTGTAAGTGGAATTTTTTTCTTGATTTCCACCTCAGTTTGTTCATTACTAGTGTATAGAAACACTATTGATTTTTGCATGTTGATCTGGTATCCTGCCACTTTGCTGAACTCATTTATAAGCTCTAATAGCTTTGCTGAAGATATTTCAGGATTTTCTACATATAGGCTCATGTCATCTATGAACAGTGAGAATTTTAGTTACTCTTTTCCAATTTGGATGCCTTTTATTTCTCTTTCTTGTCTAATTGCTCTAGCTCATACTTTTAACACAATGTTAACTAACAGGGGTGAGAGTGAGCATCCTTGTCTTGTTCCTGACCTTAGAGGTAAAACTTTCAACCTCTCCCCACTGAGTATAATGTTGGTTGAGAGATTTTCATATACTCCCTTTATTATGCTGAGGAACTTTGCTTTCATACTAATGTTTTGAAGGGTTTTTTTAATCAAGAAAGGATGCTAGATTTTGTAAAATGCCTTTTCTGATTCATTCAGGATGATCATGTGGTTTTCTTTCCCTTCAATTTGTTAATGCGAGATATCACATTGATATATTTTCTTACACTGAATCACCCTTGCATACCAGGAATAAAACCTACTTGATTATTCTGTATTATTACTTTAAAATGCTGTTGGATTTGATTTGCAAGTTTTTTTTTTTGTTTTTTTTTTTTTTTTTTTTTTTTTTTTGAGACTGTTTGCATCTATATTCATTAGAGAGATTGGTCTGTAATTTTCTTTTCTTGTAGTATTTTTATCAGGCATTAGTATTAGGGTGATGAATAATTTAAACAGGATTGGTGTTAAATCTCGAAATATTTGGTAGAATTCACCTTGAAGTCATCTGGTACTGGACTTTTTTTCTTGGAAGATTTTTGATGACTGATTCAATCTCTTTACTTGTGATTGGTTTGTTGAGTTCCTGTATTTCTTGTAGACTCAAAGTCAGTTGTTTGTGCATTTCTAGGAATTTGTCCATTTCATCTAGGTTGTCTATTTTGTTGGCATATGTTTTCTCATAATATCCTCTTATGATACTTTTTATTTTTGTGGGTTCAGTCATAATGCCTTCCCTTATATTCCTGATTTTATTTATTTGCATCTTCTCTCTCTTTTTTTCTAGTCTAGATAACAGTTTGTTGAATTTATAGATTTTCTCAAAGAACCAGCTTTTGGTTTTGTGAATTTTCTCTGTTCCTTGTTGTTGTTGTTCTAAATTTCATTTATTTCTGCTCAATCTTTATTATTTCTTTCCTTCAGCTTGCTTTGGGAATGATTTGCTGTTCTTTTTCTAGTTTCTTCAGTTGTTCAGTTAGGTGTTTGATTTTAGTTCTTTCTTCTTAATTTTTTTATTTTTAATTTTATTTAAGTGTATCATTCATACATGAACATTCATAAACAATAAGCGAATAGTAAAAGTTGTGAGCTTACAAAATAAACATGCATAACATCATACAGTGGTACCATACATCACCCCTCCACCAACACCTTGTATTGTCGTGAAACATTTGTTACAAATTATGCAAGAACATTGTCTAACTATAGTCCATATCTTACATTTGGTGTATTTTTCCCCCAACCCACCCTATGTTTTGAATATATTTTTATTACAGAAGTTGTGAACTTACAAAACAATCATTCACATGTGTGGAATTCCCATACAACACCCCTCCACCAATACACCACACTGTGGTGGAATATTTATTACAGATTTTAGATAATATCATCAGACTATTACCACCAGCCATGGTCCACGTGTATATTTGGCACAGTTTTTCCATATACTCCCATTATCAACACAGTACATATTTGGCATCTATGCAAGAATATTACAGTATTGCTGTTAACCACAGTCCATAGGTCGCACCAATTGTATTTTTCCTATGCTTGTCCACATTCCCACCACAACAGTGATGTACATCTGCTCTAGCTGACAGAAGGACACTCTTGTATCTGTACTATCAACCACAATTTTCATCCACCTCTGGGTTCACTGTGTTATTCAGTCCCTAGATTATTCTCTAGCTTTCTTTCAGTTGATATTTACATCCCTAGACTACCCTTTTCAGCCATAATCTCATTTATAAACCACCTGTTACTCACTATAATGTGTTACCATCAACTCTATCCATTTCTATACTTTTGCGGTCAAGTTAATTAAAACTTCTACATATATTAAGCATCAGTAGTTCTTCTCAAATACCTTGCATTGTTGTGGAACATTTGTTTTAAGGATTTATTTACTTATGGATTTACTTTTATCCATTTTTACGCCCCACCCCCGGGTTTTTGCTGTTTTTGTGTCCATTCACTGGGCGACTTTCTGTGTCTGTTTCCTGCTTTCTCTTCTCATCCTTTTCCTCCTGTCTTCACTGGGATTCGATCCTCAGAACCTCTGATGTTGGAGAGAGGCATCCTACCGCCTGTGCCACCTTAGTTCCTGATTTTTTGGTGCATCTCGTCTTGGCTTTCCCTTGTGTCACTCTCCTGTTATGTCATCATCTTGCCACATGGCTCATGGGGCCTGATGGCACACCCACTCGCAGGGCCTTGTGGCACCCCTGCTGCAAGATCTGGTGGCACACCCATGTGTGGGGCCTGGGGGGCTCACCCGCTTGCGGGGCCTGATGGTGTACCCGCGCATGGGGCCTGGTGGTCTGCGCACCTTCTATATTTTTCTTTTTTTAAATTTTTAACAGGAGGTCCCGGAGATCGAACCCAGGTCCCTCTGTATGGGAGATGGACACTCAACCATTTGAGCCACATCTGTCCCCCTGCTATATCTCTTAAAGTTGACCAAAGATACCTAGAGTTACAGACATTTCCCATACATGATGGTCATATAATAAATCAGGCTTAGTTTATCACCAGCATTCTAAAAACCAGACCTAGGGGGAGAAAAACTAGGTCTGGGGACATATGCATGGTTTCTAATATAATGGATGTTTAGCCTACCCTGATTATCACAAAATCAGGACAGTGAGAATATTCACACTTTTTGATTCATTTTGAGTTAATTTTTGTGTAAGGTGAGATAGGGGTCCTCTTCCTTTCTTTAGACTATGGACATCCAGTTCTCCCAGCACCATTTGTTGAATAGACTGTTCTGCCCAGATGGGTTGATTTGACAGGCTGGTCAAAAATCACTTGACCATAGACGGAACGGTCTATTTCTGAACCATCAATTCAGTTCCATTGGCCTATGTGTCTATCTTTATGCCACTGCCATGCTGTCTTTACCACTGTAGCTAGGTAATATGATTTAAAGTGTGGAAGTGAGAGTCCTCCAACATTGCTTTTCCTTTTTTAGATGTTTCTGGCTATTCAGAACCCCATACCCTTCCAAATAAATTTGTAATTGTGTTTTCACTTGTTCAAAAAATGCTGCTGGGATTTTTATTTGGATTGCATTGAATTTGTATACAATTTGGGTAGAATTGCTACCTTAATGACATTTAGTCTTCCAATCTATGAGCATGGAATGTTCTTCAAATTACTTAGGTCTTTTTAAAATTTCTTTTAATAATGCATTATAGTTTTCTGAATACAAGTGCTTTACATCATTGGTTAAGTTTATTCCTAAATATTTGATTCTTTCAGTTGCTATTGTAAGTGGAATTTTTCCCCTGGCTTTCTCCTAATCCAGCTTTTTTTTTTTTTTTTTTTTTTGGTTACTGCATGCATGGAATATCTTTTTCCAATCTTTCACTTTCAATATATTGGTATCCTTGGGTCTAAGGTGAGTCTCTTGCAGAAAGCATATAGATGGATCATATTTTCTTATCCATTCCACCAGTCTGCATTTTTAAATTGGGAGTTTAATCCATTAACATTCAATGTTATTACTGTAAAGTCAGTCCTTATTTCACCCATTTTGACCTTTGAATTTTATCTGTCATTTTATTTTCACCACTCTTTTGACACTTTTAGTTACTGTTACTGATACAATCTTCATTTCTAGACTCTCTTTGAAGCCTCTCTCTCCTATCTTTTATTTTCAGACTGTAACATTCCTTTTAGTATTTCCTGTATATCCAGTCTCTTTGTTATAAACTTTCTCAGTTTTGGTTTATCTGTTAATATTCTAAACTCACCCTTATTTTTGAAAGACAATCTTGCCAGATATAAGGTCTTGGCTGGAAGTTTTTCTTTGCAGTATCTTAAATATATCTTCCCACTGCCTTCTTGTCTCCATGGTTTCTTATGAGAAATAGGCATTTAATCTTATTGGGTATCTCTTATATGTTATGCATCACTTGTCTCTTGCTGCTCTCTGAATTCTTTGTCTTTGGCATTTGATATTCTGATTAGTATATGTCTTGGAATTGGTCTAATTGGATGGGAGTAAGTTGTGCTTCTTAGAGATGGATACCTATGACCTTCAACAGGCTTGGGAAATTTTCTACTATTATTTCTTCAGATATTCCTTCTCCCCCTTTCCCTTTTCTTCTCCTTCTGGGGCACCCCTGACACATATGTTTGCACATCTTTTGCTGTCATTTAGGTCTCTGAGACACTGTTCAATTTTTTCCATTCTTTTCTTCATCTGTTCTTTTGTACGTTTGCTTTCAGAGGCCATGTCTTCAAGCTCACAACATTTTCTTCTGTCTCCTCAAACTTGCTGCTATATGCTTCCAGTGTATTTTTAATTTCATTTATTACACCTTTCATTCCCACAAGATCTGCTACTTTTCTATTTAAAAAAATGCTTTCAACTTCTTTGTGCTCACCTAGTTTCTTCTTAATATCCTTAATCTCTCAGCCATTTAATTGTATTAAGGAGATTTGTTTGAACATCTATAATTAGTTGTCTCAACTCCTTTATTTCATCTGGAGGCTGATCTTGTTCCTTTAACTGGGCCATATCTTCCCACTTTTTTGTATGGATTGTAATTTTTTGTTGGTGTCCTGGCATCTGGCTTATTAGATGTATTTATTCTGGGTGCAGTTTCTCTTTTTAGTTTAGGGCTTTCTTGCCTTTTCTCCCTTGCTGGTTGTATAGTAGGAGCCAAGGATGTAGTTGGGGCTGTAAGCTGTGGAGGCTGAAGCTGCCTGTGTTGCCCCAGGAATTGAGGAAGCTTCTCCCACCTTTCTTCTCTGCCAGGGATAGGGACAAAGTTACCACTTTGTGTAATAATCCAAGTTGTGCAGGACAAGACCACCTGTAGTGTCCTGGAGAGACTGATGAAGCTTCATGCCCCTTCCTCCCCTGCCTGGGGTGGGGATGGAGCTACAGTTGTGGGCAGCAATCTATGCCATGTGGGTCCAAAGTGACCATAGTTGCCCAGGTAGACTGACATAGCATCAGCCCTCCCCTCCCTGCCAGGGGTGGGGATGGACCCTTTGGAGTGCCCAATAATCTAATCCATGTGGGCTGAATATGCCTGCAGTTGCTCTCAGAGGCTTAGGAAGTATTGTCCCTTCTGCCCTTTAAGGGGTGGGAATGGAACCCTGATGCCCAACATTTCAGTCCATGTAGGTCAGAAGTGTCTGCCATTACCCAGAGAGGCTGAGGAAACACCAGCTCCCTTCTATCCTATGGGGGGGTGCGGATCAGAGGTGGAGATAGAATCAAAGGCACTCTACAAACCAGTTCATGGGGGCTGAAAATAACTTCAGGTACCCAGAAAGGCCAAGGAAACACAGCTTCTCTCCTATCTTATTGGGGTGTGGAGATGGAGCCCTAGGTGTCCAACTAGGCAGTCTGCACCACCTGAAAGCTCCTGCAGTTACTTGGAGAGCTGGTCCAGGTCTCCCCAGCTTCCTCCCTGCTGGACATGGGGCTGGAGACTAGATTAGGGCTGCAATCTGATATTGGTGGAAAGAAGCCAGTCTCTAATTTGACTGGATTTTCAGTCAGCCCCCTCATGCTGGAGGTGGAGTTAAAATGGCAGCTACCAGCCTCTTTCCAACTTGGATGGTTCAAACTTTAGCTGTTCTTAGGATTATACTTTAGCCAGCTGAGTTTATTAATTAATAGCTGAAGTTGGTGGCCAACTGTCTCTTCCTCCCCCATGTATGGGAAATGGAGCTTCCAACCCTAGCCACAGAATAGCTCCCGAGGTAGTTTATGTCACTAGTGTAGGATGGGCACCAGCCTTTGCAGCATAGCCTGCAGTTACCTAGAGAGGCTGGTGCAGGTCCCCCCAGCTTCTTCCCTGCCCAAGGTGGTCCTGGGGCTTAGGCTAGAGCTGCAATCTGATCTGGGTGAAAAGAAGCCGGTCCCTACCAGCACTGTGATTTTCAATCAGCCCTGCTTCCCCTCATGCTGGGGCAGAGTTAAAATGGCAGCTACAGGCCTCTTCCTGACTTGGACAGGTTTAAACTTTAGCTGTTCTTAAGATTATATTTTAGCCAGCAGGATTTACCAATCAGTAGCTGAAGTCGGTGCCCAACTATCTCTTCCTCCCCTGTTTTTGGGAAATGGAGCTTCCAACTCCAGCCACGGAATAACTCCTGAGGTGGCTTGTGCTGTGAGCATCAGCCTCCATGGCGTGGAGTGCTCTACTCATGAATCTTCTCTGCACATGGGCAGTTTCCTCCTTCCATACTTTCAAGGATGTTGTAAGATGATCTTCTGGTCTCTTGGGGCACCCAAATAGGTGCTTTAGATAGCTCTGGGTGACTACTAACTGTCCTGTAGGATCAGGTGACTCTTGGAGCTCCTTACTCTGCCACCATCTTGCCCCTCCCTATAAAGTCTCTTTTTCTCTTTCTTCTTTTATAATATAGTATAATTATAATTATAATATATTATATTATATAATATATTATATTTTATAATATAATATAATTTAGGGCTATAAATTTCCCTCTCAGTACTGCCTTTGCTGTATCCCATAAGTTTTGATAAGTTATATTCTCGTTTTCATTCATCTTGAGATATCTACTAATTTCTCTTGCAATTTCTCCTTGATCTGCTGATTTTTTAGGAGTGTGTTGTTTAGCCTCCATATATTTGCCCGTTTCCCCCTTTCTCATCTATTATTGATTTCCAGCTTCATTCCATTATAGTCAGAGAAGGTGCTTTGTATAACTTCAATCTTCTTAAATTTATTAAGGGCTGTTTTGTGACCCAACATATTATCTGTCCTGGAGAAAGATCCATGAGCACTTGAGAAGAATGTATAACCTGCTGGTTTGGGTTGCAATGTTCCATATTTGTTTGTCAGTTCTACCTAATTTATCATATTGTTCAAGTTTTCTATTTCCTTGTTGATCTTCTGTCTAGTTGTTCTATCTATTGATGTGAATAGTGTGTTGAAGTCTCCAACTGTTATTGTAGAGATGTCTATTTCTCCTTTCAGTTTTGCCAGAATTTGCCTCATGTCTTTTGGTGCACCCTGGTTAGGTGCATAGATATTTATGTCTGTTACTCCTTTCTGGTGATTGTCCCTTTTAATAATATATAATGGCCTTCTGCATCTCTTATAACTTTTTTTTTTTTCTTTTGCATTTAAAATCTGTTTTGTCTGACACCTGTATAGCTATCCCTGCTCTCTTTTGGTTACTGTTTGCATGAAATATCTTTTTCCAACCTTTCACTTTCAGTCCATTTGCATTCTTGTTTCTAAGGTGTGTCTACTGCAGACAGCATATGGATGTCTCCTGTTTTCCTATCTATTCTGTCAGAGAATATCTTTTGATTGATGTGTTTAATCCATTAACATTCAATGTTATTACTGTAAAGACATTACTTACTTCAACCATTTTATCTTTTGGCTTTCATATGTCATATCTTATTTTGTCTGTATTTTTACCCTTTGGGTTATTCTTTCTGATAGTCTTCTTTTCTACACTCTCCTCCAAGCCTCTCTCTCTTGTCTTTTCTTTTTTGGCTACATAATCCCCTTTCGTGTTTCCTGCAGACCTGGATTCTTGATTATTACTTGTCTTATTTTCTGTTTCTCTGTGAATATTTTAAACTCACAGTCATATTTGAAGGAAAGTTTTGCCAGATAAAGAATTCCTGGCTGGCAGCTTTTCTCTTTCAATGTCTTAATTATATCATAACCACTGCCTTCTCACCTCTATGGTTTCTGAAGAGAAATCCACATTAAGTCTTACTGGACCTCCAATGTATGTGATGTTTCACTTCTCACTTGCTGCTTTCAGAATTTTTTCTTTATCTTTGGCATTTGACATTCTGAATATTATATGTTGTGGGGTAGGTCTATTTGGATTTACTCTAATATGAATACACTGTGCTTCCTGGACACACATATTCATGTCTTTCATGAGAGTTGGGAAATTTTGACCCCTTCTGGAACTCCCATGACATGTATGTTGGTGCACTTCATGCTATCATTGAACTCCCTGAGCCCCTGCTCAACTTTTTCCATTCTTTTCTCTCTGTTCTCTTTTCAATTTCAGCTGTTCTGTCCTCTACATCCCTGATTCTTTCTTCCATGATTTCAAATCTGCTGTTGTATGCCTCTATTGTGTTTTTAATCTCACTTATTGATTCCCATATGCACTGTTATTTTTCTATCCGAGATTTCAAATTTTTCTCTGTGCTTGCCCAGTGTCTTCTTAATGTCTTTTATTTCTTTAGCCATGTTGCCCTTCAACTCCATGACTTGATTTAGGAGATTTGTATGAACATCATTGATTAGTTGTTTCAAGTACACTGTCTAGTCTGGAGCTTTGATTTGTTCCTTTGCCTAAGTCATATCTTCCTTTTCTTTAGTATGGCTTGTAATATCTTGCTGATGTCTAGGCATCTGATTATGATGCTGAGTTTACTCTGATGTTTAGTCTCTCTATCTTGCCTATGGACTGACTGTTAATTGTCTGTGTGCTACACTGTTCTTTGGTTCTTGGTTCAACTTGTTCTAGATATTTAGGATTGCTCCTTTTTAACTCTTCAAACTAGGGCTAAGGATCCAGTAATGGGGTGCAGGCCAGTTTCAAGGGCCTTGGAGAGGGTGGCAGTAAAGGCACCAAATTGCTTCTTTTATTTACTAGTTTTCCATTCTTTGTGTGCACTTTCCTCTTCTGCCAGCAGATGGTGATCTTGTCAGACCTTTCAGCTCTGATATCAGATGCTTACAAACAAACTTTTTCAGAAGATACTCTCCTCCTTTGGCTGACTGCACCCTTCCTCCATCTGAATTCTCAGCAACCAGCTCAGGGCAATAGGGAGGGTGTTTTATAAGGCAAATTAGCTTTAACTCCCTGCCAGCTCTCAGGGCAAACAATTTTGCAGCCCCTCCCAGCCTGGAAATGTACACCCCTCCAATACAGCTGACCAAGTTTGCTGGCTAAAATCTTAATTTGCCATAGACTGTGTCCCTTCCTCTCCTCTTTCTTGGGGAAGAAGACCCCTGTAGCTCCCTCAGTCCATAGCCACCTGCCAAGGGGCCAGAGGACTTAGTGCTGTTTGATCCAATGGTGGGGGGGATGGGCACCTGTAGCTACTGCTGCAGCTTTATTCTTGGAATTTTTTCCAGTCAGCCAAGACTCCTTTCCTTCACCCCTTTCTCTTCTGGGTGGTGTCTAGCCTTCCTCTGGTGTCCTAAACCCTAGAACAGTTGAGCATATTTTCATGTGCTTTGTATACATTTCTGAAGAAATGACTCCTTAAGTGTCTTGTCTATTTTTTAATTGGGTTGTTTGTCCTTTTGTTGTTGTGTTGCAGGATTTCTTTATATATTCTGGTTATTAAACTGTTATTATTAGATATGTGTTTTCCAAATATTTTTCCTACTGAATAAGTTGTTTTTTTATGTTCATGATGAAGTCTTTTTGTTTACATTTTCCTACAGCTTATATCTCACAATAAAAAATATTTTAAAAATCATATCCTCCCTCAAAATATTTTTTTTCATGAAAAATATATAAGGGCATTCTTATATTTGTACTATTAACCATAGTCATCCTCTACAACAGGGTTCACTGTGTTAAACAGTCCCATGTCTTATCCTCTAGCTTTCTTTCTAGTAGCATATACGAATGCAAAATTCCCCATTTAACCACATTTACACACACAATTCAGCACTGTTAATTATACTCCCAATAATATGCTACTATCACCTCTATCCATTTCCAAACATTTACAATCAACCTAATTAGAAATTCTGAGCAAATTAAGCATCAGTTCTGAATCCTCTACCCCCATTCTATCTCCTGGTAACCTATATTCTAGATTCTAACTCTGTGGGCTTGCTTATTATACTTAGTCATAATGAAGTCTTTTAGTGTTTAATTTTGATGAGGTCCCATTTGCCTATCATTTATTTTGTTGCTCATGCTTTGACTGTACAGTGTAAGAAAGCATTTCCTAAAACAGGCCCTGAAGGTGCTTCCCTGTTTTCTTATAGGAGTTTTATTGTTCTCATCCTTATATTTAGGTCTTTGCTCATTGTGAGTTATTTTGTATATGGTGTGAAGCAGGGGTCCACCTTCATTCTTTTACATACAGACATTGTGTTTACGCAGCATCATTTGTTGAAGAGATACTTGTGCAAGTATCATGCTGTTTTGATTACTGTAACTTTGTAATAAGTTTTAAAATCGGAAAGTGTGAGTCCTCCACCTTCATCCTTCTTTTCCAAAAAGGCTTTGCCATTCAGTATAAATTTGATGATTGACTTTTCCATTTATGCAAAGAAGGCTGTTGGAATTTTCATTAGTATTGCATAGAATCTGTAATTGCTGTGGGTGGAATTTATATTTCAACAATTTTAGTCTTCCAATCCATGAACATGGAATGTCTATGCATTTATTTAGATATTGATTTCATTCAGCAATATTTTGAAGTTTTGGGGGTAAAAATCCATTACATCCTTGGCTAAATTTATTGTGGATTTTTGATTCTTTGAGTTGCTATTTTAAAAGGAATTTTTTTCTTGATTTACCCATCACATTGTTCATTGTTAATGTATAGAAACAACTGATTTTTGCATGTTGATCTTTTATCCTGCCACTTTTCTGAATTCATTTATTAGCTCTAGTAGCTATGTTGTGGGTTTTTTTTCAAGATCCTTTATATATAGGATCATGCCATCTGCAAGTAGGGAAAGATTTCCTTTTTTTTTTTTTTTTTTGAGAAAAAAATATATTTTTAATATTTTAAAAGATGCTTAGATTACATAAATGTTACACAAAAATTACAGGGATTCCCATGTTCTCCACCTCCCACACCTCCCATAACATCCCACATAAACATCTTTCATTAGTGTGGCACATCACCTGCAAATGGATATACACATCCTGGGGCTTTGCCACTAAGCATGGACCATAGCTCACATTGTAGACCATACTCTCTCCCACACAGTTCTGCATGTTATATGATGATATAAAATGGCCTATATCTGTCATTGTAATGTCACTCAGAATAATTCCCAAATCCTGAAAAAGCCCCTGTTTTACAACTGCTTTTCCTTTCCCTGCCCCAAAAAGCACCTAGTGGCCACTGGCTCCACCTCACTGTTGTAATTTCTTTCATTGCTTGAATGACAATATGTCTACAACAGAATACCATTAAGTCTACTCTAGTCCATAGCTCTTCCCCCAATCCTGAGGAGCTTGGGATGGTGATGTCCACTCTACCTCCAAGTGAGAGGGGGCCTATATCCCATGGATACAGTGGATGGGATTATCCTGCCTGCAGTTGCAGGCTCTCTCCATTCCTTGGGATGGCTGTTGTCCATCATTGTCTCCTCACCAGGTGCCTTGAGTGAGTCCATTGAGCTGTAGAGTAGGAGTTGCAGCTCCACCAAGATTCCAGGCACAGCTGGCACATGGACAGGCCAGAGGCTCCAGCGTCTGGAAGTATACCTACAAACTCCAGCATCACATATAGGTTTGAATAGAAGGGACTGATGGACCATGTGCAGGGAGGACTTATTTGAGTCCAACTCTGTCACTCTCAGGAGCATAGATTCCAAAGTAAAGCCCACTGATAAGGCATCAATCTCTGGAGCTATCCCCCCTTATATAGGACCTGGGTGTCTCCAGAGCCCTAGGATTTACTTTTTTCTTTCTTATTTGGATACCTTTTGTGGCAGTTCGGTAATGTTTATGAATTCCAAAAATAGATATTGGATTGTGTTTGTAAACTAGTCTATTCCTCTGGGTGTATTAGATTGTATTAGACTCAGAGGTTTCACTTTTACTTTATTAAATCAAGATTAGGGCTTTTATTTGACCATGTCATTAGATGACTCAGTTTGAGTCCCCACCTACAGCTGGCCTACAGCTGTGGGCTATATAAATGGATGCTCAATCAATGACAGGGAAGTAAATACACAGAGGAGAACACAGAAGCAGATACACAGGAAGAGAGAGTGCTCCATAGAAACGGCCCTGAGAAGAGAGATAAGCCTGATAGTCCACAGCTGACCTTGTGGAGAACAGAGCAGCTGAGCCTGGAAAGAAATGAGCCCTGGAGAGAGTGAAAAGCCTTAAGCCAGCCTACAACTGAGATCAAAAGAACCTGGGACCATGGAGCCTTAAGAGGAAGGAGGAATGCTTACCCCTCACAGACATCACACACCATCTTGTGTCAACACATGGCAACAGAATTTGGGTGAGAAGTATGTCTCATAGTTTGAGTTGGGCTCTTTAGGGCCTGGTAATTGTAAGCTTCTACCCCAAAAAATACCCTTTATAAAAGCCAACAGAGTTCTGGTGTTTTGCATTAGCACCCCTTTGGCTGACTAATACACTTTTTATTTCTTTTTCTTGCCTATTTTCTCTGACTAGAACTTCCAGAACAATTTTGAATAACAGTGGTGACAGTGGACATCTTTTTGTTGTTCCTGATGTTAGAGGGAAAGCTTTGAGTCTTTCTCCATTGAATATGATTTCAGCAGTGAGTGTTTTTATATATGTCCTTTACCATGTTGATAATATATCCTTCTATTCTGAATTTTCTAAGTTTTTTTATTTTTAATCAAGAAGTGGTGCTGTATTTTGTCAAATACCTTTTCAGCATCAATTGAGATGATCATGTGGTATTTCTCCTTCACTCTGTTAATGTAGTATACTACATTAATTGAATTTCTTATTTTAAATCACCCTTGCATAACTGGGATAAATACCCCCCTGACTGTGTTATATAATTGTTTTAATGTGCTGTTGGATTTGGTTTGCTAGTATTTCACTGAAGATTTTGCATCCATAATCATAAGGGATATTGGTCTTTAATATTTTTTTCTTGTGGCATCTTTATTTGGCTTTGATTTAAGGGAGATGTTGGCCTCATAATATGAGTTAGGTAGTGTTCCATTCCCTTCAATTTTTTGGAAGGGTTTACACAAGATTGGCTCTACTTCTTGCATTAGTCAGAGTTCTCTAGGGAGACAGAACTAACAGGAAATAAATGTAAATAGTAAGAGATTTTATAAAATTGTCTCATGTAACCATGGGGATGCAGGAGTCCAAATTCTGTAGGGTAGGCTGTAAGCCAGGAGCTCTGATGAAGGTCTTCAATGAGTTCCTTCAGTAGACACTGGATGTCTGAAGTAGAGATGGGAATTCTTTCTCTGAATACTGAAATCATTTCTCTTTTTAAGGTCCTCAAATGATTGGATGAGACTTATTTCATTGTTAATGGCAATCTCTTCAGCTGATTGTAGATTTAATCAGCATAGATGCAATCAGCTCACTTCACTGATAATTAAAGTCCATGAAATGTCTTTATGTGCTTGCTTGACCAAACAACAGTGCACCATTACCTGGCCAAGTTGACACATTAGCTTAACCATCACAGCCCACCATTTGTCAACTGGGTAGCTGTCTTAGTTTGCCAAAGGCTGCCAATGCAAAAATAACAGAAATGAGTTGGCTTTTATAAAGGGGATTTATTTGGGATAAAAGCTTACACTTCCAAGGCTACAAAAATATCCACATCAAGGCATCATCTGAGATGCTTTCTTACCAAAGTTCAGCTCCTAGAAGATTCTAGAATCCTGCCACATGGTAAGGAAAGATGGTAGGTCTGCTAATCGCTCTCTTTCTCCTGGAGCTCAGCTGTGGGTGATCAGACATCTCTCCCTGGGCCTCATCTTCTTGAGCCTCTTGGGGATTCTCTGTCTTCTGCAGCTGTAGGCAAACCTAGAGTTTTCTCTCACATATGGTCAGGCCAAAATGACAAGAGTTCTCTTTTCTGTGTCTCTTCTTTTCCTCTTTGTGTTCTTGATTTATATAAGACCCAGCAAGAGGGCAGAGACCTAACCTGGGTCATGCCTCATTGACACAGTCCAATCAAAAGTCCTAAAGTGATCTAATCAAATAACCTAATCAAAGGCACCTTATTTTAATGCAAAGGGCCCCACATCCACAGGAATGGATTAGTTCAAAAAGTATCTTTTCTTCAATTCACAAAATTCAAAGTGTCACAGAAGCCATACACATCACCTTAAACCATACTTAATCTCTAAATAAAAACAGTAACATATATTTTTTTTAACCTAATAATACTCAACTGTCCTGCATAGAACCAGAAATGCACTAAATCCCTCCAGGATATGGTTCAAGTCCTTGGGTAATATTCACTTTTAAACTTGATATCCTTAAATACTATGACATGAAACTAATACACCTTATGCCATATAAGAGAGTAAGTTAGGGAAGAAAACAAATATATTCATTTTATGTACATAAGCAAACTACTCATGGCAAAAGGAAGAAATATCCATGACCATTACAATCCTTGTTTCTTCAACTGGTCACATGGTCATAGTGTGTATTTATCACTACCTTCTTCCACTACCTATTCGATGTTCCCTTTACCCTCACCCAGCACCTCAGCTGGCCATGATTCTTTTCCTAGTGGGTGGCCCAAACCTTCATTCTTGACAATTCTAGGCTGTTGTTAGTTCTCACTGTGTTGAGTTCTTGCAGTTTTCCCTTGAATTTAATCATAGGGCATGTGTATTAGTCAACCAAAGGGGTGACTGAAATCTGTTGGCTTTTATAAAGGGTATTTATTTAGGGTAAAAATTTACAGTTACAAGTCCCTAAAGAGTCCAACTCAAGGTTGCTTCCTTACCAAACTGTGTTGCCACATGTTGAAGCTGTAGCCTGGCATAGGGCTTATCTCTCTTCCCAGGGTTCATTTCTTTCTGGGCTCAGCTGCTCTGTTCTCTTCACAAGGCCAGCTGTAAACTATCAGGCAAATGGCCCATCTTTCTTCCTGGGGCCTCTGCCATATCTATAGAGCTGTCTCTCTTCCTCTGTGTATCTACTTCTGTGAGTGTCCATTTATATAACACACCAAGAGGGCAGGGACTCAACCCTGCATGCCCTAATGAAGTAGTCAAATCAAAGCCCTAATCATAACATAATCAAGTAAACATAAAACCTTTGAATTTAATACAATCAAAGGGTATCATGCCCAGAGAAGCAGACTAGTTTACAGACACAATCAATATCTGTTTTTGAAATTAATAAGTAATATCAAATTGCCACCACATGATAGTACTAAGAGATGCCCTATGTGATCTCCTGTATCACAGGCAAACTCGTCCTTACCTCAATTGTGTAGTCGCAGTCTATCTCCCTTTGTTAGTCAGGATCAATCATGCCAGCCATTAAAATAATTCCCTTTTTTGCCTGTTGATTCAGAGTCATGAGGAGCCCAAAGTGGCCCAGTGGCAGTTTTAACTTGCAATTCAATGGAATCGTTGTTGTGTTTCCTGGTGGAAGCACTCCTCCTTTTGGAACTAAGAGCTGTAGACTAGCAGAGCTTAAGGAAGCAAAAATTTTCCTAGTTGGTCACTAGGGGGTAATAGTGAGTGGTGCTACTCCCATTTCTACCCCTTGATACATGGACCTGGGAATCTTGGCTATGGTAGAAACAGCACCATAGAGTGGACGCTGATTTAGAGCATGCATAGCCTCCTGGAGTACACTGACCCAGCCCTGCAAGATATTTCCACCTCTTTGGCACTGTAATTTTTTATTCAAAAGGCCACTCCACCATTCTATTAATCCAGCTGCTTTAGGATGATGAGGAACATGGTAAGACCAGTGAATGCCATGAGCACGTAGCCATTCCACATATCATTGGCTGTGAAGTGGGTTCCTTCATCAAAAGCAATGCTGTATGGAATACCATGGCAGTGGATAAGACAATCAGTAAGTCCCTGGATGGTAGTTTTGGCAGAAGCATTGAGTGCAGGGAAGACACTCCTATCCAGAGTATGTGTCGATTGCAGTTAGAACAAATTGCTGCTCCTTCCATGATGGAAGTGGTCCAATGTAATCAACCTGCCACCAGCTAGCAGGCTGATCACCTTGGGGAATGGTGCCACATCAGGGCCTGAGTGTTGGTCTCTGCTGCTGGCAGACTGGGCACTCACAGTGTCTGTAGCCAGGTTGGCCTTGATAGGGGAAGTCCACGTTGCTGAGCCCATGCATAACCTCCATCCTTACCACCATAGCCACTTTGTTCATAAGCTCATCAGGCAATGGCAGGAGTGGCTGGGGAAAGAGGCTGACTGCTATCCACAGATTGGGTCACCTTATCCCCTTGATTATTAAAATCTTCCTCTGCTGAAGTCACCCTCTAGTGATCATTCACTTAAGGCACAAATATATTCATGTTTTTTGCCAACTGAGAAGGTCTATCCACATACCTCTTCCCCAGACCTCTTTGTCACCAATTTTCCAATCATATTCCTTTCAATTCCCTGACCATCCAGCCAAACCATTGGCAATAGCCCACGAGACAGTGTACAAACATACCTCTGGCCATTTCTCCTTCCAAGCAAAATGAATAACCCGGTGCACTGCTAAAAGTTCCACCTACTGGGAGGACTTATTCTCAAATAAGAGTCCCAGTGGTCATAGGCATTTGGGCCACTTCCAAATGAGGAATATGTTATCTCCATAAATTCTCACATGGAAATCATCCATGTCCCAGAAAGGCCTGCAGTGCTGCAGCTGTCCATGTTTGGATAGTACCCACATATCATGCAGAACATCTATAATCAGGCCTGGCTTTTCTCTTCCTCAGTTAACTGTTTGAAGGAACTCCCCAAGAGGCCACTGCTGTGGGCTGGGAAAGAGAAGGTAATGTGGTAGGAGTGGTGGTCATAGGCATTTGGGCCACTTCCTCATGTAAAGTACTTGTGCCTTCAGGACCCACTTAAGCCCTATCTCATATATCTCACTTCCATTTTATGATGGAGTACTGTGTGCATACCCAATTTTATGGTTTGCTGGGTCAGACAACACCCAGCTCATGATAGGCAACTCAGGTCTCATGGTAACTTGGTGGCCTATAGTTAAATGTCCAGTCTCTACTAAGGCCCAGTAGCAAGCCAAAAGCTATTTCTCAAAAGGAGAGTAGTTATCTGCAGAGGATGGCAGTGCTTTGCTCCAAAATCTTAACGGTCCGCCTAGTGAGTCTCCTATAGCAGCCTCCCAAAGGCTCCAGGTGGCAATTCTATTTGCCACTGACACTTCCAGCACCATTGGATCTGCTGGATCTATGGCCCAAGTGGCAGTGCGGCTTGTATGACAGCATGGACCTGTCACAGAGATCCTCCTCTTTTTCCAGTCCCCAACTAGTAGCTTTTCTGGTCACTCAGTAAAAGGGCTAGAGTAGCACACCCAAATGAGGAATATGTTATCTCCATAAATTCTCACATGGAAACCATCCAAAATATGCAGCAATGACAGAGTTTGTTTTTGAATAATTAAACATAGCCTAAATACCCCACAATATGGGAATGGTTAAGTGAAGAAAAGTATAATAAATCCATGCCATGGAATGTCATATAACTATTATGAATGTTGGGTAAGAATACTTAAAAATGATCTGGGAAAACACTAAACAAAAATAAAATATTAAGTGATGAAAACAGGATGCAAATTTTACAATATAAATGAAAAACAATAGTTAGAATAAAACTGCAAAGAAAGAGATCCAATTGTATGAGAATAAGAATGATTATATCAGAATGATATGATTATGAGTGTGATCTTGTCCTTTATTTTCTTATTTTTATATAATGCAATATTTAAATGGTTTTTCCCTTAAAAGTCTTATTCCTTTTAAAAATTTTATTTTTATAATTCATGATAACTAAACACATTTCAAAAAATAAATATATTAGAGTTCCAGGCAACCAAGATGATATCTTAAGATGTTCCAGGGTGCTATCCCACCACAGAATCTTTGAACAACTAACAAAAACTGTCAGAGGCATTGTCCTCAAAACTCCAGAAAACATTTAAAGGGTTTTAATAACTGGACAAATGTTGAATCAAGAAAAAAACAGCCGGAAATATAGGCAAACCTCATGGTGCCCTTGCCCTAATCTTCACAGCACAGTGTGGAACCAGCATGTTGCCTCATTGTGGGTCTCTGGCCTTGTTCCAGAAGTAGCTGAGTAACTGCTATGTACATACTGGGGTACATATATGGCAATTCCAATTTATTCAATGGAAGCCTGGAAGATTGAACCAGGAACATGTTTTGAGATCACTCTCTCAGAATTTACCCTTAAGACAAAGAAACAGCTTGCAGACAGCTAAATAAATGTAAGAAACATTTAAGTCAAAGCAAGTGGGGCAAAAGATTACCTGCATTAAGTCATAAAATAGAGCAATCAGGAGGTGTGAAAGAGAATAGAGGGGGAACTTGAAATCCAGTAAACTGTAAATAGGGGAATTCCTAAGGCTATGAACAAGCACAAGCCCAGGAACAGGTTCCAAGCCTCAACTCTTCAGATAAAAGAGAGGATGATACACTTTGCGTTTGTCTCAGGCTTATCTTCTTGATTGGAGGACCAAGCACTTAAGGAAACCACCAACCAAAGCAGAGTCAATTTGCAAAGATTGCAAAAAGTGTTTTTTTGTGTTGATTTTTTTGTTAGCTTCTTCCACTCAAGGAAATCTCTATCATATCTCTAGCTGTATAGAAACTTAAGAAACAGATAGCTCAGGAATTAAATCCCAGGGTTAACAGTTTACAATATTAAAATGACAGTATGCAAGAAAAGATTACAAGACAAACAAAGAAACAGAAAAGATGGCCCATCCAGGGGAACAAGATAAAATCCAGAAACCACCAATGAAGAAGAGTTTGGGCATACTAGACAAAGACTTAAAAAAATGATCCTTAATATACTTGAGGAGATAAGGAAAACATAGAGGAAGAATGAAAAGATATTATGAAAATAATGAATGAACAATATGAGAATCCCTTTGAGTTTCTCAATAGGAACCAAACAGAAATACTGAAATTGAAGAGTACAATAACTGAAATGAAAAGTTCCTTAGAGAGTTTCAACAACATATTGAAACTGCCAGAAGATAAAATCATTGATTTTGAAGACAAGACAATTGCAATGATTCAGGCTGAGGAGCAGAAAGAGAAAAGAATAAGGAAAGAAAACAGAGCTTAGGAGAATTGTATGACACCATCAAGCATGCCACTATGAGAATCCCAGAAGGAAAAGAAAGAGAAAAAGGGCAGAAAAAATATTGAAAGGAACAATGGCAGAAAACAACCTATATTTAATAAAATACATGAATTTGCATATTGAAGAATGCCAACAAACCTCAAACAGGATAAATTTAAAAAGAACCATACCCAGACACATAGTAGTCAGTCCAAGAACAAGGAGAGAGTTCTGAAAATTGTAAGAGAAAAGCACCAGTTATGTACAGGGACTCACAATAAGATTAAGTGCCAATTTCTCATCAGAAACATAGAGCCAATAAGGCAATGGGACAAATATATAAAATGCTGCATGAAAACAATTATCAACCAAGAATTTTATATCTGGAGAGGCTTTCTTTCTAAAATGAGGGGCAGAGTAAGACATTTCCAGATAAACAAAAGAGGGAGTTCATCACCACAACTTCTGCCCTACAAACAATGAAAGGAAAGGACACTAGGCAGTGCATGGATGTGACATAAAAAATACAGACCCTGGTAAAAGTAAACATATAGGTAATTGTAAATGCTAGTATTATTGTATCATATTTTTTGGTATGTAACACCACTTCTTACATTTTGCAGGTACTAAAATGCAAAGGCATAAAAAGTAATGGTAAATCTATGGTTTTGGATATATAATATATAAAGATATAATTTGTAACAAGTACAAGAAAAAAATAGGATGGCAGAGGGGTAGTCTATGTGTATGCTAATGAATTTAAGTTGGTATCAAATTAACCATGATTGTTATACATTTAAGATGTTAACTTTTAGCCCCATGGTCACCATAAAGAAAATATATTAAAAAATATATACAGAAAGAAAAGAGAATCAAAATGCTACAATATACAAAATCAAATAAATAAGAAAGTAGGCATTAATGGAAGAATCGAGGGTCAAAACAGGTAAGATTTACAAAGACAATATAGCAAAATTGCAGAAGAAATTACAGCATTGTTAATAGTTATGTTAAATATAAATGGATTAAAATATTCAGTCAATTGGCAGAGATTGGCAGAAGGGTTAAAAAAAAGCATGATTGAGTCTTGTAAACAGTATATACTTCACTTAAATTCAAAGACACAAGTAGGTTAAAAGTGAAAAGAAGGAAAAAAAATATGCCATGCAAATAGTAATGAAAAGTGAGCTGAGGTAGCTAAGCTAATATCAGATAAGCTAGGTGTTAAGTAAAAAAACTGTCATGAGGGGCAAAGAAGGTCATTATATACTGATAAGTGGGTCAATTCAACTAGAAAACATAACAATTATAAATATATAAACCTAATGGCAGAGCCCCAAATATATGAAACAAAACTGACAGATTTGAAAGGAGAAATAGATCATTCTACATTAAAGGCAGCAACCTAAATCAATTTCAGTAATGGATTAATCATCTAGACAGAAGATCAATAAGAAAAGAAGACTTGAATGATACCCTAAACCAACTAGACATAACAGACATATGTATAACACTTCACCCAACAGCACCAGAATACACATTATTTTCTAATCCTGGATCATTCTCCAGGATAGACCATAGGAGTTAGGTCACAAAACAAAACTCAATACATTTAAAAATATTGAGACAATATAATGTAACATTTCTGACTACAATGGAAAGAAGCTAGAAATCAATAACAGAGGGAGAACTGAAAATTTTACAAATATGTAGAAATTAATCAATGTACTATTGAACAACCAGTGGGTCAAAGAAGAGATCAGAATGGAAATTAGGAAATATCTTGGGGTGACTGAAAATGAAAGCACAATATACCAAAACTTATGGGATGGTGTAAAGGCAGTAATAAGAGGGAGATTTATAGCTCTAAATGCATACATTTAAATAAAAGATATCAAATCAGAGACCTAACCTCACAACTGCAGGATCTAGAAAAAGAAGAGCAAACTAAACCCAAAGTGAGCAGAAGGAAAGAAATAACAAAGATTAGAGCAGTGATAAGTTAAATAAAGACTAAAAACAAGAGAGAGAATCAACAAAACTAAAAGTTGGTTTTTGAAAAGATCAATAAAATTGACAAAACTTTAGCTAGACTGACAAGAGAGAGAGGATGTAAATAAAATCAGAAATGAAAGAAGAGACACTAATATAACCACAAAAATAAAAAGGATTTTAATAGGATACTGTGAATAACTGTACTCCAACAAATTAGACAACCTAGATGAAATGGAAAAATTTCTAGAGACATACAAAGTACCTTGACTCAAGAAGAAACAGCACATACTGATAGACCAATAAGTATTATAGAGATTGATTCAGTAATCAAGAACCTCCCAACAAAGAAAAGCCCAGGACTATTCACCAGGACAGGTGAATCTGACCAAACATTCCAAGACGTGTGATCGTTGGAAAGGTAAGTTGCCCAGTTGTCTGGTCAAGCAAGCACTGGGCTAATTGTAAGGCAAAGACATTTCATGGACTTTAATTATCAGTAATTTGATTGCATCTCTGACTGGTTACATCTACAATCCACTGGGGAGATTGCCTTCAGCAATGAGTGTCATCTCACCTAATCATTTGAAGGCCTTAAAAGAAGTGATTTCAGCATTCAGAGAAAGAATTCACATCTCTACTTCAGACAGCCACTGTCTCCTGGGGAACTCATCAAGGACCTTCACAGAGCTTATACCTTGCAGCCTGCCCTATGGAATTTGGACTTATGCATCCCCACAGTCACATGACACAACTTTATAAAATCTCATACTATTTATAGATATCTCTGTCAGCTGTTTCCCTAGAGAACCCTGACTAATACAGCTTGGTACCATTCCCATATTGTGGGGTATTTAGGCTATGTTTAATTATTCAAAAACAAACTCTGTCATTGCTGCATATTTTGGATGATTTCCATGTGAGAAAGCCCCAGAAGAGGGCCCATTTATCTTCTAAAAGAAGGCACTGTGTGATTGACAGATAATTGCATAAAAGCCATCACCCATAGCTGGCTCTCTGCTGCCTCTCACCAGAATTCCTTCTTACTGCAGAGATCTTTAGGGTTGCTACTTCTGCCCAATCTGCTTCCCAGACCAGCCTTCAAGTGGGATGGAAACAGAGCACTTCAGAAGCCTGGAAGGAAACTGGGATCAGGCCAAAAGCTTGCTGGGGAAAAGCTAAGAGACAGAAGCAGGATAAGATTCTTCCAGTTACTCCTAAGTGCAACTTAAGCTTTAATAGTCATCAATCAAATCAATATCTGACCTAAAGGCTGGTTTATGGAAGACCCGAGCCATCTCCTTATGTCTAAGGCTAGAAAGTGGAGACTCTTAATGGGCAGAGAGTCCCTGCTGGCTGAGAGAGGATTGTAACGGACTGAGGGCTATCCTTGGGTCAGGAGGCCCCAGTTCCATGACACAGATATGCAGCTCTGGCAAGGTCTTCCTGGGACAGAGGGGCTAATGACACCTGCACAGCCTGGAAGGTGGAGAACCTTCAATGGGAAAATTGATATGAAAGTTCTTTATAAACTCCATAGTGCTGTCCTTATGAGGGATTAAAACATCAATTTGGTGAGGGCAAGGAAATAATATGGGGTCCTGCTCATTTAGCTTCTAGCATCTGACAGTGAAGAGTGTTGTTTCTTCATTTATTCCACACACATTTATTTAATGCCTGCCAAGAGCCAGATCCTATTACAGGTGCTTGAGATACAATAGCAAACAAGAAAGAGAGAACCTTCTACGGACGTCTACATTTGAGTGGGTAAAGACAAACAACATCGGTAAACAAATAGTCGAGATAATTCCAGAAAACATTAAGTTTAAAAAAAAAAAATTAAGTGGAGGGATATGACACTACAGGGATGAGAGGGTTTATTGTTTTTTTCCTAGAACACAGAGATTCACTGAAAGGTGACAGCTGAGTTGATGCCTGAATGGCAAAAGGAATAGCCACCTAAAGATATGAAGGAAGAGTGTTCCAGGCAGAGGGAACACCAAGGGCAAGAGCTTGAAGGTGGAAGCAAGCATGGAGGATTCAAAGGTTAGACAGACAGCCAGGAGCTGGACTGGACTAGTAAAGGGCAGGTACACGCTGCAGTAGCAGACATAGGTAGGGCCTAGGCTTGTTCCTTTTGCATGGGAAACCCATTCCACTTATTTAACTGCAAACTCCTGCCTACACATCCTCAGAACTGTGGTTTGCCCTTTGCACCCCTAAGAAGTCCTCCCTGGCCACCCCAGACTGGGTTTACCACACACTCTTCTGGCCTCACTCTGTGTACTTTGCTCACCACTAAGACTGCACCCAAAGCATGGGTGCCATTTATTTGCTCTGTGGTCTGAATCCTCTAAGAGATTGGCAGGTGGTCCTTTAGAACAGTGGACTTGCCTTATTCTCTCTGTGACCCTCAGTGCTTTTAATAGTGAATGGCATACTGTAATCACTGGATAAATGCTCACTGGAATGAATACAGTTCAATAAAATTGGGTTAGGTTAGAATGATAGTATTTAGACATATTATAGAATACAACGAAAATCATCAGAGCTAAAAGTAAATGAACGAAATAGAGCTGAGTCTCTATTTATTTGTCAGTCAAGTGACCAAAGGTCGGTGAAGAAAGAGTGGTTCCTTGAGGCCAAAATGTCAGGTGATTTAAGTGCTAGAAAGGGAGTATACAAATAAGGAATAAAAATTGGCCCTTTGAATAGAATGCAATGAGTCCATAAATTTGTATAGGTGTTGTTTTAAAACAAGTCTCTTGCTCCTCGATTAGGAAAGAGTCTTCTGTTGGATCATGCTTTTGCAGCAGGAGTGATATTGACCTCAAAGGAGCAAAAATTGGTTCTTGATGGGCAGGGGGAAAAAAAATCTTACTCTTTTTATTTTAAAAACACAGATATTAGTACAGTATATATATAGACATACAGTATATCTGTGTTATTAACATTTCATGGGGAGCTGGGGGCCATTAGGGAAAAAATGTTTGAAAATGTGCCTTAGGATAATGATGAAAATGTTGAGAAACACTAAATCAGATCTAGTCCGAGTCTATCATAGGGTTTTCAAGGGTAAGTTAAAAGTTTTCCTTATACAGCAGAAGCCTTGAATTCCAAATTCTTAGATGCTGCCCTGCTTCCATCACTTATTATGAGCCCCCAAGAGAGACACACAGAGAAGATCAGGGCTCATGAAGGAGCCTTTTACCAGCTGTAGATTTTCCCCTCATAACTCAGCTGTGAGTGTCAGAACCTCCTCCCCACAAGCAGTGGCTTTAGCAAAATACAACTTGGTTTTTCTATCACATAAATGATTCCCAGCAGTAAACATTCCAATGCTGAAATGGCAGCTCCACAATGACCTTGGACACCACTTCCTTCCTCGTGATCAGAAAATGGTTGCCCAAGCTCAGCCATCATGTCTGTACTCCAGACAGCCATAAGGAGGAGGAGGAGAAGGTCTCCTCCTTCCCTTTGAAGACACTCCCAAGAATATGTCCTATTCACATCCCATTTCAGTAATTTAGTCATGCAGCCCCAACTGGCTGTATAGGAAGTCAGAAATAACATCTATGGTCAGGGCAGCCATAAGCCCAGCTCCAAGTTAAGAGAGCTACTACCAGGAAGAATAAGAAAATAGATGCTGGGGGCAACCAGCAGCTTTTATCATAGTCTGCAAATGTCAAGCCTCTGTTCCTGGTGACCTAACCTCATGGTGCAGAATCATGAAGATTCCTTAAGCCTAGGTAAACATATTTCATTCACTTCTGTCTCTTGGGCCTCCATCTGGTTCCTACTTCATTTTCTAAGTTGGAAAGGATATGATAAGAAGAGATGTAGAGGGCATGATTTCACTAGAAGGGAGCTCTAGGCACAATTTTATTTCAAACATATTGGAGAAAGAGAGAGAGAAAGAGAGAAGAGGACTGTATCCTTGCTTTAGTTTGCTAAATGCTGCTAGGAGCAATATACCAGAAATGAGCTGGCTTTTACAATAGGGATTTATTAGGTTAAAAGCTTACAGTTCTGAGGCGGTGAAAATGTCCAAATCAAGACTTCCTCATAAGATGCTTTTTCTCTCTGAGCACTGGCTGCTGGCATTCCTGGTCTCGTGTGGCAAGGTACAATGGCAACTATGTGCATCTCTGCGTTCTCCAGGCTCACGTTTTTCCCTGAGCTCAGCTGTGGGCAATCAGGCACATGGCAGACTCTGCTAGTCTCTCACGCCTCCTCCAGGCCTCATTGCTTGCAGCTTTGTGCTTTCTATGAGCCTTCTCTCTCAGCCTCTCAAGGGCCTCTTTCCACATCTCTGTGCTCTGTCTGTGGCCTTCAGGACCTCTCTTTCAGGCCCTCGGTGTTTCTCTCTGCCTCTGTCTTTTCCTGTGTTTGGTGCTTTTATTCCTCAACTTATAAAGGACTACAATAAGAGGATTAAGACCCACCCTGAGTCATGCCCTACTGAAGTGATATAATCGAAACAAATGTCCCTTAATTGAATCTAATCTAAAGGTCCAATCTACAAAAGATTTTAGACACACAGGAAAGAATTAGCTCTTTTTTGTTTGTTTGTTTGTTTGTTTTGTTTTGTTTTGAATTAGCTCTTAAGAACATGATCTTCTGGGGCCACTCAGCTTCAAACTGTCACTCAATCCAAGTTTATTTGGATTCCCAGGTTAACACTCTAAACCCCAGTGGTGTAGTTTGATTACCATTCTAGAACCTGGCTCAACATCCACAATCACTCTTCTTTCTTGCCAGGAGTTGGGGGAGGATTAAAAGGAGCTCAGAGCTTCTTTCATCCTATAGCCCATCTTTCATCACAAGAGTCATTTGAGGCACAAAAAGAGATGGAGGAAGACGATTCTCAAATTCCAATCATATATGGCGGGATGTCTCTAAGAAAAGCCTGGGAGAAAAAAATACATGGAGAAGCCTGTCAAAACAAAGGAGCCCAGAGCTAGATACATCATTTATCAAACTGTGATAAATGCTATAATCAAAGTATGAAAAATATGCTGATGGAACACAATGGAAAGAGGCTTGAAACTGCTTCATAGAAGCAAAGCCATGATGTTGAAGGTTCCAGAGGTAGGAAAGAGACATTCTAGGCATAGCAAAGACCTTTATGGGGTGAATGTGGGGAACACATTTTGGGGGATGCTGGGTATTTTCAAAAGTAGGTTGAATGATATGTGGGAGAAGAGGAGGGTAGAGGAGGGAAATATGTTGAAGATGGACTTATTTGAGGGGAAGTGATGGCAGACAGGATTCCAGTTACTCAGTTCTAAAAGTCCTTTGTGAAATTAACAGGTTTCAAGAAACAAAGAGCCATGAACTTAGAGGTGATAGATAAGAAGCAAGCCCAGGGAGGCTTTGGGTTAAACCCCACTAATCCTGGGAAAGAATAGATTCTAGGACCATGGGACACAGGGTGGCCTGTCTGTGGAACCTACTCCAAGTACTGTTGAAACTCAGCCTGCAAGGCACGGTTCTTTAAGCATCCCCAGTGGCTTGCCAACATCTCAGCAAAGGAGAATGCTTTCTACAGGTCTTGGGGATCCAGTGCAGAGACCAGGAGTAAGAGGGAAATGGCTGATGTATCAGAGGAGAAACATGGAGAAGAGGAAAGAGCCAAACTTGCAAATGGTGAACAAGCCTCCATCTCCTGGGAGGCCACTGGATAACGTGCTCCAGGGGCTCAGAAACTAAAGGCAGTCCATCACACACTCACTTCAGTTGTTATGGCAAATCCATTTTCCCTGCCTCCCAGTGACTCCTTTAAAACCTGCTGTCCTTAACTAGAACTGTAAATACTTCCATAAATGTCTAGCACATAAAAAACAGGACTGCCCCTAGTCATTCTTATTTACCACCCCTATTTTAGAAACAAAATTAATTTGTACAATGTATCAAAGTGAATATGCCCTGAAGTCTAGGAAGCCAGTGAGGCAGAAAGCAAATATTCGAGAGCTGGCTCCATGACTGGTTCTGTTAGCTGAGATGCAACTTGGGGGCAAAAACAATTCATGGGCTTGGAGATTTATAATTTTAATTCTTACAGTTTGGAATCAGGCAGACTTGTACATTAGGATCCTCATCTGTAAAATGAGGGGTTCGGATGGCCTAAGCTAAGATCCTTAACAGTTTGAAATTTCCTTGACAGCAGTGTGGGATCGGAGAGGCCAGTAGCTGAGAATGACCTCCCACCCATCTTCAGTGATGAGTTGAGCACAATGGGCAACACTCTGCATCTGACAGGGCAGGAGTGATAAAGGGCACACAGTGAAAACCAATTACAGTAAGATTTTATGGCATCATTGAAAAAACTCCATATGTGGCCTGAATACTTGATCTTATTGTTTGCCTGTAATTTTTCACAAAACAGTAATAGTAATGGTGGTAACTAATGCTTAAAAACTTTTGCTCTGTGTCAGGCACTATTCGAAGCATGTTCATATGTTAATTCAGTTACCCCTCTGTTATGGGTTGAATCATGTCCCCCCCAAAAGATGTGTTCAAGTCCTACCCTCTGGGTCTTGTAAATGTGACTCCATTTGGAAATAGGATCTTTGAAGAGGTTATTAGCTAAAATGAGGCCAAACTGGATTAGGGTGGCTCCTAATCCAATATAACTGGTATCCTTATAAGAAAAAGAAATTTGGACACAGGAGGAGAGACAGAGAAAGAGAGGGCCATGTGATGGAGGAGGAGATTGAGTTATGCTTCCACAAGCCAAGGAACACCACGGATTGCCAGCCACCAACCAGAAGCCAGAGGTGAGACATGGAACAGATTCTCCTATTTAAGGTGAAGCATGGCCCTGCTGACACCTTGATTTCAGACTTCTAGTCTCCAGAACCATGGACCTCTGTTGTTTAAGCCCAAATAGTCTATGGTTCTTTGTCACAACAGCCCTGACCAACTGTGACACCTATCACATCATATCTATCAAGTAGGTACTTTATTTTCCCCCATTTTATAGCAGAAGACACTGAGGTAGAATAGGTTCAGTACTGACCCCAAATGCATTTAGCATTATGTTCTGCTTTCTTTCAAAAAAATGGTTGGAAGAAAGGGACCCCATTTCATATTAAGGGATGATTAACCAGGCCTCAAAGAGCAGGACGGTGCTCTGTAGGACTTCTGATGGAGAGCCCCTTGATCTCTTATTCTGCATCTTTCCCTACCCAGCCTGTCCTGTCTAAAACAGCCATTTTCAAGGCACCCTCAGCCAGCCAGCTGAAAATTCATACACATGCAATACAGACCATTCAACAACACACAGCTTGTCAAAGTGGTGGGAAAACTGCCACTTCCTTTTCTCCACATGGCCAATATCTTGTGGCTCCTGATCCAAGATTCCTCTCACTGAGCTACTCCTCAGGACTTCTAGTCATCTGTCCATGATGCTGAAGTCAACCACAAGAGTCTCAGGGAGCTGTGATCTATCTCTGTCTTCCATCATGCAAGTGAGGAGCTGAGGCTCAGTGGGGTAATGTAACTGCCCCAAGGCCTCCCAACCATGACATGGCAGAATTGGATTCAATGGAGCTGTGTCTGGTGACACATGGGCTCTCCTCTCTGTCAGTCTGATATTGCCTCAGTTCTAGAAGGCATTTTCTTCAGCCCTTTATAAAAATATAAAGAAAAGTAAGCTTTTCTGGCCTGTGCTGCTATTCCCCCATCCATCTCAGAGACCCATATCCTCATCTCTGCCACTCTAGGAACGCTCTGCCAAGCCAGGCAGCTCATGCACCCAACCATCGTTCTCATTGCGACTATGGCCCCTGCTGCATTTAAAGCCTACATAGCCACCACTGGTTACTCTGATTAGTCATTCATTCAAACATTTGAGAAGCAACTGTATTATGAGGGACAGATTTCACATTTTTCAAAGAGGAAGTAAGACAGTCCCTAACTCTGAGGACTGCTGGGTAATCTAGATTTCTGGCTAGAAGGAAACTTAAAGCATCTTGGAGGAAGATCTTATTTAAATAAGTAGCTTCTTGACATGCTCAGCTGATTAACGAAGATGGCAGTATAATATGTTCCAGGGTATCATTCCTCCACAAATCTTTAAACAACAAACAAAAACTGGCAGAATCATCTTCCTCAAAACTAAAATGAACAAACAAAACAGTTAAAGGTTTGCAGTAACTGAGCGAGTGCTTATTCGAGAAAACACTGCTATAAAAAATGGTAGAAGAATTTGTAGAGCTCTTGCTGACCCTTCCTGTTAGGTGTGGAGTCAGCCTGTGTTCCATTGTAAACACATGGCCCTATTTTGGAGAGAACAGAGTAATCCCCAAGCACATCCTGGGGTGCCTGTATATAGGTACAAAACTATCAGATGGCAGTCAGAAAGACTGAACCAGGAAACTCATCTTGGGCTCTTCCTCCCAGAACTTACCCTGTGGGCAGAAGCAGCTTGTAGATGGCTAAAGCAGTATAAGAAACAATTAAGTCAAAGCAGCCTAGAGAACAGGATTGCCTTCTTTATCATCATATAAAAGAGTACCCAGAAGGGGGAGAAAGTCTATTTCATAGAGAGTAGAGGGGGCATTCAAATTCCTGTAAACCAGGGGATTCCTAAGGCCATGAGCAAGCACAAGCTCAGACAAGATTCAGGCTCAGAAAAGACAAAGAGGACTTTGTATATCACATTTGCCTTGGGTTGACCTTCCTGATAGGAGAGCTAAACTCTGAAGGAAACCAACAGCCAAAGCAGAATCAATTTGCAAAGATTGTGAAAGGTGTTTTTTATGTTGATTTTTGTTGTTGTTGTTAGTTCTTCTCCCTCAAGGAAATCTATCATATCACCAGCTGTATATAAACTTAAGGACCAGACAGTTTAGAGATTAAATCCCAGATTTAACACTTTAAAATACTTAAAATGTAGATCATGTAATAAAATATTACAAGAAAAAGAAGCAGGAAATGATTACTGGCAGCCGACCCCAGAATGTTGGCCTTCAGGAAGAAAGCATCATTTTGATGATACCTTGATTTGGATTTCTCCTAACTTCGAAACTGTGAGCTAAAATAAATTCCTGTTGGTTAAGCCAATCTATTGCATGGTGTTTGTTTGAGCAGCCAAGGAAACTAAAATAAATTTTGATACCAGGAGAGTGGGGTGCTACTATTGCAAATACCAAAAATGTGGCAACAGCTTTGGAACTGGGTAATGGGTAGAGGCTGGAAGAACTGAAGTGCTTGACAGAGAAGCCTAGATTGCTTTGAATAGATGTTGGTAGAAATATGAATGCTAAAGGAACAATCAATAGGTCTTAGAAGGAAATGACAAATGTGTTATTGGAAACTGGAGGAAAAGTGATACATGTTTGAAAGTGGCATAAAACTTGACAAAATTGAGTTCTGATTTCAGATGGAAGGCAGAACTTGAAAACAATGAACTTGGATATTTAGCTGAGGAGATTTCCAAGCTAAGTGTGGAAGCCTTGTTTCTTCTTGAAACTTATAGTGAAATAAGAGAGAAAAGGAATACGCTGAGAACTGAACTCCTGAGTCTAAAGAAACCAGAAATTAATGGTCTGGAAAATTCTGAGCCTATCTAGATAGTGTGATATAGACCAGAGCTAGAAGTGGCTCTGTCAGGGCCCTCTCTGAGCTTCCAGAAAGTGAGTCTCCAGAGAATAGGGCTCCATGTGAGGGTTTAACTGAACTTGGGTCCAGTCAGCTATTGCAGTGGAAGTCAGGATTGGAAATGAAGTTATGCAGGAAGGAACTGTGGAGAGTTCAATTGTCTGGTGGTTTGGACTCCTGTGAATTACATGAAAAGTTGACAAGCATTTTTTCAGAATTTGCATGAGCAGAAACACTGCCAGACTGGACTGAAAGGGAGAAGGGACAAATTGAAGGAAGAATGACTTCAAGGACAGAATCAAGGAAGCCAAGGTCTGGACCAAAGATATCTCCTTGCACTGAGAGTGATCCCACCCATGTGCATGGAAGGGATGGGTCTGCCTCTGTACTGGGATGGGGTAGGCCTTGTACCCCATTGCTCAGAAATGGTGGGGCCTGTGCCCTAGAGTTTATAGAGAGCCTTGCTGCCATTCCAATGCCTGGAGAGGGTGGTGCCTGTGCCTTAGCATTCATAGAGAGCCATCCTGATGCTGTACAGAGAGGGTGGAGCCTTCACCACCATGTTTGTGCAGAGCTCAGCTACTCTACAAGCATTTAGAAGGAGTGTGGCTGCCACACCATCAGACACAGAAGATAAAGCATTGATCCATAGATGGCTCCCAGACCTTGAAATCTAATGGAATTTGCCCTGCTGGGTTTCAAAATTGTTTGGAACCTGTGATCCCTATTTTCCTTCCAATTTCTCCCTATTGGAATGGAATGTCTATCCTATTCCTGTTCCACCATTGTATATTGGAAGCAGATAATTTATTTTCTAGCTTTCACAGCTCCACAGACAAAGGGGAATTGTGCCCCAGGACAGACCATACTTATAACTGATTTTGATGAGACTTTGTACTTAACTTTCTTACTGAAATGACATAAGGTTTTGAGGATATTGGAATGCAATTAATATATTTTGCATGTAGAAAGTACATGACCATTTGGGGTCCAGAGGGCAGAGTATGGTGGTTTGGAGCCCTGTAATCCAGAAAAACTTGTTCTTAAACTTAATCTATTCCTGTGAGTGTGTACCCATTGTAAGTTGGACATTTCGATGAGGTTACTTCAGTTAAGGTGTGGCCCAAATTAATCAGGATCGGTCTTAACCCTATTACTGGAATCCTTCATAAGCAGAATAAAATTCAGACAGAAGAGAGAAAGATAGAGGGAGCATCCAGAAGGTGAACATCAATGGAACCCTGAAGAGAAAGGAAAGGCCAGGAGAGGCAGCCATGTGCCATATGACAGAGTTGCTAAGGACCAAGGATCAGTGGTAGCCAGCCTCAGAATGCCAGTCTTTGGGAAGAAAGCATTATCTTGATGATGCCTTTATTTAGATTTCTCCTAACCTCAAAACTGTGAGCTACTATATTGTCACTGTTTAAGCCAATCCATTATTGTATGGTACTTGCTTGAGTAGCCAAGAAAACTGAAACAGATTTTGCTCAGGGAAATAAGGTAAACACATAGGAAAAACTAAAGGATATCAGGAAAACAATGAATGAACATTATGAGAATCTCAATAAAGAGACAGAAATTTTAAAAAGGAATCCAACAGAAATATTGCCAATTGAGGACCATGATAAATGAAATGAAAATTTCCCTAGAGGGTTTCAAAATGAGATTGGATCTGGCAGAAGAAATAATCAGTGAACTTGAAGACTAGAAAATTCAAATGAATCAGGCTGAGGAGCAGGAAAAAAAAAAAGAGTAAAAAAAAAGTGAAGAAAGCCTAAGAGACTGAGGGATACTATCAAGTTTGCTAATATATGAATTATGGAGTACCAAAAAGAGAAAGAAGAGAGAAAGAGGCAGAAGGTATAGTCATAGAAATAATGGCAAAAATCTTACCAATTTAATGAACGATATGAATATGCATATTCAAGAAGCCCAGTGAATCCCAAACAGGATGGTCTCAATGAGAACCACACCCAGACACAAAGTAGTCAAACTGCCAAATGCTGAAGACAAGGAGAGAGTTTTGAAAGCTGCAAGAGAAAAGCAACCAGTTATATACAAGGGAATCCCAATAAGATTAAGTGCCAATTTCTTTTCAGAAACCATGGAGGCAAGAAGGCAGTAGGATGAAATATTTAAAATTTTCCAAGAAAACAATTGTCAACCAAGAATTTTAAATCCAGTGAGACTTTCATTGAAAAATGAGGGAGAGATTAAGACATTCACAGATAAACAAAAGTTGAGGGAGTTCTTCACCACTAGACTAGCCCTAAAGCAATGCTAAAGGGAGTTCTTCAGACTGAAAAGAAAAGACAATAGGCAGTAGACTGAAGTGGCATAAAGAAATAAAGACCTGTGGTAAACATAACCATATGGTAATTATAAATTCCAGTACTATTGTATTGTATATTTTGGTATATAACTACACTTGTTTCTTCTTACGGATTCTAAAATGCAAAGGCATAAAAAGTAATGTCATATCAACGTATAAAGATATAATTTTTAACAAATACGACCAAAGGTGAGGGACAGTGGGATATAGAAAAAGTGTATGTATTGAAGTTAAGTTGGTATCAAATCAAACATCTTTGTTATAGATTTAGGATGTTAGCCCCATGGTAACCACAAGAAAATATATGAAAATATATTTACAGAAATAAAATTGGTACAATGCAAAATCAATTAACTATGAAAATAGGCATTAATGGAAGAATTTAGGGACAAAAGTCTATAAGGCTTACAAAGGCCAAATAAGAAAATGGCAGAAGAAAGCTCTGAATTATCAAGAGTTACTTTAAATGTAAATGGATTAGTCTCCAGTCAAAAAGCAGAAATTGGCAGAATGGATAAAAAAGCATGACCCAACCATATGCTGTTTAAATGAGTCTCACCTTAAATTCAAAGACACAAATAGGTTGAAAGTGAAAGGATGGACAAAAATATTCTATGCAAGTAGTAAATAAAGGAGAGCTGGGATAGCTATATTAATATCAAATAAAATAGACTTTAAGTCAAGAACTGTTATGAGGGACAAAGATACTGATAAAGGGGCAAATTCAACAAGAAGACAGAGTAATTAATATATACATGCACCTAACCATGTAGGTGGTGGTTTTTTAACCTTACACCAAAGCACAAGCAAGGAAAGAAAAAAATCGATAACTGGGACCTCCTCAAAATTAAGCACTTCTGTGGTTCAAATGACTTTGTTAAGAAGGTGAAAAGGCAGCCCACTCAATGGGAGAAATTTTTCAGAAAGTATGTATCTGATAAGGGTTTGATTTCCATGTTATATAAAGCATTCATGCAATTCAACAATAAAAAGACAAGCATTCCAGTTTAAAAATGGGCAAAAGACTTGAATAGACATTTTTCCAAAGAGGAAATACAAACGGCCAAAAAGTACTTGAAAAGATGATCATCATCACTACCTATTAGGAAAATGCAAATCAAAATGACCATGAGCTATCACTTCATGTCTTACAGAATGGCCATTATTTAAAAAATAAAATAAAATAAACAACCAGAAAACTACAAGTGCTAGAGAAGATAGAGAAATAGGAACACTCCTTCACTGTTGGTGGGAGTGTAAAGTGGTGCAGCTTCTGTGGAAGACAGTTTAGCAGTTCCTTAGGAAGCTAAATATAGAACTGCCATATGATCCAGCAATGCTACTACTAGTAATATATTCAGAAGAACTGAAAGCAAGGATGCAAACAGATATTTACACACCAATGTTCACATTATTCATAATTGCTAGAAAATGGAAACAATTTATGTGCCCATCAACTGATGAATGGATAAACAAAATGTGGTATATACATACAATGGAATACTACTCAGCTGTGAGAAGAAATGAAGTCTTAATCATCTGACAATATGGATGAACCTGGTGGACATTATGTTGAGTGAAGAAAGCTAGGCACAAAAGGACATTATATGATTTTGCTATTAGGAGCTAAATATAATTAGCAAACTCACGGAGTTAAACTATAGAGTATAGGTTAGTAGGAGACAATGTGGGTTGAGAAGTGAGGGCTGATGCTGAATGTATGTAGAATGTTTAATAAGGTTGATTGTAAATATGTAGAAATTGATAGAGTTGATATAACACATTATAATGAGTATAACTGACTAACACTGTTGATTTATAAATGTGATTGTGGCTGAAAGGGGTAGTCTAGAGAGGTTAATGTTCATTGAAAGACAGCTAGAGGATAATCTAGGGACTGTATAATATAGTGATTTCAGTGGTAAATGAGGATTGTGGTTAATATTACAAATACAAGAATGTTACTCTATTACGAGGTATTAAGAATATGGTGACAAATGGGAAAATACAACCAATGTAACTTATAGGCTATAGTTAGTAATATTGCAATATTTTTGTAGCAAAGGCAAAGAAGGTACTATATCAATGCTAAAGGTAAAAAAAACAATATGGGATTTAGTTTTATGAAATGTGAATATGATCATGCATTTTTTTTTTTCATTTTCTTCATTAACAAGAAGAACTTGGTCATGTCATTTAACCAATCTGTGCTCACTTACTCATCTTTTGGAACACTAGAGAAACAATTGAGTTTGTTTTTAGGATTAAATGTGATAAATATGACTGGACAGGATTTTTTAAAGTAATGATTCCATAACTTGTTAAGCTGACTTTTGTCTGTAAATTTTTTTGAAGTTGAAATAAAGTTATATAAAAAAAGAAATAGTACACTTGAATGATACTATAAACCAATGAGGCACAACAGATGTATATAGAACACTTCATCAACAGTATCAGAATACACATTCTTCTCTAGTGCACATAGTTCATTCTCCAAGACAGACCATATGCTAGGTCAAAAAATAGTCTCAATAAATTCAAGAATACTGAATTCATACAATGTAACTTCTCCAACCACAATTGAATGAAACTAGAAATCAAGGACAGAAGAAGAATAGGAAAATTCACAAATATGTAGAAATTAAACAATACAAACTTGAACAATGAATGGATCAAAGAAGAAATCACAAGATAAATTAGGAAAAATCTTGAGATGAATGAAAATGAAAAAAACAGCATATCAAAACTTATGGGTTGCAGCAAAGGCAATGTTGAAAGGGAAATTTATAGCTCTAAATACTTTTATTTCAAAAAGAAAATCTAAAATCAGCAACCTAAACTAACATCTGGAAGACTAGAAATAGAAGAGGAATCTTAAACCCAAAGTGAGTAGAAAAAAGGATAAAATAAGATTAGAAAGGAGATAAATGAAATAGAGAATAGAAAAACAAAAGATAGCTTTTTTCCTCAAGTTAGGCTGTTTAGAAGTCTTGTCTCATTTTCAAATTCTTTAAAAAATTGAAGGGGAGGGAACACTCCCTAACTCTTTCTTTAGGCCAATATCACCCTTAAACCAAAGCCAGATAAAGATACCACAAGAAAAAAAATACAGACCAATATTCTCTATGAATGTACAAATCCTCAACAAAATACTAGCAAACTAAATCTACAGCACATTAAAAGAATTATATACCATGATCAAGTGGGATTTTTCCCAGTTATGTAAGGGTATTTAAACATAAGAAAATCAATTAATGTAATACACTACATTAACAGAATAAAGGAAAACAAACAAACAAACACATAATCATCTCCATCAATGCCAAAAAGGCATTTGACAAAACTCAGCACTCCTTATTGATAAAAACAATTAGAAAACTAGGAATAGAAGGAACCTTCCTCAACATGATAAAGGGTATGTCTGAAGAACCCACTGCTAACATCATACTTAATGATGAAAGAATAAAAGCTTTCCTTCCAAGTTCTGGAACAAAATAAGGATGCCCACTGTCACCACTGTTATTAAACATTGTACCTGAAGTTCTAGATAGAGCAATTAGTCAAGAAAAACAAATAAAATCATCCAAATTGGAAAGGAAGAAGTAAAACTTTCACTATTTGCAGACAATACAATCCTATATATAAACTCCCCCCAAAATCTTACAACAAAGCTACTAGAGCTAATAAATTCAGCACAGTGGGGGAGCACAAGATCAACACCTAAAAATCAGTAGGGTTTATATATGCAAGCAATGAACAATTGGAAGACAAAATCATGAAAAATTCCATTAATAATAACAACTAAAAGAATAAAATATCTAGGAATAGATCTAGCCAAGGATGTAAAGGACACATACATGTAAAATCACAAAACATTGCTAAAAGAAAGCAAAGGAGAACTAAATAAATGGAAAGGAATTCCATGCTCATGGTTTGGAAGACTAAATATTGTCAAGATGCCAATTCTACCCAAAACAACTTAGAGAATTAAGGCAATTCCAATCAAAATTCCAACAGCCTTCTTTGCAGAAATGGAAAAGTCAATTATCAAATTTGTTTGGAAAGGTAAAGGGCTTCAAATAGCCAAAACTACTTTAAATAGGAAGTATAAATTGGAAAGACTCATACTTCCTGCTCTCAAAACTTATTACAATATTACAGTGGTCAAAACACAGTGGTACTGTTACATGTAAAGATATATAAACCAATGGAATGGGAAGCGGCTGTGGCTCAATCAGTAGGGCTCCCGTTTACCATATGGGAGGCCACGGGTTCGGTTCCCGGGGCCTCCTGGTGAAGGCAGGCCTGCCCGCACGGCGTGGTTAGCTGACCCAGTGAGCACAAGCAGCAAGGGGGGGATAAATGAATAAATAAATAAAATCTTTAAAAATAAATAAATAAATAAATAATAAACCAATGGAATTAAATTTTGAATTCAGAAATAGACTCTTACATCTACGGCCTACTGATTTTTAATAAGAGTGCCAAGTCCACTCAATTAGGAAAGAATAGTCTCTTCAACAAAAGGTGCTGGAGAAATTGGATATCCAAATGCAAAAGAATGAAAGGGGACCCCTATCCAAAACCATATACAAAAATTAATTCAAAATGGATCAAAGACCTAAATCTAAGAACCAAAACTATAAATTCCTAGAAAAAAACAGGGAAACATCTTTAGGATCTTGTATTAGGTAATGTTTTCTTAGACCGTCACCAAAAGCACAAGCAAGAAAAGAAAAATAATAGATAAATAGGACCTCATCAAAATTTAAAATTTTGCATTCCAAAGGACTTCATCATGGGAAAAACAAACAAACAAACAAACAAACACAAAAAAAACCCAACCTGAAGAATGGGAGAAAATATTTGGAAATCACATATCCGGTAAGAGTTTAATACCCAGAATTTATAAAGTAAAGAACCCCCCCAAAAAAGACAAACAACCCAATTAAAAACTGGGCAAAAGAAAGACTTAAACTTACATTTCTCCAAAGAAGATATATAGTCAAAAAGCACTTGAAAAATGCTCAACATTAGCCATAGGAAAACGCATATCAAAACCATACTGAGATATCATTTCACACTCACTAGAATAGCTACTAACATTCTATGGCTTAAACAATTTTAGAATGGCTTTAAAAATGTTTTTTTTTTTTTTTTTTTTAAATGGAACGTAAGTATTGGAGAGGATGTGGAGAATAGGAACACTCATTCATTGTTGATGGGAATGTAAAATGGTTCAGCTGCTCTGGAGACAGTTTCACAGTTCCTCAGAAAGTTAAGTATAGAAATAGAACATGACCTGGCAATCCCACTTCTAGGTATAATACCCAAAAGAAGTGAAGGCCTGGACTTGAACAAATACTTGTACAGTGGCATTATTCACATTTGCCAAAAGGTGGAAGCAACCCAAGTGTCCATCAACAGATGAATAAATAAACTGTGGTATATACATACAATGGAACTTTATTCAGATGTAAAAAGGAATGACGTTCTGACACATGTGACAACTTGAATGAACCTTGAAGATACCACACTGAGTGAAATAAGCCAGATATAAAAGGCAAATATTGTATGATCTCACTGATATAAAATAATTAGAATAAATTCATAAAGTTAGAAACTAGAAAACAGATTCCAAGGGCAGGGTGGGAATGAGCATGAGGAATTAATGCTTAATGGGTATAGAGTTTCTGTTTCGGGTGATGGATAAGTTTTAATGATGGATGATATTGTTGGTAGTAAAACTTTGTGAATGTAATTAACACCATTGAATTATATATTTGAATGTACTTAAAAGGGGAAATTTTCAGTTTTATATATGTTACTAGGATAAAAATTATTAAAATATATAGGACCGTACAAGGCAAACAGTGAACCCTAATGTAAACTATGGACTATAGTTAATAGTGTAATTACAATAATATCCTTTCATCAACTATAACAAAGCTACCACACTAATGGAAAGTGTTAATAATGGGGAATTCTCTCTGTGTGAGGGGGTATATATGGGGACTCTGTATTTTCTTCAATGTTTTTCTGTAAACCTATAAATTATAAAAAAATTTTGAAGTTACATAAAAAATAAATAACTTCCTGGATCCCCTCAGTGAGAGATGATTCTGCAGGTCTGAGATTGAACCTAGTTTTAATATGTTCGCAGATGGCATGGTGTGAGTAGTGTTAGGGTTCCCGAGCTCTGGACTAAGCCCCTCCTTGGAGAAACAGGTTCAAGTGGACTGTTTAGGCAACTGACTTGCCCAAGGTCACACTCAGGCCTTTTGATAACGTCCTTTTTCCAGGAAAAGTTTTTTTTTCCCTCTAAACATAGCAGGCATTGAATTTTCCTCACTTCCCTTCATCTCTGGGATACATGAGCTTTATTTTATAAGAGCAATGACTCAGCTCTGATTCATGCTTTTTCCTGGTCTGCCCTTCCACTCTTGAACAAACTGGGGTGCATTTCATCTCTTCAACATACTCTGAAAAAAAAAAAAAAAAACAGGGGGTAGAACAGAAGATTTCTTACTGGTGCTTCCTCTCCTCAATCTACCATGATTACTAGGGGGTGGGCAGGGGATGCATGATACATACCAGAACAAAAAAAAAAAAACAAAACAAACCCACTTGTTCTCATTCCTTTTCTTCAGGTACCTAGGTAGGAAACTCAGACTCTCCCAAAAGATGTAGTACATATTTATCCACAATGCATCCTTCCACCAAGAGTTGGGTCTTCACCAGCAATGGTCATATTTATGCCCCAAAGTAACTGCAGTGTGATGGAAAGACCTACTTATTCCAGGGTCAAATGATTCCAACTTCTCTTACGGTGAAAACTTTGCAGCAAGGGCAGGGTGGCTCCTATGGTGGCCTTCCAGGGAGCTGTCATAACAGAGCAACTTCAGCTTGATTCTTGACTTTGGGTCTCTCCCTCACTTGCATTCCCACCCTTCATTTGTCATCCAGAGCTGCTGTTGCTTTGATTCCAAGCTTTTGGTTATTTTGGCAAACTTTTAAGACTCAAATGAAATAGACTAAATGTTTAGTGGCATGCTCTCTACAATGCATCCTTCTCTCCAGTGAAAACAATTCAGAGAGGAGTTCCAAAGGCCCAGAGATTTGAAAAGTTCTTCCAGAACACATTCTGCATTACTCCCTTACAAGAGCCCACATCCACTACCCTACCCAGTGCTGCTTCAAACGCAGAGAATTGTTTTTCCTCTTTGTGAATGATTCCTTCTCATTTGTCTTCAGGTTGGACTTTCTGCCGTGTCATTAGCTACATCCCGAGTGTTTCCTCCCATATAATCCCTGGAACCTCCAGCTCCACATTTCCCCAATGCAACCATTTCCCAGAAACCTGCTTCCTTTCCTTCCCTACTTGCTGTCTCATAAGATTATTTTCAAACTCTTCCTCTTTATCTATGCTATGTTCATTCTCAAACACAAAAGAACTGGGATAATTTCTTATGATCCTTCCCCTCCCCCCTTTTTAATCCTTCAAGGTGCAAAGCTGGGCATACAGTAAGCACTGATTGGAAGGAATGCAGATAAGCATAAAATTGTTTGAAAGTGTCAAAAGGGCACATGATTATACTCTTTTAACCTTCACTACCATTATTGCCTTATAGAAAGTGCTCTAACAATGACAGCGCCTTTCCAAACACAACTTTCCAAAGTGCTTTCACACACATGATCTCATTTAATTCTTATGCCAACAGTGGTTTAGGAAAAGTTCTGCAGTCAAAGATCTGAATCTGAGCCCCATCTTTACCTCTGGCTAGTTTACTGATCATGAACACATGGCATAAGCTCTCTGAATCTATTCAAGATCATAACAGTAATAACTCACAGGGCATTTAAGGTTCTAAAAAGAATACCCTTCATGTGAAGGTACATGATAAGCTGATGTTCCCTGGTAAGGCTCTACCTTCCATGAAGTCACCTCGTAGGGGTGACACCTTTCTCCTTGTCATCCCATTGTGCGTGATCTTCTTTTCCAAAGGGAAGTATTAAAATAATGCCACCTAAACTATAGGCTCCCTGTTAATCTGTAATCTCTGAGTATAGCACAGTGTGATTGTTCAATAATTATTTGTTGAGTGAAAGGATGAACCTTTAGTAAGTGTAATTAAGATCATTATTACGTCTGTTTTTTTGTTAAAATCTTTTATTTGAATTCAGCTCTCCTTCCTTAACTGTGGTCCAAACTCTGGCCAAAATGAAAGTGCTCCATTTTTTAAGGACACATAGAATAACTTTCCCACACATCCTTCCAGACTTTTTCCCTTTTAATATTTATATAAATGAAATAATTATTCTGTGAAAAACTTACAGTGGGGCCATGTATCAGGGTAAGAAATAATGATCCTTTCTACTAAACTACAAAGAACTGATAACTAGTGAATTTGCAAAGTTATTCATTATTTGAAATGAACCCGAAATTTGATCTCTAGTTATAGCTCATGTGGTAAGATGAAGTGTGAGGTTTTGCATATGTGTGTTTTATTTTAAGCATCATTGCAGCTCTGCTCTTCCTTCCCAGAAGTCCTTTAATTCATACACAGGTCCAGCTCCTCTCACTCATTGAAATTTAGTAGTTGAGGCCTGCCCCCAGCCTATAAAACCAACCTGTCACTGTGAAATTACTCACCGGGAACTGGGAGGTGGGGGAGAAATCTGAGAAGAAGCCAGTTGAGGAACTGGACACAACCTGGCCCACCATTTGCAAAGTCCACAGCACATCTTCATCATCCACAGTATGCCTGATAAGAAATCGGGGTGCAGGGATCTTTGGTTGCTTGGCTGCTCTAGCTCCACAGAGCAGCAAGCTTCACTCTCAGTTCCTCACGCCAGTTGCCTGCTAACCTTTTATGGGCTGCAACCCTCATGCCTGACTAACTGATTTGTTCCAGCTGCAGCTATATTTTCTACCTTCCCTGTTACTTAATTGATCTTGGCTGCACCTGGTCCTGCAAAGAAGCCTTCCTAGGCCTTGCAACATGTGCTATATATCCTGTAAGTACTCCTGTGTCCTGACATGGAACATAAAAATCAGAGATGGCAGGAGACAAGGGGAGGGGAAAGTCAAATGGAACAATATGAATGCAAATAACTTGGCTTGCCTCCTTGAGTCTCTCAACCACCTTTCACTGCTCCCTGGACAAACTGACTTTTTGCCTACAGACAGCAAATCTCTCAAGACTCAGACTTTCTCTTCAAACTTTCAAAAATGTGATCACCTACAGAGTTTTAAATATTCACTCTTTGTTCTTTTTGCTATGAATATTAAGCCCCTCCTATGCATTTGGCACAGTGCTAGCCTCCAAGGAAACCACAGGGAATTACAAGTTCAGGGAAAGAGACTGGAAAACAAGTAACTAGACTATCGTGGGATGTGCATTGACCTACATCAGCAGTTCTCATGGATGGAAGGAGCCCCTGGGGATTTCTGAATCTCTTTCAGGGGGTCTGCAAGGACAAACTATTTTCATAATAAAACTAAGATATTATTTGCTTTTTTATGCTTATTTTCTCATGAGTGTACAGTGGAGTTTTCCAGAGACTACACGACACGGGATGTCACAACAGATTGAATGCAGAAGCAGATAGGCAAATCCAGCTGTCTTCTCTTAAGCCAGACATTAAAAAGATTTGCAAAATGTAAAGTAATGCCACTCTTCTCACCCTTTCTTTTTGTTTTGGAAAATATAGTTGATTTTGATAAAAACGTATTATTTATGTCATCATATAATTGGTTTATTGGTCATTTAAAAATGAATAAAGAAATAAGGAATTATCAGTATTAATTTATAATATGATAAATATTGATACATATAACTGATACTGGGGGCCCCAATAATCGTTTAAGACTCAAGAAGTTATACAAATAGTACTGAGAGAGTTCATGTACCCTTTGCCCAGCTTCCCTCAGTGGTAACTTCATGTAACTATAGAAGTTGCCAAAATCAGAATGCTGGCACTGGTGCAGTAATTACTACAGATCCTATTCAGATTTCACCAGTTTTAACATGGACTTGTGTGTTTGTGTGTGTATGTGTAAAGTTCTATGACATTTTATCACATACATAGATTTATGTAACCATTTCTCTGACTAGGATACAGAACTTTTCCGTCACCATAAAGAATGGTAGCTCCTTTATGATCACACACTCTCTCCAAACCTAATCCCTGGCAATCACTGCTCTGTTCTCTTTCACTGTAATTTTGTCACTTTGAGGGTATTATATAAATGAAATTATACAGTATGTAACCCCATGAGATTGCCTTTTTTTGCTTAGCTAATGCCTTTGAGATCCATCTCAGTTGTTCTGTGTATCAAGAGTTCATTCTGTTTTATTGGTAAATACTATTCCACTGTGTGGATGTACACAAGTTGTTTATCCATTCACCCATCAGAGGACATTTGGACTGTTTTCAATGTTTGGCTCTTCCAAATAGAGCTGCTGTGAACATTTATGTACAGGTCTTTGTGTGAACATAAGTTTTCATTTCTCTAGGATAAATACCTAGGACTGTGATTGCTGGAACGCATGGAGAGTATTTCAAACTGTGTAAGAAACTATCAAACTTTTCCAGACTGACTGTACTGGTTTTCATTCCCATCTGCAATATATGCAAGATCCAGTAGCTTTACATTCTCACCAGTGCTTCATATTGTCAGTATTTCTTATTTTAGCCACTCTAATAGGTGCGATGTGGTATCTCATTGTAGCATTAATTAGCATTTCCCTAATAGCTAATGATGTTGAACATCTTTTCATGCATTTATCCACATATACTTTTTGGTAAATTTCTTACTGTTGAATTTAGAGAGTTCTTCATATATTTTGGATGCAAGTCCTTTGTCAGATATATGATTTGCAAATATTTCCCCCAGTCTATAAGTTTTCTTTTTTATCCTCTTAACAGGTCTTTCTCTAAAGCATTTTTAAAAACTTTTTTGATGAGTTCCAATTTTTCAATTTTCCTTTTATAGATCATGTCTCTGGTCTCATGTCTAAGAGTCCTTTGTCTAGCCCTAAGTCATGAAGATTTTCTCATAACTGATTTTTAAACTTGTGAAGCATGTCCTGAGACACATAAGTTCAAGAACCACATGCAATGCTTTCAGAGTGTAGAAAAGGAACATTTCATTTGAGGAGTTGGTTGTAAGGAAGTAGGAGAAGTTGGTAGGTAAGGGAAGTAGAACACAACTTCACAAAGAAGGTGACTCTCCAATCAGGATGTGCAGGCAGCAAACAAGTCTTAGTCTTTCTTTGTTTTTCTTCATTTCTTGCTTGTGCTCTTGCTTGCTTGCTTTTTTCATGTCCCTAGTCCCTAGCATAAGGTCCAGCATGTAGCAGGATAGGACAAAGGCATTTCAAAGAGTGTGATCAACAGAGCAAAGTACTTACCTATTTAGGAAGAGCGAGCCTTCCAGTGTGGCCGAGATTGGGAGGCACAGGCGTGAGATGGGAGTAGAGGTGTGAGAAGGGGCAGGGAGGCGGAGGTGGTGGTGTCAGACTGAAGAGGACTTGTGTGCTGTGCTGAAACGTACTTCTGTATTCTTCTTGTAATACCTTCCCCATCCAGACTAGAGTTTGTTACAGAAAGCTAATTACAACATACATTTTGTGGGATAAAAAAGATTTCCTAACACTAGCCACAGATCCAAGACCTCATTTATTTCATTTAAGTGCATAAGGAGTAGGAGGTGGGTGAGGAACAAATTTGTTTGCTTAGGAACTGGCTAGTTTTCCATAAACACGATTTCCTTTTACAGACATACCGCTACCCTCCATTCTCAGCATCCCTTGCGGTTTAGTGTGTCCAGTAGAATCTAAATAAAAGGGAAATCCAGGTTTTGCTCACAAAAACCTCCAACACTTTCCACCACGTTCTTTCCCTTCACCGCACTTGAAGCAGATGGATATGATGACAAGATGGGAGCAAACTGGGCCTCTGAAACCACATTTGACAGAGAGCTGCCCACATCAGGACCTCTTTGGGGATCTGTGTGAGCACAAAATAAACCTCTACTATGTGAATTCTAGGAATTTTGTTATATCGCCTAACACAATTTTAACATACTCCATGAGGAACTAACTATTATCTCCTTTTTCCGAATTAAAGAGAGGTTTTTTGAGCCTCCCCTTTGCCAGGCAGGGGGCTAGGTTCTTTGGCTCTAATAGGAAACAGGCAGGCTGTTGCCTTCATGGAGCTTACAGTCTACTGTTTCACTCAAGATCACATAATTACTAAGGAGAAAAGTGGAGTCTGGAATATGTTCCAGCTCCACATCTTACGAGCTTTTCACCTCTTCTTGCTCCAGCATTCACTGCCATCGAATTCCAGATCAGCCAAGAAACTGAGTCTTTCTGAGAGGGGGAGTTGTGACAGCACTTTGATTCTCACATTCAGCCAGGATATTAAGTCAAAACTTAGTTTCACTGAAGAGACATAAAGACTCTGGGTCATGGGACAAGACACCAAGAGCTTTGCATTCATGGTTACCAAGGTACATTTTACGTAGGATTCTCCCTTTCAGAGTCTCACCTTGGGACACAGTCCTTGCCACTTTTTTGATGAGTGCCCCTTCTCAGGCTGAGTCTTCAATAGCATCCAGCTCCATTTCTGAGATGACAAAAAGTCACTACAGTACAGTAAGAGGAAATTTCAGCCACACTCCACTCACATTCATTCAATGAGCTACAGAATCTCAAAGAGAGTTCTGGAAGAGAAGCCAGAGACTCTGAGGGTGTTTGCCCGATTGTGCACTCAGGGAAGGCAATAAGGAGGAGGCACTAACTTTAATGTGTCGAAGCTGGGAGGGCTGGGAGCCAGCCAGCAGGGGACACAGCATGAACAAATCCATAGCAAGGGCAGGGGGGGACATATTTGAAGAACAAACAGGATGCCAGTGGGCTGGGGTTCAGGGAGAGACAGGGAGAGTGTAAGGAGGGAGCCTGGAGAGAGATGTCAGGGGGAATCGGCGTGGGCTTCTGCAGGTTGTGGTAGGAACGTCTGCAGGTCTCTGAGGTTGCTCGAATCCACGCCTATTTCAGTCTCTAGGTCCTGACCTGGCTCCTTTTTTTTTTTTTTTTGGCATGTTCCCTTTTTCTGTGTCTCTCCTGCTTCCTCGTCTGCTACAGCTTTATTCCTTACCTTCTCAGCCTCATAGGGGAATAAGAGTCTTTCTGGTTAGCTCTTAAGGTCCCATGCTCTGATTCCAGAAACCACAGGTCCAGCAGCTGCCAAACTCTTAGAGGCCTTGGATCTAAACTTCTCAGATTTTCTTCCTGTGGTTCCAAATCAAGGCCAATAGTTGAGAATGGGAAGAATGTCTCAATTCCTTAAAAAAGCATCCAGGGTCCATGAAAATCTACCTCTGCACAGCTCTTCTCCTCCACTTCCCACCACCTTTTTACTCAGCCTAGAATCCCTGCTCTGAACTCCCACCACATTCTGTTCATAACTCAGTACATACCTTTTCCTGCACTGTGGCTACTCTTGTATGCTCCTGTTTCCTTGAGGACGCTAAGCTCCTTGGAAGTAGGGGCTTTATTCTTTTAACGTCCACAGCAGAATCCCTTAGATGCCAGTAGAACCAAGTCTTTCAGGCATTTTTAAGGAACTGAACAATACAGAACTCCTCTGGACAGAACGCTGCCCCTTCTTGCCCTGCTACACCTGTGATGCCACTGTTCCTGTTTCCTCCCTCCCTCACGCCCTCTTGCCTTCCTCCTCTCCCACTCCCTCTGCCTGGAATGCTCTCCTCCAGATAGCTGCATGGCACACTCCCTCACCCTCTCCAGGTTGTGCCGACATGCTGCCTCTCAGCGGGGCCTTCCTTGGCTCTGCTCTTACAACTGCAACCACAACTACTTCCTTTCACTCAGCCCACTTTCCTATGCTTCATTTGCCTTCAGTGCACTTCTTACCACACTACATAATCTATTTTATTTATTCTTCTATGTATTGCCTCTCTTCCCCTACTATTACATCAGCTCCAGAAAGGCAGGGATTTTATTTTGTAACCTGAAAAAACAAGTAGTAAGGAGCAGCCGTGGCTCAAGCAGTTGAGTGCCTGCTTCCCACATGGGAGGCCCCCAGTTCTGTTGCCAGTGCCTCCTAAGGAAAATGGAAACAAACAAGCAAAAACAAACATAAAAACCAACCCAGGAGAGCTGATGTGGCTCAGTAGTTGAGCACTGTCTTCCCACATGGAAGGTTCCGAGTTCACTCCCCAGTCCCTGGTACCTCAAAAAAAAAAAAAAGAGTAGCTGGAAAATATGTATGTGTTGCATGAATGATTGAATGAATGAATGAACAAATGAATGAAACAGAAAACGTGAAATTGCCCTGGTCACCCGAGACGGGTGCTGCAGGGGCCTGTCTGCTCGCCTCACTGTTCACAGTCCCTGAAGACTCCACACCTCAGTTTGGAGTCCTCTGGATTCGATCATCTTCAAGGCTTTTCTGTAATACTGAACAGTGGAAGTTCTGTGCCTCAGTTTTTTCACCTTTAAAATGGACATAATATTGACAACTTCATAAAGTTTCACGAGAACTAAAGTGACAGTAATTGACATAGTGCTCAGTAAGTGTTAGTTATAGTTATATTTTGTGTTAGACATCTCTTTTGAAACCACCCACAAACAAGCTGGTTTTGCTTTAAACATTGAAAGAAACATCAAAATACGTTTGGTACTTGTTCCTCATTTCACAGAGATGGCCCAGGGAAGTTCAGTGACTTGCCCAAGGCCACACAGTAACGTGAGTACCTGGGGCTCTGATAAAGGCACAGCTGTCCAGAATCCTGTGTGTATACACCACTGTCTTTCTGCTGTGTTTTTAGTCCCCCTTTTCCATTAACAAAGCTGGTTTTATCACATCTGCCATCCATATTTATGTTATCTCCCATTTATATTTAACCACAATGGTTCTTGTAGCAACCAGTGGCCTATCTACTACTGCATACACTGGGTAGGACACAATTCATAACAGCAAATGCTTACCTCCCCCCAACACACATGTGCACACATACACACACACACACCCCTCCAGTAACATCTTTCATCATTCCTCAATTGGAGCAAAATACTTGTAAATCAGCTCTATAAACACCTGAGATTTGTCTAGGAGACAGAGCCATAGTGTCCTCCTGTGATGGTCAGGCTCATGTGTCAGCTTGGCCAGGTAATGGGGTCCAGTTGTTTGGTCAAGCAAGCACTGGGCTAACTGTAATACAAGGGCATTGCATGGACTTTAATCAGTGAGTTGATTGCATAGATGGCTGGTTACATCTACAATCAACTGAGGAGACTGCCTTCAGCAATGAGTGACATCTCATCCAATCAGTTGAAAGCCTTAAAAGGAGACATGATTTTAGCATTCAGAGAGAGAATTTCCATCTCTACTTCAGTCAGCTAGCAATCTCCTGGGAAATCATCAAGGACCTTCATTGGAGTCCCTGGCTTGCAGATTGCCCAATGGAATTTGGACTTGTGCATCCCCATGGTCAAATGTGACAATTTTATAAAATCTCATACTATTTACAGATATCTCCTGTAGGTTCTGTTTCCCTAGAGAACTCTGCTAATATACCTCCTTTTAAAAAATCAAATTAAAAAGTGAGAACTGTAAAGGGATATGACACCTTTCTCTCTGAGGTAGAATCAAATCCATTCATGCTTTCAGTCTTCCAGTTAGCATTTGTTGAACATCTATTAGGTGCCTGTTATTGTGATATGCTTCAGGAATAAAATTATGAAACATAAAACCTACTCTCAAGGAATTTATGTCCAGAGAGAGGGGACACTAGCAGTGATATAGTGCACAGCATTTGGTAGACGAGATAGGCGATGAGTAAATGTTTTCAATGGAATATAGCGAGTGCTGCAGTCCCAAGACCACACTTTCCAAACTTCTTGTGCATTCATATCTTGTGTATTGTAATTTTAAGAAATGTGGTCATACAAAACTGAAATGCTACAGAGTAAGGCAGGAAGGAGCAGCCTAGCCTTATAGATGGGGAGATGGTGAAGCCTTCACAGAGGAGGGGATATTTAAGGTGGGTTTTGAAGGACGAGTTGAAGTAAGCAGAGAGGGGGGGGGGAAGAGTACTTCAGGTGGAGATTACAGCATGCTCTGAGGCATAAAGCCAAAGAGTGGTCACAAAAGTGAAATAACGATGCAGGATCTAAATTGGGATTTGCAACAACAGTGGGAGGGAGGCCACAAAGCAGTGGCTTCGAACCAAAGAAAGAAATAGCAGCAAAGGCTAAATGTGTCTGAGGCTTTGATTTTAATCCATTGGGGGTAGAATTCCTTAAACTTGAGAATTAAGAAAGTTGTCTTTGTTAGCCTGGAGAATGGGTTTCCTGCACTTCTTAGAGAACTGGAAGCCTGCTAAAATATTCTTTTAAATACCTTTGCATCATCTGCCTGAAAGCCCTTGCAAGAAAGACTTCACAATCTCGTATGGCCTCAGAGTCCCTGAGAAAGTGTTTCCAACGAATGGTTCCGTTATTCTGAAAGAGGATTTAAAGAGCGAAGCCTTCTGACCAACTAATTCATCATATACCACGTACAGATATGGATCAGGTCTAACCATCTCTCCATCACTGTTGGGCCTAACATGGACAGAGGGAAATTATATGTAAGTTAAATAAAATATGGCTTGAAAAATCTGTATTTTACACAATCACAGTAGGAAACACCTCTTTTTATTGCAACAAGAATTATAAGAACAGAGAATACTAATGTATATTTGGTTAGAGTTAGGCTGTTTGTTTGTTTTGGCCAAATATCACTTAACAGTGTTAAGGGCTCCCAGGATATAAGCACCGTAAGACAATAAAAATATTTTAAAATTGAACAGATGAGTGACAGCTTTATGTTCCCTTTCAAAAATATTTCATGGGCTGACCATTTCTACTTAGAGGCAGTAAAAGAATGGGAAAGGGATAGAAATGGACCTGTTTTATTTTTCTTCTCTAATTAAGATTTCCTTAAAGAAAGACCAGAGCTAAGGTGTGCAGCCAACAGAAGGTGACATTTGCCTCACTTCAGGTTGAGACACATACCGCTCTCTACCTCCTCTTTCTTTATGGTTGGAAAACATGACTGTGCCCGAGGTTTTACAGAGGAAATTAGCCTTTGCTTGTTCATGAGAGTCCTCCCACTGGCTTCTCATCCTGTCTTTTCTGACATGCCTAAAAGTGAAAAGCTGACCGACATAATTATGCTGGTCTCCATTGTAGGCATTGTGGATGCAGAGGCATAAAATATCCAGTTCCTGCCTCAGAAGTTGCCATGCTCATAGTGTGAGGCAGGAGTGTCAGATACTGAAGGAATGAGAGGGAGGATACATGGCCCATTTCTGACAAGTCAGGGAAGGCTTCCTGAAGGAGGAGGCAGCCTGAGCTGAAACAAGAGGAAGCAGGTATATAACCCCAGGCAGGGAGAAGGGCATTCCATTTATGGAGAGTAGCATGCTCAGAGATGCAGGAGCAAGGGAGAGCCTAGCGCCTTCTTTGCAACCACAAGCGGTTCCCCAAGCCTGGAGCGGAAAATGCCCTGGTAACTAAGATGAGAGCATCAAGAAAAAGGTAGGTGGGATAAATAGAGGCCAGGTGTGCAGGGCCTTTGCATCAGGTGAGGCAGTGAACAGTAAGAGTTCTGGCAAAGGCTGAAGGGACCACAGTCAGAACAGGGTCAAGGGAACTAACAAGGAACATCCAGGAACCCAAATGCTAGCAACCAGGAGAAGCCAATACCACTTCTTTACCTGAGGGAGGAGGAGAAGTAAATTGATCTGCAGCTGTATGGATGCTGTTGGAAAGCAACCCCGATGTGGCTGGACCACAGCACTGAAGCGGAGGGTGCAGAGGAAGCCATGCCTTCAGCTCTCTCTTCTCTGCCCTCGGATCTCTGGTCAAAGACAACCAGGAGTCAGAAGATAAGAGAGTCCTGGGGATGCAGGGGTCAGGCCCTGGGACACAAAGCAGGGCAGAGAGTGAGCTACAAATGGAGAATAAATCATACGATGAGTTTGGACTTGATCTAAAGAAGAAAAAACAGGGAACCCTTGACAGGTTTTGAACAGAGAACAGGCACGGTCAAATTTGCTTTTCACAAAGATCATTCTGAACCTAGAGTGAAAGAAGAATCAGGAAGGGATGAGGCTGAACCCAGGGATACCAGGGGAAAAGGTGTTGCTGCAAAGTAGGGGGAAACTTAAAATGTTGGAGAGAAGGAGCCCCTGAATAAATTGATGGGATAAGCTGAGGTCATGCTATGAAAAGCATGCTTTACTCAGTAGGATCTGGGGAGGAAAAGTTCCTAACTTGGGAGTCTGGGAAGGCTTCTTGCAGAAGGTAAGGTTTGAGTTTGTTCTTGAAGCAAAGTTAAGACAAGCAGCTCTAACTGTGTTCCGATGCAAAGAGAATTTACCCAGCAAAGAGCATTGTTTATGGTGCATTCATAATTAAACCTGACCCTCCATTCACTATGCTTCACCGACCTTCAGTTGGAAGGACCTCACATATGTGTGTTGTTATTTTAATGAACAACATTTCCACCCACCCCCAACCCCCCCACCCATGCAAATCCCAAGCAAGTCTATATGGTTCTTTAAGAGTCGTTAGTGTGGGCGCTCACACTTCCAGCATAAAACTTTCATGCAACCACTTTGCTTTCTCATTGAGGCTGTTCAAATGTCAGTGGTTTTAGCACTGAGCTTAACCTTTATGCATTTTCACTAGAGTTTTAGAATCGCAGCCTGTGCTGGATTTCCCTTATGGCAGTCGTTCGGGAATGTTTTATATTCACAGTTACAAGCCAAGTATTCTGGCAGCACCATCAAACTGCCTTTGAGACGTCATGCATCTTTGAGTGCTGCGATAAGGCAATGGTCCTCCATCACACCCACGCGCCAAGCACAGATGCCATTCATTTCTTCACTCATTCAACAAAACATTTCCTGAGGGCCTACCATGAGACAAGCACTGTTAGAGGTAATGGGGATACAATCTGAACAAAATGAAATTCCTATCTTCATGGAGCTTACATTCCAACCTTGAACAAATAATGGGTCAGATGGTGACAAGTGTCCTATAGCAAAATAACTCAGGTAGAAGACTGAAATGGAGGGAGCCTGAGGATGGGGAGATAATATTTTTTTCTTTATTAGAGAAGTTGTGGGTTTACAGAACAATCATGGATAAAATAAAGGATTCCCATATACCACCCTATTATTTACACATTGCATTGGTGTGAAACATTTGTTACAATTGATGATAGCATATTTTTATAATTGTACTATTAACTATAGTCTATGGTTTAACTTAGGAGTCACTATATGTGTAGTGTAGTCCATGGATTGTTTTTATTTTTAGTCTGTTACCATATGTACAATTTACCATTTCCTCTTTTAATATCTGAATGTCGATTCAGATATACATGTCAGTGATCTGTATGGTCTGTGTTGTTCTTCCATTACCACTATCCACTACTAAATCATTTCTCTCATTTCAAATCGGAACCCTTACATTTTAAGTCTTAACTTTCCATTCTTTACCACCTCCCTGTCCCTGCATAACCTATATTCTAAATTCTGACTTTATAAAATTTGCTTATTCTAATTGTTTAAAATTGATGCAATCATACAATATTTGTCCTTTTGTGTTTGGCTTGTTTCACTCAATATGATGTCTTCAAGGCTCCATTGTATGTGTATACAACATATTTTGTTTATCCATTCATCCATTTGGATTTCATCCATCTTTTGGCAACTGTGAATAATGTCACTATAAACATTGGTGTGCAGATACCTGTTCTAGTCCATACTTTTAATTCTTTGGGGTATATACTGAGAAGTGAGATTGCCGGGTCATTCAGTAGTTGTATACTTAGCTTTCTGAGGCACTGTAAACTGTCTTCCCCAATGGCTCTACTATTTTACATTGCTACCAGCAAGGAATGAGTGTTCCTATTTCTCCATATCCTCTCCGATACTTGTTATTTTCTGTATTTTTAAAAAATAGCAGCCATTCTAATGGATGTGAAATGGTTTCTAATTGGGGTTTTGATTTGCATTTCCTTGATGACTAATTATGTCGAACATCTTTTCATGTGTTTTCTGGCCGTTTGTGTATCTTCTTTGGATGCAAGCCTTGTATTTCCTTATTGATCTTCTGACTAAATGTTCTATCCATTATTGAAAGTAGTGTGTTAAAGTTTCCTAACTATTAACATAAAACCGTCAATTTCTCCCTTCAAATCTGTCAGTATTTGCTTCATATATTTTGGGGCTCTGCTGTTAGATGCATATGTATTTATAATTGTTACATCCTCTTGCTGAATTGTCCTCGTTTTCAGTATATAATGACTGTCTTTTCTCTCATGATTGTTTTTGACTTAAACTCCATTTTATCTGATATTAGTATAGCTACCCCAGTGCTCATTTGGTTATTACTTACATGGTATATATTTTTCCATTCATTCACTTTCAACCTCTTTGTATGTTTGAATTTATGGTGAGTCTCTTGAAGATATCATGTAGTTGGATCATGCTTTTTTATTCATTTGGCCAATCTCTGACTTTTGAATGGAAAGTTTAATCCATTTACATTTAAAGTCACTACTGATAATGCAGTAGTTTCTTCTGCCATTGTGTTGTACCAAATTGAGTGTCTTTTCTACATGGTAATATTTTTCATCTGTTTTCATTGTGGTTACCAGGGGTTAAAATTTAACACCCTAAATTTATAACAATCATATTTGACTTGATACTAAATTAACTTCAAGAGCATGCACATATACTTTTCATATACTTCTTCTCCCCTACCATTTTTTCACTTGCAAACCACTTATATCTTTGTACATTGAATGTCCAAAACCATAGATTTATCGTTACTTTTTATGCATTTCATTTTAGTACTTCTAGGAAGTATAAGAAGTGGAGTTACATACTGTATTAGTCAGGGTTCTCTCGGGAAACAGAATCAGCAGGAGATATCTGTGAATAATATGGAACTCTAAAACAGTCTCTCACGCGACCGTGGGGATGCACAAGTCCAGGTTCCTCAGGCAAACTGCAAACCAGGGGCTCCGATGAAAGCCTGATGAAAGGTTGTTGATGAGTCTCTGGGAGAAGTTGCCTGTCCAACGACGAGCTGGGAAATTCTCTCTGAATGTTGAAATCACTTCCACTTTTAAGTCATTCAACTGATTGGATAAAAGCACCACCCATTGATAATGTAATCTCCCTGATTGATGCAGATGTAATCAGCCATCCACGCAGTAAACTCACTGGTGATTGAAGTCCATAAATGCTCTTGTATTACAATTAGCCCAGTGCTTGCTGGAACAAACACCTGGACACAATGACTTGGCCGAGTTGACACATTAGCCTAACCATCACACATACCGACCAATACACTATGACAATACTGACATTTATAATTATACAAATGGTTGCCTTTATCCCAGGTCTTTATTTATTTATGATGCTTTGAATCACTGTCTAGTGTCCTTTCTTTCAGTCTGAAGAACTCCCTTTAGCATTGCTCATAGGGCTTTAGTGGTGACAAACTCTCTCAGCCTTTGTCTATACAAGAATATTTAATGTCTCCCTCATTTTTGCAAGAAAGTCTTGCCAGATATAAAATTCCTGACTGGCAGTACTGTTCTTTCAGGCCATTAAGTATTTCAACCCACTGTCTTCTTACCTCCATGCTCTTGATGAGAAATTGGCATCAATTTAATTGCGACTCCCTTGTACATAACACGTTGCTTTTCTCTTGCAGCTTTCAGAATTCTCCTTGTCCTTTGCATCCTACAGGGCATATTTTTCTTCATGTTTATCCTGTTTGGTGTTGTCTGGGCTTTTTAGATGTGCATATTCATATCTTTTGCTAAGTTTGGGAAGTTCTCTGTCATTATTTCTTTGAATATTGCTTCTGTCCTTTCTCTCTTTCTTCTCCTTCTGGGACTCCCATAATGTGTAAATTGGTACACTTGATGGTATCCCAGAGGTGTCTTAGGCTATTTTTGCTTTTAATAATTCTTTTTTCTTTCTGCTTCTCAGCCTGACTCATTTCAAGTGTCTTGTTTTCTAGTTCACCGATCCTTTCTTCTGCTATCTCCATTCTGCTCTCGAAACCACCTGTTTTTTTTTTTTAAGATTTTATTTATTTCTTCATTTATCCCCCCCTTGCTGCTTGCGCTCACTGGGTCAGCTAACCACGCCGTGCGGGCGGGCTTGCCTTCACCAGGAGGCCCCGGGAACCGAGCCCTACTGATTGAGCCACAGCTGCTTCCCTCCTGGGTATTTTTTATTTCAGTTATTGTGGTGTTTCAACTCCAGTAGTTCTGTTTTGTTCCTTTTTAAAATTCCTACATCTTTACTTAGACTCTCATATTGTTCATTTGTTGTTTTCCAAATGTCCTTTAGTTCTTTCTCTGTATTTTCCTTCACTTCATTGAGCATTTTTAGATCATTTTTTAAAGGCTTTGTTTGATATGTCCACATTCTCATCTTCTGGATTTTTATCATCTTCCTTTGGATGGGCCATCGTTTCCTGTTTCTTTGTCCTGTGTTCTTTTGTTGCACACTGTACATTTTAACATGTTAAAATGTTAACTCTGGGATTTATTTTCTGAGATGTATGTTTCTTCATTTTGTAACCAACTGGTGATAGAGATTTCTGTAAGCTTAAGACCTCCTATGAAGATGTTCTGCCCAAGGCAATTGCAGTGTGCAGGGTTTTCCCTTTGTTTCTGGGCCTCTGTTTTGTTCTGGGTTTTTGCTTACTAGTTGTTTTGAAGTTCCCCCTGTTTACAGGAGTTGGTTGTCCCCTCTGTTTTCAAGTAGACAGACATCCTTTTCCCTGGTTTTTGAAGCAGGCAGGCCTTTACCCCAGACATTCCACTTCTACAGTTTTTCACTTCTTCAGTTGTCTCAAACTGCTTTTGACTGGAGGGCAAATTCTAGGAGGAGAGGCATACCAAAGATTACTTTCCCAATTCAGTCTTTCCACCCTAAATAGGGCCAAGGACCCATGAAGGGAGTGCAGACTAGCTACAAAGTGCCTTAGGGAGGGTATCAGGAAGGGCACTAAGATATTCTCTGATAATTCCCCAAAGCTGAGCTTTCTTGACCTGCCCAACAAATGCAGCCCTTCAACTAACTGTCCTCTGCAGTCCTGGGGAAACACAGCATCTTTAAGTCTCTATCACTGTCTGGGTGGGCTGAAATAATGGCTGCCTTCAAAGCTGGGACCCCAGTGATCTGAATTCACTAATCAAAATCCATGATCATCAGTAATCAGCCATGCCCACCCTTGGTCTTAGGAAAGAAGGTTTTTACATCCCTTTCTGTCACCAGAGAGCTAGCCAGGGGCTGGACTCCACAATGGACTGCTGCAAGTATGGGGGATAGGTGCTGATAGACACTGCAGGGAGAAAGAAATTTACTGTTTTTCTACTGTAATTTATCAGCCTCTTCCTCCTGCTCTTCCCTGGATCCTGTACAATGTTGTTCTGGCCTCGAGAGTTTCAAAATAGTTTTTTTTTTTTTTTCAGATATTTCCTGGCTGTTTAATAGTTGTTTTGGTGGAAGGACTGATTCTTGGAGCTCCCTATTCTGCCATTTTCCCACAATCCTTGTTGGGAGATATTATTTTATGAGTGTTCATGAGAGGTTCTCTGCCACTTTTTTGACCTCAGAAATACTGGAAGATAATTAACCTAAATGTAAACAACGCATCATTCTGCCTTTCTTTCCACCACCACATACTGATAGGCACCTTAGTATTTTGAAAAACCTTGGACTGTAGAGTTAAATATACAGTAGGACTACATTTTACATTCCAAGACCTTCTCATAAGTTGTAAATCCTGCATAATAGTGAACCCCCTTATTTAATAAGTATTTCTTACATGAACATTCCTATCACATATTTTTTTATAAGTGTGGCAAATAAACAATCTATTAACAATAAATAAACAAAATTAATCATAGAAATAATTTTTTAAAATTTTAATCCCCCCCTTCCCCGCAGCAGTCTGCTCTACTCCAAGGTCTCTCTGCCTTCTACCCCAAAGGAAAATAATTGACGGCTGCCAATGGGAGGCCAGGAAGGTGCCTGACATAGGCAAGCCCATGAGGTAGGATTGCCTGGAAACCATGGGTAGGGTAGCATTCTTCCCCACCAGTCCCCCTCCATGCCCACCCAGCTAGCTGCCAGGCTACCAGGCTCCTCTATTTAGGGCAGACAGAACAGTGAACCCCATTATTTAATAAGCATTTCTTATACAAACATAACCTATCACACTTTTTAAAAAATAAATAAGGTAAATAAACATTCTAGTAACAATAAGTAAACAAAATTAATCATAGGAATACTATTTTTAAACTTTTAACTAGCTCTCTCTCTCTCTGCCTTTAATTTTTTTTATTGAAAATTGTATGTATATACCTGAACTTACATGTGTTGAGTTCTAGGAAAACGAGGTCCTACTGTATCTGGATTTTAATCCTAGATCCATCCCTTACATCTGTATGATCTGGAGCAAGATAGTTAATCTCACTAAGCCTCAGTTTCAAGATCTGAAAAGTGGAAATAATAACACTTAGCTTGCAGGTTGTTGTAAGGATTAAATGAAATAATAAACAAGCACCAATTATTTTGCAAATAGTCAAGCAGAAGTCACTTTTAAGCAGATGTCACTTTTTAAAATATCACCCAAATTTCTTATATTGGTTATATTTTGCTAATGTAAATTTTATAATGGAAAATAATCATCTGAATATATTTTTGAATTAATTGAAAAAAATATTGCATGCATATATTAAAACCTCAAATGGTACAAAAGGACACACAATACACATCTTACCCCAGATTTCCAGATTTTCTTCCCTGAGACAACATTGTTAATCATTGTATATACTTCGAGAAGATGTATGTGAACACAAAGGTATTTATGTCTATAAATGCTTCAACAGCAACAACAAAAGGAGCCCTCACAATACTTCAGATTGTAAAAGCAATGTTTATAGCAACTCTGGATTATTGCTGTATGTTGTGCCCAACAAGGAAGTTTATCCTCAATGCAAATGCTCTGTTAGAAGCAGTTAAATAGTGAGCTAGTGTGTTGGCAAAGTGTATTCATCTTGTTCTGGCACCTCATGTTCCTTAATCCCACCTCTGCCACCTTGAATTCATATCTCCATCAATATAGTTGATTATGCCTGTGCTCACAGCCATTTCCCCATTCTTCTTGCTAAGAAAACTCCCATCTGCTTTGGGTATTATTTGGCATTGTATCCTGAGGAATGACTTATGATTGGCCTAAAACAATCAGTGTACTCCACTCCCATTTGCTAAAGCTTGGTTTCAAAATGGGAATATGACCCAGGTCTCCAATGCAACATATAGATGACTTCTACTCTCTTCTTGTTTTTGGACTTTGCCACGTAGGGATGTTTGTAATTGCTGCCGCCGTCTTGCAAGTCTCCATAGCAGGAGGCATTGCTGACTCCCTGGGATTGGCCAACTGGAAAGATGAAAAGAGCCTGGATCCTGGTGACATCACCTGGCTGCTAAACTAACCTCAGAAATCCCTTGCTCTGGACACAGGTAGGCAAAGGTTCTTGCTCTTTTGGCCTTTTTTTTTTTTTTTTTTTTTGCCAGATACCCTGTTACTTGCAGCCAAAAACATCCTAAATGGTATAGTTCCAATGCTCATACCAACCTCCCTTGTTCCATCAACCCATTTAGATGAGCTTCTATGGCTGGACCTACTGCATTTCCCACAGATTCTAATGCTGTTTTTCACTTTCACTCTGAATCTGTCTCTATCGTTCCCCTGAAATCTTTACCCCCTGCCAGCCCAGCCATCTGGCTTCTTCCCTGGGGGAGCCACCAGATATCTGGGAAGAACTGCAAAAAAGAGCCACACTTCATTCTCCAAGTCACAGCATTTCAAACTGATTCAATGTTCATTCATTTTTTCATTTATTCATCAAGTATTTAATAAGCTTCCACTGTACCAGCGACCATGCTTGAAATAAGGACATAGTAGTTAATAAAACAAATGCTATCTGTCTTCAGGGAGTTTTTATTCTATTGTATGATCAAATAATCAAACACATCAATGCATAATTGCAAATTTTTAAAAAGAGTGTGGAGAAAAGCACAGGGTGTTCCAAGACAAATGAGTACGAGGGTGAAAACAATTATGAGTAGGAAGGGATTCTCTGTGTGGGATTAACAATTCAGGGGGATCCTTGAACTCAAATGTGAAAATCATTACAGCTTTATTTTCATTACCCTCTAACTGCAATTTAGCGTTTCCTTTGATTTATAATTGTAGCCAAACAATGCAGTAATGTTACACTTGTTGCAGCGATCTTAAAATTGTGTTATTCTCATCACTGCTGTGAAAGTTATTATACCTGCATTGAGGTCTGGATATTTTTAAAAATATATTTTGATAATCAATTTCAATAGAATCATAGTCCTATATATTTTATGGATTTAAAAACATTATTCTACAGGTCTGTAGGCTTCACCAAACTACCAAAGAGACCTTTGGCACAAAAATGTTTAATAATCCTTTTTATTCATTTGTTACATAAATGAGTGAATCTCTAAGAAAACTGGTGTCAGCATCTCCTTCCCTTGCTACTACCCAGTGGTCTTCAGTGTCTTTCCAGAGACCCATGTAAGGATCACCCTAGAGGAATGTGAATAAGTGAAGACCTCCCAAATGAGAGCAAGCAAAGGCTATTTACTTAGAGTTTGCAAGGGAGTCAGACACCATCGCTTGGATTTGGCAAAGACCCAAAGGCAAGCAGTGGTGTGGGGAAGGTCTATAATGAAAAGAAGGGAATGCTTCAAATGTGCCATGACTGCAGGTACTGGCATGGAGAAGCTGGAGTCAGGCTAACTAGAAGAGGGCATTGTATGTGATTAGTTTGGAGAGCAGATCTGACTTTCTCTGGTTGGTCCTGAGTTAGAAGTGGAGGTAAAAAATCAGGAATTTGGAAGTTACTGATCAAGTTCTGACCTTTCTGGGCCAATTGCAGCAGAGTTTGTGGTTTGGCTTCCAGGGCTGGTTGCCACAGAGATTGTGGGTCCGAGTTCTATCATCATGTGTGGCCATTGCATATTCAGTTTCAGGAGTTGGGACCTGAAGGAAGGACTTATAGAGGAAGTGGCTTGGAAACAACTCACTCTGAGAGAGGGAGAAATGCCTAGCATTAGGAAAAGGTTGGGGTTTTGGTGGCTCCTACCACTAACAGGTAGCAGCACCGCAACTCCCTTTGTAGTACTACAAGGAGGTGCTGGTCTCCTTGGGCAGTTGGGAAGGGCCCAGAGAGCTCGCACCAGACATGAACGTTCTCAGCCTCAGCACTGACCGTATGAAGAGGGGGCATAGGGGCATGGACTCCTGTGCCCATGGTGTTCTGAGGACTAAAGGCCTTGGACACTGCCCAAGCCCCACTTACAAAAAATAAACAAAAACAAAGATGAAAATGGGATTTCTTACCTCACCAGTGAGTTGGAACTTAAAACCTGATTTTTTAAAAAGTAAATAATGTGCCATTTCTAGTATCCAATTGTTGTAGTAGAATAAAATTCATATTTGCTTTACTGAGAGCTAAAGGATGAAGAAGGATTAACGAAGCAAGATTGGTAGGAAGTTCTTGGCCGAGGGCATGACAGTAGCAGAATGAAAGGCTGGTGAAGTTTGGGGTAAGACTGGAGAGGGAGATAGGAGCTGTTTAATAACAGCACTGAGATGGCTTCAAGGGTGTATTAGGCTTTAAGTGTGTGTTTAGGTTAGGATGAGCAGAAAGAAAGTAGTTGAAATGATCAAATTTGCATTGTAAATAAATCTCCTTGGCTGAAGTGCAGAGAAAACAATGGGGAAGGATAAGAGTCAGTGAGCAGAGGAGCCTCTTTAGAAATCTACCACAATTGTCCTGGTGAGAAGTGATGGTGACTTGAACTAGAAAGGTGGCAGTGGAAGGAAAGAAAGTGAGCAATTCAAGAAATAGTTAGGAAATAAAACTAATTAGATTAGGAGATGGGTCAGATCCCAACAATGAAAGATGTCAGTGTCTGAATGGTTAGCTTGGTGACTTGGCACGATTTGAGATGGTATCATTCCCAAAGATGAGGCTCCCAGGGGAACAGATTTAAAGCAGGGAAGGGAGAAGAAAGAAATCAAGAGTCTGGCTATAACAATATTGAATTGACAATACTGAATGCTTTGGGGTATGCCAACTGAGGTTGTATAAGTAATTGGATATATGGGTCTAAGAGAAGAGCATCCATTAGCTTTACAGTTAGAGCAAAGATGTTTAAACTTTGGCTTTTAAGCCATTCTCTATCTTCCTTAGACCTTATAAATGATGATGATGATGATGATGATGATGATGGATAATGAGCTCATTGAAGATTGCTTTGTTCTAGACACTGAACTGCATGATTTCACTTAATTATTATAACAACACTATAAGATATGCTTTATTACTCTCCTATTTTATGGTTGAGAAACTGAGGCCCAAGATCACATAGCCAAGGAGCATAATCTACAGCCAGACAATTTGTTCTATAAAGTAGGGACACTAATTGTATTTACCTTATAAGGTCGTTGTGCAAATTAAATTTCAATAATTTTGAAATTGTTATTTCAAAAAAATAATAACTGATATTTATGAAGCACTTATTATATGCCAGACACTGTTTTAAGTGTTTTGCATGGGTGAACTCAATTTTCTCAACAGCAACAACATTATGGGGTAGTACTATTATTTTTATCCCCATTTTAGAGATGAGAAAACAGAAACACAGTGACCTTAAATAAGTTCTCCATAGTGAGTAAGTGGCAAAGTCAAGATCAGAACCCAAGAATTTTAGCTTTAAAGCTCATGGTCTTGACCTCGATGTTATATTATCTCAGATTCATTAACTGTTCTAGACAGTTCCTGGCACATGGTGAGCATCTGTGGAAAGGACTGGCATCCACAGGAAATTAAAACAAATTTGTCTTAGGATTTACCTAAGAATATCGATCATTGGCAAAAGATGAGGAGCTAAGCCTACATTAGCATAAAGCTTGCCAAGGACTGAAATGTAAGAACTGTTACAAAGTAGTTGCTCAATAAATGTTTGTTAAATGAATGAAAGAATCTAAGATGAGATTAGTAAACTGATCAGAATATAACACTATCTACTCTATGACCTTTGGAAATGGCATTTCTCTTTTTAGGTCTCAGTCACACATTTGTAAAATGTATTGGTTGAACTATTAGGGAGGGCAAATGGTGTACATGCTACATGCTGTCAATTCCTACTCCTGCCCTTTGACAGACATTGCCAAACTATCCCAGCATGGGTTCCCAACGAGCCCAACCCTGAGCCTCAGAACACTTCTCAGCACCATGCTCTTGGTAATCGTGACCAGGCCATCAGGGTTGTCACTCTAGATGCCGATGCCACCAGTCAGCAGACTTTGAGCTTCATGCCCCCTGAAGTCTCTTCCAGCTCTGACATCTCATCATGCTCTTAAATTAAGCCCTGTTTGCTTGAGCACTTCTTGTGCATTATTCTGCTGCCTTCAAATATCTTCATTTACCCCCAAGTCGAAACCTTTGGCTTGATGGGCCTGCCTACTGTGCCAGACATGGAGGGAAGAATCTGAACCACATGCTGAGAGGCCTCCAATTTGTTCATGCATCCAACTGGCGATGTAAAAACTGTTGTGGCAACTGGAGGCCACATGCTGCCGTCAGCAGCATCCTTCATGAGAGGCCTTCCCATATTTCCTAGGCTTTCCCAGAGTCCTCAGGAGTTATCAGCTCTTTTGCAATAATTTTCCTCTTCCTAAATTTATTTCCTGTCAGCCTAACTATGAGCACTAGGCAAACCTAAATGAAAGGGCTATTGCTGACAGCCTCAACCTCCCCCCCCCCAACCTCAAACCCCTGAAAAATTAGACTCTAGGATCCCCCTGGGGGTGTCTAAACTCCTCTTGCCTCCTGCTGTTCTTTCTCCACAACTGTGTACTAGGAGTTTAGGAAGCACTTTGACCAGACACACATTTTGAACCGTTTTGGAGCTATTTTACACCATCTGCTTTCAAGTACTGGAACCAACAAAAAATGTCTTTGAGCATCATTTTGTATTTCTCCCAGCCCCCTCTCAACACTGAATCAACACCTATCACAAACCCTAATTTGGACTAGGTGATATCGGTATTTATGGTATGAGTCCATATTTGCAGAAACCATACACACCAGCTGAGTATGGCTGGATATCCTCCATCAACCAGTCCCTGCCTGCCTGTTTGTTTTGGCCTTAGGGTGGTATCTTGACAAGATGAGGCTGGGTTGGAAGTCTGAGGTCCCACTTTGCTGCCTACTCAGCATGTGTGACTATAGACAACTCTCTACACTACTCTGAGCCTCAGTTTCCTTATCTGTTAAATGCTTGCATTGAGCCCATCTTCTCCAAGATGCAAGAGTGAGTCCATAATGCTCTGGAGACAGGAAGTGATTGGCAAAGGGAATGAGTAAGAGAACAGAGTCCTTGCCCCAGCCCCCACCCCCCACCCCCCCATCTCAGGTGTGGATGAGAAAGAGATGTTAGGGAAAGAAATGCAGCCAGAAACCAAATTTCCAAAGTTTGGCTTTCCTGTAAGTGAGCCATTTCTGTGCCAGGATGGTGAATAAGGATGTGGTGTGTCTTAGGTTGCCAGGTCTGCTATGACAAATACCACACACTGGTCAGCTTAAAAGCAGGAATTTATTGGCTCACAGTTTTGGAGGCTAGAAGTCCAAAACCAAGTTCTCAATAGGCTGTGCTTTCTTCCAGAGTCCATAGTATTCTGGTGCTGGCTTGCCACAACCTTTGGGGTTTCTCAGCTTGCATGCCTGCCTCTGACCCATGGCAATCTCTCTCTCCTCTCTGGCTTTCTTTTGACTTCTGGTTTCTAATATCTTCTACATTAGAATTTCCTTTACTAAAAGAACTTCAGTCATATGGACTAAGGCCCACCTTGATTCTGTTTGGCCTCATCTAAATAGGACCTTTGAAGTTCCTATCACGAAGGAGTCCATGCCTTAACTAATAATAACATTTTCAAAGGTCCTTTTTACAACTGGGTTCACACCCAAAGAAACACAGATTAAGACTTGAATATGTCTTTTGTGGGATATATGATTCACTCTCCAAACAGCAGGCAAACTCTGAGACTAGGTCCTTCTAAATGAGCCCAGAAAGCTGATTTTCAAACACAGAGTGATAGAGTGAGGCCTCTGGAGTTCCTTGCCATTTGGTGCTCTCATAGACCCTCTCACAGTACGGCAGCTCACCTCTTCAAACCCAGCAAGAGAATCTCTCCCTCCAGTCTGCTAGGATGGACTCATATAATGTAACAATCATTGGAGTGACATTCTGTCACCTTTGCCATAGTCTATTAGCTAGAAGAAAGTCACAGTTTCCAACCCTGTGCAGAGCTAGGAGATTATATAAGGATGTGACTCATTGGACGTCAACCTAGAATTCTGCCCACCAAAGTCACTGTTAAATTTTATCCCCCCAAAAGATATGTTGAAGTCCCAACCCTTAGTGCCTGTGAATGTGATCTTGTTTGGAAATAGATTGTGATGGTTAAGCTCATGTGTCAACTTGGCCAGGTGATGGTGCCCAGTTGTTTGGTCAAGCAAGCCTTGACCTAATTGTACTGTGAGGACATTTCCTGGACTTAAACCATCAGTGAGTTGATTGCCTCTATGGCTGATTACATCTACAACCAACTGAGCAGGTTGCCCTCAGCAAAGAGAGCAGTCTCATCCAATCAGTTGAAGGCCTTTAAAAGGAGAAGTGATTTCAGCAGTCAGGGAGAGAATTCCCATCTCTATTTCAGTCAGCGAGCCTCGCCTGGGGAATGTATCAAGGACCTTCATCAGAGTTCCTGGCTTTTGCAGCCTGCCCGATGGAATTTGGACTCGTGCATCCCCATGCTTGTGTGAGACAATTTTATAAAATCTCATGCTATTTACAGGTATCTCTTATCAGTTCTGTTTCCCTAGAGAATCCTCACTAATACATAGGTTCTTTGCATATTTAATCAGGTTAAGATAGTGGTTATATGTCCTTAAAGGGAGAGAAAAAGACACAGAAATAGACACAAAGGAGAAGATAATGGAAGACAAAGAGGCAGAGACCAAAGTTATGCAGCTACAAGCCATGCAGTGCTAAGGATGGCCGGCACCACAAGTTAAGAAGAGGTAAGAAAAGATTCTCCCCTACATGTTTCAGAGACACCTTAATTTGGGGCTTTTGGCCTCCAGAACTATGAAAAAATAAATTTCTGCTGACTGTGGGTCTTTGTTATGGCAGCTTTAGAAAACTAATGCAGCACCCCATGATCTTTTCTATATATGAGCACTCTGAATCCTTAGCAACCAGCATTACCCCAGTGCAGGGAACCTGAGGTCATTTCCAGACCTTCAAGTTCCTGATCTCTTCCTGCCAATGCATAGCACATTTGCCAGTGAGGTTGTTCCAATCAATAAATCTGCAAGTATTTATTGACAATGTATTATGTCAGGCAGTGTGGGAATAGTTTCAAGCATAATAATCATCATAATAGAAATCTTTGTGAAGACTTTTGAAAAGTGTAAAGGATTCTGATCTACCCTCTTATTTGATCCTTAATAGCAACAGGGAAGGGAAGTACAGTTATCCCCATATTTCACATGAGGCAAGTTAAATGACAGTCATGATCACACCGCTAGGAAGTGGTAGAATCAAGACCTGAACCAAAGCTCCTAGGCCCTTGAATCCAGGAGTGTATGTCTGGCTGTCTACCTATAATAAATTCAGGTTTTTAAAAGAATACAAGCAGCAACAAGTAGAATAAGTACTTGGAGCTATATGAGCAGCATAGTCTGAAAAGATTTTGCAAAAAGGCTGGCCTGACCAAGGAAAATTTCTTATAAGAGGTGGGATTTGAATTAGATCCTCAAGAACAGGATTCATGTACTTAGGGTATATGAAAAGATCAGCCTTTCAAGTGAAAGTAACAGCATGAATAAAGTGGGAAGGTAGAAATTTATGTGTTTCCAAGGGGACCAGAAGAAGACTTCTCAGCTGGAGAAAGATGTCGTAGGAGAGCAATCGAAGAAAAGACTGGAAAGACATTTGGAATTCCAGAAGCCTCTTTGGGAGTCCAGAAACTGTGGTGCCAATAGGTCCCCAAGCTCCATCAGCCTTCCTTTAATTTCTTGATCAGCCTACCTGATCAAGCCTGAGTCTCCTGTTGAAACTTAAACATGTGGCTTACCTGCACAGGCAGCAGTAGAAAGTGCTGGGCAGATCCAGGTTTGCTTGCCACTTTCCAGGTTGGTGAACCTTGATCTCTCTGAGCCTCAGTTTCTACCTCCATAAAATGGGCGATGTAAATATCTGCTGTACAGACTTGTTGAGTAGAGAAAAAAAAAAGAGATAATATATGCAAAATCCCAGCTCAGCACATTCAATAAAGAGCAGCTATTATTTTAAAGCAGAGGTTCTTAACCTTTTTTTGTTCCATGGACCCCTTTGTCAGTCAAGTGAAAACCAAGGACCCCTTCTCAAAATGTAGTGGCAGATAGCATTATGACCCTCAACATCAGAGGTCAGAGAAAATAAAGTTGATTTTTTTTTTCATTTCAGGCTCACAGACCCCCTGAAATCTTTCCACAGAGGGGCCCGTGGGCCCCTGGTTAAGAACCCCTGCTTTAAAGTGTATTAATCTATCAGTTGTGATAGTGTTAACATGATTTCCCAAGGAAACCCCCATGGGTAAGTCCCAGATATTTCTTTTACGTACCCAACATGCCTCTTCTACTATCACATACCCCCAAACATTTTCTCCTTGCTTTACTTTCAGTTAAAAGAAAGATAGCTAATATTTTTCAAATTGCTTCTTTAACCATTTGGCCATTGGTGATGAAACTGAAAATAAGTTCACAAGCAGCTTAGCATGGAAGAAAGTCACTTAGACCAGAGCAGTGGTTCTCAGCCAGAGGACATTGACCAATGCCTGGGGACATTTTTGGTTGTCATGACTGGGTGACTGCGACTGGCATAAGAGTAATCTGTCCCAAATGTCAATGTTGCTAAGGTTGAGAAGCCGTGCTCTAGAGCTTAGAAAACCTGAGTCCTTGTCTTAGCTCTGCCTTGAATAAACCATGTGTTAAGGAGTACTTTAACTTCACTGGATTTGGGTCCCTTATCTGTAAAATGAAGGCTTTGGCTTAGATCAGCAACACCGAAACTCCAATTTGAGGGCCAGTGGCTTTTTATGAGGTAAAAAACGTGAAAAAATAAGCAAATTGCAGCAAACTTTTCATAAAGCTAAATATAATCACTTTGCAATGCTGTCCTTTTGTACTGATATTATATTCTGCTTTGGGGCAGACAGATGTTAAATGTCCTTCCTATTAAAAATGAAAATGAAAGTTTGAAAATGTGTAAAATAACTATTGATAAAATAAAAGTCGCCAGTTCCATGTCAGTCCCATGCTTTTGAAATTTTGTCAGTGAAATATAAATTTCTAGGAACTATCAGTTTTGATAATCTCAGTAATCTCTTCCCGCTTCAACAATTATGATTTGTATAAGAAGCAATTAAAAGAATTGCTAGAAAAGTGCTGCCCCATGAAGTGTTTTGCTTTTCTGAGAAACATACTGTGTTAACAAGGGTTCAGTCAGGAAACCAGAAGCTACCCTATGTATTCCAGGCATTGAAATTAGGTTATCATATACCTTCTGGAAGAACTGGGGATTAAAAGAACCAAAAGCCACCGTGAAGGTCACGGAAGCCAACACTGAAGTTCTCCACCTAAAGCACTGAAGCAGTTGGTTCCTAAGAATGGGTCAGAAAGCCACTATGAATTCACCTGATACTCATGTCTGCTACAACTGCCTCCAGAGAATCTGGCTTTTCCTGTTCTTCAATCTTCAAAATCTTGAGTGAGTGCTTATCTCTGGCAAACCCTAAATCAGAACCATCTTTGGAAGAAAATTCTGGAATATGAGCCCTTGGCTTCTATTCTTTGATAGAATGGAGAACTTAGAAGGAGGTGGCATGGGTGCCAGGTTGACTAAAGTCCAGCACACATACTGAACAGACTCAGATACCAACTGTGGTAATTAAGTTCATCTATCACCTCGGCTAGTTGATGGTGTCCAAATGTTTGTTCAAGCACTGGCTTGATTGATACTATGAGGGTATTTCATGAATTTAAAACATTACTCAGTTGATTGTCTCTGTGGCTAATTACATCTGTAATCAACAAAGTAGATTGTCTTCAGCAATGAGAAAAGTCTCATCCAATCAGTTGTGGGACTTAAAGAGATAACTAATGATTCAGCAGTCAGAAAGAAAAATTTCTGCCTCTGCTTCAGCCACCCAGCTTCTCCTGGAAAATTCAAAGAAAACTTCATTTAAGTTCTCAACTTGCAGCCTGCCCTATGGAATTCCAACCTGCTAATCTCCATGGTTGTATGAGTCAATTCCTATAATAAATATCACAATATTAATACATATTTACAAGATATGTTTATCCTGTCAATTCTGTTTGTCTGGGAAAACCTGACTAATGTGGATTTTGATACCAAGAGTGGTTCTTGAGAAACAGAATCTTAATAATAAGATTTTGGTGTTGGTTCTGGAGTTTGGGGAATTGATTCTCTAATATGATTACATTAAAAGGCAATAATGACTTTCCAGTGATCAAGATGGCACTGGTAGTCCATGGCATGAACTTGCAATAGAGATATGCAAAATATCACCACTGTATACTGCTACTGAAATGGTTGTAAGAGGCAAGGCTCTTGGTGAAAAGTATATTTGATACCTTAACAGAGTTTTGTGGAGCTAAAAGTATAATGATGGTAGCTGGTTGCTCCTAAACACAGTTGGTAAAGAAAGGGATGAGCTCAAGGCTTCAAATTCCCAGCTCAAGTACCACATGAAGGACATGAAAGTTTCTATATGTGCCCTGAAAGAATTTGTTATTTCATGTAGCCACAGACTTGAGATTTCTGAACACCAGACCCAGAGTCTCATTGTATGAGTGGCTGAATTACAACATAAATTGAATTCTCAAACTTGCAGGGTGTCTGCTGTTAACTGAAAGGGAATGGGATCCTGAAAATTGACATGAGAACATATGGGCTGATAATGATTATGATTGGGGGCATTGAAACCCTAGATTCTGCTGAGTCTTCTTTGCCAGATAAACCTGTAACAGTCTATCCTGCAGAATCAGCCACCTGACCTCCAGTCTGCCCTGAACACCTGAAGAGATTAACTTTACTGTGCCTGATAAACCTGTAACTGCCTCCACTGAAGAAACAGCCCTCACACCTCCATCTGAAGAGATCAACCCTGTTTCACCAGATGAAACTCTAATAGAAAGCCCTGAGGTAGTTGGATTGCAAGATACTGCTAATTTCTCTCATGACTCACCCCCATCACCTCTCTTTTCTTCTAGACTTATCACTAGTCTGAAGTCCCAAAAGGATATGAAGTGTTACCCATGAGGAGGGGCACTATACTAAAAACAAACAAACAAACAAACAAACAAACAAAAAAACTGCATGATTTTTCCAATTTGTATAGACAGAAATAAGGTGGATATGCATGGGAATGGATATTAAGGGTATGGAATGGATATTAATGGTGGAAGGAACAGAGTTCTATCAGGTTGACTTTATTTTTTTCTTTTTTAAATTTTATTTTATTGGGGCTGAATTTATTGATAGGGGCTCACAAAGACAGAAATTCTGGATTCAGTTTTGTAGCTTGAGAAGTTAAGAAATGGCTCTAACAATTTGTTTCAGTGGTCTCCTGAAGCATAGGCCATAAAATGGCCTATGTTGCCTGAAGTCAAAATGCCAGAACTTCCCCGGTATTAAGTAGATGAGGGGACCCAAAGGATTAGAGATATTGGAATATTAGAGTAGATTTGACATGTAAGACCTACTTACCTACCCCAGGAATGTCCAGAGCACATCTTTTACCAGAGCTATGAGGAATAAATTTGTGAGACTAACTCCAACATCCCTGAAAGGCTCTGTGGTTGCTCTTCTCTGTACATCAGATAATACTGTGGGAACTGCTGTCATTTACTTGGGATCCTTAAACAAAATGGGGATGATCAGATCCCAGGTTTGCAGGAGCCAAGTGGCAGCACTTAATCACCAAAGACAAGGTGGGTGTGGAGTCACAAAGGACAGCAGACTCAAAGCAATTATCAAAATAGTCTGACTTGCACAGATCTGTGTCATTGGCTATCAATCATAGGATACCTAGAAGTAAAATAAATCGGCAGTCTATAAAAGTCTTAATTCATCTGTACAAGCAGAAGAGTTCTAGGTCAAGTGAACAAAAGTCTGACTTGCATTACAAAAACAGAGTCATGGCTACATAATCAATTCCCAGACTTGAGAAAGTTTTCAGGCCCAAAGGCCCTAGAATGAAGAGAAGTCTAGGCCCTTTGGGGAAGGGCCCTGTTATACTGCCAAAAATTTATACTGTTAATCTTCTTCCCAGCCATCCTCAAAGGAAACTACAGCCTTTTACCAGGGTGACTGTGCATTGAGGAAAAGAAAATGACAAGACATTTCAGGGATTCTTAGACATAGGCTATGAACTGACATTAATTCCAGGACACACAAAACATTATTGTGGTTCACCAGTCAAAGGAGGGATTTATGGAGGCCAGGTGATCAATGGAGTTTTAGATCAGGCTCATTTCACAATGCATCCAGTGGGTCCCCAGACCAGTTTGTGGTTATTTCCCGAGTTCTGGAATGCATAATTGGAATAGACATAGTCAACAGCTAGCAGAATCCCCACATTGGTTCCCTGACTTCTTGACTGAGGCTATTATTGTAGGAAAAGCCAAGTAGAAGCCACTAGAACACCTCTTACCTAGCAAAATAGTAAATCAAGAGAAATACCATATTCCTGGAGGGAGTACAGAGATTATTGCCACCATCAAGAAGTATACAGGGATGGTGATTCCCACTATATCCCCATTCAACTCTCCTATTTGGCCTGTGCAGAAAACAGATGGATCTTGTAGGATGAGAGTGGATTATTGTAAACTTAACCAGGTGGTGACTCCAATTGCAGCTACTGTACCAGATGTGGTATTGTTGTTTGAACAAATCAGCACATCCCCTGGTATCTTGTATGCAGCTATTGATCTGGCAAATGATTTCTTTCCAATGCCTGTTATTTTAGTAAATACCAACAGAATCAGTTTGCTTTCAGCTGGCAAGCTCAGCAATACATTTTCAATGTCCTACCTGAGTGGTAGGTATAATGAGTGGTATATCAACTCTCCAGCCATATGTAATTATTTAGTCCACAGGGATGTTGATCACCTTTCCCTTCCACAGAACATCACACTGGTACATTATATTTATGACAATGTGCTGAATGGACCTAGTGTACAAAAAGTAGCAACTACTCTAGAATAATTGTTAAGGCATTTATATGTCAGAGGGTGGGAGATAAATTCAACAAAAATTCAGGGTCTGAAATTTCCAACTTACTGAAATTTCTAGGCATCCATTGATGTGGATCATGTTGAGTTATCCTTTTTAAGGTGAAGGATAAGTTGTTGCATTAAGCCCCTCTTACAACCAAGAAAGAGGCACAATGTCTTTTTGGCCTCTTTGGATTTTAGAGGCAACATTTTCCTCAATTGGGTATATCACTATGGCTCATTTACTGAGTGACCTTAAAAGCTGATCGTTTTGAGTAGGGGGCAGAACAAAAGGAGGCTCTGCAACAGGGCTAGGCTTGCTGTGCAAGCTGCTCTGCCGCTTGGGCCATATGATGCAACAGATTCAATGGTGCTGGAAGTTTCAGTGGCAAATAAACCTTTGGGAAGGACTCTATAGCAGAATCACAATGCAGATTCTTGGACTTTAGAACAAAGCCTTTCCTCTGCAGATAACAACTCTCCTTTTGAGAAACAGATTTTGGCCTGCTACTGGGACTTAGAAGAAACCACGGGCCACTAAATTACCAGGAGAACTGAGTTACCTATCATGAACTGGGTATTGTCTGACCCACCAAACTTTAAAGTGGGTATGCCCAGCACACCATCATAAAATGGAAATGGTATATACAAGATCTGGCTCAAGCAGGCACTGAAGGCAGAAGTAAGTTACATGAGGAAGTGGCTCAAATGCCAATGACCCCACTCCTGCCTGGTTTACAAGTGGTTCTACAGGATATGCAGAGGTCTACTGAAAGTGCACAGCTGCAGCACTATTGCCCCTTTCTGGGATGTCCCTGAAGGACATCCCATCTGACAGTGAGCAGAACTTCGAGCAGTGCACCTGGTTATTCATTTTACTTGGAAGGAGAAATGGCCCGGGGTGGGCTGGTATGCTGATTCATAAGATTTTGCCAATGATTTGACTGGATGGTCAGGGACTTAGAAGAAACATGATTGGAAAATTGTTAACAAAGAGATTTGGGGAAGAGGTATGTGGATAGACCTTTCTAAGCGGGCAAAAAACATGAAGATATTTTTGTCTCTTGTGAATGCTCACCAGAGAGTAACTTCAGCAGAGGAAGATTTTAATAATCAAGTGGATAAGATGACCCATACTGTGGATACCAGTTGGCTTCTTCCCTAGCCATTCTTGTCATTGTCCACTGGGCTCATGGGCAAAGTGGCCATGGTGGTAGGGATGGTGATTATTCATGGACAATATGGATTTCTACTCATCAGGGCCAATCTGATCTGAGTTCCCAATCTGCCAGCAGCAGAGACCAACACTCAGTCCCCAATATGGCACCATTCCCTGAGGTGATAAGTCTGCCATTTGGTGGCAGGTTATTTACACTGAACCACTTCTATCATGGAATGGACAACAATTTGTTTTTACTGGAATAGACACATAGTCTGGATATGGATTTGCCCTTCCCTGTATGCAATGCTTCTGCCAAAACTACAACCCATAGATTACAGAATGTCTTCTCCACCATTATGATATCCCAGACAGCATTGCTTCTGATCATGGAATCCATTTCACAGCATATGATATATAGGAATAGGCACATGCTCATGAAATTCTTACCATATTTTCTATCATCCTGAAGCAACTGGTTTGATAGAATGGTGGAATAGCCATTTGAGACTCAATTACATTGCCAACTGAGTGGCAATACCTTGCAGCTTTAAATCCTGGGACAATTTTCTCCAGGAGTGTGTATGTGCTTTAATATACCATCCACTCTCTGGTGTTGTTTCTCCCATAGCCAGGTTTCACAGGCCCAGGTATTAAGGGGTGGAAATGAGAGTGGAACCACTTACTATTACCTCTAGTGATCCACTAGAAAAATTTTTGTTTCCTGTCCCTGCAACCTTAAGTTCTGCTGGTCCATAGGTCTTAGTTCCAAAAGAAGGAGTGCTTCCACCAGGAGACACAACAATGATTCATTTGAACTAGAAATTAAGATTGCCACCTGGTCACTTTAGGCTCCTCATACCTCTGAATCAATAGGCAATAAAGGGAACTATTGTACTGGCTAGGGTGATTAATCCTGATTATCAAGGGGGAAATAGTATTGCTACTACATAGTAGAGGTAAAGAAGAGTTTGCCTGGGATAAAGGAGATTTTATAGGGCGTCTCTTAGCTCTACCATGCCCTGTGATTAAAGTCAATGGAAAACTGCAACAACCCAATACAGGCAGGAATAACAATGGCCCAGAACCTTCAGGAACAAAAGTTTGGGTTACTCCACAGGCAAAGAACCAAGACCAGCTGAGGTGCTTACTGAAGACAAAAAGAATAAGAATGGGTAGAGAAGAAGGTAGTCAGATACATGAGCTATATCCACATGACCAGTTGCAAAAATGAGGACTGTAGCAGTGTGGCATTATTTATGAATTCCAAAAATAGATATTGGATTATGCTTGTAAACTGGTCTTTTCCTCTGGGTGTACTAGAGTGTATTGGATTAGTTTTACTTGATTAAATAACGGTTAAGGCTTTGACTGGGCCACATCAGTAGAACCTTGAGTTCCTGCCCCCTTGATGGATGGGGACTCACAGAGAAACCACACTGCAGAGAAGGAAGTTTGGAGTTCTTGAGCTGGAGCCCCAGGAAGTAAGCACACAGAGGAGCTTGGTCGTGAGGAAGGAGAGAAGGCCCCGGGAAAAGAGACAAGCCATTCACCTGATAGTCTACAGCTGGCTTTGTGGAAAGAGCACAGCAGCAGAGCCTGGAGAGAAATGGAACTCCAGAAAGAGAGGAACCCAAGAAGCCTGAACTCTTGCCAACACATAGCAATAGACTTTGGTGACAGAAGTAACTTATGCTTTATGGCCTGGTAACTGTAAGTTTCTACACCAAATAAATACCTTTTATAAAAGCCAACAGATTTCTGGTATTTTGCATCAGCACCCCTTTGGCTAACTAATACAAAGACTATAATGGTTATGAGTATTTCTTCCTTTTTTTGAAAATGTTTGAATATATGCATAAAGAAAATATTTTTGTTTTCTTCCTTATCTTATCTCTTTATCATATAACATGATTTGTATTAACTTTATGTCATAGAATGTAAGTTACAGGATATCAATTCTAAGAGTGAGTACTATACCCAAGGACTTGCATCCTCTTCTGGGGAAAGGGTTACTGCATTTTTATTTGTACACAGTACAGCTTAATTATGTTAGGTGAAATTATGACTGTTGTTGTTTTTATTTAAAGATTAAGTATGGTTTAACAAGATATGTATGGGTGTAATTTCATGTGTCAACTTGGCTAGGTTATAGTGTCCAGTTGTTTGGTCAAGCAAGCAGTGGCTTGATTGATACTGTGAGGGTATCAATTGTGGATTTAAATCATTGGTAATGTGATTGCATCTATGACTTATTCCATTGACAATCAACTAAGGAGATTGCTTTCATCCAATCATTTCAAGACCTGAAAGGGAGAATAGATGATTTCAACAGTTAAAAAGAAGAATTTCCATCTCTACTTCAGCCAACCATCTTCTCCTGGGGAATTCATTGGAGCCTTCATTGAAGTTCCACCTTGCAGCCTGCCATATGGAATTCAGAGTTGCTAATCCCCATGGTCACATGAGCCAATTCCTATAATAAATCTCATAATATTTACATATATAGAGAGAATCAGTTCTGTTTCTCTAGAGAACCCTGACTGATATGCTATTCCATATCCCCTGCTGCCCCATCCCTATACAGAAAAGCCAAGACTGGGGCCATTTGCCTCTGAATGCTTGGTACTCTACTGCACAGGAGAGGAATTTGAAGGAAGAAGGCTGCAAAGAGTTAAATAAATCAACATATTTACAAAAATGTCCAATTTTAAAAATAATTTCTGGCTTGATTTGCGAACACTGTTGGGATGCTTTTTGGATTTTTCAATTTCCCAATAGCATTTTGTAAGCCAACAAGTTGCTGAGATTCAAATCCTGTGACCATAGCATTAAACTATAAAACAGTGTTCTGCTGATGCAGTAATTGCCTGACATGGCTACCTGGTTTGAACTTGTGCTTAGTATGCAAATCTGCTTCCAGAATGCATTTGACAATCACTTTTCTGTCCACAGAAACTGCCCCTTGACAAAAAATATATTCCAATAATGACTTTTCATTTTTCACCTTAAAAACTAAAGCTTGCAAGACTGGTGGTAGCTGAGAGCAACGACATATGCTTACAATTATGATTAGCATCAGGGAATTCAACCTTACTGAGCGATGGATAGGAGGCCTGCCAAGGGGGAGCACAAAAGCTCTCTGAAAAAGACAAATGAAACAAGTCCAATTGGGTTGGCTATTCCTGGGCAATGGGAAAAACTTGATTGTGGAAAACAGGGCTGGGTGTATTCCAGACTCTAGAAGAAATGTTGCATGGGCAGAAAAAGAAATGCTGACAAACAAATTCAGGCTTTGGGATCTGCTTTCCAGGGCAGGCGGAAGGCACTCCCACAAAGGGCCAGCCCTGTCCCACGCATCCAGCTCAGTCTTCACCTTTAAAACAGGCCAGCCGTTTGCTTCAGCCCTATGCAACCAAGGCTTACCCAGTCTCATGAGCCTGAGGCTCCTTCTTAGAGAGGGTGTCAGGACCACTTTCTTCTCTCCTACTCTGGTTCCCTATCTAGTTCCTGAAAACTGCTTCAAGCTTGAGTTTGCAGTCAAAGGGCCAGGTCTTTGAACCCCGACTCTGATGCTGTATAGTTGGTCAGGTGATGTAACTTCTCTTGACTATCAGCCTTTAAAATCAGAATGAGAATGACCACCTCACGGAACTGTTATGAGAACTAAGTAAGAAGGATGATGTAGAAGAATGCCTCATGCTCACTGACCTCTCATATTGCTTCTTTGTTTGTTGGCTTGTAAGCTGCTTGGGCTTTTCTGCTCATCACAATTCCATGGCTACATATTTATTCATTAATTTTAAAGGTTTATTTTTTTTAAGATTTAGTTTATTTATTTATTCCTCCCCCCCCATTGTTTTGCACTCGTTGTCTGCTCTCTTGTGTGCCCTCTGTGTCTGCTTGTCTTCTTTTCCAGTCTTCTCTCTAGGAGGCACCAGGAACTGATCCTGGGACCTCCGATGTGGGAGAGAGGCGCCCAATTGCTTGAGCCACTTCAGCTCCCCGGTTTATTGCATCTCTCACTGTCTTTCCTCCTTGTCTTTTTTTGTTGCACCAGCTGACCTTACAGGCCAGCTCTCCATGTGGGCCAGCTTGCCTTCACCAGGAGGCCCCGGGAAATGATCCCAGGACCTCCCATGTGGTAGACGGGAGCCCAATGACTTGAGCTACATCCACTTCCCTCAACTATTATTTATTGAATGCCCACTATGTGCCAGGCTCACTGTAGCCACACTGTATGCAGTTCACTGTCTAGTATGGGAAACAGATGAATTAATAGGAAATTGCAATAAATGGGATTGGAGAAGCAGGATACTAATGAAATACCTGCAGGGACTTTTTATCCAGACTTGGGGACCAAGGAATGCTTCCTGGAGGAAGTTACTTCTCAGTTATACCTGAATCATGAGTAGAATCAAGCCAAATGCAGAAGACTATGAAGGTGTAGAGATATAAGAGGAGATATACAACTTCAGGCCATAGTTAGTGCAAAGGCCCAAAGCAGCTCCCTCTGGCTGAATGGGTCAACGGAGGCCTAGAAAGGGACTAGTGACCAGTTTGGGGGTTACATGGCCAACTTATGGGCAAGCAGGCTTAAATGTTCCTCCCTGTTCCCAAGTCCCTGTACACTATTAAGCCCTTTGTTTGTCTGGGTCCTTCCCTTCTTCCTGCCCTTCCATGCCCTGGTAATTTTGTCATGAATCTGGAAGACTCTCATTGTCCGACTTTAGACAAGTTGTTTTCTTGTCTGAGCCTATGTTTTCTTGGCTATTGCAAACATTTCTCTGTTCTTGAAAGTTTTCTAAATATATAAAGGAAGTGACCAAACTGTTGGGTGGGACCAGAGTCAGTAATGTATAGAGAAAGACAAAGGGTGAAGGCTGGAAGCTAAAGGCCTGCCATTGACTGGAATCCCCTGGAAGCCTGGGGCAAGTAGATGGACCATGGAATCCACTGCCCACCAAATATGTCCAAAGTCCAAAAAGGTTTCTCCGTCATTGCCGTGGATCCCATCACTCCCGGAATCACTTCAATTAATTCTCATATGCTATGAGAGGCAGAGGACTTAGAATCTCTGCAATCAGAAAAACTGAAGTTGAAAGCCTATCATTGAAGAGCCAAGGTTTGATCATTCTATTTAATATCTATGAAGGTTCCTCATCTGTATGCAATGATAAACTTACTTCAATATGTTGTTAAGAAGATTAAATTAAATACAATAACATATAAAAAGTGCTAGAAACGCAGTAGGCATTAAATAAATGTTAATTTCCTTGTTTTGTTCAAATGGCAGGTAAGACAAAGAAAATTACTGAAGAATATAATGCTATCATTGGTGTCAACTTAAAGTTCATTTTCCCCATCATTTCCCCTAAATAATCTTTTCTCTCTCCCTTCCAGCTCACCAAGTATTCACTACACATGTTTCAGTTAGCTCTTTGGTTTGGAAGGACAGAGATTTGTATAGGTAAACTTGAGAAATGAAAGGTTTTAGATAAGGGAATATGTATAGATAAGGAAGCAGTCACCTCAATTATTTAGCCAGGCACCATGAGAAGAGAATGGGCCTCACAGAAACAGGAACAGAATTTGGAAAATGAATGGCCATTCAGAATTCAAAGATGCTTTGCTCCATCTTGTCTTACCAGCTATAGAATTTGCTGGTTGCCCCTTAGATCTCATTGATTATTACAACTCTGTTCACTCTCTTGGTCCCTTCTCTCTTCACGTCATTGGAATTCTTCTTTTTGCTACCCATTGGCCAACTCTTTACATCTGAAGTTCAAATTCCCTCAGAGAAAAGCTATAATAGTCCTAATTAGGCATTGTTGTCCTTGTTGGATCCAGCTTTCAAGACAAACCACCTCACAGACCGACCAATGGCTACAAGTCTCAGAACTTCAGGGGCCAGAGGACTAGGGTCAGATGGCCCTAGGTTGATAAACTCATCCCAGGTTTTCCAGGACATTTCTGGTATTAGCACTAAAAATCCTACATCCCCAGGAAACCCCCAGTTCCAGGAAAACCAGGATGATTGGTCAACCTCTGTGGTCCCAACATGGGAATTTCTGAAGAGGAGATATCACTGAGGCACAAACTCCCGAGTAATAAGAAGCAAGAGCTAAGTAGCCTGCCACACTCCTTCTGACATCAGAGAGCTAATCTGTCTCAGAGGACCATTCAGTTGGTATGTGGGATTCAATTGATTACTATTAAAACAATAATTAAACTAAATATTCTGGTCTGGAACCACAAAGCTCTCTGATCTGGCAATAAAGAAATTTTAATCTATTTTTTTTTTAGGAGGTACCAGGAGTTAAACCACTCCCCAATGAGAGTTTTTTTTTTTTTTTCATTTGTTTGTTTGTTTGTTTTTAGGAGGAACCAGGGATCGAACCTGGGACCTCATACATGGGAAGCAGTTGCTCAACCACTCAAGCTACATCTGCTCCCAAGTTTTAACCTTTTTAATTTTTATTGAAATTAAATTATTGATCATTTAGTTTTTATCAACTTTCTAGGCTCATAACCAAAATAGTACCACTCAAGCCCAAATCAAATATGGTATTCTGGCTCAAGAGAAACTATGTTGGTAAAGTTATTTAAAATTGAGCATCAAAGGAAGAGCAAAATGACGAGGTCGATAAACTATGGTAAAGAACAGAAAATTACCCTCTCTTGGCAGTGGCTACCAGCACCCATTCCCTGCTCTTGCAGCAGGCTGTTATGGGTATAGCCCAGGCTAGCTCACTGGTGAGAGAAAGGGACATAAAATCCTCTTCACCAACCTAGGGTAAGCACAACCAATCACTGATCATGGCTTTTGATTAGGGACTTCAGAGCCCAGCTCAGAGGGCAGGCATTGTTTCAATCTGAACCAGACAAAGGTAGCAGCAGCCATTGTTCCAACCCACCCCCATAAGGACATTGCTCCTATTGTTTCAAACTGCCCCAGGTAAGGGTGAGGGTGGTGGCAGTGGAGACTTAAAGACAATGCACTTCCTCAGGGCTGGGGGTGGGGGGAGGACAGTTAGTTGTATTTGCTGGGCAGGCCAGAAAAGCTCAGCTTTTGCAGCCATCAAAGAAGCTCCTGGAGCTCTTCCTTGAACTGTTCCCCAGGGCACTTTGGAACCGGTCTGTACCCTTTCCTTTTGTGGGTCCCTGGCCCTTTTCTGTTTGGGAAAGACTAACTTGATAAGTACTCTCCAATGTGCTGCTTCTCCCAGGATTTGCACTCCAGGCAAAAGCAGCTTAAGACAACAAAAGGAGTGTAAAAACTGTAGACTCAGTCTGGGGCTGAAGGTCTGTCAGCTTTAAACACCCAAGAGAGGGAAATCTGTCCCTTGGCAAAGAGAGGGAACAATACAAAGTCCTGTAAACAGGGTAACTGCAAAACAACTAACAAGCAAAAATCCAGAAATCTGTAAGTGAAAAGCAATGCATTATGTACAAGGGAGCCCCAATTAGATCAAGTGCCAATTTCTCATCAGAAACCATGGAAGCAAGAAGACAATGGGTTGAAATACTTGAAGTTCTGAAAGAGAACAATTGCCAACCAAGAATTTTATACCTGAGAAAACTTTCTTTCAAGAATAAGGGAGAGAATTAGACATTTTCAGATAAATAAAAGCTGAGGGAGTTCATCACCACTAGACCCACCCCGGCAAACAATGCTAAAGGGAATTCTTCAGACTGAAAGGATAGGACACTAGTTTAAAGTGGCATAAAGAAATAAAGATTGTGGTCAAGGTAACCATTTGTTGATTATAAATACCAGTATTATCATAGTGTATTGTTTGGTATGTAACTCTACTTATTTCCTATGAGTGCTAAAATGCAAATGCATAAAGAGTAATGGTAAAATTATGATTTCAGACACACACTGTACAAAGATATAAGTGGTAACAAAAAAAATATGGGCAGACATCTTTGGGAAAAGTATATGTGCCTGCTATTGAAGTTAAGTTGATATCAAACCAAAAATGACTGTAATATATGTAGGATGTTAAATTTTAACCCCCTGGTAAGCACAAGGAAAATAGATGAAAAATATATTCAAATAGAAATAAAAAGACACTTACTAGGTTACAACACAAAAAAATCAAATAAATATAAAATTAGACATTAATGGAAGACTTGAAGTACAAAAAAGTTATAAGGTATACAAAAGGTAAATAGGAAAATGACAGAGGAATGCTGTGTATTTTGAATGAAAATGGATTAAGCTCTCCAGTCAAAAGGCAGCAATTAGCCTAATGTATAAAAAAGCATGACCCAACTATATGCTGTCTGCAAGACACTCACCTTAAATTCAAAGATACAAGTAGGTTGAGTATTAAAGGATGGAAAAAATATACCAGGCAAATAAAAAAAAAAAGAGAGAGAGAGAGAATTGGGGTTTCTATACTAATATTGCATAAAATACACTTTAAGTAAAGAGCAGTTATGAGGACAAAGATGGTCAATTCAACATGAATATGTAACCATTATGAATATATATGTATCTAACAGCAGAGTCCCAAAATATATGAAGCAATACTGACAGACTTGAAAGGAATGATTGACAGTTCTTCCTTAATAGTAGGAGACTTTAATACACCACTTTCAATAATGGAAAGAACATCTAGTCAGAGAGTCAACAAGGAAATACAGGCCTTGAATGATAGTATAAACCAACTAGACATAAGAGACATGTATAGAACACTTCATCAAAAAAAAAAAAAAAAAAAAAGAATACACATTCTTCTTGAAAGCACATGGATCATTCTCCAGGATAGACCACATGTTAGGTCAAAAAAATAAGTCTCAATAAATTCAAAATTATTAAAATCATACTATGTAAATTCTCCAACTACAATGGAATGAAGCTAGAAATCAATAACAAAGGGAAGAATGGAAAGTTCACTAATATGTAGAAGTCAAACAATATAGTCTTAAACAACCAATGGATACAAGAGGAAATCAAAAGTGAAATTAGGAAATATCTTGAGGTGAATGAAAATGAAAATACAACATACCAAAACTTATGGGACATAATGAAAGCAGTGCTGAGAGGGAATTTAGAACTATAAATGCTTACATTTAAGAAAAAGAATGAATTCAAATCAGAGACCTAAACTCAATACTTGAAGAGCTAGAAAAGGAAGAGTAAAGTAAACCCAAAGAGAGAAGGAAGGAAATAACAAAGATTATAGTGGAGATAAATAAGATAGAAAACAAAATAAAACTTAGAGAGTATAAACAAAACTCAAAGTTGGTTCTTTGAAAAGATGAATAAAATTGACAAACATTAGCTAGACTAACAAAAAAAAAAAAAAAGAGAGAGGATACAGCTAACTAAAATCAGAAATTAAAAGGGGACATTTCGGGAGGCGGCTGTGGCTCAGTCAGTGGGGCTCCCGTTTACCATATGGGAGGCCCCGGGTTCGGTTCCCGGGGCCTCCTGGTGAGGGCAGGCCCGCCCACACGGCATGGTTGGCTGGCCCAGCGAGCGCAAGCAGCAAGGGGGGGATGAATGAATAAATAAATAAATAAAAAATCTTTAAAAAAAAAAAAAAAGGGGACATTACTACAGCCCCTGTTCAAATAAAAAGGTCTATATATGGATATTGTGAACAATTATATGCCAATAACTTAGATAAACTAGATGAAATGGACAAATTCTTAGAAACACACAAATTACCTATATTGACTCAAGAATAAATAGAAGATCTCAACAAACCAATTACTAGGATAGAGATTGAATCAGTAATCAAAAACCTACCAACAAGAAAAAGCCACAGGGGTTCACATGCAGGATGCTATGCATGTGAAGTCACAGGGCAATTCTACCAAGCCTTCCAGAACACTTAACACTGATTCTTTTCAAACTCTTCCAAAAATTTGAAGAGAAGGGGATGCTCTCTAATTCAATCTATGAGGCCAACATCACCCTCATACCAAAGCCAGATGAAGATATTACAAGAAAAGAAAAGTACAGCCAATATTCTTAAGCAAATAGATGCAAAAATCCTCAATAGAATACTATCAAGCCAAATCCAACAGCATGTAAAAGAATTATATACCATAATCAAGTGGGATTTATCCCTGGTATGCACAGTTGGCTCAACATAAGAAAATCAATTAATATAATACACTACATTAATAGAATGAAGAAAAAAAGCCACATGATCATCTCAGTTGGTGCAGAAAAGGCATTTGACAAAAATCCAGCACTCTTTCTTGATAAAAAAACACTTAGAACACTCAGAAGAGAAGGAAACTTCCTCAACATCATAAAGGACATATTTGAAAGCCCACTGCTAGCATCCCACTAAATAGTGAAAGACCAAAAGCTTTCCCCCAAAGATCAGGAGCAAGACAAGAATGCCCACTGTCCCCACTGCTATTCAACATTGTAGTAGAAGTTCTTGCCAGAGCAATTAGGCAAGAAAAATAAATAAAAGGCATCCAAATTGGAAAGCAGGAATTAAAACTTTCCATTTGCAGATGAGATGATACTATATTCAGAAAATCCTGAAAAATCCACAACAAAGATAGTAGAGTTAATAAATACATTCAGCAAAGTGTCACAGTATAAGAGCAACACCCCCAAATCAGTAGGATTTCTATAAACAAGCAATGAACAATTGGAGGAAATCAAGAAAAAAATTCCATTCACAATAACAACTAAAAGAATAAAATATCTAGGAATAAATCTAACCAAGGATGTAAAAGACTTATATACAGAAAATGAAAAAACATTGCTAAAAGATATCAAAGAAGACCTAAATAATTGGAAAATCATTCCGTATTCATGGATTGGAAGATGAAATATTGTTAAAATGTCAATATTAACCAAAAATAATTCATAGATTCAATGCAATACCAATCAAAATCCCAATAACTGCTTTTCAGAAATGGAAAAGTCAATCATCAAACTTATGTGGAAGGATAAAGGGCCCCCAATAGCTAAAGTCATCATGAAAAAGAAGAATGAAGTTGGAGGACTCATATTTCCTGATCTGAACATCTATTACAAAGCCACAGTAATCAAATCGGCATGATGCTTGCACAAAGACTGACATATAGAACAAGGTAATCTAATTGAGAGTTCAGGAATCAAACCTCACATTTGTGGCAACTAATTTATATATATATATATATATATATATATATATATATATATAATTATATATATAATTGAAGTATATCATTCATACATGCACATACATAAAAAATAAGTATATAGTAAAAGCGATGAACTTACAAAATAAACATGTATAACATCATATAGGTATCCCATACATCACCCCTCCACCAATACCTTGCATTGTTGTGAAACTTTTGTTACAATCGATGTGAGAACATTATCAAAATATTACTACTAACTATAGTCCATATATTACATTTCATGTATTTTTCCCACAACCCACCTGTAGCCATTGGGCAATTTGATGTAATTATGAATTCCAAAAATATAATTGAATCATGCTTGTAAACTGATCTGTTAATCTGGGTATGATTAAATTATGATTAGGGCCTTGACTGGGTCACCTCAGTAGGGCTTTGAGCCCCTCCCTTTGATGGGTGGGGGAAGAAAATATAAAAGGCATCACATAGAACAGAGCTGCAGCAGTTTTTGAGAAGCAGTTTTGATATTGGAGTTTTGATGTTGGAGAGAAGGCCCCAGGAGAAGAGAAATGAGCCATTCACCTGGTAGTCTACAGCTGACCTTATGGAGGAACTAGAAGAGCTAAGCCTGGAGAGAAATGCAGCCCTGGGAAGAGAGGAACCCAAGAAGCCTGAACCCTGGCAAATGTCGGCAGCTGTCTTGCTCCAGCACGTGACAATGGACTTTGGTGAGAGAAGAAACTTAACGCTTTATGGCCTGGTATCTGTGGACTTCTACCCCAAATAAATACCCTTTATAAAGACCAACCCATTTTTGGTATTTCACATTAGCACTCCTTTGGCTGACTAATACACCACTCTATTACTTTTTTAATATATTTTTATACTAGAGGTTGTGAACTTACAAAACAGTCATGCACATGTGTAGAATCCCCATACAACATCCCTTCACCAACATACCACACATGGTGGAATATCTGTTATAGATTATGAGATAATATCATCAGACTTTTACCACTAACCATGGGTCATAACATATATTTGGCACACTTTTTCCATACCCACCCCCATTATCAACATAGTATATCTCTGGCATCAATGCAAGAATATTACAGTATTGCTGTTAACCACAGTCCATAGGTCACACCAATTTTATTTTTCCAATGTTTCTCCACATTCCCACTACCCTACAATAGTGATGGATATCCACTCTAGCTTACAGAAGGACACTTTTGCATCTGTACAATCAACCACAATTCTCATCTACCTCTGGGTTCACTGTGTTATTCAGTGCCTAGATTATTCTCTAGCTTTCTTTCAATCAACATTTACATCCCTAGACTACTCTTTTCAGCCACAATCTCATTTATAAACCAGTTACTCACTATAATGTGTTACCATCAACTCTATCCATTTCCACACTTACACTCAAGTTAATTAAAACTTCTACATACATTAAGCATCACTAGTTCTTCTCAGCCTTCCTCTAATCTCCTAATAACCTATACTCTAGATTTTAACTCCATGCATTTATTCTTCGTATTTAGTTCATATTAATGAGACCATGCAATATTTGTCCTTTTGTGTCTGGCTTACTTCACTTAGCATAATGTCTTCAAGATTCATCCATGTTATCATATGTGTCCCAATTTCATTTCTTCTTACTGCAGCATAGTATTCCATCATACATATATACCACATTTTGTTTATCCATTCCTTTGTTGATGGACACTTGGGTTGTTTCCTTCTTTTGGCAATTGTGAATAATGCTGCTATAAACGTTGGTGTGCAGATGTCTGTTAGTGTCCCAGTTTCCAGTTCTTCTGGATATTTCCTAGTAGGGGAATTTCTGGATCATATGACCATTCTATATTTAGCTTCCTGAGGAACCGCCAAACTGTCTTCCACAGAGGCTACACCATTTTACAATCCCCCCAACAGTGAAGGAGTGTTCCTATTTCTCCACATCCTCTCCCACACTTATTGTTTTCTGTTTTCTTTAACAATGGCCATTTTATGCAGTGTGAGAAAATATCTCATTGTCATTTTGATTTGCATTTCCCTAATAGCTAGTGATATGGAACATTTTATCATGTGCTTTTTGGCCATTTGTATTTCCTCTTTGAAGAAATGTCTATTTAAGACTTTTGCCCATTTTTTTTAATAATATATGTATTTTAAAAGATACTTAGATTACATAAATTTTACACAAAAATTATAGGGATTCCCTTATGCCTCACCTCCCATCCCTCCCACAACCTCCCACATAAACATCTTTCCTTAGTGTGGCACATCACCCACAATGGATATACACATCCTGGGGCTTTGCCACTAAGCATGGACCGTAGTCCACGTTGTAGACCACACTCTCTCCCACACAGTTCTGCATGTTATATGATGATATAAAATGGCCTATATCTGTCGTTGCACTGTCACTCAGAATAATTCCCAAGTTCCGAAAAAGCCTCTGTATTACAACTGCTTTTCCCTCTCCCTGCCCCCAAAGCATCCAGTGGCCACTGGCTCCACCTTACTGTTATAATTTCTTCCATTGCTTGAATCACAATATGTCTATAAGAGAATACCAGTAAGTCCACTCTAGTCCATATCTCTTCCCCCAATCTTGAGGAGTCTGGGATGGTGATGTCCACTCCACCTCCAAGTGAGAGGGGGCTTATATCCCATGGATACAGTGGATGGGATTATCCTGCCTGCAGCTGCAGACTCTCTCCATTCCCTGGGATGGCCATTGTCCATCATCATGTCCCTGCCAGGTGTCCTGGGTGAGTCCATTGAGCTGTAGAGTAGGAGTTGCAGCTCCACCAAGATTCTGGGCCCAGTTGGCACATGGACAGCCCAAAGACTCCAGCCTCTGGAAGTACACCTACAAACTCCAGCACCACATATAGGTTTGAATAGAAAGGACAGATAGACCATGTGCAGGGAAGACATATTTGAGTCCAGCTCTGTCACTCTCAGGAGCACAGATTCCAAAGTAGGGCCCACTGATAAAGCACCAAACTCTGGAGCTATCCACCCTGATATAGGACCTGGGTGTCTCCAGAGCCCTCAGGAGCTCCACTATTTGGGGCGATATCCACATTGGAAGCCTATGGGGTCCTACTGAGATGTGCATAAGCGTTACCTCTGGGATGACCTCCTGACTCACTTTGAAGTCTCTCAGCCATATGAACTCATTTATCTTTATCTTTTCCCCCTTTTATTCGAGGTCTTTTTCCAGTCATATTGCCAGTTGGCACTTGATAGTAATCCCTCATTACCAGGGAGGCTCATACTTGGGAGTCATGTCCCACACTGGGAGGAAAGAAATGCATTCATATGCTGAGTTTGGCTTAGAGAGGCCATATTTGAGCAACAAGGAGGCTCTCAGGGAACAGCCCTTAGGCACCCTGTAACAATAGGCTAAGTTTCAATTTCAAGAGCAAAGACTCGTAAGTCTAGTCATCAATAACAAGAGCCCATCAGTGGATCATCCTTCTTTGCCAGATACTGCCCCTGCACTTGGGGGACTGTTGCTGCTCCCTTGGAGAATGTGGCAAAGCTCTCCAGGATGGGAATTCAGTATTCTCTTATTTATTGAGTGATTCTCCATCCACTGTGACCATGCCCTGTGAGCATTTGAACAATTTTATATACCTTTTATGTATGTTCAGATGAACTCCTCCCATGCACCCCCATCCCTTACACCCCCCATCAATGATCCTCTCCCACCCCAATTGTAACCCTTTGTGATCCAAAGCTTCTTTAAAGATGAAGCCAATACAATAGCCAAAGAGTGTAGTTACGTATTGAAGGGATAAGACAGGTGGGTAGTGATATTATTGGTTTTGGTGGTGCAAGGTTGACAGGTGGGTAGATTGTGAAGGGCGGGTTAGAATACCCAGGATACTGGGGGGAGAGATGGGAGAGGGACCAGGCGAACACTTGGGATTTATGAGTATGAGGTTGAAAGTACAGAGGTAGGACTGTTCTTAAGGCAATATGACAAGGAAGTGTCACTGGTTTAGGGTGTTGGTTGGGGGGACATTCAGGGTGGGGCACATCTGGAGCATGTAGCTCTGAATTTGTCATCCAATGAGCCAAGCCAGGGAGTCGTCGTGGGCCCCAGGGGGATGGGGAGGGAGGAACAGAATAGATCAAAGAGGGGGTATTTAGTGGTCAGTGGAAATGGTTTTCATTACCTTACAGTGATGGACACAGGACATGGTAAATATCATCAAAATTTATAAAAATGTACAGTCTAAAATGTAAACCATACTGTAAACCATTGACAACATTTAGTAGTTATGTTTCACTATCTGTCTATCAGTTATAGCCATGCTACCATCCACATACAAAAAGGTTTTAATATGGAGTGAGGAGGTTGGGTATATGAGAGTCTCTTGTATTCTGTGTGTTACTTTGCTATTACTTAAAACTTCTTTGAAAATTAAATGAAAAATAGTGAGACATTGGAGAGTGAGGGGGGAAGGTGCCATGGTACAGACTAGACACCAGATATTACAGTGATACAAGGCAAAATGTCAAAAAAAATTTTTTTTTTTAATTTTTTCTCCCATTTTTTGAATGTCCCAATCCTTTAGTCTTATTTCATTTTTGGTGTTTTTTTTTTTTAAGTTTTCATGTATTTGATCTCTTACATTTAAACTTATCATTATTATTTCATTTTCCTATTAATTGTATTTGGCTATTGGCTTCATCTTTTGCCCATTTTTAAATTAGATTGTTTGCTCTTTTATTGTTGAGTTGTATGATCTCTTTGATAGAATGGAAATCAAACCCTTATCGAATATGTGGTATAGCAGTTTGGCATTGTTTATGAATTCCAAAAATAGTTATTGGGTTATGTTTGTAAACTGGTCTGAAGGAGACCAGTTTAATTGATTAAATTATGATTAGGACTTTGATTGGGCCACATCAGTAGGGCATTGGTGGGCGGGGACTCACAGAGAAAAGACATGGCAAAGGACAGAGTTGGGAGTTTTTTTGAGCTGGAGACTGGAAAGTGAACACACAGGAGAAGAACACAGAGGAATAGAGATGGCTTCTTAGACACGGCAGCAGTCCCAGGGAGAGAGGCAGAGCTGTTTGCCTGATAGTCAACAGCTGGCCTTTTGGAGAGAGCACAGAGGCTGAGCCCAGAGAGAAATGGAGCCCCGGGAAGAGAGGAACCCGAGAAGCCTGAACCCTCAGAGACGTTGACAGCCATCTTGCCCCAACATGTGACAACAGACTTTGGTGAGGGAAGTAATTTGTGCTTTATGGCTTGGTAAGTGTAAGCTTTTACCCCAAAATAAATACCCTTTATAAAAGCCAATAGAGTTTTGGTATTTTACATCAGCACGCTTTTGGCTGACTAATACATGTGGTTTCCAGATATTTCCTCCTATTGAGTGGGCTGCCTTTTCACCTTCTTGATAAAGTCATTTGAATCCCAAAAGTGTTTAAGTTTGAGGAAGTCCTAATTATTGATGTTTTCTTTTGTTTCTCGTGCTTTCAATGTAAGGTTTAAGAATGCACCCCCTACCTCCAGGTCTTAAAGATGTTTTCCTACATTTTCTTCTAAGATCTTTATGATTATATGTTTTATATTTAGGTCTTTGATCCATTTTGAGATAATTTTTGTATAAGGTGTGAGATAAGGGTCCTCTTTCTTTCTTTTGGCTAGGGATCTCCAGTTCTATCATCACCATTTGTTGAGTAGACTGTACTGCCCCCAGCTGGGTGGCTTTGACAGGCTAGTCAAAAATTACTTGACCGTAGATATAAGGGTCTGTTTCTGAACCATCAATTTGGTTCCATTATGGCCAACTAATTTTTGACAGGGAAGCAAAGAGCACTCAATTTGGAAACAATAGTCTCCTCAACAAATGGTACTGGGAAAACTAGATCTCCATTTCCAAATAAAAGGAGGACCTCTACCTAACCCCACATACAAAAATCAACTCAAAATGAATCAAATACCTAAATCTAAGAACTAAAATTACCAAACACCTAGAAAAAAACCATAGGGAAGCATCTTCGGGACCTTGTGTTAGTCAAAGCCTTCTTAGACTTTACACCCAAAGCACAAGCAATAAAAGAAAAACTAAATAAATGGGACCTCATCAACATTAAAAACTCTTGTGCTTCAAAAGACTTTATCATGAATGTAAAACAACAACCTACACAAAATGTTTGGAAGCCACATATCTGATAAAGTTTTAATATCCAGAATATATAAAGAAATCCTTCAACCTATAACAACAAAAAAAATGAATAATCCAATTTAGAAATGAGCAAAAGGCATTGCTCCAAACAAGATATACAAATGGCCAGAAAGCACATGAAAAGATGCTCATCATTACTAGCCTTCAGGAAAATGCAAATCAAAACCACAGTGAGATACCATTTCACATGCATTAGAATGGCTGCCATTAAAAATATGGAAAATAACAAGTGCTGGAGAGGATGTGGAGAAATAAGAACACTCACTTATTGTTGGTGACAATGTAAAATGATTCAGCTGCCATGAAAAGATAGTTTGGCAGTTCCTCAGAAAGCTAAGTATAGAACTACCATAGGACTTGACAATCCCACTACTAAATATATACTGAAAAGAATTTAAAGCACAGACTCAAACTGATATTTGCACAACCATGTTCATAGTGGCATTATTCACAATCGCCAAAGATGGAAGCAATCCAAGTGTCCATCAAGAGATGAAGAGATAAACAAAATGTGGTATATGCATACAGTGGAATATTATTCAGCTGTAAAAAAAAAAAGAATAAAGTCCTGATACATGGGACAACATGGATGAACCTTGAAGACATCATTTTGAGTGAAATAAGCTAGACACAAAAGGACAAATATTGTATGATCTCATTGATTTAAATCAATTAGAATAAGTAAGCTCATCGAGTCAGAATCTAGAATATAGTTACCAGGGGTTGGGGTTCAGATAGTCAATGAAAAGTTAATGGTTGCAATGGACAGGGTTCCTACTTGTAATGATAGAAATGTTTTGGTAATGGATGGTGGTGGTGGTACCCAACCTTAGGAATACAATTAACAGCACTGAAATATATATCTGAATATGATCAAAAGGGAAAATGATAGATTGTATATATGGTAACAGAGTTAAAAAACAAACAGTAAGCCGTAGGTTAAACCATAGACTTTTTTTTTTTTTTTTCCACCTCATTGTTATAATTTCTTGCATTGCAAGAATCACCATATGTGAGCAAGAGAATACCATGAAGTCCACTCTAGTCCATAGTTCTTCCCCCAATCCAGAGGCGACTGGGATGGTGATGTCCACTCCAACTCCAAGTGAGAGAGGGCTTATATCCCATGGATATGGTGGGTGGGATGATCCTGCCTGCCGATGCAGGCCCTCTCCATTCCCTGGGATGGCCATTTCCCATCGTTGTCTCCTCACCAGGTGACTTGGATGAGTCCATTGAGCTGTAGGGTAGGAGTTGCAGCTCCACCTAGATTTCATGCACACCTG
>JAKSZT010052319.1:14049028-14061240 GCA_026826555.1 Tolypeutes matacus | reverse complement strand
CAGGAGGCCCCGGGAACCGAACCCGGGGCCTCCTGGTGAAGGCAAGCCCGCCCGCTTGGTGTGGTTAGCTGACCCAGCGAGCACAAGCAGCAAGGGGGGGATAAATGAATAAATAAATAAAATCTTAAAAAAAAAAAAAAAAAAAAGAACTGCAACTTCCTAGTGTCATCTTCATGAAGCTGCCCTCCAAACCCCTCAGCTTAAACCCATACTACCACGTCGCCACCCAAGTGTAAGACTAATTCCAAATGTCAGGAAGTTTGTCCCTGATAAAGGAAACTCACTCTCTGGTGATGGTTTAGCAGGTTCTAGCTGGTTCTTGGATAAATATGTAAAATCAACACATTGATCTCAGTTGCTTCAGATATTAGTAAAAAGAAAAACAAAATTAAAACAGAATAGGGCTTGAGGTCACCTAGAATTGAATGCAGTGAGTTTAACCATTTTCTAGCTGTGTGTCATTGAACAAGTTATTTCACCTTTCTGAGCCTCAATTTCAAAATACATAATATTGAGGATAATTATCCCAAAAGGTTGTTACAAAGATGAAAATAGGATCCCATGTAAAGAGCTTCTAGTGTATTTCCGGGAAAACAATAAGTACTTAATAAGGCAGTTGTCAGGAATTGGAAGGAATATTTCTGCCTAACTTGTTTCCATATCATAAAGGAGCTTTCTCCCAGGTAGCAAGGCAGATGACACTAGAGAGAATTTATTGGTGCCTCTTTTTTTTTTTTTTACCGACCAGTACTAATCTGTGAAAAAATAGCACTTAAAGTTATATGTATATGATATAACACTTACCATCATCCTGACCATAAAGAATGTCTTGGATTCTAAACAGCCTCCATAGACTGAATTACCCACTCTAACAGAGTTTTGAAGATTTTTGCCAGGGTCCTTGGAATTAGGCACACTTGAATTCAAAGTCTGGCTCTGAGCTTAATTAGCCATGAGACTTTGGGCTAACCACTTCCCCGTTTTGAGACTGAGTTTCTCCTCTTTAGAGTAGTCAGTGATAGCAACCTTGTAAAGCTGTTGTGAGGGACAAATGAAATCATTGATATGAGAAACGACATATAGTAGGGGCTTAATGCATTGGAATTCTCCTTATTTCCCTTGAAGGAGGCCAGATTAGTACTGCCACACATGTGAGCAATGAGATGACACTAACTCTACCTTTAGTGGTTAATTCTAGCCCTTTTTTCTTCCGTTCCGTTGGGGGAAAGGACTTGTTGATATTTGGGCAAGTTAACAATATGATTTTGTTTTATGAGCTGATACTACTAAACATTGTCTCTCTGCACTTTCATCATGTTTTTATTTGAGCTTTTGCATAAACTTCCCTTCTGTGTTGACTTGACCTTTTCAAACCCACATTCTCTGAGTGTTTGAGACAGGATGAGGATATATAAAATGATGAAGCTGAACTCACGCCTTTTTACAGAGGAAAGTGAGTCCAGGCAAATGACTCCTATGCCAGAGAAGCCTATTAAAATATTAAATGAGGAGTTAGTGACAGGTTTAACTAGCCTCTTGTGGCAAACCTCCAAATCTTAACTTAGTAAGGTTGGTTTTGGCTGTAACAAGCCAGCTGTCACCAGCCGTGCAAGATAATTAATTATGTATGAGGGCACTGATAAATTAACACCCAGCATCTGGAAAAAATTAGGGGTTCTTGTTGGTTTAATCCATCCTCCTTCAGCTTCTAAAGAAGTCCCATAAGAAAATGTCATTCAATTAAGTTTGTGGAGGTGCAAAAATTGAATAAAATAAACAGTAACAAATGCATGAGCATAGATCTCACAACTAAAGAATAAAAGCTGGACTGATGTTCCCAATAGGCAACTCTTAACAATGGAGTGCCTATGCTGGCGTTTTTCAATGCTCTCCTGGGAGACCACTCCTAATGGGTCAGGCGGGCTTATAATGAGGCCCCTTTTCTACTTTACTAACCAAGGAACTTTGGATTTACTCCAAAATACAGCACCTTATTCTGAATATCTGCAGTATGATGATAATAACTAGTTTATTGAGCACCTATGAAATGCCAGGCACTTGTGAAGCCCGGAGATTATCCTACTAATTAAAATACAAGAATAAAATAGTACATGGAGGCAGGAATGATCCCAACTCATACCCCTACGTCACATAGGAGAAATGGGGTGTGAGTTGGGATATTTCGGTCCTGTGCCCAATGTCTCAAAGGGTTGGTTGAGTGTGGGCCAACTCTAGCTGGTACAGAGCTACTTGGAGAGCCAGAGCACTCAAATATGGATAAAGGGAAAATAGTCCACTCTACTTAGTTTCTGATTTATTAATAGGGACAACAGCCAGTTGATGTGGGTGGACTAGGAAGAAGGCCTGCAAATTTTATTTCATGCTAGTAATTTGGGGCCTATGGTGGATTGATTGCAATAATAGCCCCTTTCTCCATTCCTCAATGTATCCATTCCCTTTGCTATGTGAATTTGGGATTCTTCTCACTAAAGAGGTGAGGTCTATTTACCCACCCTTTGAATCTGACTTTTTAAGGCCAATAGAAAGCAACAGAAATGTTCTGAGCTTAAACCTCAAGAGGCTTTGGCCATCTCCTTCCTTTTGCACTTGTGTAAGTGCCAGGAGAACACGTCTGGGCTGGCCTTCTAGAAGAAGAGACACATGACGCAGAGCTGAGTTGCATCGATCATCCCAAATGATGTCACCTAAGATCAGCCAACAATTAGCCAAACCCCAGTCTTGGAGTGGGCCCAGAAAAGACCAGAGCCATCCAGCTAAGCTGTAAATGTCTGCAGATACATGAGTATAGCCAGCTTATATCAGTCCAGATCAGCTGAACCCAGCAGATGCATGAGCCAAATATACATTTATTGTCATTTGTCAGAGAGGGTTTGTGATTGTCATGCAGCATTGTTGTGGCCCTGAATATGTTAGAGAGAGCATTACAGAAGCCACATTTATAGTTCATGTCATAGGGTTCATGTCTGAGAGTCAAGAGAAAGAACATTAGAGTTTATCTAGCCTACCTGTCCAACCTCAAACAGAATATTCTAGCACATTCAATCCCACTCAAACCACATATACTGGACAGGCATCTGGGGAGACAGAACAGAATCACAGCAAGTAACTCCTCTCCTCCCCCTACACTGAGATTCTTTGGGCAACATTTCCCTTATCACCTCTGTAAAGAGCCTCTGTTGCTAATGGGAGTAAATCCCATTAGCGTGAAAGATTGACAACCATCAACCCTGAAGTCATAGCTAACTTTCTTTTATCAAATATAACCATCATTTGTTGGAAATAGAGGACTGATGGGTGTTTTATAGCCTTACTTGCCAGACAGTAAGGAAAATAATGGCAATGTTCACAAGTTCCTATAATTTGAAGATCTTTCTTTCCAGCAGCCTTCCTCTCAGTCAATGTTTTCACACCAGGACAATTCCCAGAGAAGCTTAAGGTCTTCCTTGAGACAACAAGTGATTGTTCATTCCAAAAGAACTACAAACGAGGCACTCAATAAACTTGTCCTTTATTCCATGACAAGCATTGCTTCAGGTGTTCATTTGTTAAATGCCATATTTAAAGCCAAGTCCTATGATGAAATTCCTAACCCAAGTTATATACTTAAAACCTACTATATAAGTTTAGATCCTGGATCTGAGAAGAATATGAGCAGTTAGAAACCAGAAAATTTGGCCAACAGACTCACTCCTTAGAATTTCCAGCATGTATTGCTAAAATCCATAAAGTCCCTTTAACTTTTTTGAAGGCCCTCAGTGATGCACAGAACCCCATAAATTTAACATCCATCTCTCTAATAAAATTAACTCCCACACTCCTGAACTGCTTGCCTCAGTTGATTTTGCCCTCAACATCTGTACTTACTCCTGATATATTTGCTTCTGGTCTCAGCATTTGGACTTGAACGTGGATTCTTTGCTATGACCTTTTCAGAGACATTGTTAGCATTCCACCCAGATCCACTTGGGCTCCTTTTTACTTTCTTGGGCATCTTTCCCCAGGGATTTTGTGTGCTTTTGCTTCTAAAGATCCATCTCTATGACTCGCTTTGGAGGTCTCCCGTCAGGTGACTGAAGCCCCTTTCCCCACAAGCACAGAGAGCTAGGAGCTTACATCCTCGCTGTGTGGCTCATACCCAGTGGTGACTGGTGTGAGAATCTGCAAGCCCAGCGCGCTTCCTTAAGTTAGGGCAAACTCAGAAGTAATTTACGCTGCAATGTCCCCTGTGGCATCAGACTTTGAGACCATAAGCTAGCAAATTTCAAGAACTTCTAAGGTGCTGTTAACATATTTGAAAAGTCGGGGTACTTCATCAATAAAACACTTAGGATCTACGAAGGATATACAAGGTCTGTTTGTAATATTTGACCAGAAAAAAACACTCAAGATCTATAATGAGCCACAGTGCTTATCCAGAAGAGGTGAAAATTTGGGATCTCTTTGTTAGTTGAAAAATGTTAACTTTTAGGAAATGTGATATGAGGACTTATTGATTATGAAGGGACTGATTTCCTCATGAATACAGAAAGCATGTCTAATTTTCCTTATTCATAAAAACTCCCTTTAAGCAGTTGAGTCCTGGCCTAATTCGCTCTTTGCCTGCCTGCCTGTGTCTTCAAAAGATACAGCTAGGTTCATTGCTCTCGGCCTAAGCCTCCTAGTTCCCTATCCTCTTTTCTCTCCCTGTGGTTCCCCCTCCTTATTCCTTTTCCTGGGTCCTCCTGATCTCTGCATCTTGTTCTCAATCAAAATCTGTTCCTTAAGCAAGGGCTGATACTGGAGTGTTAATGCTGCCCACCAACATTCTGCCCCCAGTCACTTTTCCTCCCCCTGGCTCCCACCACTGCATTCACAGGTCTCCTTGCTGTTCTTCAAACATGCCAGTCGACTCATGCATCTTTCTGGAAAGATCTTCCCCCATGGATTCTCATGGCTGGCTCCCTTACCTCCGTCAGGCTTTTGTTCAAACGTCCACTATACAGGCCTTCTCTGGTCTCCCTGTAAATTTCCTGTTTCCCTATGTTGCTTATTTTATTTCACAATGCTTTTCACCCTCCTGACCTTTATATGTTTATTTGTTTATTGTCCCTTTCACCCTCCAGAAGGTAATCCCTAGGAGAGTAGGGAGTTTGTTCGTGGCTATCACACAACACCTAAAACTATGCCTATCATATAGTGTAACGAAATTCAATAAATATCCATCTACTAAACAAAATATCCATCTACACTCACATCTTACCAATTCTCTATCTTAAATATTTCTTTATTTGCAATATTTTTGCAAGAGTGTCCCTTCCTCTCAGCCCCTGCCATTCAGTTTTCCTCCCCAAATGCAAGCAATATAATGGTTTCTTTACACATCATGCCAGTGACATTTTTAAGCATATACAAGCAAATATACATGAATTTATTCTTTTTAATATTTTTACTCACATGATTGCATACTATGTACAATATCTTGCTAAGTGAACAATACAGTGTGGAATTATCCCATAACAGTATATATGGAAATACCTCATTTCAAAAAATATACCTACATGTTCTTCTAATTAAAGAATGTTCCATAATGTATTTACTTAGTCCCCAATTGATGGACACTTTGGTTGTTCCTATTGTATGTTTTCCTTGTATTCTCATTATTTTAATCATTTTCAAGTACAAAGTTGGACCATATGAAATTGTAGATATTAAACCATTTTTGGCCTATTCAAAGAGCAGTTTCACGTGGTTCAACCTAAAATGCATTAAGAGGATTAATTTCTAGAAGCAAAATGCCTGAGTGAAAGGAGATGGACATTTGTAAAGTGAACAGATATTGCCAAATTGCCCTCCAAGGAAAATGTACCAATTACTCTCCCAGTATGTGAGAGTTCCTATTTCCTTACTCTCTCTTCTGACACAGAATGCTATTCAATGCTTTCTTTATATGTATCTATCTTTGATCAGTGGAAAATAGCACCTCATTGTACTTTTAATTTGCATTTCTTTTGTGAATAGGCTAAGCGTCTTTATACAGGTATGAGAACCATTTATATTTCCTGTTTTGTGAACTGTCTGTAAAAATATTTTGCCTATTTTTCTTTTAGACTTTTATCTTTTTCTTATTGATTTATAGATACTCTATAAAAGAGATGCTCTCTAGATTTGTAATGTGAGATGCAAATATTTCCTTACTTTGTGGTTTGTCTTTTGATTTTTTCTTTTCTTTACACAATTCTTTTTTTTTTTTAATGTGATTAATTTATAAGCCTTTCGTGTTGGTTTTGTGTTAAGAAATGACCACCACGATTATTTTACAATAATTTTGCCATATTTTTTTTCAGCATTTTTCAATTTGTAGTGAATCTTTAAAATATATGGAGTTCATTTTTAAATGTAGGGTGAAGTCAGGAGCCAGCTATATATTTTTTTCCGATGATTACCCAAAAATTTCCCGACTCCATTTTTTTGAACAGTCAACTTTCCCTTTTTCATATATTATTTTCTCATATGTATTTAGGTTTATTTTTTGGACTCTATATATTTCACTGATCTCTCTGGGTATTCATATAGAAACACCACACTTTTAACATAAATTAATTAACATAGATGTATAATATGTTTTAATGCCTGGAAAATCTGCACTTTTATTACTCTTCTCCAGCATTTTCCTGACTGCACTGCTTATTTAATTTCCATATTAATTTTATACTCAAATAATTTAGTCCCACTCCCCCAAAAAATCTGTTGGAATTGTTCTTGAGGTTGAATTACATGTATTAATTAATTTTGACAGACTATCATTTTTATGCTGATGCACTCAATTCTTCTGTGTTCTTTAGTAATGTTTTAAAAGTTTTTTTTCATGTATATGGTACACATTTTTGACACATTTATTTCCAGAGATTTATATTTGTTGTTACTGTAAATAAAATACTTTCCTCCAAAATGTCTTATTTGTGTATGTGTATTTAATATTGGTATATATATTATTGATTTCTCTATATTAATTTATATCTATTTATCTTACAGAATTCTCATATTGTTTCATTGTCTGTGATTGATTTTCAGTTAATTCTCCTGGGTTTTTCCCAGTGTGTAATATTATTACTTAAAAATAGAAGTAACTTTTCTTTTCCCTTCTTTCTGATTTTGTACCCATTTGTTCTGCTTCTTATTGAATATAATTGGCTCCAGGGGAATGTTAAATAACATTGCTAGTAACGAACTTCTTTTTCTCATTCTTGAATTTAATGAAAATTAGTCAACTATTTTTACATTAAGCATGATGTTGATTTTGAGGTTACGGTATATTTTAAATGTATATTCCTATAGGTAAGTATCATATAAAAATATATTCACCTTTTTTATTTATTAAAATGTTTGTATTAAGATGAGTTATTGAATTTTTATCCAATGTTATATTTTTCTTTTGATCTATTTCTATAATAAATTACATTAGCGGACCTCCTAATATTTAAACACTCTGGAATTATGCCCCACTTGGTTAGAGTCTATACTCTTTTAATGTTTTTTTTTTATTATTCTGTTTGTTACCTATCTAACTATATATATATATATATATAAGTTTGGTCTGTAATTTACTTTTGCCCCAATCCCACCTCTGTAGGGCTTAGGTTTCAATATTACGTTAACTGCATTAAAAAGAGTTTCAAAAACTGCTTTATAATTCTCTGTTTTGAAACAGTTTAAATAGCACTAGATAAACCTCTTCCTTAAAGGTTTGGTGAAATTACTCTGTGAAACCATCTGGGGTGGTTGCTTTTTTGGGAACGTAACCCTTTAACTATACTCTCTTAATAGAAGCAGATTTAATGTACAGGAATGAAGCTTAAGCATCAGGGCCCTTTCCTTGCATGGGACTCTAACAAGGTGCTGGGAAGGACCCTAGCAATTTGTCACATGGTCATATGTATTCATGAAACCTGCCAACCAAGTGAGTTGTTTTATTTTGTTTTTTAAGTTGGTATCAGGGATTGAACCCAGGATTTTGTACATGGGAAGCAGGCATGCAAACCACGGAGCTACACCCGCTCCTTGAGATTATACATATATATACTTCTTTTTTTTTTTTTTTTTTTTTTTTTTTGAGGTACTGGGGCTAGGGATTGAAACCGGGAACACGCATGTGGGAAGCAGGTGCTCAACCACTTGAGCTACATCCACTCCCCCTGAGATATGTTTATACAATTGGCTAAGGCCACTGCCCCTTTCCATGTTGACTTCTATGTCACGCTTCTGTTTTTGCCAGGTGGTGTTGGAGGGGCTGCAGACATTTTGGGGGATCCATCTAAGGTGAGTGTTGTAGACTTGGAGATACACCACCCAGATCCTCCTTCAAGAAAACACTTGCATCTCAGCTGTGGAAATGTGGTCAGCAGAGTCTCCAGCTGTCAGCTCCTCTGGGACCCACTTCAGCTGTAGAGAGCCACCTCCCCTGCTCACACCCATCCCAGAATACTCTGGTGTCTGAGTGATGGGGGATATAAAGGCCTGGGCATTTCAGGTGGATGAAGAACACACCTAAGGGCCAGGCTCCCTCTAGGGTCCCTGCATCACAGTTTGACTTCTTCCTCCTTCCAGTCCTGCTTCCTTCCATTCTCCAGACAGGTATTGATCCCCAGACTCTCATCCCTCTCAGTATCAGCTTCCAAAGAACCCAACCTGCAATTAAAAAGCCAAGTTTAAGATACATTTAGTTTGATTTTAATGACATACACACACACATAATGATTTTCAACCATTTCTTTGTATTATGTTATTTTTAGCTAGTCTGGTATAGGAATGGCTTCCAATGTCTCCTACTCCTCAGTATATTTACTCACTAGACATCATGACATGCAAGTGTAGGGTCAGAAGCTGCACTGAACTTGTCCCATGGTGCCCAGTTTTGGAAGTGTCTGGGGTGGAGGAGAATTTGCAAGCAAAGCAATTGTTTCCTGTTAATACATAGTCAAAATGGAAGAATTCATCTAGAAGAAAAATACCTGGTAATGCAGCATTTACATTGATAAAAGCACCATATTTTTTAAAAATATCAAACAGTGCAAATGTTATTTATCAGAATCTTCATGTAGACTTAGTAACAGTATGAAATTTGTAGCACTATATAAACAGCAACCACATCTGGATGAAGTTTCTTTTTTTCTTTTTTTTTTTTTTGTATCCCTGTATATTGAATTGTATCATAGCAAACTCAGTAGGTTCTAGACCACTGACATACTAAACTTCCACCAAAATACTGAAAGAACCTGAATAAACAAGTATTCCGGTAACAAAGGCACATGTGTTTATCTATATGTCAATGCATATAGCTTATGAGTAATTTGATTACACAATTATGCAGCTCAATACTACAGAGCAGCAATTTAAAAATGCATTTGAATTTCTCTAGTTAATGAGTAACATCAATTTAAGAAGTATTTAAGATTTAGTCACTGCATACACACACACAAAATCTTAAATACCTGAAAATATGTATTTCATATATGAAAGAAGCTTGGTAGTGGTTTTCCAAAATTTGCTAACAATTCTAAAATGTTTTCATATTTCCAGTAATGAGCTGTGACTCTGATAGAGACTTCTCTAAATTATCAAAAATTTAAAAACGTTTTGATCAACATTGTTAAAGACTAAATTGTCTTTCATCTTTCTCTAGAAAATGAAGCTTAAAAATAATTGTTTCATGAAGACATGACAGAATATGCAGCCAAGATCTCTAAGAAAATATGTATTACAGATGTGTTCATTAATAAAAGTATTAGTTATTTATCTGAGTTTTCTAATATTTGCATTTGGATTTAGTGTTGTGTTTGTAATTTGTTCTTTTTTCTTTACTCATTCCAAATATACATTCACTTTGCTACATTTTTTGTTTCAAAATTTGTATTTTTTAAATAAAAAGGGTGACAAAAAATGTGTTAGCATCAAGAACAATAAAACTAGAATCCATTGCTGCTCTTACATGTATGCGTGTTGTGTGTGTACCTCTGCATACCTGTATTTTATAGTATTTGGTGTTTTTAGAGTTTCTATTTTTTCTGGAGTCCGTTTTAGTGATCTAAGCTTTCCCAGATAATCATTCATTATAATCATTATTTCCTTCACTTTTTCAAGATTACTTGCATATTGTTAACCAAAGTAGTCTCATAAGTCTTCCCATTTCCTCTATTTTTAGTCATTTCCTCTAGAATGATTTGATTTGTATGTTATTTCTGAATTTATTTATTGTGGCCCCCTTTTCAAAAAATTAGTATCCTATATTTATTAGTTCAACAATTGTTATTTTCTAATTAATACTTCATTGTCTTTCTTTATTCCTTAGAATATTCCTCAGATCTATTTTATTGTTCTCTTTCCAATTTCTTCTGGAAGCTATATGCATGAGTTGTTTTATTTTTTCTAATTTATTAGTATGTGTTTAAGGCTTTCAGGTTTTAGATAAGAGAAGCTTTAGATTTATTCTATAGGCTATGATTTATAATACTTTCAATATCATTATTTTAAGTTTTTATTTGCTCTTTGAACCAGAGATGTTTGAGTGAATTTTAAAATCATCACCATGATAAAAATTTTAATTTTTTTCTACTTTGTTTTACTTTATAGTTTTATTGCACTATGATTAGAGAATGTTATCTGCATTATTTCTACTTTTGGAATTTGCTGAGATTTTCAATGTGGCTTAATATTTTCTTAGTTTATATAAATATTCCATTCTACATCCTTATTTAATCTACTTGGTCTGTCATGTATTAAAAGAGGTTAATTAAAATCTTCTATTACAAATATGTTTCTATTTATTTCTCATAGGATTTTTATTTTTTAAATGCATGGCTATGCCATATTATTTGTTTCAAATAGATTCATATTTATTAGATCTTAAATGTGGTACTCTTTAAAGTTGTAATGTGCACTTCTTTGTTTTATTTAATGCTTTTTAGCCTTGGTTTCAACTTTGTCTCATACAAAGACAGGGATTCATTTGTTTTATTGGAGAAGTTGCAGGTTTACAAAAAAACATGCAGAGAATACAGAATTCCTATATACCACCGCTCCCATACATACCCATAGTTTTCCTTATTATGAGCACTTTGCATTAGTGTGGTACCTTTGTTCCAATTGAAGAAAGAATATTATTTTAATTATACTATTAAATTTACATTAGACTTGCAGTCTTAGATTTGTTTGTTTGTTTAATTTTTATTCCAGTAACATATATACAACCTAAAAATTCCCCTCTTAACCACATTTATCAAGTTCAGTGGTGTTAATTATATTCACAATGTTGTACTACCATCACCACAATTCATTTCCAAAACTTTTCCATCGCCCCAAACAAACTAGTGCCAATTAAGCATTAACTTCCATTCCTTATCCCTCTCCAGCCCCTGGTAACCTGTATTCTAGGTTCTGACTCTATAAGTTTGCTTTTTCTAATTATTTAATATCATTGAGATCATACAATTTTTGTCCTTTTGGGTATGGCTTATTTCACCCAATACCATGTCTTCAAGGTTCATCCAGTTGTCACATATGTTCTCATACATATTTTCTTTAACTTGCGTTTGCCTGGTGTGCATTTTCCAATGTTTTTCTTTCCCACTTTTCTTTGTTTTATATGTGTCTCTTCTCTTAGCATATAATTGAGTTTTGCTTTATAATCCAGCCATATTTTTTAAATTATGACATTAAGCCCATTTAGTTTTTGACATGTTGGATATGTTTAATCTTGATGGTGGCATCATGTTAGGATTTCTGATTTATAGATTTTCTTTCCTTTTTAAAAATCTTTCACTACATAGTCTGTGCTTTCTTTGTTGTGTTTCTTCTAGTCATTGGGAGGGTTTTTATATTTTTTCTAGAAAATTTCATTATAATCATGAAAACGTAATACACTTAAGCCTATCTTTCATTGTACAGTGTCAATAGAAATTTTATAAGCAATGACAATATTGAGATATTACCACATCTTCCCCTAGCCCAACCCTTCAATTTTAGTTGATTGTATGTTTCTATGAGTTATTATCTTGAAATGATAACTTTTTACTCCTGGTTATAAAAGAATAAGGAAATAAGCATACTTACATTACCTTCACCCTTCTCTCCCAACTATAGCAATTTGCAAAATTCTACATTGTGAATATTTATAGCATTTATATTCTGTTCTGTAATTAAAATTCTCATATTTGTTT